>OX463840.1:27094127-27176731 GCA_949825065.1 Odontocerum albicorne
TGACCATGCAGTGGACGTTATCGGTGTGGTATTTGTCCATATACACTCTAAATTCTTTAGTATGTAATATTTTGGACGTAACTGGTAAATTTTAAAACATTTCACAAACCAAATTTAAGATGCCAATAAAACACCATTCCGTTCCTTTTTTTCAAGACATGGTACACAAAAACCACTGACTTATCTTTGTAATTTAAAGTACAAACCATTTAAAATGTTTGACAAATCAATTAATTTTGTGCACAAAGTCAAAATCCTGCGAGTTTAGTTACATTTGTGAATGCAACTTTATACCCGGACTATTATATTGATGTCCACGGTTTTAAAATTGTTTTCCAAGAATTTCAAGTATTTTAACCTTGATTTTTTTCATTGACGCCTTCATCTTTTTAGTGAGTAGCGAGTTTTAATCGAAAGCTTTTAATTGAATGTAGACTCATCATTTGAACTTCAATTAAAAAAAACAAACCATTCTTACTAGCATCTTTGTTCTTGATTGTTTGGTACAACTGTTTTTTTTTTCAATATAGAAATTCTGACTTGTAAAGTTTTTTTCATATCTGCTTAACGATATTTAGGATTTTTATTCTAGCATAAAGTTTAAATCTAATTGTATTTTAATCCAATTTTGATGCAATCAATTCCAAAACTAAACCCACTCAGTTATCACAACTTAAATATTTTTTTATTGAATATGAGCTTTTTCACTTAACACTTTTTCAGTTATAAGGGTAAAATTTATGTTTTGTTTGTAAATATATAATGACTTTGTAAACCTCCTGAGTTTCTAAAATTTCCAAGATCTAATATTGTCGAAGGATGCGAGAAAATTTTATGGTGATTGTGCAAGGATTTCAAAGGGAGATTAATATTATTGGCAAGCTATTTTGACTTTTATTCATTTTCCAATCCCCTTTACGCCTTATGATTTTTTCTGAAATCAAAATTTTTATAACCAACCTTCTTATTAATACATTTCAAATTATTTATTAATAAAATCTTACAAAAAATAGCTTAAATACTGTATGTAAATTGAAGAATTGTTTTATTTAAAAAAAAAATATTTTTGATACATTTGAATAGTTTTATTTTTCGAAAAGCGTAAGTCTGCGTTCCAATATAATATAATTCATAATAATGTCCTACCCTGCCGCAAAAAGCCAGCTTTTCAGTTTTTTTTCCTAAATTTCTTTTCTTTCATTTTGCAAACCAACTTTTTTGAGAAACTTGGCTTTATGACAAAATCGTTACTCAAAAATTATGAAAAACACAATTTCCATGAGACATCTTTTCACTCCGTTGCTCTTTCTGAAAGAAGTCAACCTTCAATGGTAAACCTAGTTATCCACACACTGAAATCTTCTGAAAGCTTTTCAATAAAGCTTGATTTGCATCAGCTTGTGTGGAACAGTCTTTTAGGGAACATAGTACATCCTCGAACAAAAAACGAATATTTTGTAAAATATCTGTGTAAAAAATATAAATCAAAGTGAATTGTTGAGATATTGAATACATTGTTGACAGCGATATTGAAAACTTGTTTTCAAGGACAGCCATAGTTATATTTGGCAGCGATATATTTTTTTTGTTATTATCATAAATATAATTATGCCCTCTATAGTCTTGTTGGTAAGACATAGCCTCTTTTCTAGCCTAGGGGTTGCGTGTTTGATTCCCGCTTGTACTCGATTATTTTGAAAAAGACTTTCAGCCTGGTTTTAACTTAAGGTTTTTCAAAATCTTTCTTAAAAAAAATTATGCATATCGAGTTTTCAATCCACCTCACGCCATTATAATTGTGTACGATATCCCGCTGGATAGTAAATCTTACCGGGCTGCCATATATAATCGTTTTGACCTGGTTGATAAGACGTTTGTCTTCCAGCTCGGGGATCGCAAACTCGATTCCTGTTAGTTAAGTTTACCGTCTGGTTTTCGCTTAACTACTGTTTTAAAAAACTTCCTGGTTTGTTCGAAGAAATAACCCACGTAACAATAAGCCTGCTAGGTTTTATTGTAAACAAGGAAATTGTAATACAATACAGTATTTCCTTTCTTGAAGGACAACATAAAGTTAGCAGTGAACCTTGTGAGTTTCATGATGGCCTTCTTAGAATGCTTGCTTAGGATCCATATATACTGGATAAGATTCCCGATGGATTGTGATTGTGATTCAAGAGTTTTACTTAAAGGTCTTTTAGCATCTGAATTAATTGTTGTGGTGAATCTTGTCAGCTGCTTTAATTAAATGATCTCAACATTTATTGTAAAAGTAAAGAGAGTTGATAAACTTATGTGACTATATTTTTCAACATATTCCGAGCTTCCGTCAGGCTCAAACACACGTAACAGATTTTAATGAGAGGAATAACTAACGTAGAAAATTTTTCAAGTTTATATTTTCATTGTTTGTAAAAAATAATGTAATGCGTATTCATTTGAAATATCTTACGAATTTAAAGTAAGATAATTGTTTTTTCTAATAACAAAGACATTAAAAATTTCCATCCACAAAAAATAATAATATTGCCAACAATGATTAAGGTTATGGAAACCCATTTCATGCATTCTCGCGTGTGTTTTCGTAAATACGAGTATTTTCAAATAAGTAAAATATATTCAGAAAATTCCTTCATGCGATGTCTGATATGTAATCACTAATGCGAATCACGCTTAACGAATTCCTACTTTCAGGCATTTTCTTCCGTTAATTTATGAAACGGCGAAAGGGCGTCGTTCATTTAATTCCTCCTTTTTTTTATTTTCCGGCAAAAAAAATTCCCATTGTGCCAAAAACTTTTGATGGCTTTGCTCTCAAATATAATTTCAATATTTAAAATCAGAAAAAATCTTTGTTTTATAGAACGTGCTTAAAAATTCTACATTGATAAGAAAGAATTTTTAATTTATGTTTGTTGAGTTTAAAAAGAGTTAAAACTGAAAGATAAAATTAAATAGAATGAGACAATTGTTTTTTTTTTATTAATGATTGAGACAAAAAAAAACAAATTCAACACGTCAATGTAGAGTATTTTTAGGATAATGTATGAGAACAAAATAAATTTTATTAATTCAAAACTTGAACGTGTTCACTACCAATCACGTGATATTGCGTAGGCTCAGGGCACACTGAGGGCGAGGGCACCCACGCGATATAATGTGAAGCTACAGTAACTTGTATGAGCCAGAAAAACATTACATGCCCCAACCTCATAGACACATTTCTTCTAGCCATATGTGAATAATATGGAATAGGGTCATTTTACGTCATTTTGTACAAAAAAGTAAAGCCAAAGTTAGAAACGTTACAGTATTTTTTCTACATTTTTCTACCTTTCTACCAGTAATGCTTTGGCAGAAGGGATAGTCAGAAAAAAAATTGTCGTTTTTATATTAATGTACACTTTCATGGTTTATTGCCATATAGAAATCTCTTACATCTAACCAGAAATATTTTAAGAAAGCCTAAAATAAAAATCAGACTTAACCATTTTTTTTTATTTAACTATTTTTATTTAATCAGCGGGAATCAAATCTACGAGTACAAGTTTAAGGTTAGAAGTCTGTCTTCTTATTGAAGTTGTTTTTAATTTTCTTACTGAAATGAGGGCATTCGTCAACCATCGCCGAGAAATGCATTGCACATGGTTGATCATTCTAGGTCAAATAGGCGTTTTTAAAGAAAAAAACAGTATTTTAAAATTTCATTATTTGTACATATGATACCGTATAAATAATTAAAAAAACTTTTTGCCCGTCGGTATATTTCGCTACAATTTTATCGGCAGTAAACGTGTTAAGAGTATAAACCTTTTTGATGATACCCTTCCACATCTGATTATCTCCATAAAGATATTTTCGCTAACTAAACTCCTGAAACCACTTTTGCTAGACCTTTTGTTTATTAGATCAAGTCTTTCCGAAAAAAACACTCATAGCCTTTACGATAAAACTATGACTCATATATATTTTTACGTTGTCTTTTGTTGTGAGTCTATGCATTTTGCTGCACACTTAATTTTCATCGAAGAAAATACCAAAGAGTATTTTTAAAATACTGGTAGCAAGTATATATATATATATATATATATATATATATATATATATATATATATATATATATATATATATATATATATATATATATATATATATATATATATATATATATATATATATATATATATATATATATATATATATATATATATATATATATATATATATATCGTATACTCTAAATATTTTGATCCTTTGTTTTCCAGAACGATTTTCTTGAAAGGGTTTAGCCATAATATAAATAAAAACAGAAATTGCAAAGTAACGTTTTCCACCACCGATAACACCCATTTGAGACTGACCCTACATACGTATGGAAAAGAGTATAAGGATAACATGTCCAACGTTAAAATAGGTCAGTTTCTCCTTGGTGTACTGGTACCGTATGTTTGCATTCTTTCGCTAAGGCACTGGGGATTTGAACGAAAAATACGGGCATAATAATATTGCATATGGGTCGTTTACGAAGGAATTTCCTTCATACGGATAGTGATTTTTCCAAGTTCAGTACTCACCATTGTTTGAGAAGGGATCAAAACTTACGATCAATGCTGAACTCATAAGTGAAAACATATACTTGAAAGTAGAAAATGATAAACTAGTGTAGTCGAAATAAATAATATTTATTAAATACGGAACATAAGGAATGACATAAATCCAGTTCCTTTGTCTACATAAAAGATTATAAAATTCACGTTCTTAAAGAAACGTTTACCTTATTTCAATGGAATTCGTTTACATATTTCTTTAAACTTATTTAATTGGCTTGTGTTTCTTTTCTGTGAAGGCAAATACTGATTATAGACCAGGGTAAAAATAAAATAAACGATTTTTCCATTTTGTAACAAGAGAAATGTTACTGCGAAAATTGTCGGCAAATCACTAATTATTTAAAAAATATATCTGTTAATGACAGTAACGTAAAATTTTGAAAATATTGTTCGCTGTGTACTCAGATGTCCTTTTACTACTAGGAAAATTAATATTATTCCTTTGGTGCAAAATATAATATTTAAATTTATAATAGCTAAATGTAAAACCAATTTAACGTCATAAATTTAAAACGTCACTCGCATTCGCTTCACTGGAATTATACAATACCGTTAAAGTGAAAGATTTTGTACCTAATGGGAGTAATATATTATAAATCCTTCTTTTCTAGAATGCTGATATCTTTAATTGAAAGAAACATTCAAGAAAGGCAAACTCCTCATTGTTACTGATTTGAAATGTTTGAAAAAATAAAAGAACACAAAATATACGAATATAATGGATTTTTAATTAATTTTTTTTTTATATACAAGATGCACTTCTTCCTTCCTTGTTTCAACTCTCCACAATGAAATGGAGACTGAACCAGATAATATTATGTAGGATCTAGGTTTAAGAGATGCATATTTCCTGACGTATCATCAAGATTCCCTGAACTGGTCGTGTAACAAATGTGAAGATGTTTTTTATATCATATATAAAGGGTGCGTTTTATGTTCCAGAGTGATGTTTTTTTTAAATAACTTTTAAATTAAACAAAATTTTATAATTTATATTTAATTGATTGATTATATGGTATTTACTATTATGTATGGAATATAATGTCGGCCAAGTGGCTGCCTCTGGCCTTGCCAAAAATGGTGGTCGTCTCGCCACCGTTTAAGGCAGTTTTCCCGTAGCACTTGTGAATTTTATACGGATAAAAATGCAATTTTTTTTGATATTTTTTAACAAACATGATGGAGACATTCCCAATTCTTGTGCATGGCATCGATCAGAAGTGCACGGACGTTTACCAGCACTGCCTGACTGCATCAATCTTTTCTGGCGTACGTTGGCTTAGGTGTCACCCAGACTTTGCTTTATCTCCCAATGTATGCAAATTTTCAAAATTATTCATTACACGCTGACTGGTTGACTTGCTTGGCACATAATTTAAATTTAAAAAAAATCCGCAATTTTCTTCGCTTATTCATAATTGAACAATTATTTAAATAAAATGTTTTAATACTTTTAACACGTTGTTGCGGAGTTAGATGCTCTATAATAAATTGTTATTAATCATTCTCTACGACTGTTAAATATAAACTAACAAATCATAGCCAAATCAAAATGGCGGCCAAACAAAATCGACCTGGAACTAACACGCACTCTGTACAATACCTAGAACAGCTTTAAACTTTGAATGGTCGCAAGTATACAAGTATATCGGTCACGTAATGAGACGCACGAGATCATTCAAGCATTACTAAAAATAGCAGAAGTTCTTAAGCCATATATGATATAGGCTTAAGAACATGCAGCAATATTTTGGGTGCAGTTCTACTGTATTGTTTCGGGCTGCAGTGGACAAAATAAGGTTTGTCAAGACAGTGGCTTATCTTCAATAGTTGACTGTACCTCGAGAAGAAAAATACAAGATACAATTATGTATGCAAAAGGAAAACATCATGTTGTAGTTCATGTTATTGCAAATTAGGTGCTATGTGTTCAAACACCAACAAACTAGGTCCGTGTCTTGTTGGACAACTTTAAAATAATATTTTTATTTCAATATACAAATAAAACGTTTTTATTAAAAATCCTAACCAGTTTGTGACCGAAACTCACTTTATTGGCACTCCGTTATCTTCAATGAAAAGGATTTTTTTTTAAATATGAATGTGTTTTCAGAAATATTTATTATTTTTGGACATATTTTTTTATAAAATGGTAAATATATTTGGTGGGTTGGATCTTTTGTACATAAATATAATTCTAATTCTGGTCATCGACTCACATGTAAGATTAAAGCCCAAGTGTAATTAATGTATATAAATTACTTCGAAATGTTTTTATCTACTTAAACAGAGTTCATATGTTGTTGCTCGGTTACTCTGAAACACTTTTGGAAAGCATTCAACGACGGATAGAGTATTAACAGCTCACTTGTACTAAATGTTATTTCCAGCACATTTCAGGTTGATTACCTGTAAACCCTCCGGATTACACAGGTTGATTGCTTCTAATAATTTAAGGGCAAACAATGGAAACTTAATTACCTAATGAATTATTTTGTAATGAAGATAATTCTGAATTAAGGGTACGCCAACTCTAATTGGGGAGCGTTTTAATGTTTGTATGTTAAATGGTATAATTATCATAATATTATGTTAGGCCTGTGTTCATATGACTTAGATTATTTGAATATTGTGTTTATTGAAAATAATTAACATTTGAGTTGTGGAAATGTTCTCGGAATTGAAATAAAAATAAAAGTGATTTATTAGCATTTAATAAATTGAATTACGTTACTAACGAGCTTTGATACCCTGATAGTTATTGGGGAAATCCACAGAACGGTTAAAAATTAATCACAGAATGCATAAAAATACCTTTTTGAAACGGAAATTATTTTTTTACATACGAGTATATACATATCAATACTCCGTGCCCCTTGTGGGCCAGGCAGGGAGAATAGATCTGCAAACTTTTTTACCCAAGCACAGAACTTTCGCCTCCTCCACATTTATACATCTCGTCATGCACAATATTCTATTATTCACACTTCTCACTTTACATTCTTTCAGAATGTAGGTAATTTGGTCCTGCCACGTTTTTCTTCGTCTACCTCTTCCAAGCTCGCCTCACAGTCTGACTTGTATATTCACTTATTCAGTTCGTTCTCTTTACATGTCAAAACTATTTTAAAGCTCCTTTCTACATCTTAAAACATCCATTTTATTCATACATTAATTTCTGATGTTTTCATTTCAACATTTTTCAAACATTGACACTTCTCAAATTTTCCATAGTGCACGCATCTCCACAGCAGTAATCTTTATTTTACCCTTCTTCTGCCAAGTCTAAGTTTCGCTTCCATACATCAAGGGATGCACCAAAAAAACTATTAAGTCATTTTTACTATTGTTGATATTGCGTGGTTGTTTTGTTTAACATTTAGTACACCGTTTACCTTGTTCCCTATAGTTACCCTTATTTCAATGCCCCTTTCGACTCGCCCCCCCCCCCACACTTGAAAATACTGCCCAGTTAACAGAACTCATTAATATGCTTAAGTTTTTCTGAGTAAACCAATACATTGCATATATTTTTCCCCACACTACTTTCTATAACCATGATCTTTTTGCACTGATTTCGCTGCACGTTTAAATAGACATCTCTTATAAAGCTCACTTACAATATTACTAAAAAAGCTCCTCTTTTTGAGCAGATCATATAAACTAGTCACTATCAAATTAATGATTTTTTTGGTTATGTTCGTTTAGAAAAGTTTTTCAAAAATTAATGATTGTTACATTTTAAATGTAAATATGAATTTGTAACTCAAAGTTCTGTTTCTTTTTTTTATGATAATTTAGAACAGGAAATAAATAAAAAAAATATTTTTGCTTAAAGACTATGAAATATTAAAAGGAAGTTCAATAAATGCAATTAGCAATGTGCTTTACTTTTCATTGAGTGAAAAATAAAGCAAAAGAGTCAAATAGCTAAGCTATATTCCGCTTTCCTTGTAAAATATGAATCAAAAGTTAATTTCCGTGATGCGAAATTGGTTTCACTCAGGTTATAAATAATTATACGTCTATTTCCTTTTAAAACAAGACCATTTTGTGGATTTGTTTTAATGTAGAAACTTCCTTATTTTATAGTGTTTTAGTACTAACTATGATGTATAGGAGAAAGACGTGGAGGTACGTAAAGACTGAAAAGAGCCAAATAAGTACTGTAGAAATGTGTGCACTTAGAAGAATACATCGGGGGACAATGTAATGTCTTACTTCCGTGGCCTGGTGGTAAGACGCTTGTCTGCCGATCCGAAAGGTTGCAGGTTCGATCCCCGCTGGAACCCAATTTTTTTTAAATGGGATTCCAGTCTGGTTTTCACTTAGACGCCGTTAAAGCATCTTTCTGGTTGGTTGGAAGAGATTACCACATGGCAATAAACTCGCTAGGTTTAATATAGAAAAAAATGTATGCCCCAATTAGGAATGAAGTGATTAGAGATGAACGTAAACTTAAGGTTAATGTTTTGACAACCTTCGTGGCCTAGTTGGTAAGACGCTTGTCTCCCAACCCTGAGGTTGCGGGTTCAGATCTTTCTAGCACCCAGATTTTTTCAAAAGGATTCCAGTCTGGTTTTCACTAGACGTCACTTAATACCTTTCTGGTTGGTTTAAAGAGATTGAAACATGACAATACACCCGTCAGGTTGTTCTGTATACAGTAAAATTGCAATCCAATACAATACGATTTAGAACACTCCGAGATGTTTAAGGTACGTTAACGAATTCATGAAGAAATATTAATAAAACAAATAAACAATGCAAATGAGAGTGAAATAAGAAGTAGAGGAAGACTAAAGAAAGTATATAGCAGTTGGATCAAAAACGCATACTTCTCATCATACAGCTCCTACGACTTATAAGATAAGTCGTAGGAGCTGTATGATGAGAAGTATGCGTGTTGAGATAGTACAGTTTAGTGCTCTGTCCACTCTGTCTAGCCCAGCAGGAGAAGGGCGAGAAGGCATGCATGTATTTATGTACAAATTCCTTTCAATCATCAAGAAATGTATCGAAGAGGCCTACAGGAAAAACTAGACTGGAAACATAAAAAAAAATTGACAGGAATCAAGCTAGCAACCCTTGGTATAAAATATAGGATTCTTATCAACTAGGAATATGCATACCATATCATTACATATCATATGATTCACATCCATGATAATCTTGAAATGTATATCATTGTTCTACAAAAAACGAGTCTGAGAATTAAAAAAGTGCTTGTTTGAATTAAATATACTAGTATAAGTTATTTACAGAATAAATTCTCTATTTTATTTGCATATTTTTCTTCTGTTTTCATTTTTCATTGCGTTATCCAATAACACTTACAAAATATTTTGAATAAATGTTATTTTTGTTATTAAAGTTCCATTTTCTTTAATCTTATTTTGGTTTTATATCAATGACGACCTCCATGGCCTATTAAGTTAAACTTCTGTCTTGTAACCAGGTGTTAACGGTTACGATTGCGGTTGAATTTGTTTTTTTTCTTCAAAAAAGTAAGGTGAACACTTAAAATCACTTAAACATATTTTTGGTTGGTAGGAAGAAATTGCCACATGGTAATATACCCGCCAGGTTGAATTGTATACAACAAAAGTATAACAGGTTTATATCATCCAATTATTCATCAAATGGTGACCTCCATCGCCTAATTGATAAGACGCTTGACTTCTAACCTGGATTTTCGGGTTCGATTCTCGATGCTTTAAGAAAACAAAATAATAAATGGTTTTCAGTCTGGTGAGATTTCGTCTAGTAATAATATTTGCGAGCCATATACATGTACGAGTATTATTGCATCTTCGCGGGCGGTAGTATTGCCAACACGTGCGGTAGTATTGTCAACACATGCGGTGATGAATTGCGAGTTCCTACATACTCCACTGGTTCTAGTTCAAAACTCGATTAATGGGGCCCGAGACAATATTGTCTCCCGGTCACATTTCAACAATATGTCTAAAACACATATTCAAATGTTATGAGGGCTACCATGCAAATAAAAAAAACATAGAAAAAATAATAATTTGCGTACGTGTTGAACCACAATCAAACAGAAATTGCACCTCAGTTTGAAATGTCCCAAATTATTGGCAGTATAGACCAATATTTGAAACAAATAGATATAACCCTTTATCCTAACCAAATATATCTATTCGAAAGAACAGGCGTAGTCTACGAGCAGGTATTTTTATTGTTTCCAATATATTTCTTTAATCCTCTTAATTTGGAGAACCGCTCAGTGATTAATTTTAAAGTGTGGTGCCTTTTCCACAATTAAACATTAAACTTTAAAGATAATTTATTTGGTTTTAAAAACAATTTTCTGATAATAAATCCCTCAAAATGCTATACTGTATACTATGGCCAGTTTGTACGTGAAACGAATGTGTGAAATAACAAATTTGTAATAATATTTAGATTTTTTTTTCTATTTGCTATAAAACTGCAACATGGACAAATTTGAATAAAACCATAAAACGAACTACACTTCTCATGAGTAAACATTATAATAAGTTTTTCATGAAGTTGAATTAATGTTAAGTATAAATAACCAGAATGGGAATATAAAAACGCTTATTCTGCACAATTTGTTAACTCTGGGGAATATGGGCAGAATATAAAAGAAACATAATATTTTTATGTCTACTAAGATCACACTAAGTCAAAGGAGGTAGATATGATATATAATACGAACGCGGGTGTATCTTGTATTTTAAAGCCAGTTATATTTTACCTGCTCTCTGCTGAACTGAAAATATTGCGAAGGGTTCATTTTTGTGGTTAATTTTGTATCTCGAATATCAAAAATATAAACTAACAATATTAATTATTAATTATTTTAAAAATTTTTGTACTGTAATTTTAATTGATTTTTTAGTATCGAAGGAGACTTTCTTTGATCGAATAAATTTAATCTTATTTATTTTGGTAAAGTGCGTATTATCTTTATCATAATTTTCCCCACCAAACCATGTATTATACTTATAAGAGTAGGCAGGAAGAACAGATCTTCACTTCATTCTATCCTGACACAAGTCGTTCGCTTCTTCCACATCCTCATACTTGGTCATGCATATTCTCGTATTATAAAGACTTTACTATTTCCTCGCTTAGAATTGAAATTATTTGGTTGTGCCACTTAAATGTTAGCCGACGTTTCACATATGTTCCAGTTTGTGTCCTAAGGGCAGTGTCAAAAAACATGATTCGGTTTAAAAAATACTGTCAAATACTAATAAAAATACTATCGAATGTTGGTTATATTTTTGACATCGCCTTGAGAATTGAAACTGTATGCAACGCGTTCGAAATGTTAGCAATAATTTAAATGAACTGAACACGGTAACAACTCCATGGCCGTGCAAGACGCTTGCCTCTCAACCTGGGGGTTGCGGTTCCCGTTGGAACCCAGAATTAAAAAAAGGATTCCAGTCTGGTTTTCACTTAAAGTCTCTTGAAAGTCTTTCTGGTAGACTGGAATAAATTTTCACATAGGAATTAGTCCGATAGGTTGTACTGTATATAACAAAAGTATAATTTTAATACAACTTCGATTTTTTTAACTTTACAACAAACAGCTGTGAAAATCTCCGAACGTATACTAATATTAACTGTATATAAATATTTTTATAGTTTATTTATTTATGTTTTGAAAAATAAATGATTAAAGTTCTGTTTGGAATTTCATGGTGTATCAAAACTATCTCGACGCGTTTATCGCTCGTAAAAATTTACTTTGACACGTGAATCTGATACAGGGAGTATAAACGTTTGCAAGTTGCATGTGATACGAGTGATACTCGTATGTGCCCACATTTAGAAAACGGTCTGGTGTGAAATGGCGCTGACCACTGACCACTGGCGATAAGAGTGTCTGGATCCCATAGTTACGGCTAACCATTGTCACGAGGATCATCGCTGCCACCTTCGAACGTTAACCTTTGTCGTAGACTTCAAATTGATTTTTTAAATCCCAGCTCAATTTCAGTTATCAAAAGATTTTTATATTTGAAAATTATTGATAATGAAAGATACGGGTGCAAATGTTCCTCTAAAAAAATAAGGTGAATTAAAGAAAACTCTCAGAGCTCGGAAACATATTTGTTTGAAAAAAATTGAGCAGGGGCTCTCAATTTTATATTCCAAAAAACTTGAGTATTCCGTCGATAAAATTTGGGGTTTGCCAAGAAAATTAGTTTTTATACTCCAATCTTGAAATATGTATTAAATATTTATTTATCATATTTTTTACGTACTTACATGTTTTTGAAATCTTACATGCTTCAAACGAAAACAAAACACAGAAGTACGTTGGATGCCACTCGTGATATTAGAATTCAGCTGTCCACGATTAAACAATAATTTTAAAAAAAAGTTGGAAAAATGTTTTAGTATTTACATTTGGTGTTTAGTTTAAATTAATCAAATTTGCTTTTGTATTAATAAATAATCGGTTCATTTTGTATAATATTTTCAATAAATTCACTATAATATGTAGTTTTATTTATAAATCTGTTGAAATTGTCTGGGCTTTTAAACATTTTTTATCAAGATGAAAAGGGTTTCGCGATTGAAATATGTTAGAAATCACAGCGATCGAGTATATTTGAAGACGATGAAATAACGCAAAAAAACACGGAGATCTGTCTTATTTCACACAACACGTCTTTATGATGAACATTTATTTCAGGTGCGTCGAGTGCTAGAAGTAATATTTTGTAATGAACACAAATGAATAATGATGAACTTTGGAATACTCGTAGTATAAACTTCAAATAATGTGCATAAATCTTACTCAATTCTATTTTAAGTGTATTGGAACTATTCACTTATTGAATTCACTATTTATGATGAATGGTTATGATTTTTTATAAAGTATTTGAATCTTTTATATACAAAATTTTACTGATCATTAAAAATGTGTATTTTAAATCATCAAATATATCAAAAACGTTGCTACACTTGACAGTTAGTGGGAACAAATATTGAATCAATTTTACATAATAGTAAAATTAAAATGCTTTAGAAGTTTAAACAAGGATGGTTAAAATTTGAGCTGCTTTATGTTTTGGGAATTTTCACGAGAACCCTCCTATATTTTTCTACATCTAAAAAATTAAAACATATTTTGTGAAATATTTTGTAGTCTTCTGTTAGTTTTTAAAGTATAATATTACTGTTGAATGAAATCAATCATAGCGAGAAATGGTTTGCTAAGTAAAATCTTCATTATCCAATTAGCTCTTAAAAATAAAATAATTTTCTAAGCTTCTTATGTCGGCATTAGCACTCGTTGGTGCATTGGCCAATAAATCATGCTCAAATGGAGACCTGTACCAATTTCTCTCATCACTTATCTTATGTGATGATCAAACACGCAAACAAAAGTACACATATAATTTTGTTCTAGAGAATGCCACAATTTATCTTATTTTGGGTAGACTGCCTTTAAAATTATGTTTTCTCTTGAACCCAATCAATTAATAAAAATTATATTAGAAGTGGCGATTTTGACTACAAGAATTCAAAATGTTTATGTAAGGAAAACAATATATATATTATAATTTTGTGCACGAATGAATATTATTGCTTGCAAGACGTATTTCTAAAAAGTGTTGAAAAAATACTTTGAAAAAAGTTATGAATTTATTTAAAAACCTTTTTGGTACCATTTGAATTGATGAAACTTTTTCGAATCATTGCTTATTTTTATGATTCATTTTGAGTTTTGGAAAAATCAGGATGGTGCATGGAAAGGGAAAATAGCAGAACAAAATATATATTAAAACAAGCTCCTTGTTCGAAAAAGCATATTTTCCTCTTGAAAGTTTCATGTTCAATTTCCAGTAGTGCCTTAAAAAAATAATATTTGCCTGGTTTTTAAATGCATAAATTCAAACATTTTTCTGTTGGTTTGGAAGTGATTCCTACATGACAATACTTTC
This sequence comes from Odontocerum albicorne, assembly GCA_949825065.1. NCBI lineage: Eukaryota > Metazoa > Arthropoda > Insecta > Trichoptera > Odontoceridae > Odontocerum > Odontocerum albicorne. Next base: position 27,108,694 of record OX463840.1, read on the forward strand.
GCCAAATTTAATGGTAATGGCATAAAGAAAAGTTGATTAAATTGTCGAAACAAAAGGTTAAACAGATAACTATCTCTGAAACGGAACATTGAAACACTTAAACTTCGATACTGTCCGGTTTCTATGAAACTTTCAAATTATGATCGCGTTGTATCAAATACTTGCAAAATTCGATTATCGTTTACAACCTCCGGACAGATAAATTGAATGATAATATTCAACTTCCGCCGAGCACACCGAGTTGAACAACTTTAAAGGTTAATTTATTTTTAAAGTATCAACCTAATTTGCGTTATTCGGAAGTTTGAATGATTTAATATGAAATGAATCGTGTAGTACTGTTTTCGTTATAAACATAATCTGAAGGCCGATTTTAATTTTCTCGATTGAAGAATTCATCATGAATTTAATAATTTGAAATCTTATGTTATCGAGATTTTGTTAAACATGAACTAAGTGTTTGATTCAAAATCTCAATATATTATTTCCTCTCTTGATTTGCAATCTGAAAATAATCGATGTTTTACCTCAATCATTAATTTGCATGGTATTTTTCGACATGTATCCAAATCGGTCATACAGACATGCTGAAGAGCGTCGCCCGTAGACAATATTGTCGTCTACGTAAACGACCATTGGGACTAAAAACAATCGAAGAAGGCAAGTAGATCACAGTCCACCATCGTACGTGTTGAAAATACTACTACACGTAGATAGGTAATAACACTTACGTCTAGCGCGTACGAGTATTGTTTCTCGATGAACACTTAAACAAAGCTGATACCATTTTTTTCATTATTATTTTTGGGTTCCATCGGAAATTGAACTCAAACCCTCCGGGGGAAAGACCGGTGTCTTATCACTAGGTCGTCTGAGGCTTATGAAGCACATCAGAGGCTCAAGACCATTAAAAAAATGACAAGCATAGAGATAAACATGGTCTAAAATATTCCCTAATCTAAAATACACTTCGACTCTATCTCATGACGTAAAATTAAGTATCTATCATGTTCTTCGACATTTAAAAAGTCATAATTCACATTTTTAATAAAAGTTACAAATATGAAATCATTCTTTGGGAGGTATGATACGCTTAAATAATCTAGGTCTCAGAATATAAACCACCTTGTTGAGCACATCTAATGGCCCATATTATCGCATGAAATAATCGACACACGGAAGTGGCGGTACAGAAATCCATTGATTTTTACTGCTTTTTATTTCATTATAAAAGAAAACTTTTCACAAGAGCTTTTTAGCAATTTCTAAGACATGCTTTTCATTTTCATGTTTTCCACTCATGTTGGTATATGGTATGTGTATGGGGCCATCGTAAATGCTCTTTAGATTTGAATTTAAATATAATTTAATATTTAAATACAAGTTCTGTGATACATTTTGTATATTTTAGGCTTCACATAATTTGTTTCCAAGAAATTAAATGTTCGTCATACAAACCATTTATTTTTTTCCCGTTATTTGAAAAACCATCAACAAAAAATATTTTGCTGTGAACATATTTTCTACGAAAATATTTTTTTGGTCGTAAATTGCCTTGGTATTTAAAAAAAATATCTAAATATTTTAGATTGTTATGTTCGAAGATTTTCACGGCCGTATTCTACTAGTAAATTATTTAAAATGTGGAGTTAACGTTAATGATTGCGAACGTTTCGAATAAGTTGCAGCCTCTGTTCTCAGGGAATATCAAAAGTATATTTTCAGTGCTCCGCTCTGAAAAAGAATAGTTTTGAAGATTAAACATGATTTTCTTGTCATTTTCTTGCAAATTAAATATATTTTTTAATTAGCTTTAAACATAATTGTATACACAATGATGAGGTCTCAAAGTACGATTTCAATAAGTGAACTGTGGCTTCAAGTTATACCATTATGCTTTTTTTTTTATAGAATAGATATGACCGAAGTCATATTCTTATACCCTCGAACAAGGTATCCTTATACCCTCGAACACTAAGCGGAAAAAAATGCCAGTGTCCTTCGAGGGGAGTAGCATAGCGCGGGGTTTGAACGGACGACCTTCCGCACAGAAGTCCAGTTACCGCGCGGCTATGTACCTCATAACTATTAGACTTTCGTTGTATACTGTACAACCTGGCGGGCTTATTGCCAAGTGGCAATCTTTCCAACTAACTAAGAAGCTGTTAAAGAGGCCTTAAGTGTAAACCAGACTGGAATACTTTTAAAAAATCTGGGTCCAGCGGGATTTGAACCCGCACCCTCTGGTTTGGGGTAGGTCGTAGATGATGTTGCTTTGTCTTATGTTTATTATGATTTCAATTTCGTCTTATGCTTATTACGATTTCGATTTCGTCTCATGCTTATTTACAAAGACCTTCGTGGTCCTGTTGGTAAAATATTTGTATTCCAACTCGGGGATTGCGGGGTGGATTCTCTTTAGAATAAAAACAAATATAGAAGGGTTTCAGTGTGGTAGTATTCATTTAAGACCTTTATGACAAATTTCTGCGTAGTAAGAAGAGATTACCATAGGGCAATGAACTCACCAGGTTATTTGCATACAGCGCAGTACGAGTATTATACAATAAAACAAAAAGACATTTCTAGGGCCTCTCATCTATCGATGATGCCAAATTATTACATGTCAGTAGTAACGGAAATAAATTGGACAGATTAGAGGCCCTAGAAACTTTGAAGTCAGTGCATCGGGATGAACATCTGGCAAACACATATATTCCAAGAATCTTGGCACTGCTCACCGAGGTTGTCTCCTCCTTCCCTCTTTCCACATTCTCCAACCCGAACATTTACCGTTAGAAGCGTGCATGTGGGTACCAGTTCGAACATAATTCAGTCTTGTTTGCGCACCTTGATGATGAGGTGAAAGCCTTGAAACCGGTAGGGTTATACGGTTACAAAAAGTGGAATAAATAGTGTTTGATAAAACAAATTACAAAATAAAGTTAATTCACAGCTATAATAAATATACTTTATAGCTTTTTAGACATAAATTTATATGTAGCCTTTGGGAAATATTCATATTGTACTCGTAGATTACTTTATTAAATTAAAAAGAAATTGTAATCTTTAAAAAATAAACAAATCAATTCTTAACAAATAATAACGATAAAGTTTATATTTATTGCGTGGTGGATTACGAATCCTAGATTGAAAAGCTCTTATAATAGCCAAGTATATTCAGTTGCGTTCACAAGTTTTTTTTATGGACACATTTTCTTCCTCAAGGCGAGAACAGAAATGTGTTCCTCAACGCTTATAGTGCTCGTTATGGTCTTCATTATCCTTTAGACTAGGCTGTTATTTCTATTTATTTTTTAATTACTTTTAAGACGTCATTTCGCGGAAAACAGAAATAAAAAAATAAAAAAATCTTATTGAGCGCTTAATACTAAGGGTCGATGACTTCTTTTCCTTCTGTAAAAATGAGAAAAGAGGCACAAAATAAAGGAAATGATAATAGCTTGTTTAATCACAGTTTTAATGGTATGAAAAAGAGCAGTCAGGATAAAAGTTGATTAAAAGTTTCGTTTGGTCCATTAACTAAATTTTATGCCACTTTATGTACATTTAAATGAAAAATATTTTGAAAATACCAAGTAAATTTTTCAATTGTTGTTTACTTGTTTTCGTCTTTATTTAAAAAAAAATATTAATCAACACATTTTATGAGAGTAGTTATTTGATGGCGGTGGCGGTGGTCTATCGGTTAGTATTCACGCTAAGCAAGCAGGTGCCCCATGTTCGATTCCTAGTGGATTCACTTTGAGACTGGTGTTACTCTTAGATCTTTTTATATAAAATGTTTGTTTTTCTGTTACTTGAATGCTGTTTTTTTTTTATTTACAATTTTTTTAAATTGCTTTATAAGCGACACAAAATTGCGCTAAATAAAACTCTCCCAAACGAAAAGCAGTAGATTAAAACTGCTGATCGTCTTAGAACTTTGTTCTCCTTACCATCATAGCTTTGTTTTTAATATTTCAATACTATGTGTTTGCTGAAGTGCAACAGTTTTCACAAAAGAAACCAATACATGCACAGACGTCTTCCTGCCACAGGATGTCTGACAATCATACTCGATAAAGAGGAATAGTCTATCCCACATTTAGGGTCGTAATTTGATATTCAAGTAGATACACCATTTCGTTAACAACAGAAAAACCTAGCAGAATTAATGCCATGTGTTTATCTCCTCCAGCCACACAAAAATATATTTAAGAGGTCTGGAACCTGGAACTTTAAGTGAAACTACACTGGAACCCTTTTTAAAATAAATTGGGATCTAACGGAAATCGAACCCGTAATCTTCGAGATGGATGACAGGAATTTTACCAACTAGGTCACCGAGGTCGTACGTTCCTAATTTATACTTTTTTTTTTGTTTCAAAGGTGTAATGGTTTAAATTAATTTAAAAGTCGTTTAATTGATGTGAAATAATCCACAGTAAAGTCTGGTGATTTTACATCGAATATGTTATTTTTTGTTTAATTTTGACAATAAAGAGTTCATCTGGTAGCAATACTCGCACGGGCTGGGCAAGATGTTTGCAGTGTGCAAGTGCAAGTGTTACGTGCGGTAGTATTTCCAAAACGTGCTATGGCGAACTATGAGTTACTCACCTACTTCGGTGATTCTTAATCAGAGGCTCGATTACTGGGGTCAAAGAAAATATTGTCTCCCGATATAGCTGAGGTCAAAGAAAATATTATCTCCAACATGTCCGCTCCATCTACTCGTATTTGGACACCTTGAGGTATTCCATACAAATTTTAAAAAGTAAGACAATTGTTTTACAAAGATTTTTTTAGTTTATCTAACAACACAACTGAATCGATCGCATGATTATCTTTCATTGTGTTCTTATTTTTCAAAAAGCGTTGTTAATATTTCTTATAGAAAGTATTAATCAAATATACTATAATAGAAAATTCCTTGCGGTTTATTTATTTAACACTTTTATTGCAATACAATCTGGCGGGCTTATTGCCAGGTGGCAATCTCTTCCAACCAAATCAGACAAACGTAAATGAAGCAAGTTACGTGGTTGCATAAATCATTAAAATGACTATCTATTCTCACAAAATCCATAAACATATACGTGAGAACATGCCCACGAACCCCACAAAGAAGGACAATACCCGAACATTATTTTTCATATAAAGTGAGATATCATCAATCAAAAGGAAAGGAAAGGATGGTGGAGAGGAAAGGAAAAGAAAAATCAGGAATGAAACACGTTATTTTACTGACTAGAAATTAAGAGTTTTTTCAGTCGCTTCTTAAAGCATGCCAAGGACGGAGCGAGTCTTATATTGGGTTGTAACTGATTCCAGAGTCACACTGCATGGCCAGTAAAGGACGACGTTAAGAAAGAGGATTGGTGAACTGGAAAGGCCAATAAACAATCTCTGTTTGAGGGTAGCGCTAATCCATGATTGGAATTGATCCGCGGTTCACCCCAAATGAACGAGGTAAAGCTGACAAAGAGAAGAAGACTAATAATTTATTGATATAAAATCAAAACTTAATATATTAATAAAGTCTTTGATCCTTTGAAGACGTAAACATTATGTTTTGGATTAAGTCCATAACAGTGGCCACAAACTTTATTTGAGGTGCAACATAAATCATTCAACATTAGACAATGGATTATTTTCCCAATCAAAGTCTCAGCTGGATAGTAAACCATTATTTTGCTTTAAGTCTAAAACATTTACACATAAATCCTTTATTGAAAAGATCTTTCTTCAAAATAAAATAATAGAAACACTATTCCACTCCGAAATTTAAGAGATATATTTTTATTTTTAAATCAAAGGTTTATAGAAAAAGTTTTATGGAAATCTGATTTCATTAGACATACATTTCATTCTTTTTAACAGGTTTGTTCTATTTATTTATTTTAATATTAAAAGGATTATTTCTTTTTGAAATCTTCTTTTTGACATAGCAAATAAATAAAAATATGAAATCAATTAAATTTTAACAATCCATTGACTTCTCTAAAGATTTAAAACCGTGTACCAAAATTGCAGAATAAAGATATATTATTTCGAATTGAAAAGAGAGCGTGGAAAGTGAAGAGTTATAAGATAGTCCGAGATGGTTGGAGAAACTTCGAAAAGTAAGAAATATGAAAAATGAAGACTGCACTACGATACGAATGGATGCAAACGAATCAAAACCTTTGCGTGACATCTCTGCCATTTCTGCCTACTCAAAAAGTGACAAGGTCTGATAGTATATGTAAAATTATTAATACAAAGACATCATCTTCAGTGTTGATTTGTGAACAAAGGTTTTTCCCCAGTCATATCAGCCCTTTTACGCGTTTGATCATTTGCTTTGTGATCTCCCACGGCTTCATCCTCCCATCCGAGAAAAATTCATGCATCAGTTCGTCACTGTTTATCGAAGACATAAAGGATTGAAAATGAAAATTAGGTGTAACACAAAATTGAGGAAAAATTAAATGAAAATGATACTTAAACACTTTTTTAAAAGCCAAAATCCACATTTAAATTCCGGAATTATTTGAAACAGAAATCATTATCTCTATTTATACATTAGGTGTTAACATAAGTTGTGTCCGTTTTTTTTTCAAATTTAAAAATGAGCACCAAAAATAAAACAAAATGGTAAAGATTGTACGTCATTCGAAAGAAAATTTTCTGTTCTACAAGATATTGTGTTTGCTTTTACGTTACATATATTATTTAATTTAATTACAAGTCTTCAAAATGGAATGTCAAGTAGACGAAAGTGAGCATTTTCGACACCACCTCCTTCTGTTCGCGTTCAATCGAGGAAATAAAGCTGCCAAAGCTACTCGCGATATTTGTGAAGTGTACGGTGAAGATACTATGAATAAAAGGATAGCTCGTCAATGGTTTTTGCGTTTCAAAGACGGTAATTTTGACCTGAAGGACATGGAGCGTTCCGGACGACCAGTGCACTTCGATGAGGACCGCTTAAAACGTATTATTCATGAAGATCCCCATCAAACCACCGTAGAATTGGCTGAGCAGATAAATTTTAGTCACATGACTATATACCGCTATCTTAAATCAATGGGAAAAGTCCAGAAGTTCGGCGCTTGGTTTCCACATGTTTTGAGTGAAAACAAAAAAATCAACGTTCGACAATTTCTGCTGGTTAACTCGCGCGTCTTCGAGCTACGCATGGCTACAAGCAAAAGTTCCTTTACCGCATCATCACTGATTTAAGATAGCAGTATACAGTCATGTGACTACTATCCACTGGTCGTCCGGAACGCTCCATGTCTTTCAGGTCGAAATTACCGTCTTTGAAACGCAAAAATCATCGACAAGTTATCCTTTTCCCCCAGTAAACTAGGTTTTTGCCTGTATCTCACTGAGGACATATAGCATGAAAAAATAAATCGATACTTCTTTCCGATTTTTGATTATATAGAACCCGGTTGCACATTCTCATCAACCTGACAAACAGTGATACTCAATTACATATGTATACATTACGCGAAATTTGTATTTTATTGATTCGAAGTTTAGATCTTTATATAATTTTTGTTTTTATGATTTCGATGGGTTGTTTAAAAGTTAACAATTTGGTAAATATTTTTAAATGAAGAGAGACAATTATCATTTATTTTCAAAAGTGTTTTATGTATATTTTTTTACTAAAATAATGAAAATCGAGCTCAGCAAAGTTTGTGTCTCAACAATTAATTTAACACTTCTATATAAAAAACATCTGGCATCTCATTTTATTTGAATCAATTTTCGAAACCAGATTAAAAAAAAGGATTCCGGTCTGGTTTTTACTTAAGGCCACTTTAACATCTTTCTGGTTGGTTGGAAGAGATTGTCGCATGGCAATACGCTCACCAGATATCACTGTATACAACGAAAGTGTAATACAATATAACACAATTTAACAATGATAAATAAGTGACAATTTTTTTTCCGTTTCCGATCGTCAAATCGTTAACACTAAAATTATAGCTACTCTGTTAAAAGTTACAAAAAAGAAACAGTTGTAATCGATTTACTGTCAAAAATAAAATAAACATTAGTAGTAAAACAGGTAAAGCACGTGAAATATTCTCAATTTGCAAAAGTTGTGTATCAAATCGGCTAATTTGTTCCCGCTGTAAATTTTGACAGGTCAGTGTGAATCTACCTACTTGTTAGTATATATCTCTGTAAGAGAGAGATTTTGTGAAGCAAGACATCGCTGCAAAATGGTCCAATTAACTTGCTTTAAGTGTGAAGAGAACATTAAGCAAGATATGGTGCTTAGATGTACTACTTGCGACAATATTTATCATGATTCATGTCAGAACTCGACGGTAACAACATTCAGAATACTCATCAAAACTCAATTGTTAACATAGCAATGTTGCCAGTGCAAAAGAAAAGTGCCAGTATTGTCAGTCCGAAAAAAACAAAATAGCAAACAAGAAATCTGAGCAAGACCCCGTAGTGATGGGAAATGAATATTTATCTACTGAACTGAACAAATTCAAGGACTCGATTGTTGATCTGATTAACAAAAAAATTGAGGAAATTAATATTTTATATTTGGGCATCAAACGGCAAAATGAGGAAGTAATGAAATCGGTTTCCTTCGTATCATCAAAATATAATGAAATTTGTGATAAAGTTGCCTTGTCTAAAAAAAACGACTGCAGATATTGAACCGTTTCAAATACAAAATGAAAAGTTGGAAATGAGTGTTGAGTTTCTGGAGGCAAAGATTGACCTGATTGAGTCGAAGAGTCTTACAAGCAATGCCGAAATAAGGGGATACCGTGAATCTCCCGAAGAGAACATTGACGAAATATGGAGCAAGGAGACCAGTACAATAAATTTTAGCTGCCTCCCAGAATACGTAACGGAGATATCGAGAGCTCCCGTCAAATCCTCCCAGAAGAATCACCGGCCTATAACTGTGACTTTCAAGGACGAATCATACAGGAACACCATGCTAAATGTAGTCAAGACTTATAGGACTGCCAATAAGAATGGATCTGATAAACATAATACAAAGGGTCAAGGTTTGTCGCTGGTCAAAAGTCGGATATACATTTCGGAGCTCTCAACAAGACGATGTAAGCGTATGCTGAGTTTGACCAAGATAGTTTGTGAAAGTAAGGGATATAAGTATGCCTGGATAAAGTCGGGTCGTGTGTGTGCTAGAAGGGAGGATGGTTCTACAATAATCTACATAAGCAAAGAGTCAGACCTATCTAAACTCTGACAAATGGATCCGATCTCTTTCATGGCGCACGACACAAAATTATTGAATCTGGACATGTTTTTGTATTTTTCATGGACGTTTTTTCCGCCTCCAAGGCTGTAAGCTTCTCTCTCCACGTACAATATCATACAATTAGCATCCCTCGGACTTCTGATCAATTGTTTTTCTTGATGGTGATATTTCCTGTAAGTTGTTTTAAAATTTCTACCTCTGTATATCTGCATCAGTTTCTTTATTATAATTACAGTCATTCATCTGCATACACATCTAAAATTTCTAAACACAAAAGCTCAATCTTTTATCTTTCAATAATTTTCGTAATCACCAAACTAAGCCGCTTGCCTCAGGTTAAGTATGCTGGAAGAGAATGAAAATGCTGATGAGATTATCAGCGTAATTGGCTATCATGCGAGTAATGTCTCACCCTTTAGATCACTTATGAGTGATTATCGGCGACTGAAAATTATTCATCTGAACATACGCAGCTACGATAGAAACTTCGATGATTTTATTGTTTTTCTATCAAATCTAAATGCTGATTATTCTAACGGAGTGTTGGATCAAGGACAAGTTTCTGCCAAAACACTTACACGGTTATATCATATATAAATCTACACATAATATAACTCAGAATGAGGGAGTTGTGGTAAATGTAAAAAAAGATCTTGAGATTACTGTCACTGAAATAAGCGTCACTGCTGCTAATGTGTTGAGAACCCCACATAGGCAGAGTTCTCGGGAGGTCGTGCTTGTGGGGGATGTGAACATTGATATATTGATGGAAGATCAAAATAATAGCTTGCATTACTCAGAGCTAATGACTTTTCATGGATTGATTTCTTTTATCACAACTCCCACACGCGTGACTTTAGGCTCGGGATCCTGCATTGATCACGCAATGGTGAGAAGACTAGAGCAGTAGTGTATGAGACAACAATTACTGATCATTACGCAATTATATTGAGGTTTTCAGAGGGGGCAAGTAGACAAATAAGGATGGGCATGAAAAGTAAAAGAATAACGAACATACTAGAGCTCTTGCACTCGCTTGATTTGGAGAATTGGCAATATACTCTCAAGTCCCATAATGTAAATGAAGCTCTGGAGAGCTTTATTAATGCTTTTAACTCCCATATCAACTCAGCCACACAAACAATACACATTAAAACCAGAACGTACACAAAACTCAAACCTTGGATCACTGATGGATTGATTTATTGTATACGCAAAAGATATCGTCTGCAACGGGAACTCAAGACATGCAGTGATCCACACTAAATAACATTTTACAAGCGATACAGAAATACATGCAAGAAACTCATCCAAAAGGCAAAGTAAAGTTACTATCGAGCAAAGATTGAAGCCTCAAACAATGATCAAAAGATAATTTGGAGTATTATCAGAGACATCACCAGTACAGTGAGAGAGAAAAATGTCCCTTCTACATTAAACATTGATGGCACAAAAATATCATTGACACAAGAACCACAAAAATGTTGTACTGGTATTAACGAATATTTCGCCAATAGAGGCAATAATCTCTCACGTAACATAATTGATAGGAACAAAACAACTGAACAGTCATTGAATGATGCTATTCTTCATTCTTTAAAAGTACCCGAGTATACTTTTTATCTGACGTCAACATCGGAAAAATAAATTCTTGCTACTATTAATACACTTAATGCAAGTAGCGCCCCGGGGTCTAATCAGATTACATATACAATGGTAAAACACTCTAAAAAATTTATTGCATTACCACTGAAACATATAATAAATTTGAGTTTTAGAAGTGTAACTTTCCCAACTGCATTAAAACGATCGCATATTGTCCCAATAAACAAGGGATGGATTTTATATTAACGTCAGATTAAAGCAAGGGTGGCCAACCCGCGGCCCGCGGGCCGCGTGCGGCCCGCTGGGTGTCTACTTGTGGCCCGCGGAGCATATGCACACATTTTTTTCTTTTAGTGTACATAAAACCACCAAAAGAACATTATATCGTGCGTAGTTCATATCATAGCCCATATATGGAAGTATCTCAGTACATTAATTCAACTGTCGTGACAATTTCTTCTATGGTATATTTGTGTCAACAAACAATCACAACGTTAAATTGATTTTCGTTTTGTCGGACGTGTGGTCGCTTCCATTGTGTGCGTTATCGCAATGTGTCTCGTGAGATTTTGCGATCGACTTTCAAATACACATTGATAAGAATACAAGTTGCTATAACCGAGTATCCTGTCTAATACTATACCGAGTCCTATCTACTTTTTTAAGTGCAGTGAAGGTAAGCAAACCCAGCTTTTATTTTTTTAAATTAATCTATGATATTTGGCTTTGATTTTGTCGAGTTCTATTTTTTGTTTTGTGTTGAAGTATGGGTATCTTACCAAATTACCAACCGTGCTCACCACTGGTTTTTGTCTGAGTACCTACTTTTTCGTTTATTAGTACAAAAAAATAAAAGGCCTTTCTTTAGTATTTTACTTTCTTTACATACTTTGTTTTTATTTTACTAATGAATTAGCCCAAATCAGATCCTTAATGTCATTACAGATTTTTTACAATGCACCACAAGCATCTCATCCTTTTGTCAGAAAGCTATGTAATACTGATGTCATTTTATTTATTTTTTTAGTTAAAAACGAAGACCCACAATGGCGTCAAGTAGTAAAGACGTTGGACCAAAGAAGAGAAGAGTCACAGAAGAACTGAGGAGTTTTCAAGACAGATGGACTATAAACTATTTTTTCGTGGAATTTAAAACAATGCCAATATGCAATAATTATGTTTCTGTCTTGAAAAAGTATAACATTAAACGGCATTGCGAGGCTAAACATGCATATAAGTTTGATAAGTACGAAGGGCAATTTCGACAAGACCAAGTAAATTAATTAAAAAGAAAACTTTCTGCACAACGTCGGATATTTACTAGAGCGGCTCAAGAGTCAACATGCTATGCAAAAGCTAGTTATGCAGTAGCCATGATACTAGCAAAAACATCGAAACCATATTCAGATGGTGAAATGGTTAAGGAATGTTTGGAGAGTGTCGTTGAAATTCTGTAGCCAGAAAAAAAAAAACGAATTTCTCAAAAATAAGCCTGTCTCATGAAACTATTACTGGGCGTGTGGACGACATTGGAAAACATTGAAGATAATTTGAAAACTCGAGCATCCAAGTTCATATTTTTTGCTCTAGCATTGGATGAAAGCACATACCTAACAGATACCACCCAAGTGGCGATTTTTATCAGGGGCGTTGATGTCCATTTTAACAAAATAGAAGAATTAGCGGCACTGTATCCACTTAAGGATACTACTTGCTCACGAGATTTGTTAGGAGCTGTTACATATCGACATTGAATCGCTTTTCGTTACAACTCAACAACCTATCGGACTTAACAACAGATGGTACTCCAGCAATGGTTGGGAAACACGAAGGTTTAGTGAAATTGATTGAAAATGAAGCCTGCAAAGTTGGTAATACTTCGATGCTAAATTTTCATTGCTTTATTCATCAGGAGAATTTATGTTCCAAGTCCCTTAAAATGGATCATGTCATGAAGGTGGTCATCAAAACAGTGAACTTTATTAAGTCGAAGGGGTTGAATCACCGTCAGGTCTAAGAGTTTCTCAAGTCTTTGGATTCAGAATATAATGACGTTACATTTTATGCAGAAGTAAGATGGCTGACCCGTGCCAAAATGTTGAAAAGAGTGTTTGATTTGAAGCAAGAAATACAATCATTCTTCGCAAGCAAGTCAAAAAGTATCCTAGAATTTGAAGACAAGGAGTGGGTTAGCAACTTTGCATTTTTGGTCGATATAGTTAGCCACCTAAATGTTGTTAATACTCGTCTACAAGGGAAAGATCAACTTATTAATAACATGTATGATCTTATTTCCGCATTTCAAATGAAACTTGGGCTTTGGGAACAACAGTTAAGGACAAAAATCTTCACTCACTTTCCTACATTGTTATTGCAGCCAGACGTCACACAAATGACGGCGGATAAATACGCTTCGTTGATATCTGACTTGAACCTGGAATTTGAAAACCGATTTCAAGATTTTAAAAAGCATCGTGTGCTTTTTACTGCATTTGCAACGCCATTCTCCGTAGACGTGAATTTATTGCCAGGAATTTTACAAATGGAACATTGTGAAATGTGTGGTGATGCACAGTTAAAGGAAAAATTCAATCAGATTGGTTTGGAAGAGTTTTACAAAACATATTTGGACAAGGAGAAATATTCTGCATTTTACAAACATGCTCTATCGATGATTTTGCTATTTGGAAACACTTACACGTGTGAACAGTTTTTTAATCGAATGAAGCATATTAAATCTCAAATGAGAACACGAATCACTGATGAGCATTTGGAAAACTGTTTGCGTGTAGCAACAACATCAATCGTTATCAACATTGATGCACTTAGTTCTGACAAACAAAATCAGACGTCTCACTAAAATTTATTATATTTTGTTTATTTTTTATTATTATTTTTTGTATTGCCTAACTCTAATCTAATAAATATGTTTGAATCTCATTTTAGTTATATCTTCTTAAAAAAACAATATATTTCTTGTTTGCTTTGAATAATAAAATAAATTTTGTTGTATGGCCCGGTAGGAAATCTCATTTCTAAAATCTGGCCCGGCTGCTGAAAAGGTTGGCCACCCATGGATTAAAGCTTTTATTGGATTTTTTAGAGAAGTCATTAGATTAGATTTAATAGAATGAGACTCTGCAGGGACTTGGTGATGTATTAAGGTTAGTAGCCTTGGCATGTAGGACGAAACTGCATACTTATTTTAATTTTTTTTTGTTACGTAGTGCCTATTTTACTTGAACCATTCAAATATTGAAGTTAAGTAGGCATTGCGCCCACAATAGTATTATTTATGAAGAATTCTAGTTTGCAGTATATTTAAAATAGTTGAGTCAAATTAATATTTATCTCTTCTTTGTTGAATAAAATAATTCGTATTTTTTTAATCAAAAAATATTGGCGTAAATCAATTGAATTTTTACGCCTTTTACACAAGTACTCGTAAATAAACATACGAGTATAATAAGTAATATAACGTTTTCAAATAGTGAAATATGCAAGATTATTGTAATAAAAAGACATTGAGGATTAAGATTGTTGCATATGAATTATATATATTGTCATAAATATTAATGCAATAATATTTATTACATATAAATTATTTATAACAATTGCGTTGTAAGTCAAACTAAAATTTTAAATAATCATATGTAGTAGAAATTTGTGTTACAACTTGAGTGAAATTCTTAATTTTTAACTACTGTTATCATTTTCATTTCGTAATAAATAAAACAATAGGCATTTTTGTAAAACAAAGCATTTGTAGGGATACATAAGATTGTATCGGAAAGTTCCGGAACTAGGTCTACAAAAAAGGAAAGGCTTACCGTATTTAAATTTGGTCGCCATCCCCATCGAAATATTTCCCTTGGGAACGTACACATTGATCACTGGGTTTCTTCTACGCACCACGGAAGTCCTTTTCTTAGAGGCCGCTCAATACCGCCTGCAATTCCGTTTAGATTTCATCTGTGGTTTTGAAGCGGCATCCCCTCAACTTCAATTTCGTTTTAGGTAAAAAAAGGTATGTTACAGGCGCAAGGTCCGGCAAGTACGGATGGTGTGATATGACCGTCATGTCGTTTTCTGTTTAAAAAAACTGCGTTATTTTGTGGGAGATACATGCGAGCGCGTTGTCGTGATGCAACAGTAATTTGTGGCTACACCACAAATTTCCGATACTACCTGGTTAAAAAGACACTCTCATCTCATGTTAGTGTCTTTCGAGCTACGAGCTATATAGTCAAATTTACTAGCACAAATATTAAGAGCAGCTTTTTAAAGAATATCAGTATCTTTAGTAAGTCATACACTGCATGCAGTTATCAAATCTCGAATCAATTAATGCATTCAGTAAAATACACATTTGCTCCATCGATTATTTACTTTAAAATACCATCATCACCATATACGTTCCACCAGGAAAATAGGGATCCCATAAACACATTCAGTTCGGTCTATTTCCGTCTCTCCACCGTCTCTTACGTTATGCCGAGACTGCGAATCTCTCAATCGTAAGACTTGTGTATAGTGTAGAATGGGTGTCCGATTCATCGAGTTCGAGTTCCTCATAAATAATAAATAACCAATTAAAATTTTAAAAGGTGTATTGTAATAAACCGGGTTGATAAGTTTTTTGCGAACATGTTGTAGCTGGAGTCCTTCGTGAGATACGATTTCAATTGTAGAACATTAACAATTCCATTCCAACTCAATTCCTATATAAAGCACTTCATCAGTGCGTTGTATGACTTACGAGTAAGTCCGTTCAGGAACAGGAAACGGCTTTAAATATACTTAGGTGTTAATCTATGTTGAGTCCTAATAAAGGGATTTTGTTCACAGCGGTTCAATATTTCATCTCCATCTAGATGAAATAAACCCTATTCAAGGAATTTCTAATAGTACAATAATATTTTATGCGCAGAATCCCAAAGGATAATAATATTACATGTCTTCTATTGTCCAAGAAATTGGACAATAGAGGATATGTAATTGGGTTGACAGGTATTGGATGATAGGTATTGATTACCGGACAAAAATTAAAAGTTTATTACAAATTTCAGAAGATTAGATAGTTCAGATTAAACCGGAAAACTATACATAGGAAAATCAATATTCTAGCAAAAACTCAATTAATTTAAACATATGAGTAAAAAGAAAACTAAATTAAATTCATCATCCCCACCACCACCGTTACCGTTTTTAGAAAAATTCATTGGTTATGTTTTTTTAAGTAAAATATAAATAATAAGAATGATTTCAAAAATGCAGTTATTTTTTATGTTCTATTGTACTTTTATTGTATGCAGTACAAACAACCTGGCCAATTTTTCCCATTTCAAAATGAAGGAAATATGATTATTTGTCTTTCCTTAATAGCATAGTATTTAAAAAAAAACTAACGTATTCAAAAGTAATAATAATAATAACATGAATTTTAGAACGCTGTTTTGCAAAAAAAAACACTTCAAAAAGCGTAATTCAACTGGAAAGTTTTAAAAGCTAGCTTTAATAAGCAACAATATCTGAAATAATGTTATCAAAACCATTTATACAATAGAATAACAATTTTACTGTTCACCTGATTTTTGACACCAGAAATGAAATCTCAGAGTTTGGACATCGTCAGTATTACAATTAAATAATGATGCGAAATAAAAAATTCCAACGGGGTTGCCTAGAGAAACCTGAGGTTGTTTTAAGGAGCTTCGGACTTTATTTATTTGCAGTTTTTTAATGTATTTTTAAAAAACAATAAACATCTTGAGTGTTTCTATTGAATAACAGATTACATTTGTAATGTTTGTTATTTGTTCATTCTACAATAGAAAGACAATTGTTTATTATCCATGAAGTTTATTAACATTTTTCATATATGAAAAACGGGCCTGAAAAATGGTGGATGCATTTGAGGTTTGGTGATGAAAACGAATGCTGAGGATACCTTAGACGGCGCGGCGCATTAATGCATCTGAAGAAGATAGTTTGGAAAAATTCATACGAGTTCAAACGGGTAGTGTACAGAGAAGATGAGACAAAGGTATATTAAAAAACAATAGACTAAGTCAGGAACGCAAAAGATCATCTGTTACGGCAGTGGTCCGAAAGGTCTCATAGTGGGGAGAGGTTGAAGTCGTCGTATTGGGCCAGAGAGATCAAGGTTCTCAGGCATGAAGAATCAACCAATGTATGTTGAAGTTAAATAATAATTATTCACTTTAGATACAATTAAATACATTAAGTGTTCCTGGAACATAATATTTAAAAAAAAAAAACAAAAAAATACCTGATTGACAAAATCTAATTTTAACAATTGGTAACTGATTCACCAAAAAAGATAAGCGAAAACGAAGTAAGGCAATTTGTAGGAAAGCTAAGGAAAAATGTAAAAAGAAATCAAAGGCCAATTTGCGGAAATAAAGATGCCTAAAGAGGAATACAGATGGAAATAAAATAGTTTGTGTCAGGAATAACTCCACTCATCATGTATAATAAGCTAGTCAGTATAATTACCATTTTTTGTTTAAATTTGCTCTCTGGTGTCAAATGCGGGTTCTATTCCTATCGGTAACATATTTTTTAAATAAGAGTATTAGTCTAGATTTAACTTTAACATCGTCCTTGTTGGTTGTGAATAATTGCTACATGACAATAAATCCGTCAGGTTATACTGTGTATAATAAGAGCGTAACAAAACACAATACTGATCTTGATTATTTTTATTTTGTTTGATTTAACATACGAGAAAAATGACTAATATTTTGTCCATCAAGGCTCTTTTAAGGCTTGAAAACATGATTTTAATGGTTCTCAAATGAATCAAACATTTTTTTAAAGAAGACATATAAAATAATTTGGCCTTCATATTACTTAAATAAATATTAATTTCATAAGATGGACATTCCTTCAAAATAAACTAATAACTTAAGGTAGAAATTATTATACGAAGAATCAAACACTAATTATACAAAGCATCATGGTTAAATATAATATTTCATTAAATTCATGATCATCAGAAAATCTATATTTAGTTCAGTAATGTTTCATTATATAACGAGCGAATAAAAGGGTTGAAAATTTTAAATATGTTGATTCATGAATTACTCACAATGTTAACTCTGACATTAAAATAATGTCTAAAATGAAAATATCGAGAAAAACCTTGGATGAAATAAAGTACCTTCATTGTGACAAAACATTAAAAATCGACACACGTATGAAAGTCGTTAAATATTCCATATGGTCTTCTGTCCTTTTTAATTTATCGAATGCCCCATACAACTTCTGTTGAAACGTGAAAACTGGAAAGTACCACGATGAACAAAATTAAAGCCTTCGAATTGTAAATGTACAAAATATGCTCCATATTCATTGGACGAAGATAATAAACCATTAAGAAAAAAATCTTATAATTTATACTAATAGAGAGTTCCTCAACACCATCATGAAAAGAAACGTGGTTTACCTTGGCTACATCTGTTAAGGTTCTAAAAATAATCTCCATCAACTTATCCTGAAAGGACAATGAAGGTTGAATATATGGTGCAGAAGGGTTGAGGGGTATAATTATATTCTACGATGGATTAGACTACGGTATGGGGATTTGCTTGAAGTTTTGCAGAACGAAACACGTTAATTTGTGTATCCACCGATTTGTTTATCCAGAGATAGGAATACGAAGAAGATATTGTAAAATATGGATGTGAAAGAATAATGAAAGAAGCCAAATAAACGTAGAAAAATGTTCAATAAGAAAAATATTTGGCATGACAATTTTTGACAGAGAATCAAGTTATTACTGATGATAAGCGTGTTAGTGTTCACCCTGATATATGAAAATGAACTCTGTATATTAAAAGAGAGTGATAGGAATATAATAAATGTGTGCTTTGCAAAGAATATCTGGTTTTATAATGTATGATAGATTTAGCAATGAACAAATTAGGGATCACTGTCTTTTTATAGTCAGATTTTCTAAGTAAAATCAATAAAGAAATCGTAAGATGGTTTTGACATATTGAGAAAGTAAGTTCTGAAATACTTACAAAACAAATATGTATATCTCATACGAATGGCGTCCTAGAAAAATTTAGGCCGAGGAAAGAGTGAAAGGATAAAGTTGGAATAATTTTGACTGAGGTAAAGGTAAGAAATCCAAGAAATCGAAGAACATGTATGATAATATGTAAGTGAGGCTAAAGCTATTTGTGTATATCATATAAGAAGGTGGGGGGATAAGTCCTGTATGTCTATCCCAAAAGAGACATGACATGATGATTTGTTTGTATTATTAACCCTTCTTGTCCTGTGATGTGTAACTAGTACATATTGCTTCTAAAAACTTTAATATCTCTATAAATATAATAAATACTGGGTTCAGATTTTAGGTATTCCTCCGTAATACATTTACGCATTGAATGAAAAAATAATATCAATAATAATTAGCACTTATCGGCCACATCAGAGATATTTTGTGAAAATCGGGAATAAATTCACCAATACAATCAAACGTGTGCCAGTGTGTGACGTAGGTATATTCATTATAAAAAACCGCTAGGAAGCGACGCTATTCACGTCTCACTCCTACTCTACTTCGGTATATGGGAACGCAAGAATAGAATTTCAGTTCACTCGCTTCTCTCGCTCAGTATCCAGCAGGTTTTCGTTCGAGGTGGTCGCTTTGCCCGTTTTGTGAACGTCGTCCAATGTTTTTTTCATGTTTTCAGCAATTAAATTTCAATTATTATCACTTTTGACTTCAAATTTAATTAATTTAAGCGATTGGCTATAAATATTCTTATTTTTCCGATTTTAAATCGCTCATTTTTACATGTGTATTGAATACACAGCACCGGAACGGGCGGATTTTTTTAGCACAGGAAGGAAAAGGTTAACCTTTCCTTCCCTGTGTTGGGTATCTTCTACACGTTGCTTCTAATAACCATCAATATCTCTATAAATATAATAAATACAAGGTTAAGATTTTAGGTATTCCTCCATAATATATTTACGCATTGATTTAAAAAATAATATTGATAATAATCAGAATTTATCGACTACATCGAGGTGTTTTGTAAAGATCGAAAACAAATTCGCATTTAAACGCGGCGAGTGCGTCATCTTGACGATAGGTGAATAGTATGCGGGAAGCGCGACACTATATTCGCATCTCACTCTTGCATACTAGACTGAATTGCGAGGAGCTGAACTGTCTCAACGTCGCAAGGAAAGGCGTATGCGCCGGGATATGTGACTGACGTTCCGCGTCACTAGTTGCCTCTAGGCTTGCAAATAGGTTAGACGTACGCCCGTTCCGTGAGCGTTTTTTTAATGTTTTCAGATGGTTTTTTAATGTTTTTAGCAAATAAATCTCAATTATTATAATTTTTAACTTCAATTATAATTAATTAAGGGGATTATCTATGAATGTTCTTATTTTTCCGATTTAAAATCGCTAATTTTTTATTGCGTACTCACTACCCAACACCGTAACACGCGTATTATTTTTATCACCGTAAGTGAAGGGTTAACTAAGAACTAATAGCAGTAATAATTACAATATAGAGAGCATTCGAAATTCATTCATACATAAATGTAGAACAAAAAAGGGATGAGAAACTGGCAAAATATGATGTGAATGTAAGGATAAGTCGTTTTAGAACAATATCAAAATCTACTGAGATGGTGGTTCAAAACCGTATTTAAGTTTATAGACATGACAAATATTGGTAAGAGGGAAATCAATTCTGTAGATGTGCGTGTACTGAGAATAATACATTGACTGACATGTATGACAGAATGAAATGATAAGGGATGAATGTGAGTTTAAAGCTGATGTGTTAAGTAACATAAGACGAAGAAGAACCCCCTGAAACTGTTTGGGCATATTTATATATATTTTTATAATTAAACAGTTCAATGTACCTTATAACAAAAAACATAAAAAGAGTCAGTAGTGAGTGCTCAACATGTTGAGTTTGACAGAATATACAAAAAAAAAAAAATTAAATTACACAATTACAATAATTAAAAAAAAAACACAAAAATCAATTAAAAAACAGTTACAAAAAAGATCTTCCTAAGTCCTCGAAAGATACACGGAACTCTACTTCAAGGGTCGGATATTCGGTATACCGAAGAACGAAGAAAGATTAACAAATCTAATAAGCCGTGCAGTTTGGAAGTTAAATACCAAAGTATATGCAGTTGGGTCAAGTGAATGGAATTTAAAAAAAAAGAAATATAACAAGTCAGAGAAATCGAAGCAGCTGTATAAAAAGCTATCTATGTAGATGTCAAGGGGACGAAACTTGTGATTGAAATATATGGCGTTCTATACCCGATAAGGAAACGGCGTGATAGTATGTACGTATGAAATTGTGTATGGTTGAAATTTATTATACATTTTATTATTAAATAAAGGTATGATGCCCTATTGGATTATAAGAAAATTCGATTTTATTAAATTTTTTGTCACATATGCAACCTTGGCAGCATTTTAATATAATCATTTCTTCAAACTTACCAGAAAGATTAAAAAGTGGCAAAATTTTACTCAAACCAATTTTTCTTATTTTGGGTATCATCTGAATTCACATCCGAAATCCTCGAATTGGAATATAAGTTTCATAACAACTAGGCCAAAAATGTCACCTTACTTGAAAACAGCAGTTAAATATGTAGCTTAAGGAAGTCTAGACCAAAATTATGTAATGGAGAAGTATTTCATCTGCTGTTCTCTATTCCTTGATTTTTGTGGATTTGCGAATGCGTTTTTGTGTTAACTAATCAGTGAATGGTCCTTCCGTAAATTGAATGTTTGTATTTTAAATGCTCTTTTTGGTGTTATGTTACTATGGTGGGATTTAATTTGTTTATTCTTATGACAACTTTTGATATGTTTTTTTGTTATATTTTATTAAACCTATCTACTTTAGGGTGGGCATATACCTAATGAGGCAGGGGAGTGCTTTATTCTTTTTCATTATAAAAGTTAAAAATAATTTGTAAACGTAAAAAGGGGCAATACCTATGTAAACCTACCTGAATAAAGTATTAAAGTAATAATAAGTGCATAATGATTTTTCCCTCTTATCCATGATTTTCGGATCAAATCTACCTAAATAAATCAAGTTCGTGAATTTAAAAAAATAAATACGAGATAGTCTTGTTTTATTAATTTTAACATGTAATTTCTAAGAAATAGTTAACATTAACATACTAACTGAAAACTAGATAACAATTCTTTCTACAATTCTAATTATTTTGCACGTCCATGTCCACTCGTTCAGGCTATTTGCATTTCATCATATTCACTCAGACCTTGATCCTCCCTGCTTATACTGTATGTGCACTAATCAGGCAACAGATGATGCTTTGGAAGCCTGTGCTTATAACGGAAAGGTAGGTCGGATTTATTTTTTGTTAGCCCGCAGGGCAGCGATTAGAGGATTACTGTGACCCTGTTGGTTTTTGTAGAACTTTTCGATCCAATCGAGGATGTGGTGTTGTCTTCCAAGCGAAGATGAAAGTTTCTTCACGCTGTTCGGCGTGAAGCCGGGAGAGGTTTGTTATGGGATGGGTGTTAAAGGAAATCTTGAATGCCTCATTCTGCACTCATTGAAGCTTCAGGTGATCAGTGCTACTCACTTAACTCCAAATAGGCGCAGTACACTCGTAGATCAATGTGGGACGAATGAGGGTTATATAGAAGAGAGGCTTATTTATGGGTGAAATATCGAACTAAAAGCCCCGATGCCCTTTTGACCGTTCTGTCTGATGGTATTCAGAACTTTCTCTTATAACATAATAATTTTATAAAACAGTGCTACATAACTTTATTCATTATTATTGCTAACCGTAATTACTTGTTTATGCTAGAAAATAAAACGTAACTATTTAAAGCGAGGTATTCTTCAAAGAAATCTATAAACTGTTTTGTTAAAGATGTTGATTGTTGTAGTAAATTTTAACATCGTACTTTCCTCAATGTAACGATAACCCAAATGGTTTTTATCTTACGATGATCACATTCCAGCATAATTTACGGAAACATAATCACGTTAAATGTTTTTCCTAGACATTTTAACTTCGGTTTCCGGAAATTTAATTTCCAATTCTCTTGTTGATCGTGGCATTAGCAAATGAAATCTAAAATTATAATTCTGTTATATTTAATTTGATAAAAGGAGGAACATTTTGGTTATGCCACGCAGGTCGTTCCCCCAAAATTTAGATTTTTCATAATATTAATTATGGAAATATTGTCCTTTGCGTTTAAATTTTTGACATTTATTCCCAATGATGAAATTATTTCGGAAATGAATGGGCTTTTTAAATATTATTATTTGTTGTTAAAGAAATTTTCTCAATTTGTGTAAAATTGATAAATCATTTTTAGGTTAAACATTTAACCCTATAAAATGATTTTAAAGAAAATAATTGACGTATAAAATTTATCTAATAATTGACATAAATACTTGGAAGACACTTTTGTCTCAATTTATGAACATCAAACACAACTAAATATATAATGAGTTGTTGTTAAGTTATTTTATGCGGATTTTTTTACTGTCAGAAAACTTGAAAAATCTTTAAAACTATGTTTTATAGTTTATATCTTCGACATATGCACAAACTATGACTCCCAAACCAATGCTACTGGGTCAGGTTGAGAGAAAATTTCAAGGCAAATAAAATAATTTATGCATTTTAAATGCTTTTTTTATTGATATTTTATTCATGGTAAGGTTTCGATTCATAATGTTGGGATGATTAAGTGTTTTTTTTTATATGTATTGAATTATTTTGCGTTTGGTGTATGTTTGCCTATGTGATGTTATGTGTGCTTCTTTTGATTATAATTTTGTATGAATCATATTAATGTTTATACATCGTAGCATCTTGTGTTTTATGCGCACTTTAAATTCAAAATGTTAATATCTATTTTGGTTGAAATCGGCCATACATTGTAAGAAAATGAATATTTATTTTGTAATTTCATTTTTCGGCGTTGTGTTTTTCTTACTTATTCAGTCTAAAACATGTATTCGAGCTCCGTTGTCTACGTTTCATTATTTTTTATTGGAATGAATAAAAACACTGATCCATGCACACAGAAAGTTTTCCGTTCCACTACTCTGTAACCTTAAACTACTCAGCTAGAACCGGGCAACATTCAATTGTAGAAAATAAAACATTTTCTATGATGTCTGTGAGGGTTGCCACATTGCATAGCTTCTACGTTTATCAAACTAAGGATATGCATCATGTGATGTGAATGCTGTCGGATTTTTCTACGTGAATTATTCGTGTCATAATTATATTTTGGTCATGAATAATCGTGATATTTTATATTTAAGAAATTTGAATTAAACGATGATGTCCTCCGTGGCAAAATCGATAAGATGCATATATTCTAACTCAAGGTTTGCAGGTTCGCTTCCCATTAGAACCCATATTTTTTAAAAGTGTTTCAGATTGATTTCACTAAAGGCTTGCAACTTTCTGGTTGGTTAGAAAAGATTGTCACATGACAATAATACCGCCAGATTGTACTATATACAGAATAATGTCATATTAGATATCAATATAATGATCGAGTAAATCCCTGCAACCCGTTTTCTGAAAGAAAACCTTAATATATCTGATCCCTAAACTATTCAACACCCTAACTAATCGTATATACCTGATCCCTAAACTATCCAACACCCTAACTATGGCAATAAGGAACTGAAAGTATCAAATATAAAAAATAAAATAAAAATATAACTTATAGAACAGACTAGATATAAAAAGAAGTAATGTCACCTAAAGTAAAATTAAATTAAAACAGTTACAATTTACAATGCAAAATGTTGCAAGTGCTTTTTTTGTTTTTTATTTTAATTCAATATTAAATATGTTAACCCACACCTTTTCCATACGCTTTTAAGATTTTTTCAATACCTCGCAAAACATTGAGTCAAATTCCTTACCTTGCAAAGTCGATGGAAATAAAATATTATTTTTGCAATTATGATTCGAACCCAAGACCTTCTTCTTTCCGGGAAGATTTTTAAGAGAGGGAACCTTTAAGTTTGAGCTAACAATTATTACACCAACAATAAATTAGGAGATATTTAGCTCAATACAATTATTTATAGTATGTCCCTTTTTATTTCCTTATCTTATAGTCTGTTCTTTATAGTTTCTTAACCACTGTAAACATTAATTTATTTCTAGCAGAAACAAAAACACAATATTTAAACAAACTACTTTTAATTCGAAGAATTAACTCTTCACACAAAATTTTACTAAATTATAAAGCACTTTTAAAAACAAGTTGTAATTTTTATTATTTTGATAAATGAAAAATATATTTAAAGTAGAAAAAAGTGTGTAAAAACAATGTATGACAGAATAAGGAATTAGGATTTTAGGAGAGAATGCGAATTTAAATAACATGTAGTGTTTAAAATATAAGGGGGTGCATAGTATAGAAGGTACAAGAAATTTTGAGATGACTTAGAAAAACGTAACGTATCCAAATTAATCGAATCCTGAAAGAGGGAGTTCTTGAAATCCTTTGTAATAAGAGTATTCATGACGAGGTGTATGGACGTAGCAAAAACGAAAAATGTATCAAAAAATAAGGTGGAGATCTGTTTTCTATAGTAACCCCAATAAAGATATGGCATAATGGTGATGATTATGATAAAAATAATATTTCAGTACCATTA
Organism: Odontocerum albicorne; assembly: GCA_949825065.1. NCBI lineage: Eukaryota > Metazoa > Arthropoda > Insecta > Trichoptera > Odontoceridae > Odontocerum > Odontocerum albicorne. The sequence continues at coordinate 27,134,284 of OX463840.1, forward strand.
AGATGACCACTATTTATTGAGCTTTAAAATGAGGCCACTCACTAAACGGTCCTTACCAAGTATGTTATAAATTATATAATTTTAAATTCGTGAATGTCAGTTTCAATTTAATTAACTGTGTTATTTGACCTATAAATTTAAGCATTTAAAGATTTTTAATTTTATTTATGAAGAGTAAATGCTCAATAAGAAATACGTTACCAAAATATCAAAAACACATTTAATTTTCTAAATGCTAAGGGATCAAAGAATGGTCATATATCAAGAGTATATTACCACAAAAAAAAACGGATAATTTGCCAAAACGTTTTAATCAAAGCGATTCTACAAACCTTTTGATTCAAAAAGCTTTTAAATGTTAAATAAAGCTTATTTATTCTGTCAAATTGTTTTTTTAAATTTTATAATTTAAAAAAATATTGTTTTTTTTAGTCATTTTTGTGTACTATTCATGTGTTACTGTTTTTTTTTAAATGAAACCAGTGGAATTTTGAGAAATACGTTAACGAAAAAGCCATATTTTTTGTCAATATCATTTATTTTTCTCTAACGCATATACTCGTAGTTCAATATTTTTTTAATTCAAATGTTTTTACTTGCTTTATATGTAAATTTTTATTTAGTGCTTTTTAGGACGTAAGTTTTTGACAGAGTGATCTCATAATTTGAATTCAGTACACGAGTCACTTCATGAAAATAATTTATATCAAGCCGCGGTGCTACCATCAACTAATAAAATATTCGCTTATGTAAATATAGAGATCACGACTCCGAATGTCCTCGATGCCAAATCCGAATTTTCACTTATCCAACTTAGACATAAGTTGTGAAATTCAATTTGCTATATCAACTTTTAATTAACATTCAATTTCCATGATCTATTCTTAAACGAAGAAAATTCAGAACTAATTTATTATCATTTTGGCAAAATCTCTCGCATTAAAATAAAATAAATCAAGAGTTGAGGTTCAAATAGTTAAAACATATTTAATACTAGCTGTACTCGGCCACGCGTTGCTGTGGCTCAGTCTGGTTAAATGGAAAAGAAAGAAAAGAGAAAGCACACGTTTCTAATATGTTTAATTTTACAATGCTTGTGGGTATACAATATTTTTTATGTCTTTCAGCTACTCTCAGTCTGTCGCGTTCATTCTATTGAGAACGAAGCAGATCTGAATCTGCAGAACGCGATCGCCGTGCTCGCAACCGTGCATCCTCAAGTCTATTCTTCCTCGGCATTTTGATGAACTAGAGCAGATCGATTGCACTGAAAAAGAAGAGGTCATATCAACCGGCAATTTCCAGAAATTTATGTGAGAGTATCTCAGCTGATCGATCGTTTTGCAGCTGGACACGCATTTGTCAAATAGGAGTATTGTTAAGGAAATACAGAGATAATTGGAACTAATTAAATGTTAAGAAAAGAGAGAGATTATTGGAATTAATTAAATGTTAAGGATAGACATTGCAAACATTGCAAACCACGCACGACTTTGATTTGGATGTGAAATGTTGCACGCGTCATTAATGAACACGTGAAAATTTTAATAATTCAAATGTATAAAACATACACAGATACATACATTAGTATGCTTCTACGTCCAAGCAGGTGGCGCTATTTTTCAATAAACGTATTTGAAAATTTTATATTTATTATTTGAATATTTTATATTTATTATTAAATATTTAATATTAAATTATTTAATATTTAATATTCAAAATCAAAATGGAACTGTAAAAATTTCAAAGCAATCCGTGAATAACTTTCGGAGATTGGATATTTTTATTGAACTAACATTTACATTTTTATTTATATAGATATTTAATATTTAATATTTATTATTTAATATTTAATTATTTAATATTTAATATTAATTCCGAAACGTCGAAAATGCAATGTGACATAACTGTCAAGTTTAGTTTGCGTGTGTCGCTGCAGGAGGCGCAAACGTTATTTCGTCTGATTTATAAACTTTTTTATATACAATCGTATATAAAAAAAATATATAAATATTTTCGTATACAAATGCAACCTTTTGTCAAAATTTCAAAGCAATCGTTGAAGAACTTTCGGAGATTAGAGGTTTTTAATATACGAACATTTACATTTTTATTCATATAGATTTAAGAACACATACGTTTCTAATGTACACTCGACACTGGAAATAAAATGCTATTGATTAAATTGTATGTGACATAAAATTTAAGAAAACGATATAATCGACAAATGAATGATTTAAGAGCTCCTAAAATATCGTTTCAAACCTCCAGCTGTTATGTCTGCAATTTTAGAGCTCCTTTGTACGTGTCTCATTCTATTTTGCGTATTATCCTTGTCTCGAGTTATTTAATTGATGTTCGACATTATGTAAAATTACGCAAGTTTTTTTTTATATGAAAATGAAATCTTCGATAAGTTGGAAATCAGTTATAATAGTTGTATTTTAAAAGATTTTCTTTAATTATTTTGATGTAAACAAAAACAATCTGATTGGCAATAAAGTTTACTCAATAGATAAACAATCATTGATTGCTATTTGCAGTAGAAATATTACACAATTAAAAATATTTATGAACATACGTGTTTTTTTGTATGTTGATTTGTGTTGAAATTATTTTATGTTAAACCGATACAAGTGTGATATATAAACGTTATGTTACAATAAAACTACAGGTACGTTAAATGATTGTACAAAGGAATATAAAATAAAGACATAAAATACTTGGTAAACCCATACATTTTATACATACGTCTAGTAAAATAAGATGATGTCGTACTTTAATGCACGAATGTCACAAGTCGGAATAGTTTAGTTTTCATTCAGTTTTTAAAAGTTACAAAAATGAAAATATACTTTGTTCTTTTGAACTATTCAACACATTTTTTTTAAAAACATATTAAAGTTGAATAGTTTAAAAGAAAACTAATTTTAAAAAAAACATTTTGTATAGATTTGGCTGATTTAACCTTGTGTTGTAAATTTAAAGAAAATGAATATATATTTATTTTAAATGCTACATTTGGCACAGTTTAATATTAAAAACTGTTATTGAAAGCTACTTTTCTCTTCTCTATTTAAAATATAGCACTACCATATACATACACGTTACACACGTGTATACCATGATTAGAATGTTCACGGTTTAAAAAAAAGCTTTAATAAAAAAAAAAATCATCCGATTTCATATTTTACTGAATAATTTTACAAGACTTTTAAATTTCAAATAATGACAAAATAGCATGTAAAACAATTTGACTTAAAACTTAATTGAGATATGTGAAGGTTTTTTAATGAATAGAGTAATTTATATCTTCTGAAAAATATGCGTCAGATATTTAACATTTTATTGCAAATACAAGCTGGCGGGCTTATTGCCATGCAAACATCTCTTCCAGCCAACCAGACATTAACCAAAATAAATATTTTTGCTCATAAATTAAAGAAGCGACATGACTACGAGTATATTCCTCATTCGATTAAAAAATATGATGGGATTGAATGGATCAAAATCTTTTTAACTGATTTTTTTATTGTTATTTTTTACTACCGTTAAAGTGTGTGAATGTGAATCACAAACGGTGTAAATGTCCAACAATCCATAATAATTTTGGTGAATGTTTTTATTTTTCTAGAAAATGTGTAAACATCCGTTCTCTTTTACGTTTAAGAATAAATAAACAAAACGATTAAGAATAAACTTGTGAAAACTGTTAATGAAAATGGTGCATTAATTTTTTTCTATCCTCAAATTCATGATAGAAAAAATCTAAACAATGATTTAATTGTAGATGAAAAGCAAAGTGCGGTACTTAGAAGGACCAAGCTGCTGGTTTTAATTTGAAGTCTGATTCAGACTTCAGGGTTGTGTGAAATTATTGAGTTATTTCAGTATTAACGTCTTTTTGCAACAACAAACACTATGAAACTAGCCATTATATTAACTATGGATCTGCAAGCGGACTGTAATTTAATAAAATAATTCTAGACAGAAAATTTCTTGTTAGTTTTAACCAGATAACAATATAAAATTTTAATTAAAACGTTATCATTTCTCGAACCTCTTTGTAAAAAGACTAAAAAAATGCTTTAAACCCAGCGCATTTGTTTAAACAAGAATAAAGTGACCTCCTTTTTCTTAAACTTAAAAGCAAAGCCTTGAATCGAATCGTATTTATTCAAAGCATAGATGGTACGTTTTTGGTCTTCATTAAAAGTTTTATATTAAATTGGAATTATTAAATCTTAAAGCGGCCAGCTTGTTAAGTTTTCTTTAAAACTTTCCAGTAAACGAACTCTCAAATTTAACTCAGAAATTAGCAGTTAATAAACTTGTGAATGAGATTTACTAAATCTCAAATTATTATATTATTATTCATTCAATTTAAGAAAACTTGAAACGTGTCTTTTTTCAGAAAATGTAGTATATGAGGTAACTTTTAAATTGTGCACAGTTTACATGAAACGGACTTACTGCGAATTATATGATATAATTATAATCCTTAGACTTAATATTGCTCATGTAATTATTAATATATTTTATACAAATATCAACTGTCTATCTCAACATTATTAAGATGAGTAAATCTACAAATTCAAGTCTTCTACAATATATCCTTACCGAAGTTGATCAGAAGCAAGAAGTCGATAAGGATATCCCAATATCCCGGTTCGTACTACAAATCCTGGAAATGCCCGTTAAGCACTTCCTAACGTATTTTCAGCAGTTTGTTTTAATAATCGCTTGGTGATTATACATATAACTTTTAGACAAACGATACAGGTTTTTTTGGTATTGTTTTCGACGGAGCTGCGTCGAAATGGATAGCCACCACGCTGCATCAAAAACCTCTTGGACATCGAGAAATATAAAGATTGACTCCCTTCCACTGTCCAAGGCAGACTACCACGGTTTGCACTCTCCGAATACTATTAACTGCTGCAGTTGGTAATCTAAACACGCATTGATGTTTACTTAAAAATATGTTTAATTGCATATTATGTATAATACGATTATACGGTCAATCATAATTTTCTTATATTTCCAAGCGCAGGGAACAAATTAATAGGTCGGTTCTTGGTTACATCTTCGTGAGTCTCCTTATCATGTTTCATTGTAATGTTTGACATCTTTCATGTGGCTGAAAATTTACCCTTTTCAAGGCAGATGGTGTATATAAAAGATATTGTCTTTGGAAGTCCTTCAAATACGTGGAAAATTATTTCGGTACATATTTTATCATGTCTGTTTGCCGTTTCTGGATTATTTTTTTCAACGGTTTTGAGAACGTTATCCTTGGTAAAATAAATATGATTTGCAAAATATATTTTTTTTATATTTAGTCCGATGTTGCTCTGTTCGTCCGTGTTAAAGCAATCTCATCAATCGTTATAAAGTTATCCATTGGCACATCTACGGTTTCTTCAAATTTTTTTATGAATGAGTTACAAACCTATTTGATTTTTGCTTGTATAGTACTTGGTATGAACTTTTGTGAAGCAATATTATATGTGTTCCAACTTTCATTAGAAATCTTTCCAGAATTGCATCTTTGATTATTTTTTTGAATTTTCGGTTCGCAATAAGCATGTAATTGAAATTAACTACAACGTTTGGGCATGCGCCACTTTCATATAAAACATCTTATTGTTCAGTTTAGTTCGCAGCTTATACTGTGGTTATGTGACTTAAGTTTAACTCGTTTTGCTATTTTCTAGCTTTCTTTTTTAGACATGCCCTTTGGAGTGTGTGAGCGTGTATGTGAGTAAGTGTGTCGTTTGAGACTACGATACAAATATTAAATAAATAATCAAATATACGTGTATGAATCAAACAACGTGTGAAATAAAAGTCACACGACAAAGCAAGTTCATCACCAACGAAGTTCAACACTTTTGATGAATGAACATACTATATGCAGCAGTAAGACAACATATTAATTTGTCGATTCTAACTAAAAACTTTCGTTCAACATTGCGTGATATATACATATGTAATTAAGTGTCACTGTTTGTCAGGTTGATGAGAAAATGCAACGGGATTTTATATAATCAAAAATCAGAAAGAAATATCGATTTATTTTATCATGCTATATGTCCTCCGTGAGACACGGGCAAAATCATATAGTTCTGTTAGAATTTTTCTTTCGTCTAAAGAAGAAATATGACCTTTAATTTATTAAATTTGCACGTCAAGGATAGCCAAAAAATATATGGATTTATCATCTACCATAATAAATTTATTTCTTTCAATTAAATAAAACTACATTATTTTTTCCAATCACGTATTGCATATATATCATTCTAGAATTGTATTATCTTAAAACATGTACATGCAAAACTTTCAACTTATTGTGGGGATTTTTTTTGTTTAGAGAGGAAGTCTTCTTTTTTGCTTCTTCCTGGCACTGTCCCAACTCATCGCCTGGGTAGGCTGTTGGGGTCGGTTTTTCTCGTTCTTAGGCTGTATGTTCTTCGGTTCTGGGTGTCGCTTTCATCTAGGCCGTTTCTCTGCAGGATTTTGGAGCATTAAGTTATCCAGGAGTTCTTTGGTCTTCCTCTAGATGGCTGTCGAGGAACATCCACAGACATTGCCTGATTTACTGGTGGTCTCCGTCTTATGTGCCCGTATCATCTCACCTGTCACTCTTCCCGCTTACTGTTTATGTTAGTGACCCCCAGGCTACCACGAATGAATGAGCTCTTAATTCTATCGTTTATTGTTTAAGGAAGTTTTTTTTAATATTTATTTTTAATTTTTCTGGCAAAACAATCAATCAACAAATATGTAATTAAATTTTCTGAGCTGTGGTAAATATTTTTTGGCAAGAAAACTGCAGAAAAAGAAAGACGTAACTTCAAATAACCTTTGTAAATCTTCCGATATGTGGTTCGGCATTCGGTTTTCAGTGTAGTTAGTATATGTGTAGTGTTCATGGACAATCATATTTGTGTATCTTTAACTTTGATAGGCAGATCATTACATGCTACAGGACCAGCAATGGCAAAAGCTCTATCACAATATTGGACGATTCAGAAGCTTTTTAGACTATTCCAATGCCATTTTACGTTGAGGTTGACATAGAAGCTTTTAAAATATTAATATTTTTTTCTTTGAAAAAATAAAATGAAGAGTATTTCATTTATCTTTTGTATGATGAGGTGGATTTGACAAAAATAGTGAAATGTTATTAGAAGAAAATATATCACATAACTTGAAATAACATGTTAAAAAAGCTCGTCATAATCATTATTCAATAAGCGGAGAAAATTAATTTTCAACGAAAAACAACTTGTAATTCCGCGTTTACGTAAAATTTTATGTGGCCCAAGATGTTAAATATATAAAAATGCTCCGCGTTAAAAGTGATAAAAAATTAAGGGCGAATTTAAAAGATAAACGGATAAGTCTGAAGCCAAACAGTGTCGTTATGAATTTATTCTTTTTATTTTGAAAATTGTTCCTTTTATCCCACAATCCATTAGTTTCCCAAATAAAATGTTTATTTGAAGAAAATGTCTTGAAACTGAGCGTTACTTTTCACACTTATTTTCAGCGTTTTTTTTTATGTTGAAAATAGAATTAAGATTTGTGAAAGATTTTGAACTTTAACATGAAAAATCTAAAGTATAAACGATGTTGAATATTTTAAAATGATTACGTTCTGTTAAAAAAAAGTACGATTCTAATTTTTTCCAATAATTTATTTTTTAATCAAGCTATAAAATGTTGAAAGATATTCAATGGTAGTTAATTAAAGAGAATTGCCAGATTTTGATACTGAATATTTTTGCTAATTTATATGTTGCGGATTTAACAATTTGACAACCACTCTTACTATCTGTATCTTGAGATTCATGAGCTTTCCGAAACTATTTTTAACTTTTTCCAAACTTGATCCAAGATTTCCTTATGAAAAACTCTTTTGCATTCCTCAATCATACATTTTTTATATCCAAAGTAGTAAAAAATACCTGTCACCCCTCAAAATATCACATATCAACGTCATTGGTAACTTTGATCGGCACCTTGGTCAAGTGGATTATACTCAAGTTTGTCTGACAATTGCTGTGCGATTGTTAACTAGCCGCGTCACACCAACTATTGGAGCGTTCTTTGTGTATCCTGTGAAACTTATCGGCACGTTGTAAATTATTCAATTACATTTGGTTTTCAGTCTTCAAGTTTGTGCAACATTAAATTGTTATATGTGAAATATTAAACTATAGAATAGTTCATTTTTGTTCCTACTCGAGTGAAAACCTAAATGTGCCATTCTAAGATTTAGAAACAGGTATACATATGATAAATTATGTTACGTAAAACCTTTTACACGCTTTACTATTTTTGTTTAAACCTTCAATTGAAATAATTTTTCTCGTATAAGCAATGACCGATCAATATGAATATATTTAATAATATAAATTTTATGAGATCCATTGAAAATATAAAATGAATGAGCCAAATCACTTTAATATAATCAAATAATTTACATCCACCAGGCCCATCCCTATGGGTGTCCCCCAATGCAGTAAACTAGGATCCTGCCTATTTAACGTCTACATACACGACATATCTACTCCCCCAAACTGTAAGCTCGCGCTCTTCGCTAACGATGCGGCATGCTACACATCCTCACTCAAGGTAGATCAAGCTGGTCGCCACCTTCAGATTGCTCTTGAGATCCTTGAAAAATATTACCAGGACTGGAGGCTCAAAATCAATGATACCAAAACTGAGGCTATTATGTTCTCCCTCAAAGTCAAAGAAAATAGTGCCATCGATGCGCTCATTCATCGGTGGTTGCCTGGTTGAGTAAGAGAACGTGGTTAAATACCTCGGCATGCACTTCGACCGGCGACTGACGTAGAAACCCTGTCTGATTACCATCAGAGAGAAGGGTGACAAGGGAGTAGGGGCTATTAGTTCGATATTTTATCGACGCAGCTTCTTTTTGCCCAAAAATAAACTCCTCGTCTATAAAACCCTTATTCGTCCTATCTTGACCTATGCTGCACCCGTTTGGGGTAGTGTGAGCAACACGGATCACCTGAAACTCCAACGAGCGCAGAACAAGGCATTCAAAATATCTTTCAACACTCATTCCAGAACAAACCTTACCCGACTTCACGCGGAACAGCGAGAAGAAACCCTATAACATCACATCCTAGCTTGGACCGTAAAGTTCTATGGAAGTCAACCAAATCACAGTAATCCTTTAGTCGCTACCCTGGGGGCTTACGAGAGAGAATCCGATCTACCCTTCCGTTATAAGCACAGGCTCCCGAATCATTATCTGTTGCCTGACTAGTCTACCTACAGTATTAACTGGGAGGACCAAGGTCTGAGTGAATGTGAATACAAGTAGCCTGAACGAGTGGACTTGTTCTTGCTAAATAATTAGTTATAAGAATTGTTATCTAGTTCTAATTCGTATGTATGTGTTAATTATTTCTAAGAAATCATATACAAAGTTATAAAAAATAAAAATAAAATAACATGTAGGAAAATAAGATTAAGCAAGTTCATAAATTATAATATATAAATAAGATAATTTAAGTTATACATTTCGATATGGGTATATCCTTGGGAAATATTTATGCCACATATTACATTGTTTAATAAAAAACATTGTTTCGAATAAAACTGTCTAATTATAATTTTTACTCAGATCTTTTCGAAACGCTCTGAAGTTCGTTTAAAGTACAAAAAATGTAAAATCTGAAAACAGATGTAAAAATAAATTATTTTTATCCGCGTTCTGGTATAGTGTTGAATAGATAACAGGCGAAAGTAAATATTTTATAGTGTTAACATTCAGCAAAAATATCGCTTCAACAAACTTATTAAAAACAACAATACTGCCTCAACATATGTTGAGGCGGTATTGTTGTGTTTAATAAGATCTTTTATTTAAGAAAAATTAAAATTTGTTTGTAGGATTAGTAAGAACATAGTAAACCCCGTGAATATTTTATGTACAAACCCTGTTTTATAACAGTTTAGAAACGCTAGAAATAAAAATTCCGAAACAGTGCAGTCTAGTTTAGTAAGAATTGAATAAAATAATCTTGGTAAAAAATAATTCGTTTAATTATTTCATGTTCTCTCGGCGCAAAAAGTCCCTTCTAATAACCATCATAGGAAGTTTTTAAAGGTTTGAACATTCTCGTATTTGCTTTAATTCAAGTAGAATTGTAATTTTAATAGTTTTCGTATTTTATATCGTATTGTGAATTTTCGTGAACTAAGTTAGCCTGTTTATTTAACAAAACTTTTACTAAATTGTTCATTAGTGCCCAATTAGAAGTTTTTCTCTCCAACAAACAAAGAAAAACATCTAATTTCTAGATTTTCCCAAAAAAAAGATGCAGGATTACAGAAAAGGTTGACCTTTGTTTAATTATTTACGGTATTAGAGAAAAATAAAGTATGTGCAAAATAGCTGCTAAAGACATTTTGGTTTGCTTTCTAAATAAGTTTATCAAAGCTTGTATTTTATAGACGAAAACCTTGATTTGTTTGTCGTTTTTAGGCTAATAGATTTTTTCTTCCTCTTGCAGTAAATTTTAATGTGGACTACCAGCTATTACTTCATATGTATATAGGCCCGCCCGCTATCACTTCATACGTAGTCGGGAACCATACAAGGGATCCGGATCAATTCTTTAAACGTGATTAAGTTAATAACATCTACTCTGCCTTCTGCCTTTCCTATCTAACGATGGTTTCAGATTAACACATTTTTTTATTTCTATGTTTATTCCTGTCTTGTAAGATTTTACACATTTATAAACCGCGAGATCTTCATTTCCGGTATTTTAAGGAGTGCATTTGTTAGTATAAGGTCTAGTTATATTGTAGCATATATCATAAAATATCTAACAAATATTTTATACATCGTCATTTAACTTTCTGTTGCTATATACTGCTTTTCCCATACGAGAAGTATTTTTGAGGTATCCACATATTACAAAGGCTTTGTCCACCCCTTCTCTAATTTCATTATTTCTGTCATTGTAGCGTTGTATATCCACTCCAAGATATTTATTAAAAAAATATCTCTATATTTTTTTGGTTGTCTGATACCCTTTTGTTAGTAAATAAAGGAAGCAAAGCCATTTAAAGAACAAAGGAAAATATGAGGTTTTCTTGGAATAACAATAAAACCTGATTATGGGCTAATGAATATGAAATTCATGATAATGAAGATTTTCATTAAAGGAAAAAAATATATCGGGATAACACGCACATTGTTACATAAAATATAATTGGTGATACAAGTATTCATATAATTTTAATTAAGAATAAAAGTTTAAGTAGCACAAATTATCCTGGTTTGCGTGGATTGCCTATTAAAAAAAAGTTCAAGTAATATAGGAAAAAAATAAAAATTGTAATTGTTAGATCACGAATATTAGTTCAAAGAGTGTTGGTTGAAACAATTTATGTTAGGTGTTTAGAAAAAAACGAAGATTTAATATTAAGTCAAGTTTTCAAGTCAAGGTTGTCAAAAACAATGATTGTTTGAGAATTTCAAATTTGTAAGTAGATAATGATATATTAGTAAAAGTTTAGATTTTTTCCTATCTGGGAAACATCCTCGTCAGATAGTAAGATAGATAAACATTCTCGTCTCTATATTTCACTCTCCTGGACGCTGATTTGTGATTTATGTCAGCAGCATATTTTCCTTCTCTGACCAGGCACACTGCAATCTCATCAGTTTTTCAATGATCACCAACAATTTTTGTAAACCGTAAACAAGCAACCGGAGGATTCGTAGCAAGCAAACACGTTTCAAATCAATAATTGATAAACTTATTGCATGTTAAGTAAATAGTACTTTCGTATGGCCATACACATAAAATGTTTTGGTACAGATCGTTCCTTTCTCCTTCACAGTCCATATCTTTAACGATTAGGATATATTCTAGAAAAATATTTAATGTTTTACGTTCTTGAAAGCCACTAGTATTTTGTTTAATATTTAGGTTTTGGACAAGCTTTGCTAGCAGATGGCCTTTTTTAATTTGATGTCGACTATAAGTAGTACCGTATTAGCCCGAATATAACACGATATGTTTTACTTAAAATATTTTTCCAAAAATACATTCGCATTATATTTGGGGTTTAGGCCATGTCCAATGAGCGCAGAGCACACATCAATTGGCTCTTAGCTGGAAATCATCCTCTGACCCCTACAGGGAAAATAAAGAGACCATCAATCCCAGTCTTAAGGGAATGGATCATGACCGCCTGGCAGAAGATTAGTGACACGTCTATTGAAAAAGGTTTTAAGAAATGTTGCATTTCCAACAATCTGGATGGGAGTGAGGATGACATTGTATGGGAAGAGGAAGATGCCATAAATGATGCATCGAGTAGGAATCATTCAAGCGACACTGATGATAATTCAAACTCGTCTGAATAAAAAAATCATATTTTCATAATAAAATTTACCTAATTAATTTAAGTTTACTCGCGTTATATTTCGAGGCCGCGTTATATTGGGGCTAACACGGTAATACTCTGGGAACTGGTAAACTCTGGTTACTTATTATTAAAATTTGGTTTTTAAATATATTTTCAGAAAACATTCCGCTTGAATTTATTAAACGGTGCTAAAAAGTTCTCTTTTATAAATTTAGAACTACAGCAATTTTAATGTGATATTTTAAACGAAAAAAACGCTAAAATTGTAAATAGATCAGATACTCTTATTTCAAAAGTCCAAATAACCTCACCTTACAAAAAAATGTTTTCACTTTTCACACAGTTATCGCATAAACTGTAGTTCTTTTGTCTAGTGGTGGGAGAAGGTTGTCATTTTGCAATAATATACTCGTACCCACCGGTTGAATCTTTTTACTATAAAACGCAAAACGAATAAATTTTCTACTTAAAAAGATCAATTTTAAATAATCAAAATCTTTATTTTTAGTTCAATGATCACAGTTTTAAAAGCCACCTATCTCAAATACAGGAGATTGCGATTGAAAAACGAGATGTTTACTTGGGGGTTTTTCAACGTACGTAATTAATATTACAACGGATCTCTTTGAACTAATTGTGTAATTGATCCCTATTTATAAAGGGAATTCATTGAAAGTTCTTCAGTTGATTGAAAACGCTTTTTCTGTATAAATTACTCTTTAAAAGAAAAACGGGGAAATGAAAAGAGAGAAACTTCTGGAATAAATCCATTTGTGGAATTTTTATTTCTTATTTTACGATGGAAATAAATTTGAGCACAAGAATTTTTTTAATGTAAATTATTCAAAACTGTGTCTTATTATTAATAAAATATATTTGTTGATAATAGTATTGCAGCGTACTTATTTCAAAAAATGAAATGCTCTTTTTAATATTTTTTTATCAAAAATGTTATACAGAAGAAAATAATTAAATAGAAACAAATGGACAAAACTAAACATAGAAAAAAAGGTAATGAAATGACTGGATAAGGAAAGTAACTTTTAAGATCTACCATCGAGACAGTCAATTGAGCAAAATCAAAGTTTTCTGAGACAGGATTAACTTTTGCTTCACCTGTTCAATAAAATTGTCCACCTTAAGAGACGCACTTGGAGGACAGATTTTCGAACAAAAATTATTATCTGCGTAGTAGATGGGGGGGGGGGGACTTGTCACCACTAAAATATGTAAAGATTAAGTAAAATTTCCATAAAAATGAGGAAATATGAAATAAAACACTACGAAATGCTGGAATTTCTGTATCAGTTAAAATATTTTAGCAGTGATGGAAATGCATTACGTTGTTTAATATATCGTCATAGTTTAAGACGATCATTCAATTTTAAGTACATTTTTACATGGATCAATAAAGAACTATCCATACGTAATCAATATTCTTAATATATAAAGACCTATGTTGTCATTTTAAAAATACTCTATGTGGCTTGGATGTGGGTGTTGATCTAATAACATTTGCAAATGATACTGTAATACTATTAAATTATAAAAAAAACGATCCCAGGCACATTACAAGGCAGATAAGGATATTGATTAAGTGAAGCTATGACTAGTTCATAGCTTACTGAAATTGAATGTCGAGAATACAAAGCATATTATTCCAGTCCAACTGAGGCAGGACAGCCTGGAAACCAGATACTTTCTAGTTCATAATACGGGCTGTTCTGACTCTCAATGTGAATTTTAAATACTGAATTTTACTTGTGTATAAAAAATTACGATAATGATCTGTAAATTTCTGAAATAAGTCTTTCACATCGATAATTATAATTTGCAAATAAGAAAATTTATAAATTTATTAAGAACATTTTGGGTTTTATTGTCAAAAAAAGAATATACGAGTACGTTACATATTTTTTTCTAAAACAGTTCTTGCAATGCAAGATTAGGGATGGATTGACTATATGAGAAGTACTCAAAACTATAACTGAATGGGTGCATAAACTAATTATTGAGGTTACCTTGTAAAATCCCTTCAAGTATCTAAGTGAGCAACTTTTCAAAGATGTTGGCGTTTTGAGTATAAGGCAAATAAATATATTGAAAACAGTTCTCATGATTAACAAAGGCGCTGAAGCCCATTAGTTGATTCTTAATATTTATCAAACAAGGAACAATAGTATAGTACAAGGAATATACTTAATGTCAAAAGGATGGACCTTTCTTTCGGCAAAAAGCATCAGTTTTTATTATTATATTACAGTTTTTAACTCCTATAGTGTAAAACGTGTTATCAGCCGAGTAAAAGTCATTTATTGTTTTAAAGCTTTAATATACGAGTACAATGAAGCAATGGTTCCTTTTTCAGGCAATGCTGAAACTGAAAGAGTATTATTGTACATGGGAATATAGTGGTAGGGATCTCTTTGTATATATATGGTTATGTAAAATACTGAATTCTTGATGTTTATGCATCATATACATATATTGAGTGTCGTTATTTTTTATTTATGATATGTTGCAACTATCGTTTCTCTTTTTTACTATTTAACTGAAAAAGTGTAAATCTCATATATTACCGAGTTTTAAAAAAAGTCTGTTACAAGATAATTTAATAGACACATACAATACGCTGGTTGTCATAAAACTGTAATTTCTAGTAAGTAAGCCAGCAGGTTGATAGCATCTGAGATTATGCATGATGGGCGAAGGAGAATTAGTGTTTTATATGATTTTTGTCAGTTTTTAA
Source organism: Odontocerum albicorne (assembly GCA_949825065.1). Taxonomy (NCBI): domain Eukaryota; kingdom Metazoa; phylum Arthropoda; class Insecta; order Trichoptera; family Odontoceridae; genus Odontocerum; species Odontocerum albicorne. Next base: position 27,149,468 of record OX463840.1, read on the forward strand.
ACTCCTCCTTTGGTAATATCAACTTTCCTTATGATGTAAAAAAAGAATAAGTAAAAAAAGGTTAAAAAAAATACTCGCTTAAAATAATTTTCAACACAAATTGGGCCAAACAGCAGCAGATCGAGCCAAATGACGTAGAACGGTTGCTAGTTATCAGGAACGCAATTGAGAAAAAAAGAAGCAAGTAAGCTGTATGTGCTGAAGTTTCTTGCCCTATATGCAACGGGATATGCCTATTCGAGGTTGGCGTACATAGTCATCTCCGGCGTCATCAACGTTAAATACATCCACCACTTTCTATTGTGCCTTTTATTATCCTTTTATTAGAGACATTATTGTTTTACCTCTTTGTATTCATTCACAGCTCTCAATGTCTCCCGATTCTTAAGAGCATCGTTGCCGACTTACGTTAAAGACTTTAGAATCTCACCTTAAATTGTCAGCATATCTTTTCCCTGTCAACGGAATAGCCTGCTCATCATCAACCAAGTTGACTCTACTATTAGATAAAGACCTTCCCTGGGCACCAGCTTCCAGTTGCTCCCAGCTCCTTGAATGATGTCATCCAGCCACCTTGCTAAGAGTCTTTTTTGTCCTTGGTTGACACTCCAGTCCTTTCTGGGTTCATCTACTATTAGTACATAGCCCTACTCAGTTCCATGTCTAATTGACAAAACTTTTAGCGATATTTACTAATGATAATGTTTACAATCTTATAAATGATAAAATACGCTGGAAAAACTATGAAAAAAAATGTCATTGAAAAAAGCAAGCGCGGAACAATAGATTTTCTGTTTAAATTTGTTCTTTCTAAAAAGAGAAAGCATCATAAATATTGCATATATTCTAAGGAAATCTTATGGGAGATGTAACAAAGTGGAGAAGAAATCGGATTTCATTAAAGAGAGAAGTAAGAAACACACCTAACTTAATACCAGATTGCTGTATTAAGTATTCATTGGACCGATTCTTCTTCTAAGGTTACGAATACATTTCATGGTTTCTGACATTTGTATAATATAAGATATTCCACGAGGGACTAATAACACGATTTTCAATTCATATTTTTTTTTTATAAAACGAATGAAATATTATATAATTTTTGAATGAAATAACGTTTATCCTTATATTAAGAGTTTTCAAATACAATTGCAAACAATATTTTCAACCATCTTTTTAAATAGCAATAGTGATAGTTATGTCAACATCCATATTCGCATAAATGCTAACAATTTTTTATCACATTTTCAACAACCGCATCAATCATTCACTCACATACCTAAAATTACCCCTAGATAACATTTCTAGAGTTTTTGAGTAAACACTACAAATTCATGTTTATACAAACATATTTAAAATTAAAACACTGTTTTAATTTACTTAAAAATATATTCTTTTAAACCTAACTAGTTCTAAGTCTAGTACGAATCATCTCCAAATGTATTCCGAAATAACTAAATTTAAAAAAAGGAGGACTCTCTCATAAAACCTTTAGGGGCTGGCCTTGACAACATTTAGAGAAAGAGAAAGGAAAAACAGCTATTTGTGAGTAAAAATGCGAGAATACTAAAAGGATTAAATTGAATTGTTTGCGATAACATTTGTAAATTTTAAAAGAATAGGATTTCTTAAGTGACAATATTGTTTGTTATAGGTTTATTCCAATTAACTCTTACTCCAGGCAACTAGAAACTGCTGAAATGCGCATGCTAAGATGGTCAGCTGGTTTGCCCCTAAGAGACAAACTAAAAAGCTCACGCATTTGCGGAAGCCTAGGTGTTACAGACATCAACAGCAAGATGGAGGAGAGGCGATTGAGATGGTGTGGGCACGTTGGACGCAGAGCACCCGATCATATTGTGAACCAGGCAATCTCCATGGATCTTCCTCGAATAACAACCAGAGGAAGACCAAAGAATTCATGGGTGGTGCAAAAAGATAACCTAATGCAAAAAGATAACCTGATGCCTGACGTAGTCCGGGACAGAAGAGCATACAACCTGAGGACGATGAGAGCTGACCCCAACAGTCTTCGCAGACAGTGAGTTGGGATGGAGCCAGGGAGAAGAAGATAGGTTTATTCCAATTCATACTTGATTAGAACTTGTCTATGACCAAACTTTCGAGAACATTTAGTTGGCCTGTTATTGTTTATCAGGTTTAATGACTTTATATCATCCCTTGAAAAATAATTCCCAGTCTCATGACAACGATTTTCCATTTCAGAGAAGACATTTGGGTAAATTAAGGCCTAATTATTTTCTTTAAATCTAATACCAAATGATCTGCTAGTTTTCCCGATGTAATCATTTATAATTGCAATCAGTATATTAGATTTCATTCACTCCACTGCTGTCGAATGTTACAATTTTATTTTTTGTGACAAACGTCATAATTTTTTGATTGAAATTTGTATACAAAGCTGGTTTAATGTGAGCTGGGAGTTTTTTTTGATAATAGGAATGTGACATTTTCTATTAATATATTTCAACAGGTTAGATATAACTAACTTCGTCGTGATCTCGAATAAATTATCATGGGTTACGAATATATTATACTTGACTCAAAATGTTATATCTTAATGCAAATCTGCCCTTTTTCGACCCACTGCTGAGTGAGGGCATCCCTATGATTTCTACTTTGCGGTCCTCACCTGTAAAGGCAAAATCCGGTAAATTTTGTCACATCGGGGTATTGGTTACTTCCGTTTTCTCTCTACCCTTCAGCTTTGAAAGACACCTAGATGTTTTTGTCTCAGCATGTAGTGCCTCGATTCAAACTCTAAAAGTATATTTGATGAAGTATTATAAAAACATAAAATAATGAATAATTATTGTAATAAATGTAAAAACTGTCTCAGCGGTTGACGGTATCGATACAAACAATAAATAAATTCTGAATGAAAGAGCATAAGGATTTTTAGTGCTTACGAATAAGTCGTTGAACCAGCAACTATATCATAAAATTAAAAGAAGCGAAAAACAATACCTCTCCGTTATCCAAGCCAAAACTGGACAAGGTAACGATTCCTGCTATTCAAATATTTATTTAAGATATGATATGAAGCCATTACATATGATTAACTTTTCCAGAAAATTGAATGCTCTTATAAGTCTGAAAATAGTACAGTCAATGCATTGGATAAACCCATCATAAACAACATTCTCACTGAAGGAAATCGCATCCCTTTAGAATTTATACATGTTATCGCAAACCATTAAATTTAATTCTTTAGTTTCTGCCATTTTACCTCACAAATAGCTGTTTCTTCCCTATCCCTTCTTCCCTATCCCTTCTCTAAATATTGTCAGTGCCAGTCCCTTAAGTTTTTGTGATATTGTTCTCCTTTAACAAATTCAATAAATTTCTTAATATCCCTGAAAATGAGTCGTGTATAACTTGAACATTTTTCCGTATAATAATATATATTAGTTAATAAATTGATGATTGAATTCCTAAAAAAAATATTGTGGGTATAACTGAGTTCCTTCACAGTGCAGCATGAGAGTCATTGTCCTTTTTTCATTATTTTTTCTTTAACTTTTCATTTCATTTTATGTAATTAGATGGAGCCTGAATCAAATATAAAATAAAATAAAGAAAATTATATTCAAATTCCTACATTGAAATATGTTTGACCGTATTGAATAAAATGAGTGTCTTTTGATGTACTCGTATATATGGTAAGTGAAGCATGTTGTTGAAATAAGAATTACCAAATTTCTTTCAAAAAAAATATTTTTTATATGACTTCATTGCTGTTGGTTGCCAGTTTTCCCGTTAAAAATAATTAAATAACCAGTGTAAGTAATTCTTTTTTATTGTATTGTTATATTTTGAAACAGAATATTCATTGCTTGTTTATGAAAAATACCAGTTGGTTTGATATACGTGTATGTAAATTTTGAAGGTTAAATGTATTCATTGAAAAAGTTCATTCAATCCAAACCCGTAAAAGATAATTTTCTATTTATTTTTATATAAAAAAACGAGTAAAACATGAGCTATTGAATATGACGTATTATGAGTATATAGTGCTTGTTTTATTTGGCTTATGTTATATATTTTTTTAAAGTTAATTTAGTTAAATAATAGCAATCAATGAATGATGAAAGAAACAAAAATATATATGGGTTAGTTTGCATGACGAAGTGAATGGGTGTGACAGAAGAGAAAAATGTGTGTCAGAACTGAATGAAAGGGAGACCTGTTCTATCTTCCTATCTCAACTGGGACAGGGAGTGATGATGATGAGAAATTCTCGTAGAATGTTTTGTCATATCGATGTCAAAACATTTGATCCAGCGTAACAATGGGTGTGTTTTTACCAGCTAATTTTTTATTAAAATCACTTAGGATCTGGTTTAGTAAAGATACAGGATGGTGCAACAGTAAAAATTATAACAATAATAGGCGATTTTTATTACGCCGTTTACGAGAGGGAACTTTTCTCTTAGACGCTACACGTGTTTATCTTGTTCATAACCAATTTGAACGAAATCATTATATTGCATAAGACTTGCGTGCAATAAAACCTGATACGAGTATTGCCTAGTAGTTATCTCCTTCAGCTAATTAGGACGATATTGAAAAGGCCTTGTGAAAACCAGGCTGAAACTTTAAAAAAAGATACCAACGGGACTCCTTCCAAAACTACTTGGGAATCTTTCCAAATAGGTAACTGAGGTCATCTATTAGATTTAAAAATGAATAAATATTTAAAAATTAAATAATTTCTGTTACAAGAAGTGAATATTTTGTATTTGTTTTTTAATTTTTTTTATTTGTTTCATTAAAAATAAAAGTTTTTTTTTAAATATATGTAATTAACTCGTCTTTAAAGGTTTATTTATTTGAAAGGCTTGTGTGATATGGAACACCCTTGTACACTTGCTTTTGTAAATTATCATGAGTTAAAAAACACGCAGCTCTACGGGCTGCATTTTTTGCATTAAAATATGTGTTATGTAAGCTCGCTTTGCCAACCTGAAGATGGAAGCGGCTCAATGGTGTCATTAAGTTTAGGTAAATATGAATAATAAACAAGTATGAAATTCTTACTAAAACGAGCATTGCATCAGCATATTTCCAAACAATATTCAGATCAAAAGATTATACTAAAACATACAATTATACTGCATTCGATTGAGGGCTTAGCTGAAACAACATATCACTTCTGGGAATGGGTTCCAATTTGTCAACAGAACCGTGATTTCAATTCACCCAATGTAAATGATACATGTTCATGTGGGGATTTTCCAAATCTCAAATTGAGATATCGCAGTTAGACATGAACACGGATATATTGTTCCCCGTCAGTGTTATTCTGTGAACTGTGTTTTCGATTAATTAAGTTTTCCGTGTATTTATTTAGACATATTTGTATTTGGTTATTTATATCCTTACACTAATCGTTACAAGAAATTATGAAACGAATGTTGAAGATCACTTTTCATTGCTGGTTTTGTCAACAGTTATAAATAAGAAAAATCTTAATTCAGAAGCATTCTAATTAAATATAATGGTTAATTATTATTAAATAAATAAGCATAATCTTTTTTCAAAAGCATCCTTATTAAAGATAATGGTTCAGTATAATAAAAAATAACCCAGGTGTTATCGAATCATTACATTTATATATTTATTAAACGTTAACATCGATAAATTATGTACAAATTACTAAATTAAATATTTTAATTGTCATCATCATCGTCATCATTATCTTCCACTATGACCCCGTTGAGGTTGATCAAGAAAACTGATCTCCACTTAATTCTATCTAGACATACACACACACATTTGACTTCTGTCACGTTCGTGTTATCTTTCATGAATTCTCTACTATTTATTGTAAAAGCTTTTTACACTTTTACCTTTCAGAATTTGATTGAGTGATTCGAGCCACGTTCTTCTAAATCTTCCAAAAACTTCTCTTTCTTTCTATAATACTATGCATATAAATTATTGTTGTAAAACTATCTTCATGTTTCTTTCTTCTGCTTAAGTACAACATCTTTCAATCCACATTCATAACTAGTGCTCTATTCCTTATTCTGTTGTACATTTTTTCTACACATTATAAACAATGTTCTCATTTCTATCGCATTTATCTTACTTTCACCACTCTTTTGCTACGTCCCAGTTTCGCTTCCATATCGTTTGTTGAATATAAAAGAGAAAATTGGACGTGGTAAAAAATATTTTTAGTTCATGCAACGGAATTAAAATAATACTTAAAAATATTCATCTACTCGTATATAAATAAAAATATAAATGTTTGTAAATTAAAAATGTCTAATCTCCGAAAGTTCTCTACCGATCGCTTTGAAATTTTGACAAAAGTTCGCATTCTTATACAGAAATGTTTATATATTTTTATTTATGTATCGGTGTATATAAAAAAAGTTTATAAATAAGAAAAAAATAACGTTTGCGCCTCCTGCAGTGACAAACTCAAACTAAACTTGACAGTTATTTCACGTTGCATTTTTGACGTTTCGGGATTAATATCAAATAATGAAATCTATATAAATAAAATATTACATAATTTTATGTTTAATAATAAATTTTATAAATAATACATTTTAAATTTTCAAATCGCGACATGAGCGCCAATCTACTGACGTAAAATATATAAAGTTTTTGTCGGACATTTTGAATTTTGAGAGCGTCCTTTGTGTCGCGGTTAAAAGAAAACTTTATATATTTGTATTGAATTTTAATAAAAAATAGTTGTGTGGCTGAAAAAGGTCAGTAGGAATATCAAAAGTATATTTTTTATATAGAATTTAATTTTATCTCTATGTTTATATTTCAAAACCTATCAAATCGCATGTAGAAATGGAGATTTTTGTTAATTAGTTCCAATTATCTATTTGTCTTCCCTAAACATTTAATTAGTTACAATTATCTCTCTGTCTTCCCTTAACATTTAATAAGTTACTTTTATGTTTTGCAATTTTATATGTTGCCTGAAATACTCTACTTTGTGGCGACACGTAAAGACGTTGAAATTAACTACAAATATGCGTGTCGTACTCGTACAACAGCTCATGGTAAACCATAAAGTGTTTGGGTCTGTGCGCTGCTGGATGTATTCAGTAAAATGGCAAAAGAGAGGATTGCTCCATGCACATATACTAATCTGGCTCTATAACAAAATCACTTCAAACGAAATCGACAATAATATGTGCGCTGAAATACCCGATGCCGACGTCGATAAGGATTTGCATGAAGTTGTGACGAAAAATATGATATATGGACCTTGCGGTACACTGAATCCAAATTCACCATGCATGATACACGGAAAATGTTCTAAGCGATATCCTCGAGCATTAGTATCCAACACGATGGATATCCTTTATACAGAAGAAGATCAACAGAAGATGGCGGTAAATTAGCAACCATACAAATGCGAAACGGTACATCGAAGTAGACAACCATTGAGTTGTTCCATATTCGCCTTTGCTATCAAAAACATACAAAGCACACATAAACGTGGAATACTGTAACTCCGTTACATCGATCAAATACATTTGTAAGTACGTGAATAAAGGCAGCGACATAGCAGTTTTTGGCGTGCAACCAGAAAGAAGTGATAGGAATACGGTCATACATATCGATGAAATCGCACAGTATCAGGCTGGAAGATACATAATCAGTAATGAAGCTGTATGGCGAATTCTTTCATTTCCCATACATGAACGAAGTCCAGCTGTTGTTCACTTAGCAGTACATTTATAAATGGACAACGCGTTTATTTCACAGCTGCAAATGTGCAACGAATTGCCCTGAATCCACCGGCTACAACGTTTACTGCTTTCTTCACGTAATGCCAAAATGACGCGTTTGCGAAAACACTGCTGTCTCACTGATTGTGACGTCAAAAGAAGAATTGGTTGAAAAACTATTTCCCTGTATTCAAATCAATTATAAGAATCACGATTGGCTGAGTGAACGAGCTATTGTTGCCGCCAAGAACAAAAACGTCTACGAACTTAACAATATTATATAGTTCCTTTTTTAATGTTTCGCAATTTTATATGTTTTTACTATAACTTTCTTTCCTTTTTTCAGTGCAATCGATCTGCTTTAGTTCATCAAAATGACGAGGAAGCAACAGAACGACGTGTAGCCAGACTTGAGGATGCAGGGGGATCGCGTTCTGCAGCTTCCGAACTGGTTCGTTCTCAACAGAATGTACGCGACAGGCTGATAGTGACTGAAAGAGGTCAGTAGGAATATCAAAATTATCTTTTTTATATAGAATTAAATTTTATCTCTTATTTCAAAATCTATCAAATCGTATGTAGAACCACTCCTTAAGACAACCAAGGCTACATATTTGGCCTTATCAGTAATCAATCTTAATTTTTTGTGCTTTGATTTATTAAACTAAAGTTTTGTTCGGAGACTTCAAAAGACATATGTTATCTCCATGGTGGCATATAATGTTTTTCTCTAACAAATAGCCTCTCTTACAAGTTTCTAAATCTAACCTATTTATTTTAATATTTGACTGAACAACTTACCAATTGGATGTATCAGCAAGATAAAATGAATTGAATATATGTTGTCTATGCATACCCCAATAAAAAGATGTGATAGTGATGGTGATAGTGATGGTGATGGTGGTGGTAATGGTGATAGCGATGGGGATGGCGATGGTGATCGTGAATTCAAAATCAACTTTATTTTGGATGCCAAATATTGTATATTATATACTCGTACATTCTTAAATATATATTTTTTCCTATTTAAGTTTTTATTTCTCCTATCTGGGAAAAACTACATAAAGTACCTTTTTATCAAGTCTCCTTTTCAAAACCATTTAAGAAACTATTTTTTGAGTTGATTGTGTAGAACAAAAAGTAGTATTTTTAATGGCAAAATACTTTTATTTCAACCCGGAGTTTCATGCTCGATTTCCGGTGAAGCCCAAAAAAGAAAGAAAAGGTTCCATTCGGTTTTAAACAGCTTAAAAAAATGACGTTATTTTTATTCTCTCCGTTCACCAAAAAGGATCGATGAGATGTATGAAAGTAATAAGAAGACGACAAATTGGAAATCATAAAATAAGGTTTGAGTCAACTCGAGCAAAAGTTGTTAACAATATTAATTATATGCATTTTATTTTTTAAGTATATTTTCATACTTTTAATGTTTACAATAAAATATATAAATCAATCCCCTGCCTATCTAGACGAATGCTCGTTCTAACAAATACATTTTAAATGTTTGAGTACAGATTCGACCAAAAAAGTAATAATATTTTTTGAATTAGCGCATAACGAAGAGTGAAATTCAGACAATGGATTTCAAAATGAATTTGAGATTTTCCTTCCTGACACGACCCCGTTAAGAATTTCTTGTACTAACCTGAAACTTTGCGCAATAAAGTCTGTTTGTATTATGCATGTTTCAACTCTCTTTTAAACAACTAAAAGTGCCATTGTATATAAAATGCAATCCTTAGAAGTTTAAATTCATGGAGCAATTTTTAAGTCCTTAAACAATACATTAAGTAATAAACAAAATAACTTATATATTTAGAAAACATTTTACCTTGTTAAACGGATAATTTGTTACTTTTATTTTTTAATAAGATTAAAATATGTTTGAGACGTATGGGACATTTAAAACAAACTTGATGAAGATATCAACAGCATATGAATAAAAATATAATCATCATCAGTCTGGTTGACTTCAGTTTTCGATTTAGGTCTCCTCCCTGTCTTCCTCTATTTGCTTCTATCACGGACACATTGCTTTCAGTTGCATCTTGCTAAGGGTCTTCCCACTTTCAGCACTTTCTGGGTTCACGTATCATCAGTACATCTGGCAATGTGCCTTGCCAGTTCCACCTCTGGATAGCAATCCTCTGATTGAAATTTTGGAGTTTGGTCTTATAATATTAATAACAAATAAATTTATACAGCACCGTTCAGAGAGCAGACTCTCTTCAAGGGTGCTCAACTAAAATTGTCCATTCATTTGTCTTTGGATCCCGTAAAGAGATATTCAGCATTTTTATCCCCATGATCCTTTGTGTAGCCCTGTACTTATACATTATTTGCTTTAACATTAATTATTGTTTATTTCTGTTATTTGAAATAAAAATAAACAGTTTTTTTACATAAAAATTCATTTTGGAAACATGGCTTTAATTTTTAAGATTTTTTATTTAATTTCCATCAGTTGTGTAAATGGTCTTCAAAGGTATCTATATAAATCCTTAATAACGATTGATGAGTTAGTATTTAAAAAAAAATCTAAAGAATTAAATTTGGAAAACAATCTATTGATTTTATTGGATATGTAAGTTATATGAAATTGATGAGTTTAATCAAATAAAAAAATCAGGAAAATTAATTTGCAATTCCTTATAAAAACTTATGATTGCGAATATAATTTGAATAAAGTGCTTTCTTTTCTAAAATGAAATCGAATACATTTTTAATAACCTTGCATCGATTGCGTATCCTGTAGAAATGATGCCTTTGCCTATGCACACATGTGGTTGTTGATTTACCAATTGGGAGATCAAATAAATACGATACAATTCAATTCAACAACATTTGTGTTTTAAATACGAGTACATTGCAGTAGTCGAAGAGCATCGTATTTGACAACCTTAAAATATCAAGCCCTGGATGTAATATTAAACAAATAGTTTGTATGAGCGTGCTGTGCTTTCTACGAATTTAAATTTATTTATTGTATGTTAAAGTTTATGTGCGTAAGTTATATTACACAAGATCAGTTAGAACATTGAACTGCAATTTATAGACGGTCTCATTAAAACATTGAACTGCAATGTATAGACGGTCTCATTAAAAACAAAGGAACAATATTCAGGAGAAGACAAACTGATACCAAATGTGAAAAATTCACTTCATATCCGAAATGGACTTGATATATAAAAAAATCTTATAGAATGTTATGTTGTTGAATAGCAAAAAACAAAATGATTTTTTTGAATGAAATAAAATATACAAAAATACCTTCCGACTGAAATACTTTTTTTAAAAACGCACTTCTAAATACGTCACATGACTTAGTTCAAACGCTGAAAGTAAAGGTTAAAAGGTACAAATGTTATTGTGTTTTCATTTTTTTTTCTAAAATATCATTCCAAGGAAAAAAACCTGAAAAAGACATTACACTGAAAGCTCATTTCCCGTCACATTCTTTACTCGTCCACAATGCCTTATGCTTTGAACAATAATCAGGAAACAATGTTGGCTTTGAAAAGCATTGGAGTGGCATAACCAATTTTGATACTCCTCGTTCTTTCAGTGAGTATGATAGGTAAAAAGGAAAATATGTGACTTATAATAATCACATAAATATTATAAGTCAAACATTTTCTTTTAACCTGATATAACATTTTATTTGATGAATACTTTTTCATTTTTCTATAAATTATAAAACAGATTTTAAAGGAAACATAAAAATTTCCAATTTTTTTTTTTCAATGTTATCGATATATCGACATTTCATACATTCAATGGTCTGTTGCTGGGGAATAATCTTTCCCGATAATTAAAAAAATTTGAAATTCGGTTTGGTTGTTCATAAGTTACTTATTATATGTGTATTTTTTATTTAAATCTATTTTTAATATAAGTATTTTTAATGTAATACAATATTTAAAAAATATCTTTTAAATTTAAGTTTTTTTAAGGTGAAGTGAAATTTCTTTCCTCATGCTATTTTTTCTTAGATTAAAGATCCTTGATTCGAAGTGACTTCCGTCATCACAACACTTTTATTTGTTAAGCGAGACTTCAGGTTTGATTCCTAATAGTATTCTGAAAAGCCTCCAGTCTTTAGTTCTAATATAAAACCTTATCAAATTTTATTTTGTTTAGTTGTTTATTTGATATTTCCGAATGGCAACTAGTCTGCCAGTCTGCCAGGTTGCGTTATATACAACTAAACGTTAAAAGATAATAATCAACATCTAAAAAAGTTAACGGGTGTATTTTAAGTTTCAAAAATAATTGCTAAATGTAAAATAGATGAATCTTTAGTTTCGTATTACACCAACAAATTACAAATAATAAAATGTTTAATGAATATTTTTTGCCAAGATTAATTGATTATTTATTTAAATTTGTGATTGTTAATTATTTCAATTTGTGAAAAAACTGAAATATCACAAAGTGTCAAAGTAGGTTGGCGGAGCTTTTTGGTAGATAATTAATGTCGTAACGTGGGCGAAGACTTGATCATTAACATTGGGTATATGGTACCTGATATATTGACAGCTTTTAAATTCATGATTATTTTTTCTCATGCTTTTCTAAATTTAAATTTAGTTTTTATTTCAAAAATGTATTTAGATATCTTAAATTAAAGGTCTAACAGTTAATGGAGTACAATTTTAAAGAAAATATTTTGATTTTTTAAAATAAGTAACAAAAATACTTCAAAGATTTTATAGAGAGACGTAAATAAGAAATTAAATTGTCACTCAAAGCACAAATTAGTTCGTGTCAGTGTAACTTTACATGACGGCATTTTGAGAGTTTTCTCTAAATTGATAAAATTATTGAAAAAAAAAAATTAATGTTTTTTCTTTTTGGGAAAACCATTTCATGAGCAAGTTTTTCTTTTCTAAATATGATTAAGTACAATATATTTTGCCATTTTTATTTTTAACTCTTAATGGGTGTAGCTTTGCTTTAATTTTTTATTACCGGTCAAGTTTCGAGAATTGCGAGATTTTTTAAGATTTTCTCCGAAAGTTTCAACATACAGATATCAATATTGCAACAACACAATTTAACATGATTTACGAATATTTCGTGTCAATTGAAAAATATCTGTTTTTTGAAGATATTAAAAATGTAAATAATTCATACTAATATATTTAGTACAAAAAAATGTTTTTGTTTCATACTATTGACAAGTCGAATCAGGTATTGATTAAATTCTTAAAAAATATAAGAATGAAATGTGTATCATAATGTTACTAAATATTGATGAAATGGTCTACGAAAATTAGAAATAATATTTAATGTTTACTTTTGACTTTTTTTTATTAATAACTATATATATAAACTATTCTTTAAACGTATATTAGTATACTATCAGAAATCGAAAGTAAGAATATATTGAACGCAGATGAAATAGTTTATTTAAAATATATTTTAAAGCTCCATAGCAATAATAATAATATTTAACGAATACGATCTTTCAATTTTCCTATGAACTTAAACTTTAAAATGTAAAACTAATCCTGAATGGCAAGTTATCGATTTTTGATTAAATTAATAAAAAAAAACATGAAACCCCAAAAGCTTTCGCTCGTATTTCCAAATAACACGCGGCTATCCCTTTGATTATGCTCGCTACATTCAGCGTGTTGTATTTTACGATAACACGGAAGTGTTCTGAATCTAAATAGAAATTTACCTCCGCGCGGATGCCAAAAATACAATCAAGACTTTAAAATGCGGTAAAATTTGCGGTGAGGGGATGTACATACCCAAACCTCGCAATTCAGACTTGGAATATTCGCAATTGGATGACAAACCGCGTCTCGGCATGGGGTTGTCACCTAAATAGTTTTTGTATTATTCTATAAGTTGAATTATAATTTAATACACTTTTGTCAAAATTACATTCGTATAATTTTAAGGAAAGTATCAAGATTTCACTTTCAGATTAATCTTATATGGAATATTAAAGTGTAAGCAATGAAATATGGTTTATTAAAAGTTTCATGATTATTTGTGAACAAATATGAATGAAAACAGAAAAACAAATTATATTAAGGAAACGTAAAATTAATATAAAATTAAAAACACGTTAAGGGCAAGTTCCAAGCGGTTCTTTTTAAGAAGTACTCACGTACGATAAATTCTCATCTTCAGTGGCGCGGCGTGACGAACTGGAGACAGGAATATAACATAGGTCAGTTCCATTTCCAGGCGCAAACTTCTGTCTTTCTTAAAGTCGTGATTGCGGTTATCCAGTATGTCACTGAAATTAGGAGTCTTCATATCTAGAGGTTGTGTGGCAGGCAAGAAACATCAGTCTCTGAAGAGTATTTCAAAGCAAGAAAAAAACAAGTTTTTATTGAGCCTGTCCAAAGGTTGTCTTTCATCCTTTCTGCTGGTTAGGAAATAAAGTGACGTTACTGCAAATCTCCCTCTCCATTCAATCTCGCCCCCATCAGAAGATCTCACGTTACCTGTATAAAACATTTTTATAAGTAAATTGTTAATAAGTTCGAGCATACCCTTCTTAACGAGAGAGCATTTAAAGTTATATTTTTAATATATTAATAATAGAAAGTTCAGATTCTAAGTTAGAGCACCCTTGAGAAGAGTCTACTCTCTAAATGGCGCTAAATAAAGGGTCCTTTTACGTGCACTAAAATTAGTAGACGACTTCATGCTGTATCGCGTCTGGAATAATCCTTTAATGGGTAATTTATCTGATATTCCTTATCTTAGAGGAAGGTATACAGTACAATCTGGTGAGTTTATTGTTATTTAGGAATCTCTTTCAATGAACAGGAAAGATACTAAAAATATCTTACATGAAAATCAGACTGGAACACTTTTAAAAATAACCCAATGAGTTTCTTCTCTGATTACTAATAAAATATTACGGGTATTTTTTTTACCAAGAAAAACATTTTATGGAGAAAAAAACGGGGTATGATGACCCCCATTGGACAAATATTAGTAATTACGTACCATTTTTGAGCTGTTTGACCGTTTGTCGAAATGGTGAACGCTTAATCGTAAAACGTGAGAGAAGAAATTGATTTCCCAATTCGTTGAACCTATTCCGGTTTCCTGATTTGCTTCCGAAAGTAATTTTGTATAAATTGAATTCTTGAATAAATATTGAATTTTATTTTAACGTGATAAATAAATCAAACTTGGTTAGAATTATTTTCATTAACTTTTGATTTCACCATAAAATTATTACACAGAATAAGAAATTTCTTTTTCTGACATAACACAATAATTACTTCTAAGACTTGAAAAAATTTGTCTAACATAAATTAATAAAATTTATTGCTTTCGTGTGCGTTTTAGGGGGACGCAAACATGTTTATGTGTTGATATGATTTATGTTGTCTCTTGAACAAAAATAATTCTGGTGATGTTTTCCTCAAATCGTACTAAGGTATGCTTTCGATTATTTAGTGTGTATCCCTGGTATACTTTTATCCTAATTATCCCTCGTCAAATAATTGAGGTTGTGAATACACCACCCAAAATCTTAATTCACAATAGCGTAAATAATTTAAAAGTGTAAATGATAAGATTCATTTTATTTCTATAAATTATAAAAATGGTAAATAAATTTATATCTTTAAGAAGTAGTAATTTATGTTTTTGCTTTATACGAGTATAATACAATTCGAATTATTATACATTGCTCGGCTTGCCAATTTTGTTCAGCTTTAGATCCTAAATTTTAGTCTGAAAGTCCGAATTCACGTAAATTTCAATCATTTTCAAATACGATCTGTAGAGTACTAAAAGGTTTAACCATTCCCTTATTTAATCATTTCAATTGCATTAGTAAAACCCTAGATGTAACAATGTATGTATTTTAATCCGGTAGCTCAGTCAGTGGTTATAGGGCAAGCCTCTATTAGATCTCAAGGTATAGTGGGAAGAGGTAGTCAGTCGTCAGTGCTTGGATAGGTAGAAATATACAATGAAACACATATTTGCTGTTAAATAGTTATATATTTGATCTTGACGAGCTGATAGCCCGTCAGAAAACTTCAATTGGGCAGATTACTTTCTGATACTCCGCTATCCTTTCAGATGGACAGACAGTCGAAGTATTTTCTATTTGGGGGTAATTTCACAACAGTTTGTTGCAAAGTTGTGCCAATTCTCAATAATTTGATATCACCAATTTCTAAATTTACTCAGATATCACCATTGAATGACAAGCAAAGATAATAAACAAATTCATCTTACTTCAATACACTTGACACAATGTATTTCCAATGCTCGACATCCGGTGCATGACCACAGGTTGAATGCTATATGGTTCTCCGGCCTATGCTGCTGCTACAACAAGGCCGTTGAAATGAAGAAGTCGCCCCAGTATGGTTGGTGGACGTCAACTCGTGCCGTAGTACAGTCATTCGCGACGAAACGGAATTTGGAGTGGGCTCTTTGAGATTCGTCCCGGTCCTGAAGACTTCACGACAATTAGTGCGCTCGGTATTCTGTGAGAATCAGCTGATTTTGACCAGAGATAAAGTGGTACGTCAATCTCAAGATTGTCACATGGGTAAATTACCGGAATTTACTCAATTATAAACGCACGGCAATAACAAAATCTTCGTATGGATAGGATTTGCCCAGCCAATTTTATGGAAATAAAGTGAACACTTAGTTTATAGAAATACTTTTAGAAAACTTGGAATTAAGTTACAGCGACCAATGATAAGTATACTATAGGAGCTTTTAACAGGACGAAATCGCAACCGAGAAGGGGCGCTATGGACGGTATCTATCGAATATATAGTGTATTAGAGTCTGACGTCACAAAGAAACAAACTCCTTATAGAATGTCGGTCGTAGACTCTTAAAATTTATGGCCATCCAACCGTGTGAAAGCGTAAAAAAATAACTTGAACCAAAAAGTCCCCCAAGAGCTGTTATAACTTCAAAAATCCCTTTACGAAATTTATTAACTATAATCGAATCATAAATTGCAAAAAATTGTTTACATAAGGCATACTTAATAGCTCTGGACCGATAGGAACACGTTAGTCATATCAGTTTACACGGTTCTCTTAAAATTTGTCTACATAAAAATGCACATCAAGCTCACGATACATACCCTGAATGAAATTTTAATAGCTATTTATGACTATAATAAATTAATGCTTGATGATAGGAGATCAAGTACAAAAACTTGACACCCTCCCATCGAAACACCAAAATTTACGATAATACTGTGAGTTGAGTTTTTAATAGTTATTTACGACTGTAAAAAAATTAAATGGTTGATCAGGGCAGACAAATACAAAGTCCTGACACTACTTGTAAAGAAGCTAGAACTATGGGCAATTTTTTTTGTTCTTTACTCCAGTTTCGAGAGACTCTAAGATAAGAAACTGTGACCCTTTAGTCTTTTGGAAAATGAGGATAGTCAAGACATAGTCATATTTTACAATTTTGAAACGCCATTTCATATTGACATTGATCTCAAATGAATGGTTGGCACTTTTATGTGAGTGGGTATAACAATACTTTATATTTAAACATGAAATCGATTCCGCAGGGAATAGCTTTGTTGAAGAACTCTTTGTTTATTCCACTTGATATATCAAGTCAATTCAAGATTAGAAACGTATTAAATATTTTGAGTCTTAAGACAGGCGTTCAACTCAAAATGCCTTCGTTCTTCGTAAAAATAATAAAAATGGAACAATCTATGTGAAATTTGACAAATCGTTATAAAAAATGAGTAATCGTTTAAGCATTGCTTACAGTATGTATAATTTAATCTAGTCTGATGATTTTGATATCGAGTATTTCAATATCATATTTGCTCGTCAAAGGATAACAATCACTAAACTATTTCACACAAAATAGTATATTTTCACAATACATTAACTTATGTTTGCTGTCCGACGTTGTTAGGAGTATATTTATTTTTTCATAAAAGACGGGTGAGAAGTTTGGGATTTATCCAAAAGGAAAATAACGCGCGAAATTGATCGTCGTTACGAGCGGAATTAAAACGTACTTTCCCTTTGTTCTGATTTTGACGGGTAAATAATGACGCATAAAATCAAGTCCGAGCGTGACGCAGTTGTAATTAGGACAAGGAATGATGCAATCATCCTTTGTTTCTGGAAGATTCTATTCCAAAACGCGCGGTATAAAGAATTTCATCTATCACAGAGCAATTGCGTCACTTATAAAAAATAATCGGATGCAATGGCTTGATTGGTCGAATTACGGCCCGACCAAAGATTTGACGAATCAAGAGATCGCTTACAAACGTTATGGACGGGTGAAATTGCATCACGTGCGCCATGGACAGGTGAGGCGACAAGGGGGTCGGTAGATCATTACGAGCGGTACCGTGAGGACGACTGGTTCTGTTATTAAGACAGATCCCGGTCGGGGGAATACGAATTAATAATTAATTAATTCATTCAAGTTATCGGTCAGTTACCTTGTGTTCCGAGTTATCATATCCTGTTGGGAGCATACGAATTAATAATTAGTTTTTTTTGTGAAAGTTCTTCCGGCACTTCCGTCCAGACTTGACGCGGGGATTTATCTGCGGAATAGTATTTCCAAAGAAATAATCTTGGATTATTATTGGCTCCAACGGGCGTGAAGCAAGTAAAGTTTCGAGAAACTAAGAAAAGCGGTTCTTTAAATAACTGCGGGTCTGAAATCGTTCTCCCAGGCCGAAGGCCAGGGAAGAGTTTTGTATCGGCGCAGCGCGAAGCTTCAAAGGACGCTTGCGGTATCATCATCATCAGAGTCATCGTTCCGGTTTCGTTTTCGGGGGAAATCTTCTGGTTCCTCCGCAGTTCCGAGAGAATAGACACTACGCGTATCGTTCCTTATCGATATTCATGGTATTGTGGGGTGAGTGATCTCTTTGTATTGTAACCTATCATTGTTGATTTCTCCTTACCTCATAACCTTTATGTTTGTGATGAATATTGAGCGGGAATCGGTCTTTAATGCAAGCCCAAATTATTAGTCTGCCTACTCTGGTACTTTTGTAATATATATAATTTTTTCTCGGCATTATTGCGGAGTTTTTTTTTATTAAAATCTCATTGGATTAAACTAAGTATTATCACAAATTTATGTCTTTCCTTTGTTGTTCCCCTTGTCCCGGAGATAATATCTTGGAGGCCTAGTACAACTTATTATTGAGCCCATCGCGATCTGAGACGAAAGAGTATTTGTTCTGCATTTTCTGCATATGCCGCTGAGACCCGGGTAAGTTTTATTGAGAGAGAAATAGTGTCAGAAGTGTTTAAACTATTGCTTTATTGTTGCATGGAGGCAACGCTCTCTCTCTCTTAATTTAGTAAATATAGGTATAAGTCTAACAATGTCGCCCGTACGTGGGGCCATTTTAGAAAAATGCTGGCTTTCAGGGTATTTGACTAAGCGGACGGGGTGATAAAGTGTATAAAAATATAATTTGTTCTTTTTTCAGAAAATTTAGCGCGAAATTCGTAAGATAAGCATAGGTCGCCATTTTGTCTTGTTCGAGAAGCGTCTGTGGTTGAGGTGGGTGCGAATAATCAGGAGTATAGTTTGCCGCGTAAAGTGATTAGATACGCATTGAGCGATAGTTTAGTTCAAACAAAATAAGTGACTGAATAAATAAAAGAGTGCCTAGTTAATTGCGGATAGAGAAGTGATTAGTGGTTACGTTCGTGAAGTATTCCAGTGTTTTTGGAATTTCAAGACCATTTGTTTGAAACCAATCTCGCCTTATAGCTTGCGCGGGGATAGGCAAGAGGAGAGTGCGTATAACTTACAGTAGTTCGGTTTGCGTCGCTGTTGATGCGGTAAAGGGGAATAGTGTTACTACATTTAGATAAAATCACTTGGTGCTTATACTCAATTGTTTTCGGAACAAATCTTTGTAATATAAGAGAGTGAATAATATTGAATTGAATTACTTTGATATTTAAGTTGTAGATTCGTAGCAAGCGGTGTGGTAGAAGCGTGTTTTAGGAAATTTGATAATAATACATATTGGTTATAATTGCTAGTTCTTAATTTCGGATCATTTCAACTAAGGGGGGGTTTGTGTTAAATTAAAGTTACGTTTTAGTTAAACTCTTGTTCCTGTTGAACGGTGTAGGTAAAGCATTGTTTAACAAGGTGAAGTAAGATTTCGTTGGATATAAATTTTGATACCTACTGTTACGAATAGGATTGAGGATGGATAGCGCAATGGACCCAATAGTTAATATAATGAAGGCCACGAAGGAAAGGCTAATCGGGGAATTAATTGAAAGGGGATTAGTTCCTAGTAATAATTTTTACGAGTTGCGGCTTCAGGCCTCTTTGTTTAACAAGTGTATTGTATCATCGTCATCGGAGGCGGTCGCCTTACCAGTTAGGTGCGTGCCTTACCGGAATCTTATGAGAGCTCCGCAGTTTCTGGAGACAACGGATCCTGGGGTTACCGCTTCAGAAGCCCTAGCACCAGTGCCATTGGCAAGTTCATCTCCATATACTGGAGGTAGAGTGGCGAGTTCGGGTATTCCACGTTCGTCTCCACAAGGGAATTTAAATTCTTCTGTTTGGCCGATAGAGGCTTGTACCGGAGGAGGTTGCGTAAGAGAATTTTTGTCGCGTATAGAGGAGTTGGAAAGGCGGTGTTCGGCCTTAGAGCTGATGAATAGGAATAAGGGAAGGTTTCCTCGTCCTGCTCCCTTCGTCTCGAGAACAGATGCTCGTTTGGCACCAGTCTCTCGTACCTCGAATACTCGAGATTCGTTTGAACGAAGGTGTTTTCGGTGCAATCTTCCAAATCATCAGGCGCGCAATTGCCCCGGGCAGCCGCGTAACCGAAAGAAACCTGTACGGACGGCTGACGATCTTCGTAGGGCTAGAGCCAGCCCAGCGCGTCCGTTGGTCATATTACCCGATATGTCTGGGCCACCTCCAGATGTTAAGTTTCCAAAAGACCGGGTGGGCACCAACCCGTATTAAGTACGTCGGAGTTACCGGATTTGTCGCATTACTCAGCGACCGGGAGAGTTTTCCTTTTTTGTAAAAGGCTTGATTGAGATTACGAGTTCAGGGGAAGAGCGGCCCTACCTACGTTGTAGTATTCAAGATTTGCCGTTTTCGGCTTGGCTCGATTTGAGTGCGTCAGTGGACGCAGTAGCTGATCAGCAGTTCGTCGTCTCGCGTCGTACTGACAAATTGATACCGTTAGACCGCGAGGCGCAGATTACTTCTTCAATTCCGTTGCCATTGCGATCGGCTTTGTTTCCGTTAAGATAGAACCACCTTCACCGCAGATTATTCTCTTGTGCAGTTCGTCGTCTCGCGTCGTGCGGACAAATTGATACCGTCCGTCCGCAAGGCGCGGAATACTTTTTCAATTCCGTTGCAGTTGCGATTCAATCCTCTTTAACTTTGTATACCTTAAGGGTGTGAAGTACGTCCTCTCGCGTTGCCCTGACAAATACCGTCAGGCCGCGGGAGACGTATTATATTATTATCAATTCCGTTTCCGTCATACTAGTATCTCCTTATCGAGGAATATTCTATTTAGCAGTTCGTCGTCTTGCGTCATGCGGACAAATTGATACCGTCCGTCCGCAAGGCGCGGAATACTTTTTCAATTCCGTTGCAGTTGCGATTCAATCCTCTTTAACTTTGTATACCTTAATGGTGTGAAGTACGTCCTCTCGCGTTGCCCTGACAAATACCGTCAGGCCGCGGGAGACGTATTATATTATTATCAATTCCGTTTCCGTCATACTAGTATCTCCTTATCGAGGAATATTCTATTTAGCAGTTCGTCGTCTTGCGTCGTGCGGACAAATTGATACCGTCCGTCCGCGAGGCGCGGCATACTTTTTCAATTCCGTTGCAATTGCGATTCAATCCTCTTTAACATTGTATTCCTTAATGTATTAAGTACGTCGGGGTTACCGGATTTGTCGCATTACACAGCGACCGGGAGAGTATCTTTTTCTTGTAAGGGGTTAGGTTGAGACTACAGGTTCAGGGGACAAGCGGCCCTTCCAGCACGATAGTATTCAAGATTTGCCGTTTAGGCCTTGGCTCGATTCGAGTGCGTCAGTGGACGCAGTAGCTAATGAGCATTTCGTAATCTCACGTTTGTCCTGACCAATTATTCCGGCAGGCCGTGAGACGCGGAACATATATTTGGTTCCGTTCTATTCGCAGTTGAATTTCCTTTACCATTGAGAGTAGTAGCCATCGAGAATTAGTTCCGTTTCGTATACGGTTATAGATCGTTTGGCATGGTGTAGGTAGTTGAATCACGTTGTCTCACGTTGTCTTGACCCATCGTTGCAAATGATATACCAAGCATCCGTGGTCTCGATCCGCCGTCGCATGCAGTAGGCAGTAAGCCGTCGTCGCACGAGAAGGGATGCGCACGCATAGGTTAGATCCAGTCCGGTGTCCACTATTTAGTGACCCGGTGGAGTATAAGAAGGTTAATAGCATATGGAGTAGTGATAGGCTCATCGGTGCCTAATTGGGAGTCATTCATGGTCGGGAAAGTACAGGTTCTTAAATTAAATTTTCGTTATATTCTTGTTAATGTTTAAATCATACCTTGAAAGTATGCACTGTCGGATTCTTTGATGAATGGCAGTAGAGTTTTTTTTTTAAATAACATCACCAGTGAGAGTTCATAATTCCGCTAGGGTGATTAAACAGTGAGCTAGTCGTGAGGCAATCTCGTATGGAGTCATGTCCATATGTTCTATGTACGGGTTTGGTACTCTTCCCCGTGATTAGTGTGGTTATTACTTTTAAAGAGTATCTGGCGCTCAGAGCCTGGGCCTGGACCATGAGTGACGGAATGCTGAGAGCCTCGAGTAGAGTGTACTAAATTTCTTGTGTACTGAGGGGTAGGCTTCCTTCAGTATCGGGTGTTCATAAGGTTGAACATTGCTTTAGTGCAAGACCCGTGGAGGATGGGTGCTGTTTATAAACTACCTTCGGATGATAGTCCGTAGGGTAACGAATCTGTATAGTATACAGAATTTCTTATGTACTGAGGGGTAGGCTTCCTTCAGTATCGGGTGTTCATAAGGTTGAACGTTGCTTTAGTGCAAGACCCATGGAGGATGGTTGATGTTGGAAAATTACCTTCGGATAATAGTCCGTATGG
This sequence comes from Odontocerum albicorne, assembly GCA_949825065.1. Lineage (NCBI taxonomy): Eukaryota > Metazoa > Arthropoda > Insecta > Trichoptera > Odontoceridae > Odontocerum > Odontocerum albicorne. The sequence goes on from OX463840.1 coordinate 27,172,349, forward strand.
TAAAGAATCTGTAGAAACTACAGAAATACGAATGAAGGGAGGGGTTGGTTTCCTTCCGTGTTGGATGTTCTTAAGGTTGAACCTTAATCTAGTCACACTTCCATTGAAAATAGTTGCTTGAAACATTGGAAAACCTTGTTAGGCTAGTTGCTCGTTATCATGGAAATGGAGATGGAGTCACCTCGCTACAAGGATTCTCAAGGAGTTAGAAAATTGTTATTAGTTCGGTGATTGCATATCTGAGTTATTGGCTTGGGCTGTTGGACCCGAGGATTTAAGGAAATTGGAGCTGCTCCTAGTAATTTTTTTTTTGGAGAATAGTAGTATCCTGCATCGGTGGTACGGATGGTTAATACTGGTGTAACCAGTTCATGGGATTATTGCCTTATAGAGAGGAATGGCATCGCTGGATGAGAGCCTGGGATTTACTGTTCTGTTTTGTTATAGCACTATATTGAGAAGTTTAGATCTGTTGCCTTGTAGGTTGGCTCACATTCTCTGTGTGGAAGTAGTCTTTGTTCCTTTCAGTAATTCGTTACGTACTATGGGTTTTCCTTTCGGGTGGTTAACTGTGAACCACCCCTCATCGAAGAGTTTGTTGTCTCGCATAAGGAAATAGATCTGTTCGGAGTTTTGTTTTTTTTTCCATTCCTATTTACGGCATAGCGTATTAATATTATGTGTTTTTGTTTTTGTGTTTATTTTCCTTTGGTTTCCTTTTTCTCCTTCCCTAATAATTGTGATTAAATTATTTTTCTTCAAGGCTTACGGACGGCCTATAATACATCCAGTAAAAGGCTTACGGATGGCCTATATCCATCCAGTATTTTGTTTTGTATTAATTTTTATTTTTATGTGTAATATCATTCTTTTGCAAGGCTTACGGACGGCCTAAATACATCCAGCCAAGGGTTTACGGATGGCCTGTATACATCCAGCAAGAGGTTTACGGATGGCCGGTATACATCCAGCAAGAGGTTTACGGATGGCCGGTACACATCCAGTATTTTGTCTGTATTATTAATTTGTTTTGTATTAAATGTTGTGTTTAAAATCATTCGTTTTAAGGTTTACGGATGGCCTAATACATCCAGCAAGAGGCTTACGGATGGCCGGTACACATCCAGTATTTTGTCTGTATTATTATTTTTTTTTGTATTCATCTTCCTTCTCGTGCTCAAGGTAGCATGCAGAGGCCCTGAACTGCCTCTAGGAGTTCGGGTTGAGAGAGGCTAGCCTCTCGACCGGTTAATATTTTGGTGGGGGCCGTTCGGTGCATCAGCGATGTATTGAATTGTCTCCACCACGGGCGTCATGAACCCGCATTAGCAGAGTTGCCGCTCCAGCATGTTCTGGTGGGCACGCGCTTCTGGCTTGGAAGGGTTCGATTGGTGCAACCGCGTGTTCTGACCCTCAGATCCTGGTTATCCTCAGGCGTCATATGCGGATTCGCGTGATTCTTGGTTCCGGTCTGGGGGCCGGGGGACGTGTCTTGCTGAAGATCGGGCCTAACCGCGAGTGTTTCAATAACATTGTTTATTCTTTTCAGAGAGAGAATAGGAATGGATTAGAATTTCAGGGAGAGGGTTAGGTGTGAGCCTTGTGGTAGGACAGTCGTTGAACAGCCGGTTCTGCTTCGTTCTAGCTATGTTAGATTTCCTAATAGTTTAGAAGGGTTCTTTTTAAAATTCCGTCTCGAAAGAATTTTCGGTCCTTATCTGATTACATTGGCTTGCGTAATAATTACCACTTATTATACCAGATGGGTGGGCAGTTGTGATTGTAGAAATGTGTAGTGCAGTCCTTACCGTAAGGGCTGGATTTGGGCTTGTAATGATTGATCTCTGTTCACAGTGAGGGGGAGAGGTTGACAATGGAGGAGTAGAGTCACCCGTATAAAGCCTGTAAGTGTATAATTAAGTAAGTGTCCAGTGTTATCTTTAAGGACAGCCGCGAAACAGGCTGCAGTGTTTAGTGAGAGGATGAATGGTGATTAACTAATTTGATTGTAAACCTTTTCTCAGCATGATGTCCTGAGAGGAGGGGTGGGTTAATTATCTATTAACGATCTACCTTTGGTGATATAGGGTGACCATGTATAATATAATTTTGTTTTTTTTATTTAATGTGGATTCCTTTTTGTTGTTTCTGCTCTGTACTTTGATGTATCACCAGCCGGGCTTTATGTAAAAATCATTATCTCCTTGTTATTATTGACGGCTTACCTTTTTGTGATATAGGGTGACCATGTATAATATAATTTTGTTTTTTTTATTTTTTTTTTATGTGGATTCCTTTTTGTTTTGTTTCTGACCTACCCGTTGATGTATCACAAGCCGTGCTTATGTAAAATCATTATCTCTTTGTTCTTAGGGACGGCCTACCTTTAGTGATATAGGGTGACCATCCATAATACTTTGTGTTATTTTAATTTTATTTGAAATTCTTTTGTTTATATCTGATCACCTTTGAAGTATACGGTGACCATGCCCTAGGTGAATTTGTCTATAATCTATTGTCTTTGTTTTTTTTTTTTTGTTTTATTTGTTTTGTTTAATAAAATTATTTTAGGAATTGTACTCCCTGTATTATGCAATTGTTTCAGTGCTGGTTGCCCTGTGGTTAAACCAGTATTGGAAAGATAATCTTCTGTACTATTGTAAGGAGTTACCGGAGGATTGTTCCGTGCTCCTTAGTATAAGGTTATGGGCTATAGTAGATTCAGTAGTGTGTTGTCATCGTAAGGTTTCCGTGGTTTCCTTGCGGCTAGGTTCCCTTACACCAATTAGGGGTGTCCTGCAGGCAAATGCTGACAACCGGTAAATCGGCCACGAGACCGTATCCAGTAGGGGGGACATACACCCCTTGCTCCTTATAATTGCCTACAGCTGATGTGTCTATACTCTGGGAATGATAATTTTTTTTTTTTTGTTGTTTTTTTTTTGTTTTCTTTTATAACATAAGATGGAGTGTTAGGAGTATATTTATTTTTTCATAAAAGACGGGTGAGAAGTTTGGGATTTATCCAAAAGGAAAATAACGCGCGAAATTGATCGTCGTTACGAGCGGAATTAAAACGTACTTTCCCTTTGTTCTGATTTTGACGGGTAAATAATGACGCATAAAATCAAGTCCGAGCGTGACGCAGTTGTAATTAGGACAAGGAATGATGCAATCATCCTTTGTTTCTGGAAGATTCTATTCCAAAACGCGCGGTATAAAGAATTTCATCTATCACAGAGCAATTGCGTCACTTATAAAAAATAATCGGATGCAATGGCTTGATTGGTCGAATTACGGCCCGACCAAAGATTTGACGAATCAAGAGATCGCTTACAAACGTTATGGACGGGTGAAATTGCATCACGTGCGCCATGGACAGGTGAGGCGACAAGGGGGTCGGTAGATCATTACGAGCGGTACCGTGAGGACGACTGGTTCTGTTATTAAGACAGATCCCGGTCGGGGGAATACGAATTAATAATTAATTAATTCATTCAAGTTATCGGTCAGTTACCTTGTGTTCCGAGTTATCATATCCTGTTGGGAGCATACAAATTAATAATTAGTTTTTTTTGTGAAAGTTCTTCCGGCACTTCCGTCCAGACTTGACGCGGGGATTTATCTGCGGAATAGTATTTCCAAAGAAATAATCTTGGATTATTATTGGCTCCAACGGGCGTGAAGCAAGTAAAGTTTCGAGAAACTAAGAAAAGCGGTTCTTTAAATAACTGCGGGTCTGAAATCGTTCTCCCAGGCCGAAGGCCAGGGAAGAGTTTTGTATCGGCGCAGCGCGAAGCTTCAAAGGACGCTTGCGGTATCATCATCATCAGAGTCATCGTTCCGGTTTCGTTTTCGGGGGAAATCTTCTGGTTCCTCCGCAGTTCCGAGAGAATAGACACTACGCGTATCGTTCCTTATCGATATTCATGGTATTGTGGGGTGAGTGATCTCTTTGTATTGTAACCTATCATTGTTGATTTCTCCTTACCTCATAACCTTTATGTTTGTGATGAATATTGAGCGGGAATCGGTCTTTAATGCAAGCCCAAATTATTAGTCTGCCTACTCTGGTACTTTTGTAATATATATAATTTTTCTCGGCATTATTGCGGAGTTTTTTTTTATTAAAATCTCATTGGATTAAACTAAGTATTATCACAAATTTATGTCTTTCCTTTGTTGTTCCCCTTGTCCCGGAGATAATATCTTGGAGGCCTAGTACAACTTATTATTGAGCCCATCGCGATCTGAGACGAAAGAGTATTTGTTCTGCATTTTCTGCATATGCCGCTGAGACCCGGGTAAGTTTTATTGAGAGAGAAATAGTGTCAGAAGTGTTTAAACTATTGCTTTATTGTTGCATGGAGGCAACGCTCTCTC
>OX463840.1:27176931-27223554 GCA_949825065.1 Odontocerum albicorne
ATATATATATATATATATATATTATTTTTATTTATTTATTATTACACATGACAAGAAATATACTCTTACATAATTTGCGAAAAAACAAGTAATTTAATTTGGACATACAATTTTAATGGATCTGGGTTTGTTGCCTTTCATTTTTCGTATCCCCAGTAAACTAGGCTTTTGTCTGTATCTCACTGAGGATATTTAGGATGAAAAAATAAATTGATACTTCTTTCCGATTTTTAATTACACAAAAACAAAACCCCGTTGCACGTTTTCATCAACCTGACAAACAGTGACACTCAATTACAACTGGAAACATCATGCGAAATTAAACTCCTCACACATCATCACTCCAGAAAGGCCAAAAATATTCATCCCAAAATATACCGCTCACAATCATTAGAATAAAAACAAAAATAAAAACAAAATAAAAACAAAAATATACAGAAACACAAATACAAAAAACAATAAAAATTAAAACAACAAGAAGAAACTCACATTCACGAGCCCACACAAATCTTTTCCACACGTCATTCATCGTGAAAACCCAAGTACTCAAAATCCTGTTGCAATAACAACCTACTCCAATCGACGGTCTTAATGGTTTTCCTACCTTTACCTTGATTGAATTCGGCACGCCATTGTATGTCATGGGAGCCAAATAAGCATATTGCTTTTGGGCAAAAGAGGTTTTAACCCTAGGGATGGTGAACATTTCATTAGTTGCCATGCGTGTCATGTGTATCTGCTGAGTCTGTATCTTCCCTTCCTCTCGATGGTAGTGCCAGAGAATGGATTTGAGATGCAAATTGGCTATGTTCAGGACCTGATACTCTCTGAAAAGCTCCGCCGTGTGATACCGGGCAGGAAGTTTATTAATTATTTTCACAATCAATTTTTGGGAAACCTGCAATATGTGTTTTTGGGTTAAGGTGCATCCCCCCCCAAACTGATATACCGTAAGAAAGTGCTGACTGACATAAAGCGAAGTATATACTTTTAAGTATATTTTTACTAAGCACATTTCGAATCATATGGAATATGTATCCTAGTTTTCTGATTTTTGTGCTTAAAGTGTTAATATGGACCTGCCAACGAAGAAACTGATCAACATAAACTCCAAGGTACTTTATACTATCAACCCTTTCCAAGGAAACATAACTACAGTCAGCCATGGGTGAACAAGTGTGCAGTGTTATGTATTTATGTGTAGGTGCTTGAGTTCTTGTAGATATGCTGAATGTGATTTATTTAGTTTTTTGGGAATTTAGAGTCAATAAATTTGAGTCTTTAACTACACGTAATTCTTCGTTAGCCTTTGAAAATACATCATCCCATGTTCGGCCCTAGAACAGAAGAACCGTGTCGTCCGCAAAAGTAATAATCTTACCCCTGATAGAAAGATGACACAACTGATTGACATATATAAAGAACAATATAGGTCCCAGAACACTACCTTGGGGTACTCCGAATCACACAAAAAGAGGCTCACCAAATACACTATCACCCAATTTGACTCTCTGAGTTCTATCAGATAAGTATGAAGAGAACCAACTAGAAGAGTGCCCACATATGCCCACCTCCATCAATCTGGTAAGTAATATTTGGTGAGACACTGTATAAAAAGCCTCTGCAAGGTCCAAAAAAACTGCCAAACATGCTTTCTTACTATCCAAAGTGGTGGTAACGCTGTTCCCACATTCCTTTGGAACCCAAACTGATTAGGAGAGATAATGTTGTGCATATTGAAAAATTTCATCAGTCGGTCCTTCACTATTTTCTCTATAATTATTGAAAGAATGCTTAGTAGAGATATGGGTCTATATTTTTTTAAATCATCCATCGAGCCTCCCTTGTGTATTGGGACAATATGCGAACGTTTTAATGCAGTTGGGAAAGTTAGACCTCTAAAACTCACATTTATTACATGTTTCAGTGGTAGTGCTATAAATCTTTGAGTGTGTTTTACCAGTGCAGATGTAATCTGATCAGGCCCAGGGGCGCTACTTGCCTTAAATGTATTAATAGTAGCTAGAACTTCTTTTTCTGACGTTGGCGTCAGATAAAAAGTATATTCGGGTACTTTTAAAGAATGAAGAATAGCGTCATTCAATGACTGTTTAGTCGTTTCGTTCCTATCAAGTATGTTACGTGAGAGATTATTGCCTATAGAGGCATTTCTCTCTCTCACTGTACCGGTGATGTTCCTGATATCACTCCAAATTATCTTTTGATCATTGGTTGAGGCTTCAATGTTTGCTCCATAGTAATTTTCTTTTGCCTTTTGGATGAGTTTCTTGCATGTATTTCTGTACCGCTTGTAAAATGTTATTGAGTGTGGATCATTGTATGTCTTGAGTTCCCGGTGCAGACGATCTCTATTGCGTATACAAAAAATTAATCCATCAGTGATCCAAGGTTTGAGTTTTGTGTACCTTCTGCTTTTTATGTGTATTGTCTGTGTGGCTGAGTTGATATGGGAGTTAAAATCATTAATAAAGCTTTCCAGAGCTTCATTTACATTATGGGACTTGAGAGTGTCTTGCCAATTTTTCGAATCAAGGGAGTGCAAGAGCTCTGGTATATTTGTAATTCTTTTTCTCTTCACGCCCATCCCTATTTGTCTACTTGCCCCCTCTGAAAGCCCCAGTATAATAGCCTAATGGTCAGGAATTGTTGTCTCATACACTATTGCTCTAGCGTTCTGCCGAGTTCTCCCCATTGCGTGATCAATGCAGGAACCCGAGCCTTAAGTCACGCGTGTGGGAGTCATGATAAAAGGAATCGATCCATAAAAAGTCATTAGCTCTAGGTAATTCAAGGTATTTCTCTGAACTTCCATCAATATATCAATGATCACATCCCCCACAAGCACGACCTCCCGAGAACTCTGCATAATCAATTGATCGAGAGCCACCAAAAAGGACTCAATATCATGCATATGTGGAGGACGATAAACAGATGTTATATATATAGTCTGCATATTCAGTTGTATTCTCAACACATTAGCAACAGTGACGCTTATTTCAGTTACAGTAATCTCAAGATCTTTTTTCGCATATACCACAACTCCCTCATTCTGAGTTATATTATGTGTAGATTTATGTATTGTATGTTATAACCGTGTAAGTGTTTTGGCAGAAACTTGTCCTTGATCCAACACTCCGTTAGAATAATCAAGTCAAAATCAGCATTTAGATCTGATAGAAAAACAATAAAATCATCGAAGTTTCTATCGTAGCTGTGTATGTTCTGATGAATAATTTTCAGTTGCCGATAATCACTCATAAGTGATCTAAAGGATGAGACATAACTCGCATGATAGCCAATTACGCTGATAATCTCATCAGCATTTTCATTCCTTTCCAGCATCATGAACCTCAGGCAAGCGGCTTAGTTTGGTGATTACGAAAATTATTGACAGATAAAAGATTGAGTTTTTGTGTTTACAAATTTTAAGTGTGTATGCAAACGAATGACTGTAACTACAATCAAGAAACTGATGCAGAGATACAAAGGTAGAAATTTTAAAACAACTTACAGGAAATATCACCATCAAGAAAGACAGTTGATCAGAAGTCCAAGGGATGCTAATTGTATGAAATTGTACGTGGAGAGAGAAGCTTACAGCCCTGGAGAAGCAAAAAACATTCATGAAAAAATAGAGCCATACTTCAACAAAAACAAGTCCGAATTCAATCATTTTGTCGTGCGCCATGAAAGAGATCGGATCCATTTGTCAGAGTTTAGACAAGTCGGACTCTTTACTTATGTAGATTATTTTAGAGCCATCCTCTCTTCTAGCACACACACAACCCGATTTTATCCAGGCATACTTGTATCCCTTACTTTCACAAACTTTCTTGGTCACACTCAGCATAAGCTTACATCGCCTTGTTGAGAGCTCCAAAATGTATATCCGACTCTTGACCAGCGACAAACCCAGATCCTTTGTTCTTCTTATTGGCAGTCCTATAAGTCTTGACTACATTCAGCATGGTGTTTCTGTATGCTTCGTCCTTGAAAGTCACAATTATAGGCCGGGGATTCTTCTGGGAGGATTTGACGGAAGCTCTCGATATCTCCGTTACGTATTCTGGGATATGTATATAAATAAAGAATTCAAAAGGTTTACTACCCCTTAAACATTTTTCCTCAGCATTAATACTGTCAAATTCATGGGAAATATTTATTTCATTGTTTTTAATTAATCTATTGAAATTGAAATCTTTCCGTCAATAGACAATACACACTTTTGATGTGGGTGGTCCATAGTACGAGTACGTGGCACCAATCTACCTATAATATGCCTTTATATGATAAGTACTGTCCTCATAACAGATCTGGATCATTCAATAGTAAAGGAATTTAAAAAAATGGTTTTAATTTTTGATATTATTTTTCAATTTAAAAGAATTAAAAACAATATTCTGACCAAATTTTCATACTAACACAACACACTTCATTTTACATGTCGTCATTTACCATCCTGTTTCGAAAGTATAAATGTGCATCCCTTTTTATGTTAAAGACAGAATTTAAAAAAAATATCACATTTTTTCGAATAGCCTTTCACCTTCATTTTCTTTATCTCCCGTGAAAGAAATCCTTTCCTCTAATCCAACCATTATTTTTTAAGAGATTAATATTTTTTACTTCAATTTTAATATTATAAATATACTTTCAAAAAAATTGTCATGGATTCAAACAACTTTACGTAACTAAGATAAACTAAATGGTAAAAAGACGTTGCTGTTTAACAATAAACTCGCTAAGTGAATCATATATTACCATGTATTGTACATACAATTGTAAAAAAAAAACAAGTGTGTCATCATGTACTCGTTTATATATGTTACCTCAATCTTATTTTCAAAGAAATACAATTGTTATTTTCTGGTATAAGTCTTGGTTTCTATGCATCATGTGATAAAATAGTATTTACTTTTGTACGTCCAATATCCCTGGCTGAAAGTAATACCAAGACACATATTTGTTCAACGTGCCCAAATGAAAAATATACTCGATTGTTTCAATCCATCAGTAAAACTCGCTCACTTTTGGCAATAATTGTTGACCAGCTTTCATGGAATAATCATAGCAATTCAGAGCTAACAAACACATGGCCATTTATCTTTCAATAATTAAAAAGTATATTCAAACACTTAAAATATAAGTTGGTATTTTTTCTTGCAAAAAATATTCGTTTTATTACAAGACGAAAATAACTAGTTTTGAAAAGTTTTTTTTTTCATTCGTTATGTTAAATACTGTATTTAAACATGTGATATTAATAAGAGGAGCAGAAGTCAATGGAGTGAATAGTGATTTATGCGGTGTCTTTACTCTTAGAGCGTATCATTTACAGAAAATCAAAGCTGACTGCTTATAAAGGCATATTGGTACTAAGTTTAAAATACACAAGCAGATCTTGGTCGTGAGAGAAAAGATCTATGACAGCAAAATTAATTAGGATGAAATTCAAACTCTGTTTTTTTTATTTAAACGTTCAAGTTATATGTGATATACACATTGGCCAAAGGCTATATCCATATACAAATTGATTACTTAAGAAGGATTGATATGATCTCTATATTATTACTATAAGCTAACTTAATTTTTATTTCCTTTATGTAATTTTTATTTTTAATAATCTTTATATTTATTTTCTTACAAATAGTCAACATCTACATACTAACTTATAACAATTCTTAAAATTAATTATTGATTGAAATATTGTAAATAATGTAAGGCTTACATTGTATGATGAATGAATTAATGGGCAACACCCAAGATGAGTTAAAATAAAGCACAATACTAATTGAGGGATCAGGGCACTTGACGTTGGTGCCACCGGAGATGAATATGCAAGCCAATTTGTTATAGGCATATCCTGTTGTATGATAAATAAATAAATACAGGTTTATTCATAGCAAAATAGTATGTACATAATAAATTTTGTTATATTTCAAGGAGACATTAAAAAATAGAAGCTATCAAAAGGTCTGGACTCATCTAATAACCTTCCCCCGGCCAAGATACACCCCACCAACACAGGGCGAGCCCAGCCACGGGGACACCAGATGTTTTTCAGCTCACACCCTTGAACATGTAGAATAAGAAGAGAAAAAAAACACAGAAAACAAATAGATGACAAAAAAAATACATTCAAGAGAGAAGACATTAAAAGGTCCGGGCTCATCCCACAAACATTCCCCCGGCTGAGATACACCCCACCAATGTAGAGCGAGCCTGACCGCAGCTTCTCTGCGCCTTTTCCCCCATTGTGTATCTGATAATTTACAACAGTTGCACGTCATTTAGCTATATCTACTGCTGAACTTTAATATTTTTAAGTGTTTCACCAAGTACGTATTTATAACTCTTGTGCTACCCACCGTGATTTCTTCTGCCTTCCACCAGTTGGCCGTTCGAGAATATATTTTAGTCATACTGAGTCTATATTCAAGCATACAAGCTGCGTGTCCAGACCAACGTAAGTGAGCACGTGATGTCAGAATCTCGATGCTATAGCAGTTGGCAATTCTCAAATCATCATCATTTGATATTCGATGGTACCGACGATTCTTCATTATTTGCCTAAGATACCTACGCTGACATTTTTCAAGTGTCCTATGTGCCGTCCATAGGAAAATCATAATTCGCACCTATATATCTGAAATTATATTTTTACAGCTTTATAGACTGCCGTTCAATATTAGACCACGATTATCAAATACTCGCTCACGAAGAGCTTAAAAAACCCGGGAAGCTGCATTTTATAAATTGTTTTAATTATTTGTATTACCATCTACGATCTTTTATCGACAATTAATATATTCTGAATCTTATCCTGCTTGTTTGCTTTGTCATTCACAATACTACCCAAGTTATTAAAAAGCTGCACTTATCAAATAATCTGTCTATTTACATTAATGTTTAAATAATTGTTTTCGTTGGATATAATCTTGGTCTTGGAAACATTTAATTTGAGACCAAGTACTTCATATCCAGTATTTTTTGCAGATCTTCATCTAGAGTTGTATGATGAAGAATAGGAACAAATACATTATGAAAAAATGCGGCTTGTAAGATGATTTAGCGCACAAGATGAATACACGAGCTTTGAGATTATCCAGCTATGTAGAAAGAATCTATGAGTAGTAAAGAGTGTTTAAATAATCTTACATGGCATAGAAAAATCTATAAAATGTACGATCATAATAATATCCTTACGATATCTATCTGAGAAACGAGTAATTATAAAACATTCACATAAATATTTTCATTTTAAATTATTCCAGTCAAGATAACAATTTATTTGTAGTCTCACATAAAATAATTTTCAAAAAATTTAATAAAAATACATATATTCGCATTTTTCAAAAATCAGTTTTACGAATTCGAAATAAAAATTCCCATAAAGCATTGAAAAACAATAAAATCTACATAAAACCAGGACAAAAAATCCGTTCTATGTGCAATCAGTCAAATTGCCGCAATCGTATCGCACACCTCTGCGTGGTGTAATTTTTTTGAATGAATGGAATACTATGACAAAGGCCTTCATCAAACTTAAAATATGGCTAAACATATATTTCCACCATCCAAAACATAATTATATACTGAGTTTCTTCGATAAGGGCAGTTTCAGTGCTCTTGTCCTTTTGGAAGAGAAACCGGTTTTTTGACAGTACTTTTCAAGAAAATTGATAAACATCTTATGACATTTATTTCAAAATCTTTGAAAGAATGTTAAGTTCTAAAAAATCATGCAAGTGAAATTAGTCTATATTTTTGAATTATTGTTTATTTGTATGTTTTTGTATTGGTATTACAGTTATGTGCTTTGATTGAAAAGTTTGCAACTTTTAAGTTTATATGTGTGTGAGTGGGAGACAAAGAAAATCGGAGACCTTTGGAATTTCTGGAGTAAATTGTTTTATTTACCAAGCCTTTCTGGCGTGGTCACCTCATTTGGTCGACCACTGCGATGTTCGTCTTGGCAGCTCGTACGGCCTCGTTTAAACTCTGCCACCCAATATTTTACTGTTGTAAACGAAGGAGCAGACTCCCGCAGAGTAGAATCTAACTCGGCTTTGATATTGGTTGGACTTAGACCTTACAAATGAAAGTATTGTATCACATAACGATGACCAATTTTTTCCATGTTTACAAATTCACTGAGAGCGTTCAATATTGATGGCTGCCAAACAAATACTAAACAACGTAGCGTCTTAAAACTTGAAACTTAAGCTTAATAAGTTTAGTACTTTCTACCAAAGTAATTTTTTAAGGCAACAACCGCCATCTATACGTCAGGTCGGGTACTTCTGGGACCACTCTCGTATATATAATTTTAGAACATGCAATGGCATGTCATTAGATTGCAATGGTCATTGTCTAGATTTTCATATGCATTGAGAATATTAATTTTAACATTCCTTATAATTTTTTAAACATCTCTTGTACCTTGAATTACCTTTTTTAAGTTGTCGAGGAAGCTCGATATTTTTCTGTTTTTAGGAGAACGATTTATAGAAAGCGTATTTAATTCAACTGAATTTTTAAGAAATTAGAGATTCGTACCATTCATTTATAAACAACTGGTTGTTGAGAATTCTTTATATAAATGACTACTCCCTCAGATTCGTTTTTCCCTTAATCTTGTTATGTATGAAAAATAATCGTCAATGAGTACTGGTGAATGCGTTTTTCCCAGTCATTACTCTGTAAGACTCAAATTATAAAATTCCCATACTTAGAGGGTGTTAAGAGAATCTTTAATTTATTGATTTATTTTGTTAGACTCGACATATTCTAGAATATATTTTTGAATACTAGCATGACTTCGTTATGTTTGTAACGATACTAAGACCGCGTGTTTCCTTGGTTGTGTCGACAGCATGAATAAAATAATATTTCCAAGTCATTAAAAATGTCCAAGTCTCCATTGTAAAGCATGCAAACTCTCTTACTTATCTTTGTTTGTCTGTTAAGTCAATATACTCGAAGACAGTATTTTTACAACCTCATAAGTTATGTGCGAATTTGTTATTTCAGTTGTATTGTATCAAGCTTTTACAAATAAACAACGGGAATTTTATGAATCAAACATGCCATTTATAAAATCTCGTTCATATAATTCATGTTTCATTATTTTCTGAGAATTCTTATGTTTGATACACAATCGAAAAAAGCGTTTCTTTTGAAGCGTACTTAACTTAATTTATTCGCTTAATTTAATATTGAAAAGAAATAAATTATTGAATTTATTTTGGAATTCATATATCAACGCTCTCTATTAGTTTAAATTTTGCAAATCTCATGAAAGGCTCTTGAAATTTTTGAAAGGTCCTTCAAAATCTCTCTGGATGATTGGGAGAAGGTGCCTATCATATGGTAAAAATTTTCCTCTTGTTTGAAATGTACACAACGAAACTGTAATGCAATAAAATACAAAATAAAACAATCGTCAGATTTTTTAACGACAATATGTGTATGTAGGTAGGAAAATACTTTTACCTTTGGAAAGGACAATCATATTTAGACCATTTTTAATATAATTTTTATTAAATTGACTTCTCGTATACAACAAAAATTAAATGAATATTTACAAAAAAAAAACATAATACATTTAATTACCAAAAAATATTTGACAATGAAAAAAATTCATTCCATTCTCTCCTTAGCTTACCTCTTCCTTGCACGTTATTCACTTCAGACAGTCATAGTTCACAACCGATTCTCTCGATATATCTAAATCATTTCAACATTTCTTTCATTATTCTACTGTACGTGTACTTAACATATAATATCCGACTCTAACAGTTACCAGATATTCTCTTACTAAGCAATACCAGATGTTGTTCGTAAAGCAGGTAAGTATTTTGTTCATATAACTCTTCCTTAATGACCAGGCTTTTATACTTTTATACATCAAGGTGACAATTTACAAACCACTGTACACGTATACTATGATATATGAATATTTTCCACATGCACAAATATTCATGAATAATTTTAAACGTTTTTTTTTTGGAATTGAATCCATACTCGTAAACAATTAGAATTCGCTTTAATTTCCGACACTTGTATCAGTTTTCAATGAATTCACACCCTCCATTGTACATCAGATTCAATGAAACCCGTACAATTAGAGAACCGTGTTTGATGCAATCAATTGTTATGGTAGGGCAACGCTTTCAAATGCTCGGCTTTCATGAAGCTCCCACGCCACTCAGTAATGATCATTCGTGTTGAAGCGCCCTGCAAGGTGGAAATATTTCATTTCACATATTACATTTATACCTAAGAGACCTATACATTGTATTCCGAGTATATTATTTTATGCAGCAGAATATTGAAAAAAAACTTAGTAATTCACTCGACACTTTTAAATAAATAATACATTTTTTGATAGCGATGTAATATGTTGTCTGGAAAGCAAGTTCGTGTTTCTCGGATAGATGTCGTTAGGGTATAATTTTCGTTGCGTACTTAATTCGAATGTATATATTTAAGATAATAGTTAAGTGCATTGTTTCGGCCATTTTTTAGATGGAACTAAATAAGTTGTATCCGTAGTTGATGCTTTATACTACAGCAAAGGAAAAAAGGTAACTCGGATAAAAAAAACAATGACGACAATGCAGTAAGTAATCGTGTACCAAATGCTGTTTAAAATTTGCATATAAATATATTCTGTAATTAGATATACGTGTTAAGGAAATGAAGAAAAAAATACACTTGACACAGATGAGCTATCAAAAGGTCTTGACACAGCTTATAACATCCTTCTAATTTCAATACACCCCCATCAATAGAAGGACAAGACCAGCCGTGGGGACACAAGATACTTCAAAGAACACACACGTGAACCATATACCAAAAAAATATTGGAAAATAAATAAGCAGTTGATACAATTATCAAAACAATTTATATGTGCATTGTTAAAAAAAAAACAGTTCCGCCGATTATGGTTCAATCAGGCGGACATACGAGTACGACACACATAACATTTTTTTTCAAAACATTTTTTTAATGGGCCTTGCATGAAATACCAGACAAGGAACCTATTTTTTAATGGGCCTTGCATGAAATACCAGACAAGGAACCTATTTTGGACTTAATTTCAAATCGAACGCAACACCTCCGAGTCAGAAGTCAAGCGTTCTATCAACTAGAACAGGAAGGCCGTTTAGATGTTTTTGTAAAAATAAAAAAGTGTGTTTCAAACGATGCATAAATGTTAACATACCATAAATGTTAAATGTCTGATTATAATATATGTATATTGATAACCACAAAATACGATAAATATTTTCTTCTATTTACTCTCAAATAGAGAAGACATTTATTTAGCTTAGTTTACATGAAAAATATATATTGACTATTACATTATATATATACAAGTAGTCTAGAAGGTATGAGAGGTGTGTGGAGTTTTAGGAAGATCTGGAACGTCCAAATGCCTCAAATTCTAAAAGTGGGAAGAGTGGATAGCCTTTACATTGTATGCATGATGAGGTGTATGAACTTGGCAAAAGCGAAAGATGTGTGCCAGGATAAAATTAAGTAGAGATCTGTTTTTTCTGCCTGCCCAAATAGGGGCATGGTGAATTCGATTATTTCACGTTTTTGTTCTTAATAATAAAACAATACAGCTACCATAAAGAAAATTATCAGATTATACGAATACTTAACCAGAAAAAAAATGCTCTCAAATTGTCAAAAAAAAAATTTTCATGGGTATTTTTATTTTGATTGATTAATAAATATGCATGTAAAACAATTGAAAGATCCTGTTACATAAATATCTAAATCTAAGTTTTTTTCATATTTCGACACAAACTCCTTCAAAAGCTCAATTTTTTTTTAAATGCTATATTTATCAGATTTTTTCGATTGGATTAATTTTTGTTTTTATTATTCGGCTTAACACGGATACTTCAAGTGGTTTTTGGATGCTGCAATAGCAGTGGCGCCAGTAAATGGAGATTTATTGGGTCACCCTTCGATAGGGCATCTCGATTGATTGCTCCTTTGTGTGTTCCTAAACAGCAGCACTTTGGAAAATCTCCGATAACTGTCTCATTTGCTATGGGCAATAAATCTGGTGATCACGTGCACTGACATGGAACAAATAAGCATGCGATTCCATATTGATGATATCTACAGCACGTATGCAGAGACGTAGGATTATTTCGATATTGCTTTGTTGGCACTCTTTGTCTCATTTTGTATCTTATGGAAGAAATTTCAAGCTTGACTCCAATTTATACAAAATATCAAATTTGGTAGAGATAAAATTTAAATCCGAATTAAAAATTCGATTACAGGCCTGTTATAAAAATAATATGATTATTTTATTCCTACACTCAAAGAAACATAAAATAGTTCATAGTTTTGTATATATCATGATGTGCCCTTTCCTAACTGATTGAGGGCATCCCTAAATGATTTGCACTTTTGCAGTTTTCAACTATGTACTCGTACATATGGTTTACGAAGACAAGGTCTGAGAACAGTTTTGTCATTTAAAGTATTTATTTATTTAACACTTTTATTGCAAATACTGGTGGGATTATTGCCAAGCGGCAATCTCTTCCGACCAACCAGACAAAAGTAAATGAAGCAAGTTACATGGTCGCATAAATCATTCAAATGACTATCCATACCCACGAAATCCATAAATATATACGTGAGCACATACCCACGAACCCCACAAAGGCGGACAATCACCCGAACATTATTTTTCATATGAAGTGAGATATCATCAATCAAAAGGAAAGGAAGGGATGGTGGAGAGGAAAGGAAAAGAAAAATCAGGAATGAAACACGTTATTTTACTGACTAGAAATTAAGAATTTTTTTAGTCGCTTCTTAAAGTATGCCAAGGACGGAGCGAGTCTTATATTGGTTTGTAACTGATTCCAGAGTCTCACTGCATGGACAGTAAAGGACGGCGTAAAGAAAGAGGAGCGGTGAACTGGAAAGGCCAATAAACAATCTCTGTTTGTGCGTAGCGCTAATCCATGATTGGAAAGACGCTGAAAATTTTCGACGAGATAAGAGGGGGCTGCGGGACAGTTAAGGATATTATACAATAGCGACGGTATGTGAATTCGGCATATATTTCTAACATTCAACCAGTTCAATGCCTTCTGGTATGAAGTTATATGATCGTACTTACGTAGGTTGAAAATGAATCTTAGACACACATTTTTAAGATGCTGTATTTGTCCAGCTATTCCTTTATAACATCCAAGTAACATACGTCTGCATAGTCCAGAATCGGAAAGAGCAGAGATTGTACGAATAAAAGGTTTTAGTTGGTAGGAATCTTTGCAACACTTTAAGGGAATGAAGGTTGAAGAAGATCTTTCCAGCACTTCTACGTTTTTAACAAGCTACCTTCGTGTGTTGTCAACCTCGAAAGCTTTGGAGGATACCTCGTGATTTGGTCTTATCACTGAGTGCTTCGACTCCAACCTATGGAATATAAATGAAGTAAAGTTGTTTCATATGGGATTTGCCACTTTATTATTCAATTTCGTCTATGGAATATATAATTGAAAATAGCAGTGAATAAAATACTTAACGATAAAAGATTGTGAATAAAAACAAATAAGTCGGTTATTCGTTTATTTTTTTAAATTTTTATATTTATTTATGGTCCTCTGTTTTTTACTACTCGTTGCTGAGTAGATATTCTTACGAAAAATCAACGTAACCACAAAATTCGGATAAAAACTATTTGAACAACGAAGTCTTTAATCCACCGGGAAGAGAATCTGGGACGGCAGATGTAAAGCAAGTATGAAAGCACTATCACAAACTAGTATCGCTTGAACTCTTTATTGATTGAAATCTTTAAAATGATAGTTATTCTACAATGCTTGACATTAAAACAAAGTAAAAAGTACGTGATTATTTTCAATTCAATTTAATATTTTTAAATACATTTTTCATATACATATTTACATTTTTCGCTTTTTGCTTTGAAAAAACTCATAAATGTTTTTTTGTTACTATTTTTAAAAATTCAGTGCTCGACCTCAGTTTCTTCATGTATTTTATGTATCAATTAAAACATCGTAGACTTGTTAAAAATAAACTTTTATAATGCGCTTCTAAATATAAGTAACCTTTTATCAACCAACATTGATTTAGTAACCAATACTTTGCAATCGCTTCGCTTGCGCAACGTTTCATTGTAAACTGGGTTTATAAAACAAACAAGCATAATGCATCCATAAAAACATCGTAAATATTTACTCTACTTCTTCTCAAATAACCAAACAGAAAACCAAAGGAATTTTCTGTGTTGAAACCTCTGGCATTTTCTTTATGTGTTTAGACCAATTTGCTGTGAGGATTAAACAAAGAGATTGAATGGGAAAGTACCTGATTGTTTTAAATCTTACAAATACATTGCATTTGATTACTTATTTATTTTATCTCATCTGTTTCAATCAGTTGTGAAGCTATAGTCGAAAATTTTAAAAATTAAGTTCTGGAAAAAAAAGGAAATATTGGTACCATCTAATGTTTTGTTGCTTGATAGAACTTAATCTTAAGTTTGGAAAATACGATAAAGAGTTATAATATTTAGATAATTTAACTCTGATTTTAATAGTAGTGGTGGCATTGAGAAAAAATGTTTGGTATATCGTAAACATATTTTCATTTTTTTTTTGTTTTTAAGTATAAGTATGTAAGTACATTGTTAAGGAGTATCTTAAATTATGTAATAAATTCTTATGAAAATTTTTCTATTTGAATCAAAAGCATCACAAAAAAATAATGGAACATCGAATTTTAGTCTGCAGATAAACGTAATAAAATTATTTAAAAGGGAGTTTCCATTCGCAAAAGGAAATTGATAACTTGCCCAGGATGCACTCGGATCGGATAGATGAGGACGGACCACATGAGAAGAGCTTTAATCTACAATAGATTACAATACAATAAAGCGTCAGGAATAGCGAGGAAGCGACTCAATTGTAGCAAATACTGATTTGCTGCCGATTCCAAAGTACAGGCCGTTAAATAGTGAACAAAGTAAACGCATTAAGATTTAGTTGTATGAAGAACATTTGAAACAATAAAAGTTTTATAAATCACTTTTTCAGTTACGTTTTTTTATAATCTTTATAAAAAAAATATTTTGTAAAAAATAAATAGGAATCTGGTGGGTTTGTTTTGCCTTTATTCTTAAATTCGGTCTAAATTATTTTTTTAACTTGTAACATTAACAGTATATAACTAATTCATTATTTACATTTATTCAATGGTACGTCTGATTCCTTTATACGATATTTTCAAAACAAAGATTCTTGAACGCGTGTATTAACACATTTTAGTATAAAATTATGCATAAAGAAATTTTATAATATAATAAATATATATTCTGTGAAATCAAATTTTTTACTTTCTTGAACAAATAAAACTTGCTAGCTACGATGGTTAACTACATGAATTGGGTATTGATTTTGATTTGAAATTTGCGAAATTTCATTAATTTGTATCTTTCGATGGCGGCTTCTTGGTACGAGAGTTAAACTGGTTTACTTAAAATGGAGAGAAAACAGAATACAAAATCTGTCTCGTCAGGCAACTATTTAACACATGTTTTACATCCACATCATTTTAACCATATCAAGGTATGAGAAATAACGAAAAAACATTTTTTATGACAAGCCCTGTGGCCTATTTGATAAAACATATTTCTTCGACCCTGATATTGCAGGTTTGCTTCCAATACACATACGGTTTAAAAATATATTTATATATAAGTTTGGTTTCCACTTCAGGTCTCTTAGACTTTCTAATTGACTGTCTAAGAGATTACCACATGACATTAAACCCACTAGGTAGTACCTACTGTATAAAATGTTTGGTTTCCACTTCAGGTCTCTTAGACTTTCTAATTGACTGTCTAAGAGATTACCACATGACATTAAACCCACTAGGTAGTACCTACTGTATAAAATGTTTGGTGTCCACTTCAGGTCTCTTAGACTTTCTAATTGACTGTCTAAGAGATTACCACATGACATTAAACCCACTAGGTAGTACCTACTGTATAAAATGTTTGGTTTCCACTTCAGGTCTCTTAGACTTTCTAATTGACTGTCTAAGAGATTACCACATGACATTAAACCCACTAGGTAGTACCTACTGTATAAAATGTTTGGTTTCCACTTCAGGTCTCTTAGACTTTCTAATTGACTGTCTAAGAGATTACCACATGACATTAAACCCACTAGGTAGTACCTACTGTATAAAATGTTTGGTTTCCACTTCAGGTCTCTTAGACTTTCTAATTGACTGTCTAAGAGATTACCACATGACATTAAACCCACTAGGTAGTATCTACTGTATAAAATGAAAGTGTAATAAAATAACATATTTTTTATAGTCTGATAATATGATGTAAAATATATAAATCAAATAATGCTGATAACATTGATAATAATGCACTTAAAATATTACTACACATCAAATGTAAATAATGTTTATTGACAGTATCAGTGGAATTCACTTTATATAGATATAAATTATTATGTTTATAAATACACAAAACATTTATTTGATACAAAGCTTTTAAAATCATTAGGATTAATGTTTCATTTTATAAACAGGCCGTGATTTATGCACAATATTGAAAGGTGATGTAAAAGGAAAATTACTTGAAAAGTAAAGATGAAAAACATATTACTTCTGATTGATCACATACCATTCTTATGGAAAAAAATAAAAGAAGCACCCAAATATAAAGGATCTCGACACTTTAAGATATACCCAAATATAAAGGCTCCGACACATTAAGATACACTAAAATATAATGGATCTCGACTCAATCTATTGACTGGTGACTATTTAACTAACTGAATCCTAATATAAGAGTAATTATCTAAGTAAAAACCAACCCAAAACTTTATTTTAATATATTTTAACATATTACCTCTTTATCTATTGGGGTAAGCAGATAAAACAGGTCACCACACATTTCTATCTACACACTTAGCCTTTTCCCTTCACATTCATTCATACGTTCACAATCTTTCATTCTTCTGTTCCTCGTACTTATTACTTTTCCTTTTAAATATCTGTCACTATCTCCTTCCATTGTTTTCTTTTCAATCTACTACAACTTTTAGCAAATGTTCCAATTAACAGCCTACGTTATACTTTGTAATGAAACGAGACACATTAAAGATCCATAATCAAAAATAAAAAAAGTAAGAAATATTTCTTAAATCTTAGAAAAGACGTTTGTTTCATTGTGTGGTGTCGTGTTTATAATTTTTTAATAAAATAATTAAAACACTTTTTTTATTTTGTATTCACCACTCTTTTATTTGAGTTCACTACCGGTGTCTAAGACCTCCATCTTCCTCATCAGTTGAAGATTAACTAAATTATGTCTAAAATATTTTTTTTCTAATTATGATAGGTACAGAAAGGGGGAGAAGAGTAGTGGGGAGTATGTAGTAGTCAAAAGGGTGGCTTTTCAACGGGAAACATATTTAGCGGAGAACTATTATTAAAATTAACTTGGTTGTTTGTAATGTTAAGACATAATTAAACGCATTTTTTTAATCTCGAGAAAAATTAATGTCATTTAGACATCTCAAATATTCTTTTTTCAAAGTTTCTTGTTGTCTTGCCTATACAAAAAAGCAATAAATAATTTAAGAATGTTAAAGATTGTATCCTTCGTAAAAAACTCTTTTGCACAATGCCCATAAATGAAATACGACACCAGCTTGTCTTGACCATTGCTTACTTAACAAATCGGGATCATTCCATCTGAAGAGAGCCTTCAGATGGAAGGTAGAAACGCGTATCGCGGGAATTAATTTGATCAGGGGATTAGGTGAATTGTTATAAAATATTCTTATATGGAGTTTCACAAAGTGAAAGCCGAAACATTTGATAAATTAGCCTAAAGCATTTTGAGTTAAGAACATATCAACGTTTATTTATTGTTTAAGAGCAAAACCCTGGTGCACAAATAAAGTTGACGTTCAAAATCTAATAATAATACTTCCAACTCTGTCATAACTAATACGATTGTAGGTCATCAAAAACAAATCAAATTTCCATCAAGTTGCATCCACAAATTGCATATCGCCTACATTATTCAAATGACTGAACGGGTAAGGGTCCCAATGCATTTATTACTTCATTTCAATTGGAACACACTGTCGAGCTGAATCCAATTTCGAGTAAATTACCTTCGGGAATCAATGAAATATCACTGACCAGCTCTTTTCATTATTATTTTAAGTTCGTAAGTCTAGATTAAAACTCAACCTGGGAATATGTTGGAATCTTTTTCATAAATATTATAATTTAATTAAAGAGGACCTTATTCTTTAAGAATGAAAGAAATGTGTTTTATGGATTGATTTTTTATATAAATATAAGTCGAAATTTTTGCAAAAAATATTAGATAGGTATGTCATAAAAATTTAATATAAATACCTATTTACGAATTTGAGAAATGGTCTCAGTTATAACGTGTAAGCTATTATTGTGGATTAAATTTCCATGAAAATGTAATAAATCAAATCATTTATTAATAATCTCTGTCATTCCTCATTACTGAAGATCGTGATCTATGTTATCTATCGGTTGTTGGTTGTACAGGCTGCTTTGACACATTCCACTGCTTTCGCATACTTGCCGTTTGCATGGCAGTATACAGGCTTTATGTCACACAGTCGATCGTTTCACCTGACCGTTCTACCTTGCTGGCGCTCTACTTCTGCTTCGTCTTGGCACAGTTCCTTTAGCCACATTTTTTTAAAGATTATCTGGCTCACTTCTAGAGATTTGTACGAAGAACCGCAGATTAATCGTGCAGTAAATGTTTTTTTTTTCTTCTAGCGGTCCACATGATTTTCAGCATCGACACTAACACTACCTCTTAAAAAAATATTTTTTTGCACCTTCTCGGGATTTTACTGTTCATATTTTAGCGCCGTACAAGAATATGGTAAATATTAACGTTCAGGCTAGTTTGTTTTGTACGATTGGAAATACCCCGATCTCTCCATTTTTTTACATGCCGGGATTGGCAAAGTATATTTACTCCTATATTTTTTTCACAACCATTTTCTATAGCAATCGAGGAACCAAGAGGTATGAAATCTTGTACCATTTCTTGGGATTTAACCTTTCTGACGGCTGTAGGGCATTAACATTATATTTTAATGCCCTCAGTCGTAATTTGCTTGGGAGTTTTGAATGCCAACAGTTAAGGGTAGGTAAATATCTCTCTGAAAAGTGCATTTTTATATTATCAGACAAACATATCTGCTAAATGTTGTTTTCTAACAAAATCTTCTAATCAACCAGGTTTCGTTTCGGCATTTGTGACGAACAAAAACTATTCATCTTCGGATGCAGTAGCAGCTTATAACATCTACAATAAATATAATATAATGCTCAAGAGGTAGTAAGACCACGTATTGAGGATGCCACCTGGTAGATACTTAATATCTGCGCTGTTTTATCAGCCACAAGGGGCTCAGTCGATTGAACGCCCACCCTTCACAATACTCGTACAACAGTGTTACAATAGGGAGATTCACTTTATGAACTTTACATGGGAGGACGTGCAGTACCGGACTTTGGACCAATTTGGATGGAAGCTTTTTTATACCATACCTGTATTTCTGATGAAACGTGCGCTAAATAGTGCAAAAAATATATTAACAACAGCTTACAATGAAAATAAAATACGAATATCACGCAAAATAGGTGTAAAGATTAATTATTTTAAAATAAGTTATATAGAACTCCTTACGATTTTTATCAAAACATTATTTAAAAGAAAAAATACATAACAGACAAACTAAGAATGTTAACTGAATCAAAAATATATGAAAGTTCAATTATTCTACGATAAAATGGACCAAATTATATATCTTAAAAAAATCTTGATGTTTAGCTGAAACAAAATCATGTATAACAAATGTACATTTCAACAAAAATATTTAGTGAAAATAAATGTTATACCTTAAACGTTGAATGTATCATAATCAAAACCTTAAAAAATATTTCAAATTTGGTATGTTTGCCTAAATGGGAAATATTGCTTAGAAGCTTTCAGAGAAATTTGAGTTTAAAAGTTTATCTGAGAAATAGACGGGACAAATTTGAATGCGTCAGGATAATATAATAGATATAAAATTATACACTTTATAAATATAGACCGTTTGAATTATTATATTTTTTAAAATTTTAGAATGAAATAAAAACTGGTTGATTAAAAAGGTGCATGGCCGCGCGGTAATGCAATGGACTCCCGTGCGGAAGGTCGTGGGTTCGAACCCCGCACTGTGCTACTCTCCTAGAATGACACAGGCATTTTTACCGCATATTATTTGGTAGTGTGAAGATACCTATGACTGTGGTCATGTCTATTATTTCAGAAAGATTTTAAAAACATGTCGGTGGGTTCCAATCGTCTCACTTCGGTGTGCCATCGGATCCAGTACAGCGGTGTGGCCGGTGAGCTTGTTGGTGTGCAACTGCTCAATCACTTAAAAAAACGAACTCCACGACACAGTTTTGCTTTTCAATTGAATTGACATTGGGATGGTGAGGAGATCCTCGACTACTTGGCCCAGCACCGAACGAACGAAATATAGACCGTTTAAATTATAATATTCTTTTTTTGTATTATTGAGTATATTATTCTCTGTTCCTTGTGGAACAAAACGAGTATCCACTGCATCAACGCAAAAAATAATATACTTGGTGATTTGTTAACAAAAAATTTAGAAAGTTTCCATAACTTAGATATTTGCTTCTGATTTCAACACATTCCCGAATAATTATTCTTTTTTTGTTTTATTTTACATTTGATACAATTTTAAAGTTAGATATAAGTTTAACGTAAATATCTCAAATAAAATATATAATTAAATGAAAAAAATAAAGGCATAAAAATGTTATTAAAATAACAATAGAAACAGTGATTACTCGTGCCCACCTATGAAGTGACCTAGTCATGACTGCAAAATTCAAGACAAGGTCATTCCGTGTGCGAGTGAAAGCACCCTGAGTAGCTCAGTTGGTATTTACGGTAAGTATCTTATTTCGCTTTAGGTGCAATATCCAACCATGTACATTAAAAAGTTGTGGGGTAAAGTCATGGGTAAAATCCATATTCCCATAAAATTGGGTGCTTGTTAAAAATATGTAACTAATTCTAGTAATATTAACCCATTGTTTACAATCTACATAACTAAATTAATATTCATGATATAAATATTTCACAAAAGCTTTACTTTTTACTTCGTGAAACTCCATGTGAGAATACTGAATTAGATATTGCATTGTTACTTCACATAATATAAATGAAAAAACATAGTTTTTCCAAGTTTAGTATTCTTTCAACGAAATACGTCTTCAATGAAAGTGATTACAATAGTTTCAAATACTCGTACATCCCTGACGGTGCTCCAATAGCAATCTGCCAGCGTGTTTGTCCTATTTCCCATGGTACCGTTTTTCAATGAGAGGAACTTCCCACTGAAAACGCTCTGTTTTCATTACGATTTGCACCGCGATTTTCTAAGAAGAAATCTTTATAAAGGAAAAGTGAACCTTTAGTAGTAAACTATACAAGAATACATATGACCAAATTGGTACCTTGGGGTTTTTTATGTTCTTAATAATAAATAAGAATATGTCCAAGCCAATAGGTTTGGACATGTTGAACGAATGATTATAAAAAAAACAAAAAGTTCAAGTATGAAAGGTAGGTGTGGTAAAGAAAGGCAGTAAAAGTAAAGGCAAGAAAAGTATGGTTAGATCAAGTGAATAATACTTTGAAAGACAGAAACGTAAAAAGTCAAATAAATCTTAGGATATGTAACATATGAGGTGTAAGCAGGAAATGATGTGTGTCGAGATTGGAAAGTCTCGCGCTCTGTCCTCTTTGCATACTCCGACAGATAAATGGCTTGGTTGTATGTATATATAATTCCAAAGCGTTAAAAATGTAAGACTTCATTTTGAATTTCTATTGTTAAAAATAAACTCAAAATCATGTGTTAATTTCACTTGTTTATAAAATACATGTCTATGTTATTATTAAACTCTTAAGTTTACTTTGAAATTTCATAGTTTGTTTTTAACCTCAATCAACTTATACGAATACATAATTTGTTGTAGAGTAAAATTTTAATTCTTGATAATTTTAGGAAAAACAAAATAAAATATTTTTAGCCGTAACGGAGTATTAAGGATATACGAGTATGTGACTTCAGTTAACATACATATAATTTTTTTTAAACAATAAAAAACATATACTATGATGCACGCAAAAAATATGAGAATTTAACTCGAGTAAATTTTTTCAACAAAATCCTCACCATTTCACAGGATATATGAGTTATATTTTTTTCATGATAGAATACATAACTCAAGATATGTGGAAATAAAAATTTAATGAATATTGAAATTTGATTACAAATTTTGTCGAAAGGGATTTTTTTAGATAATTGATATTACGCGTGAAAAATTTTGAATTCTAAGCAGATTTTTTAATTGATTAAAATATTTAAACCGGAGATGTAAAAAAATTATCATCATCAGCACTACAACCGAGGATTTGTCTTGCAGAATTTTCTTCCACTTTATTCTATCAGAAGCACCCCTTCCCAGTTCCTTGCACCCAGAGTACGAAATTTCTCACACTATCAGGCCGTCTAAAATTTAGTTTCTCCATTCTCGTATAGCCTTTCTAATCGTTCAACTCAACCTTTTTTTATCAGGTTGCTGTCTTTCATGTGAAATAAATGTATTTGCTAGTGCAGTCCAGCGATTTTTATATTTATTTATTTCAAGTTTATCGTTTAATATGTCGCACTTTGTACCAGTGTTTACTTTAGTACACTGATACAAAGTGCAACATATTAAACGATATCCAAACGTATCCAATTACAAAAATAGTATTTCAATAATGAAACAAAAATTGTGTCTGAAAATTCGTAACCCAAATATAACTTTATATAGTTAACAAAATGCTGAGTGCTCGTTTAATAAAAGGGTTTTACTTGGCTTATTTATTATATTTGCATTTTGTGTATTCATCAATTATCAATATATAAAATGTATCAATATATTATATTTGTAAAGTATCGATATATGATACATACCATCACGCCATATCCCTACTGTTTTTCTTTCATATGGTACCTTTCAAAATATCCGAATTGGTGATTAAAACACATTAAAGAGCGTTGCCAGGAGATAATATTGTCTTCTGTCCCGCTTATCGAGTTTTAGGTTTAGATTTAGTGGAGTTGGCACGGAATTCGCGGTACGTCGTTACACGTGTTGATTGCACTACAATAACACTTGCACAGGTACTCTTCACCAACCTGGGTTCCATTTTCATTTTTTTTGGTTTAATCGAAAATCGAACCTGAAATTCCCGCGTCTTACTAGACCATGAAGGTCATCATTCTCTTGTTGGGGTAAATAGAGTAAACATATCACCATTTTTTCACGACATACTCTCTTCAATTGCTCCACATCGATGCATTTCATTTTGTTTCTCTTTCTCCTTACTTTTATTTTATTTTTTTCCAAATTCAATTACGAGTAATTTGGTCCAAATATGATTTCTCGGTTGTTCTCTACCGCAAGTCTCACGCGCAAGCATTATACATATACATTTAATTTAGTCAGTATTTCGTTACTTATCCGTTCAACATGTCCAAACCACCTTGATGGCATATATTTTTCGATTTAGCATATCAGTTTTTACCTCACATTAATCCTTAATTATTGCATTTCTAATTCTGTCATACATTAACACACCATATTAACTAAGTGCACACTTTACCACTGTATTTACTCGGTTATTTTCATTAATTTTCCATATTCCCATATATTAATGTTGGCACACCACAAATGCTTCTCTGTGCACGCATTTAATCGGCACTTTTTATTAATTTTCTATTTCCACGTTTCGTTCCAATAAATCTATGTTGGCATTAATACACTGTTGTGAAGCATCATTTTGGCAGATCTTCATATCGTTGGTTTGAGTAAAATGATTAATTGGTCATTAACCTAATTTCAACTATGAGTCCCCCAAGCAGTTTATCAATGGTATGTTATAATTTTGAAGTCAAGAGATTTATCAAAAATATAAGATTAGCTTTACATTGTGCGAAATATGAGTGAACCAAAAATGAAAATTGAGATATGCCACGCGAATTTTTTGCTCAATTTCCGTGCTAACTTATCATTAAGCTTTCAACATTATATACAGTTTGTAGGTTGTCGAAAGTAAAAAGGATGAAATTGTTCCCAGAATTTCCGCATAGCGTGATTTGAACCCATTTTAATGCGGACGCGTAGTGATTATTATTATTTAACTGTTTTTACAATATAGTTAAAGTGAATTCAAATCTATAAATCACTGTTTCGTAAATATATGAAAAGCTTTTTTCTTTTCAAAATAGATCGTAATTCACATTAGAAAGCTACAAAGAATGCGTGTTTAATCAAAATTATTTGAAAAAAGCAATTCCTTAAAAGCAACAACTTAGGAAAGTTTTCTAGATACCTAAATGAATAAGGATTCAAAACAGCTTATTCAGTGAGCTGCCAGTGATATTTGTTAGCAAGAGTGGATGATGCTAATTGAAAAATATTCTCTTTATGTTCTTGAAATAAACACATACTGTCTTTGTATATCTCGTGATACATTTCACTTTAAAAGTAGGACAGCTGGCTAATCTTCTGTATGAGAAACATTTGTCTGAGTATCTTATTTTACTTTCATGAAAATTATTCAAGACTTTATCGTCTTCATATCACGCAAACTTTGCTCTTATTAAGGAAACGAGAATTAATTGTCCTCTTTCTATTTATTTAACATTATCTTGCAAAAAAGTCCAATGAATATATATTGCTTTTAAACAATTTATTCCCATTAACCAGCTTTTGTGTTACAATTTTTTATAAGTTTCCATTTCCGTGTATTTAACATGATTTGTTAAAGTAACATTTAGAAAAACTTAAGAAAATTTTTAATTCAACAAAATCTCAAGGATAAATAAAGTGGGATTTAAGAACGAGGAATATTTTGAGATAAATAATATTTATTTGGTGTTTTTCTTGAATATTTATAGGGATGAAGCATTTTTAATTGAACCAGGAAGATCGTTCAAAAGGTTAGCCGAGTGAACCGTACAAGAAGATACATGATACGTTGATACATGAAGGATTCTGCCGTCAGCAGATCAAAAAGACAGCCATTAAAAAAATAACACAGGTGCTGAGATCTTGCAGATATTTGTTTCTTTCCGACTTTATTTAGCCCATGAAGAATGAGACGGTCCATCTAAACACATAGCAGCAGTCTTAAACCACCACGATTGCGAAAGGCGCTGAAGATGGTGGTAAACGCGATTGTGGATCTATGCTGTTTTAACGCCCACTCGAAGATTAGGAGGCCTATTTTTTGCTATCTACTGGTGTGATAATCAAGAGATTCGAAAGCTTGGGCTTAACTTGGGAGAACAAGTGACGGACCGCGGACCGGTGTTGGAAATTTTTATGACACTTCTATTTAGCTGATAGAGTTATCATAATATATTGCTCGTAAACGCTTAAAAATATACAACTAATTTTTATGCGAATCTTTATAATATTTTTCTTCTTATTATATGATACATTGAATCACTTCCCAAGAATTATACAGAAAAGTAACGAAAATATTGCAATGTATCAGCTACGGACATTCAAAATCTAATGTGATAATTTAATTGTATTTACTTCCTGTGTATATATCAATCAAATATGTGTTTGCTGTTGTACTTCAGAAAACAGTCTTGAAAGATCAAACCCTACATACCAATTGGCAAAAGATTCCAAAATATTTAGAAAGACAAAACATTCGTTCATTTTTCCTGCTTTGTGTTGAGAATTTTGTTGTGATTTTTTTTGTCTTGATCCTCATCTGCAACCATTCAGTCTTGGGTAGCTCTGCTAATAGTGCATGACTCTCTATAGCTTTATCTTAAATATCACCAGAACATACAAACCTCCGTGGCCTTGTTGATAAGATGTCTGTCTTCCGGTTGCGAGTTCGATCCCCGCTGGCATATAAATATAAAAGCTTTTTAGTCTGGTTTTCAAATAAGGCTTCGAAAACATCTTTCTCCATTTACTGTTAACATAGAAAGTGTTATACATGCTTTGCTCGGGCGCTGTTGTAGCTGCCAACCGTGATTTGTTTAATAATAGTGGTCTCGAGTCCCGAGCTAGAGCGCCCTTGATGATAGTTAGCTCTCTAAAAGGCGCTATACAAAATTGTCCATGAATTATAAACCCCTCGATTCAGCAATAATGAAAAAAAAAACATTTTGTGATAAACAAAACAATCAAGGATCATTATAAAAGTATTAGCTTGATTTCACTCTTTAATCGGGAATTGTGAAATCAGTTAAAAGTAAGCTTAACAATATTTTTAAAAGATACATTCAAAGCTATTGAAGAGTATCTTGAAATGCTAGGATTACTTAGAGATTTTATTCTTTTAAATTCCTTTCAAATAGATTTTTTTTAAATATCGTTATTTCGCTACTGTTCAAATATCCTCTCTAGGAAATTAACATATCAAACGTCATAAGATAGAAATGAATTTCAGATCCCCGATAAAAATTCACTTCTCGTTTCAGAATAAATTTCTAATAAAAGAACTCATTTTTTACCTATATAAAATTCCAAGTCGTATATTTAATCCGTAAGAGTTGTTAAAAATCAATATTTCTAATTAAATCTCATACCATACCACATTAATCATTACCTATAACTTGTTAGATAGTTTTGATTCCCGATGAAACTCAAATTAAAATTCTGGTAAAAGTTCCCTGTCTAGTAAAAGAGTTTGTCTGGTAACAACACTTGCACGCGCCGAGTTCACGTACGAGTGTTGTTCCAACACATGCAATAACGAACCTCGAATTCCGTACATACTCCAGTGGTTCTACACCCGCAGGTTCGATAACTGGGGCCGAAGAAAATACTGTCTTCCAATAACACTCTTCTTCATGATCAAATTACCATTTAGGATATGCTTAAAGGTACATTACGTAACAAGATAAGTTAAATAGTTTTGTTCATTTAAAAATAAGATTCAGTTATTTAAAAGATTCCATTGGATTAATATAGTATACTTTTGTTATGTACAGTATAATCTAGTTACGTCCCCCAATCAACCAAGGTGTTTATTTATTTATTAACGATCGACTTCGACCATTTTATTTATATAAAATACACAAATATTAGATGTTTCACCAAAATATTAAAAAAAAGTAACACTAACATGACAATTTGCAGTCAAAAAGAAAACTTGAAAAAATCTTAAGGAAAGCCAGACGGAACCATTTTAAAAAAAGAAAACTTGACACTTACGGAATCGAACCCACAAACCACATTTTGCGGTGTATCTCAAGATGAAACATTGCAGTATGTCTCAAAATGAAAGTATCCATTGAGTATATTTTATTTATAATTACATGACAATAAGAAATGGACCTTGACAACTAAGAATGACGTCAAACTCAAAACTGCGCAGTGGATTATGGAGGAGAGGCATGATTAATATAACCAGGAGTTCGTTCGGGTTCGTTCACTCAATAGAGAAACTTATTTCGATATGCCCACTGGTTATATTGAAATGACGAGGAATCGACTGTAGAAAAATGAAACAAACTTAAATGGCTTAAACTCAGATAGCGAAGAAATCTTCATGTTCTGTCGATATTATTGAACGTGCTTTACACTCCAAGTCTCCTTCATATCTTCGGTAAAAATTCAACTTCCAGAGCACGAACGTTCTCTTCTATTAGGGGATGAGAGACACCTTTGCATACCAACACATCACACCTCATTTAACATATATTTAATTGCAATTTACTCAGCGCAACTGTGGAACGAACTTCCAAGAGTTATAAGATTTAACCATCCTTATTTATGTTAAAGAGATAATTGAAATAATATTACATTACTCAGAATATCCTATCATTCTAATTTTCTCTTTGGTTTCCTTCTTTACCCTTGAACTGATTCCTTTCCTCTACTTTTGACAATACTGTTTAGAGGTTGGTCATATATTTGCTTTGTTTTACTTGCATATAAACAAATATTTTTTGTAAAATATGTCATGGATCAAAAAAGTTAAATATATTAAAAAAGAGGTGGTTGGTTACAAGAAATTGCTGTTAAATAATCAACCCGCAAGATGTACCATGTACAGAAAAAGAATGAAACTAAAATAAATAAAACATAGGCAATCAATGGAAACCCCGTAATACTCGTATCGTCCAAACAGTAGACGGACAGAGGCCAACTTGATGTGCACGGCGGCGAATATATAAATTTGGATCTTTTTCAATACTGTCTTCAACGGACACAATAGCTTCTTCATTACGCCCCCTTCTTTGTCGGTAAAGAGGCACAATATCCATCAGAGTGTATTGTGTTCGAAATTTATTCACTATACGACGAATCGCTGTCTCAGATGGTCGATTATGTAAGCCGAAAACATTTCGAAGTGCTCTTTAAGCTTGGACAATTGAACGCTGAGTTTCGAAGTATGCCACAATAATATCGTAGCGTTGTTGCGACGCATCTATTCACGATGAATTGTCAAACATTACTGAGTAACAATGGCAATGACAGCTTGACAACTGGCGCCCCTACCGAGAGATAAAGGAATCTTAAATCCTTCCCCCCTTAAAAAACAACCTTTTTATGAACGTGGAATAAATAAATAAATATATGGCGCCCGTTACACGCTCAATCTGGATCGCAATCCATGATCGCAATTAATGATCGCGATCCAGATTGACTGTGTAAGAAGCGGATTGACGGATTGATCAATCAGATCGCAAAATATCCAGATATTTTGCGATCACGCTTGCGATCCGCTGCTCGCGATCGGGATTGTTCGTGTTATGACTTTTAATAAAGAAAAATAGCAGTTCAAGTATTACGCGTATATCACTTGATATACGCAGTAGCCATTTTTATTCATACAAATGTAGAAATTTATATTCTTAACTTGTAATGGCATTATTTTAAATACATGTTTGTAATTTTCAAACGATTTATTTTTTTGTTATCGAATTTTAAATTGACGTGATTAAGTACTTCATGATAAAGTAGTTCAAACACTTTGAATTTCTTTTCTAAATTACAAAATTATTTTATTAATCCTTTTATCTTGTGCAAAAGGTGTCAGCATTTAATGAAACTTCACTTCCAGCAGGAAAGGATATTCTGGCGACGCGTTTGATACAATTAACGTGGAAAGCGAAGCAAAATTAAACCAAGTGTGAACGAAACTTTATAATGAATGAAAGTTTCAGCAAACAAATCTATATGAAACCTCGTTGTTGCTTTCATTTAATGAATATTTCGAAACAAACATGAATGTTTTGTATTTCTGTCATTTTCATAATATGATATAACATATTTGACTTCCTCAAGTTCCTTTAACAAAACTGATTTATAGTTATATTATATCTTGACAGATTAAACTCTTGACATACGAAGACGTAACAGAACAGAACATTACGTTACGTAACATTTATTCCCCCCATGCCGTTTAGTGACTTGAGTAACTTCAAGAAAGCGTTCGAAATCAAGTTTTGTATATCATAACGTTTTGTTTACGGTCGATTGCAACCATACATTACAAAATACAATACAAATTCAAAGTGCGAGTGAAAACAGAAATACTAGAAGTTGTAATAAAATATTGTATATAGATACTAAAACACACGATTAATGCAAGTTATAGTCAAAAGATACACATGTTACGTATCGCCTATTGTGCGCAGTAGTCTGCACATAATATGTCAGGGTCCAGAAGCCCCAGAGCCCTTAGCCGTGCCAAAAAAACTACATAATAATATATTATACTCGTACTTCATTAACACATTTCAATGTAATCACTTATA
The DNA here is from genome assembly GCA_949825065.1 of Odontocerum albicorne. NCBI lineage: Eukaryota > Metazoa > Arthropoda > Insecta > Trichoptera > Odontoceridae > Odontocerum > Odontocerum albicorne. The sequence continues at coordinate 27,206,941 of OX463840.1, forward strand.
TAACATAACTTAACAAATATTATTTATTGTACTTTACAGAATATAAATAACTCTCATATAAACAAAAACATCTACACAATAATACGAATTAAAATAATGATTAAAAGATGTATAAAATAATAATTTGATAAAATATAAGGATGAAGTTGTATACGCGATTAATAAACATTTATATTTGTAAATCTGAAAATATTGAAATTAGAACACAAAAAAAACGTTTAAATACAATATAAGTAAATCTATGCATCTACTCGTATCTTCAAATCATGTTCAAGTATAATAAAAACTTTTAAGAATAAGTAAATCTATGCATCTATCTTCAAATATTGTTCAAGTATAATATAAACTTTTAAATATAATTAAATCTATGCATCTATCTTCAAATATTGTTCAAGTATAATATAAACTTTTAAATATAATTAAATCTATGCATCTATCTTCAAATATTGTTCAAGTATAATATAAACTTTTAAATATAATTAAATCTATGCATCTATCTTCAAATATTGTTCAAGTATAATATAAACTTTTAAGTATAATTAAATCTATGCATCTATCTTCAAATATTGTTCAAGTATAATATAAACTTTTAAGTATAATTAAATCTATGCATCTATCTTCAAATATTGTTCAAGTATAATATAAACTTTTAAATATAATTAAATCTATGCATCTATCTTCAAATCATGTTCAAGTATAATAAAAAGAATGTCAAAAAGAAAGTTTGCTAGGACCTGTTTTTCTATTCAATGACGGGAGTTCTATGTGATCCGAAAATGCCAGTAAACTTAAAAGGAAAAGTATTCCAAACTGTTGTCAGACCCGCACTCCTCTATAGCTCCGAATGCTGAACGATGTATAACTCTTACTCTAGGCAACTAGAAACTGCTGAAATGCGCATGCTAAGATGGTCAGCTGGTGTGTCCCTAAGAGACAAAATAAAAAGCTCACGCATTCGTGGAAGCCTTGGTGTTACAGACATCAACAGCAAGATAGAGGAGAGGCGATTGAGATGGTATGGGCACGTTGAACGCAGAGCACCCGATCACATTGTGAACCAGGCAATCTCCATGGATCTTCCTCGAATAACAACCAGAGGAAGACCAAAGAATTCATGGGTGGTGCAAAAAGATAACCTGATGCAGAGACACGGCCTCGGGGACGTAGTCCGGGACAGAAGAGCATACAACCTGAGGACGAGGATAGCTGACCCCAACAGTCTTCGCAGACAGTGAGTTGGGATGGAGCCAGGAAAAAGATTTTAATTATAATGATCAGAATCAGTTGCCCATCATGCCGCTTTGCTCTTTTCTTTGTTTTTTTTTAATATTCAAGCCTTGTTTTATCTTAAAACCTCTATAATATTTGTATGCTTAGTTGGAATATAATTACACACGGCAATAAGTTCACCAGGTTGTAATATATACAACGAAAGCGTAAATAGTACAACGTGATAAAGTAATTAAACACAATTAGTTAAAAAAAGACAATTTTGTTCCAATACTTTGACTTCGTTTCTCAAAGAGAGAAAAAAATTTAATATAATTTAGTCAAAATATAAATTAATTTAACTTGTCTACTTTTAGAGTTGTTGGGAAAAATACTTAGATATTATAAAAACTTTATAAGAAAGTAGGCAAAAAATGTTATTTTAATTTGTGTATAAAAACGGAAGCCTAAATTGTGTTTTAGAACTTTACGTTGGCGTATCCTTTCAAGCTAATCTGACAATTGAAATACTTCTTAGTAATTTTCTATTACAAACTTTAATAACTCTCAACATTTGAAAACTTTTAACAAATCTACTAATGGAAAAGTTTGTAATGAATATATCGCACTTAAAGAATAGTTAAACTTTGACTCGGAATACTATAATTTTAGATAAATGTACGGGAAACCGCACACACGTAACAAAAGCCTCGGTATAATCGGATAACTTTGTAATTTTCGTCGGCAAAAAAGTGAGTAATATAAATCATTTGAGTGAACCTTAACCATAAAGGGAAAGTCACTGTGCCTTTATTTTTTCGAAAAGTAATCATTTAATTCGATTCACCAAACGTAAAAGTATAATAATCATCATGAATGCGTTTGGATAATGGGATTTTTTAAAAGCTTTGGGCAATTTCTAATGCGGACTAAGAGGCGCATTATTACGCTAGGACCTTCAGCAAAAGTTTGAATAATTTTTCTTTTTCTTATATATATTTTTTTATACATCACCAATAAAGAATACGCTTCTTGTCATAGTGAGGTATTTGCTCACACCATGATCATCTCAACGACTATCCACCCATGATCAACAATATTTTAAAGTTCCACATCAACAAATAATAATTTATACACACCATTCAATCTCAAACTCTATTGCATTTTTAATTCGACTCACTTGCACATAACGAATTCTACAATTATTGAGAAGGTGCTTTGCCATAATAAATAATGGCAATCACATGATTTCAATTAATCGGACCGACTTCCGTTACCTAATTGATAAGACACGTATTTTCTAACAAGGGATATACAGGTTCAATTCTCGTTGTTACCTAGATTTAAAAAAGAGTTCCAATCTGATTTTTACCTCAAACCATATCTTGCAATCAACTTATCTGGTTGGCTGGAAGAGATTGCTACATTGCAATTAACCTGCCACGTTGTACTGTATACAAGGAAAGTAAAACACGCGCAGTACAAAACAGAAGGATGGTAATATTTAACATTCAAGGCGTTGTGTATATTGTAATATGTTATATAATTGAATAAAATCCTAAAACCTAAAAATGGAATTTTTTTAAAAAAAAGTTACTTTCATTTATTGGAAAATCTGCAAAGGGTTTTTATAGTAATCTTCTCTCGGTAATTTTTTTTGCGGTTTTCTTACATGTGAAGATGCGGGGATGTATCAAATCTGCAAGCACCGCAGACCTATACTTCCACGCAACTAGATTTTTTTTTTAATTATACATATATTTTTAATCAATCAATAATAGTTAGAGTACCCACAAAGAAATCTATTCTCTAAATGGTTCTAAATAAATAATCTTTTAATTATGATTATTAAATAATAAGCATATAATTTACTTTGAAGACGATGGTACACTTTTGGCTGAAACAAAATATGACATCCAAAGAGTAATAATGTTTGAATTCCATATTGCATTTCAGAAATATAATATGATTAAATAAATATGTTGCTATAACTTTAATATACTCTTCTACAAACACTCCTTTGAGAAGCAAACATTAATCATAAACCAATAGACAAAGTGACGTAGTTCAAATACCTAGAGGTAGAACAGCTTTATTGTTATGTGATCTCCATACCGTAGAAGAGCTAAATCACTGAACTGCTACCACATGTAAATGTCTCATTAACATTTTTATTCGTTTATTTAATATTTTATTATTCAACCTACAAAGTGGTGGGTTATTTTTTAAGTTATTATCTCTTTCAACCAACCATACAATTATTTTATTATGTTTGGAGTGAAAAGTGGGTGATTTACATTATTCATGTGAAGAAAGAGAACAGCACAATACTAAAATACGAAGAAATAAAAATATGGAAAATTAAGTTCGCCGAACAATTCATCATCGGGAAATTAATTTAAAAGATCGGAGACAGTATCTCAGGAATGATACATTTACAATTAACCGATTTTGGAAATAAAATTGAAGAAGAACAAAATATAAAAAATAATTATTGTGAACCGAAACCAGACTGGTTCATATTTTGTTTAACCACCAACGGGAAACTACTGAAAAACATACATTCTGCCAATATTACATGGAAAACGTATAAAGTTAAATAAATATTTAATTAAAAATTTTGGAAATCTATGGAAAAATAAATCTTTATTTTTTTTATATTCGTATTTATTAATTTTAGGAAAGAGAGAATCCATCCAAATCCAATGAGAATTATTGGGTTGATGTAAAAGTTCGTCCCACTTTTTATAATATATAAAAATTGAAGAAAAATTTTATTTACTAAAAATTACATTTAATCAAAATATTGTAGAATGAAGGATTAACATAAAAACTGTGACATAAGATTTGTTAGTACTCCGTTAGATCTGGTCTGTGTTTGGCGTTGTATGATAAATATGTATTGTGTAACACATTGGTTGTATACAGCACAACCTTGAAAGCTTAATTGCATTTAATAATATTTTCCAACCAACCAGAAATATGTTAACGAGGCCTTTAAAGAAAAATTGGAACTTTATAAAAAAGGGTACATACGAAAATTACGGAAATCATCAAAATGTATCAATTTCTAAAAGTTGAAAATCAATGCTCTAAAAGTTGCAACCGTAACTTAATACATAAGTCCTAAAAACGCTTAAGGGTTTCTTTTACAAGCCTCACCGAACTTACAATTCTGCGTTATTATAAAATGTAATAAATGTTACGCGAGTCCAAACGTCCTAGGCAACATTTCTGATGTCAAAATTGTCTAATGAATGATAGTGACAATTGCTGATCGTTAGAATAATCACTTAAATCATAATTAAAATATTTGATTATCTATCGTTCACTGGAATATACTCGTATTATTCTGTTAATGGCGATATCAGTAGAATTTGAAAGCAATTATTATAAATTATCACAATTATTTACCAAATGATCATCAATCTACCTTTCAAAGATTCACACTTTTAAGAATCCAAATATTTATTTTTATTACTCTTTAAACTCATTAGTGAATTCAATATTATAATGAATTTAAACTCATTAGTGAATTCAATATTATAATGAATTTAAACTCATTAGTGAATTCAATATTATAATGAATTTAAACTCATTAGTGAATTCAATATTATAATGAATTTTTATTTTATATATTTGTAATGTGAAATCTAGTTATAAAGATAATTTTTTATAGTTCTCTGTCATCGTGATACATATTTATTTATTTAAATGTTTATAAATCTACACAAGATAAACGACATATATCAGTCATTTTATTTGGCCTGTTCTGAGACAGCTGATTTATACCCGCGAAATTCACACATTAACAACCCAGCGTACATCTCTCACCTGCAAGTTTTCAGAATAACAATATATTGGCACAATTTTATCGAAACATAATAAAGCCAGGCTATATCAAACATAGTTTGTCAAACCATTATGAAAATACATTGTGATTGTCAATATGCCGCGACTCAATATTTATTGGACCGTGGCAATTCAACGAATATCCTACACTTTACAGTAAATAAACAATATAATTTAAAAAAAACACATATGAAAGTATGTTTTTGCAGCAAATCCTCGAAGGCAAATATGAATTAATTGTTAAACAAACATAAAGTCAAAAAATACTGAGTTTTTAAGACAACATTGCTTACCAAATATCTCAAATTCTTATATTTATTACAGATATAATTAATGTTATTTTAGTAATTATATTAAGTAATGAATTGAGTATTGAACTTGTTTCATTAGTCCATTTTATACCAACAAAATAGCTGTACCATATATACTATGAAAAAAATAATACTTTAAGTGACTACATGTAAGCAAAATAGTTAACATTAATAAAACATCTATTCCCAACCACATCGAAGTAAATAAATTAAAAATATATATTTAAAAAGTACTGGACTCATTATTTGTATATTACACTGTTTACCATTTATTCTTACAAGGTATTCCACTCCATGAATCATCAGTCTACGTTATGGGTAAAACATAATAATATTATCAATCAAATTGATTGCAATTTGAAAATCCTGAATTAAAATTTAAAAATCAAATCTTTAAATATACTTTAATCATCATTAGAACAATTGGTTTTCGGTGTGGAAAGAATCCCAGTCATCACGAAGTATAATATTTTGTGGTAAAGCTTAACTTAGATTTATAGATCGGAAGAGATCTAACGTAATTTACCTAAAGTCAAGTGCAGAGCAATAACAGATAAATGTATCCGAGAGAAGATAGTCGGAAAGACTGGTATGGTGTGTTATCTAATTACTTAAGTAATCTTTAGGGGTTAATGCGTTGTTTTAGATTGAATAATACTCGTATATCACAGATTAAATTATTTCGTGTAATAAGATATAGTGAATCGAATTTGTTGTAAAACTACAAAACTTTGCATTTGGGAATTGAAAAAGAAGAGTAAAATGTGACTTAAATATATTTACATACCAATACACGAGAACATCCTTTCTCAGAATTGTCTTTCAGGATTATATTAAAAACGACAATGTCAAACAGATGGCATGTATAGACACAAACAAAAGAGGTTACAAAAATATATTGAATAAATCTTATTTGTATTTTCTTTAACAGCAAAAAACACATACTCGTAACACCCATGAAAAACATACCTGAAATATAAACGAAAATCTAAGTGATGAATAACAAATAAACAAGTCATTTCAATGCACACTAAAATAATTCGTGTGTTTTCTTGCTGTTAGTTTAAGACTTCAAAAGCAAATATTTTTTTATCTCTGGATTAAGTGCTTCTTGAAACATTGATCATAATTTATAAACCCGCTAGACAGGTCAAGACAGATCACCGAACATTATGTTACTATTAAATATGCAAGGTACTGAAAAAAAAACACCATATCTACTAGAATATATATTAAATCGATATAATATAAACCTCATAATAATAGTAAAATTATATTTATAGCCGAGTAGCCTTATCTCAAGGTGAACTGAACATAATATTTGTATGTGACATCTCATGACCCCCCTTTAGTTTTAGTTAAATAATGAACTAAAGAACTTAACGTTAATTTTAAGATGTAATTAGTATGTAGATTAAGAGAAAAAAATAATCATCCTTCCGTCAATTATGTCACCATCCTTCTAAGCCTTGACAGCATGTGACTAATGATTTCCATAGCTGAGTCAGCTATTCTTATTTTTGGTCTATTGAAGTCTATGTTGTTCGTATTAATGTGTTCTAACATTATAACATAAGGTTCCGTAAAATATATGGTTTGCTGTAAAATATTGCACTTTGGCAATAAACTCGGTAAATTGTTTATTTTACATTGAAATAAAATTGTTCATTTCAAATTTATATATTTTCCATAAAAATATGCTTTGATTATATAATATTTACCCAGTTTGTCATTTCTTTAAATTCTTCTTCGTCGTGACCTTAATGTAACAATGTGACCTCAATGTAAAGGAAAATGACCAATACAGGATGCAAAAATTATCCTTCAGTATTTTTGGCAGTCTACTGTCCAAACGGCCTGTGGCAAAGGCAGGCCCGTAGCACTTTCCACTTGGTCACTCCAGCGCATAGGTGTTCTACCTCTTTTCCTGCAACCCTCCGTCCGTCCTTGCTGGGCTTCGGTTGGAAAACGAGGATTTTTTTTTTAAATTAGTGGGCCGTTGCACTCCAGCAAACTCACCGGCCACATCGTTGTACTGGACCCGATAACACACCGAAGTGAGACGATGTTTTTATTTTTTCATGCATGTTTTTCTTTTTTTTCTCTTATTAAAAGAATATATACATACTATACGTGTATGATCGAAGTCATAGGTATCATTATACGCCCGAATACCAGGCGGAAAGAAAGGCCTGTCATTCGAGGGGTGTACCATAGCGCAGAGCTTTAACTGGCGACCTTCCACATGGAAGTCCAGTGCGTTACCTCGTAGCCATGCACCTCAAATGCGAATTGCCAGCGACTATGAGTCTCTCCATGCCCTCCTTGTGCGAAATGTGACAATCCTGAAAACTTCTCTGAGATATTAAATTCTTCTAAAATAGAGACATTTATTCCTCGTTCTATCCATGCAGTCGTCTCCAGCACCACATCTCAATTTTTTTTATCAAAAATCTTTCTCCGGCCTTTACTGCCTAAGTTTCTGAGGTATATAGGAATATTGAAGAAATCTGGAATTTAACCTCCTTCACCATCTCGCATAAATTACCAGTTACATGTAGTTGAAAACAATTAACTTTAAGTGACTTTTACATAAAATATCACAAATATCAGTTATTAAACTCCTTAAGATAAACTAGAATAATAAATAATTCTTTTTTTTTATTATCCCATCATTATTGCTTAGCAATAAAGTAACATAATATACTCGTAAAACCGATAAACATATCCAATTGTAAAGTTTTGCCGTTCATCCTACAAAATCTAAAACTTTTTTTCTTGAGCGCCAGATTTATTACTCTATTTGCATTTTTTCCTATTAGCATTTTATTCACGATCGCAAACTTTATTAGTTTTAGAAGAACAATTTTCCGGGGTAATTTCCCTACATTTTCTTCCTCGATTTAGTTTCTAACACGAAGAAGATTGAATCGACTCCAATACACTAGGTGATTTATTTTCATGAATTGCAAGATTCCTCTTATGAATGCAAAAGAATCTTCAAGTCAAATATAAAGTAAAACTATTTAACAAGAAATTAATTTACTTCAAAATGGCAATTCAATAGTTTTTTTAAATGCGTATAAATATACAAATGATGCTGTATTAAATTGAAGGAAAGCTTAGTCGTCAGCGAAACGATGTTATAAAATCAAAGTCAATATCAATAATTATTTTAAAATATCTTAAGGTTACAAAATCTTATTAATACACATGTTCGAAGAATTTCCCAACTGTTGAGTTAGCTTAAATATTTGCTGTTGCGGGCCTCATCTTCAGCGTCATGTCAAAAAAACATCAAAGAGGTCAAGCACGCAAGATGCACCCACCCAGCCACTTGCACTCGCGACCATAACGTGTGCGGGTGGCTAGATTAGTGTATCTTGGCATAGTCGATTGTGTTTTTAAATCACCTTGAGGATGAAGGCTGCAACAACTTCGAAAAACCAGTCGTCATTTAAGCCAACTCAACATGGCAACCGCTAACAAAAATATTTCATACATACATATTTTTAATCGGGCACTACCGGTAATAAAATACAAATGTTCTGGCAGTTAATAATGGAATTTATACGAGTATCTGTAAATACTGAAGACGGTGGAAATAATTGAAAAGTATTTACAAAATAGATACTTTTTACCTTCATAACAAAAACGTTTCCATACCGGTGTTTTGTTATCAAAATTACGTAAAATGTGATTTCATTAGTTAGAAGAATTCTTTAAAAAAAATAGGAATTTATAAAACTCTTCAAATACTTAGTACTCGTACTTAATAGGGAAAGTACTCGTATTTTAATCTGATGGAGCAAGCCATTTGAAATGACCGAAAGAAATTACTTAGCAAGTAATTCCAACTTTTGGTCAAAAATAAATAGATTCAATTAGTTTATTTATAAAAGTAACCCTAATTTTATACATTAATTTATTTCAACACATTTAGCTCAGTTATCTTCCAAAAAGAAGACAAAAATTAATACTTTCAACAAGGTTCTTAAGTTGAGTTAAATGCAATTTGGCTTTCAAAATTTAAAAATAACGTCTAAGGTAATAAGCGACACTCGACATTTTCGCAAGCTTTCGAGATAATCGCTAAACTTTGTTTTCACAATGACACTCATTTTACAATCTAATAAAGAAAGGCAGCAATTATGCCAAGTTTTTAATGGGTGTCCAACGTGATAAATGACAAAACCAGACATTTGTTTTGATATTAAATTTGAATTTTATTCATACAAATTTAAGCACTTTCGTAACTTAATCTACGCTCATTAAAGTGAGATGATACATTTTTTTCTTTTCATGGTAAATGTAAATTTATAATTTTTGAAAAGAAGTTCATTTGATTTTTAAAAAATATCTTTCATCGGTCTTATATTTTTATTTGATTTTTTTTGGTTTTACTGTCTTACTAAAAATAAAAAGCACTTTTTGGAAAAAATTAATCTTAATGGCGTTTTACTGATAACAAGTCTTTATATAAATTTGATCAAGAATTAAATTTCAGAATTCGCAGGCGGATTATAAGGAAATGATTTATCCTCTTGCATTATTTATTTCGCTTTTGAATGCATGGACATTCTCTCTCTCTCTTTGAATAATGGCCGTGAAATCCTATATATGAAGGAGTATACGCCAGTGTCCAGTGATGTCAGCTTCATAGTATCTAGGTAGTTCTATTCATATGGGCGACATGGCACAGCAAGCAACTCGGCCCAGGACTACTGTTATCTAGTGAGATACTATGGAGTTAAACTATTTTACAACTAAACTAGATAGTTTACAACTAAATGAATATATACAATAAGATGATAGTTAAATGTATGTAAGCGAGCGAATGATTTAATTTCCTATCGATATTTATCATATATATTATACATATATTTTATTACAGGTTAATTTTGTTTTTGTTAATAAAATGAGTGATGCTATTTAATATGGACATTTTATTGAGGCTCAACAGGTGGGGAAGATTTGCGGGGAGTAATATTTTTGTTTGTTTTTTAAAGGTCAAAGGGAAAGTATTCAGAGAACAGGAGAAGAAGATATGTTCAAGATCTCCCTCCTCCTGGCCACAGGCATGGACATTGATGGAATGGCTTGTCAAGATTGTTGTCTATGGTCGCAAAGTGAAGACGCGTTAACTGTCACGCGAGTTTAAATATTTATATTTCTATTACTAAGTATTGAGGGTAAATATGGAGGGTGGTAATACGGAGGAGCTGATGGAGTTCTTTAGAACTGAGATGGCGTCATTCGAGGAGAGGCTCCGTCAAACTGGAGATGGCACCCGTTCTCCAGATCTAACCTCACTGACGGGGGGTTTTGTGAAATTTAAAGAGCAAATTATGACCCTCATGAAAAAGGTGCTTAGGGTTCAGCAAAATCTCCACTCCCGGATCGACAATCTCGAGGCGGTGGCACGAAGGAACACTCTATTGTTCCACGGGATCCGAGAGAGTGAGGTTGACTCGCCCAAGGAGGCGATCATAGCGTGCGCTCGGACTGACCTGGGTGTGGAGCTCAGTTCGGCCGACATCGTCGGCTGTTTTCACTTGGGACGGGAAACAACGGGTAAGCGCCCCATTGTTGTTAATTTTTGCAATCAAATAAGACGCCAGGAGGTGTTTAATAAGAAGAAGAACCTCAAGGGGAAGGAGATATTGATAACTGAGTCCTTGACCCCGAATCGCTATACGGTCTTTAGGGAGGCTCGCAAATTGTTTCCTCCGCGAAGCTGCTGGACCAGAGATGGAAGGATTATAGTTTGCCACCGTGACAAAATCTTTCATCTCACAAGTTTACAGGAGCTGCAGATCATTAAGGGAACAAACGAAGTAACCTTGGATAGCGAGACCCAGACAAGATCAACAAGGCAGAGCTCTAAGAGGGGAAAATCTGCGAGCTCAAAATGATACGTGCTTTTTGTATTTTTTCTTTTATTATTTTAAAACATTGTAACAAACTGTCAAATTTTGTGTCAAATATGTTGTGATTGCGCGAGTGTTGCCGCGTTATGAAGATCAATAAATCAGCGGAACAAATGTCATTGAGGAGTATACGAGTATGCGAGTCGCGCTGATCGTCAGTCAAGGCAATGTTGCCTGATCGGGAGTTCGGCTCGGCGTACTTAGCCCGAATATTTTCTTTGGTCTTTTAACTGGGTCCTTGAGTCGATTGATGCGTCGGGTGATATATGCTGCTTGTACTGCATTTGACAATAAATTTTGACAGCAATGTGACTCTGTGCAACTCCGTTGTGGCAATACTCGCGCTCGGTACATATAATAATATACATTACATTTTTGATGGCGGGAACAAATGTCAGTGACTCAAACTATTCATTGTTTTTTAATTTTTTTGTTTGTTTTTTTTTTTTACCCACTGTACTATTGAGCTATGTTCCTGCCGCTGTATATTGCCTTTAAACTGTTTTCTTTATCCTATTATTTTGATTTGCCTATATTTACATTCTGTTTTCTTTTTTGCGAATCTATTGCAATTTTTTTTTCATGATTAACACCTTCCATTTTATAACTTGAGGCAATCCACACTCAATGTAGGTATTCTCTTATTGATTACATTGTAGCTGTGGAAATATATTAATATTTTCTTTTTCTCTCTCTTTCACTTGTCTAAACTACGTTAAGTGTTACTTTTATATTTGTTTCTTGTTTCCTTTTCTCTCTCTGTATTTATATGTATTTTTAATGACTTGCATTGTAAGTCTCTAAAGTTTTTGTAATTTTTCTTTTTTTTTCGAATTTTGTGCTTGTTTTTATTTCTTATTTGTGACCTTCAATCAACTAGACAGGGGTACGACGCGTGACAGTGGAATAAATTCGCTGTTTCTTGGCTTTGTGTTTCTGAGCTTGTTTTTTTTTTCGTTGATTTAGTTTTTTTTTTTTGAACAAATATTTAATGTCATCACCCCCCTTATCTCCCGATGATTCCATAACTCTACCTAATTCTCATACTCTTCTATCTACTCCCTCACCCTTTCTTGAATTCCTATCTACATTGGACACGTCATCTTCAGACTCTTCAGATTTCGCTGATACAAACCCGACATTACTTTTGAATAATTATCTCCGCTCTGCTTTCTCTACAGCTAACAATGACTTTCACGCATGCCATATAAATGCCCAAAGCATACCCGCACATTGTTCTGAGCTGCTCACCTCATTTCATGACCAGCCTGTCCATGCCCTGCTGGTTAGCGAATCCTGGATGAAACCATCAATATCAAACTCACTTTTTTCTCTTCCAGGATACCATCTAGTTCGGCGAGACAGGGTGGGGAGAATGGAAGGAGGAGTCTGCATATATTTGAGGAATAATATATATGTTTCTATCATCTGTCAATCGCAAGCTCCTTACTCTGGAGGCCCAGAATATTTATTTATATCCCTTCACTACAACTTCATTAAATATCTCATCGGAGTAATATACTGTCCTCCTAATAATAATTATTTTGACGTGTTAGAAAAACTTCTTGAAGATCATACTCCTAATTTCAATACCACTCTCATAATGGGAGATTTCAATACGTGCCTTAAAAAAAATGACGGCCGATCTGATAAACTCCTGAGAATCGTACAGGCAATGAACCTCTCAATAATGCCCCTAAACTGTACACATGTAACAAGAAATTCCCAAAGCCTTCTAGATTTAATTATTACCTCAAATCCTTCTGCAGTTCGCACTCATGGACAAATTGATGCTCCAGGCTTCTCGCATCATGATTTGATATATATCTCACTGATCAACCACGCTCCGAAACTCTCAAAAGAGAGAAAATTCCTGAGAAGCTTTGGACGCATCGATAGGGACGCCTTATTTTCCGACGCAAGCGAAGTTGACTGGGCGGCCATCGAACAGTTGGATAATATAGATGGTAAAATAAATCTATTCAACACGTTTTTGCTAGAGCTCTGTGACAAACACGCTCCACTTAAACTTACTTACTTAAAGTATAGACCTTCCCCATGGCTGACTGACGACATTAAAAAAAAACATTACTAGACGTGACAAAGCGAAAAAAAACATCAACCCTAATCCCAATGATCAACTATGGAAGATTTTTCGACGACTTCGTAATAAATGTACACAGTTATGTCGGAATGCAAAAAGAAAACCATATTTTGACACCCTTCAAAACTGTCAGCCTGCAAAAAGATGGAAGATCTTGAACTCGATGGATGTCAAATCCTCGGACACCTCAGGTAACTTCACATTAGATGTTAATAACCTTAACAGACATTTTGCAACACCATCACTCAGTTTAGACGTTAACACAAAGGAGAACACTCTCCGAAAAATTTATGTAATGCCTCGACCCAATGTTCCTGAGCTCCACTTTTCGGAGGTTGATGTAGGTGAGGTCCGTCGTATTCTTTTGACTATATTCTCAAAAGCGATGGGTGACGACAATATTTCGATTGTATTCATCTCCTTCATTATCGATGCTATTCTTCCTATCATAACACATATAATTAATTTTTATTTGTCTACTAGCACCTTTTCTAGTGTATGGAAGAGGGCTCTAATTATTCCGATCCCGAAAATTGACTCACCCACGTCATATAAAGATTTTAGGCCCATATCTATTCTGCCCACATTATCCAAAGTTATTGAAAAAATTGTTCATATACAAATTGACTCCCACCTTAATCAATTTGAATTGTTTAATCCATTGCAGTCAGGGTTTCGTCCGGGATATAGTACCACTACCGCACTGGTCAAGATCACGGATGACGTGAGACGTGGAATGAGCTTTAAGCAGCTGACATCGTTATGTCTACTGGATTTCAGCAATGCATTCAATACTGTAGACTTTGATCTGTTTATGGCTCGAATGCGTTCATTACAATTCTCTGAATCGGTCATAGTCTGGTTTTCGAGTTATTTAAAGGGAAGACAACAATCCTGTAAATACCAAGAGCGTATATCTGAATGGACTGATCTCTCTGCAGGCGTTCCCCAAGGTGGAATTCTCTCTCCACTCCTTTTTTCTATATTCATCAACCCAGTAACATCGTCTCTTAAATGTTCTTATCATCTGTATGCGGATGACCTGCAGATATATATTCAATTTGATCCAAATTTCTTTCACGCTGCTTTGAACAATTTAAATGCGGACCTTCAAACGATCTCGGAGTGGACTGGGGAGCATGGCTTACTCATAAATCCTAAGAAGTCTCAAGCGATCCTCACTGGTAGCACTCAGCTTCTCGGTAAATTCAACACTGACTTACTTCCTCCAATATTACTTGATGGCTCTATCATACCATTACATAAAACTGTTAATAACCTAGGAGTGCTAATAGATAACACTTTCTCATGGCGAGATCAAATAAATGAGGTAAGCCGAAGGATCTTCTTCAGACTTTATTCCCTTAAAGTGTTGCAAAGATTCCTACCAACTAAAACCAAAATTTTACTCGTACAATCTCTGCTCTTTCCGATTCTGGACTATGCGGACGTATGTTACTTGGATGTTACAGAGGAACAGCTGGACAAATTACAGCGTCTTCAAAATGTGTGTCTAAGATTTATTTTCAACCTACGAAAGTACGATCATATAACTTCATACCAGAAGGCATTGAACTGGTTGAATATTAGAAATAGACGCCAAATTCACATACTGTCTCTATTGTATAATATCCTTAACTGTCCCGCCACACCCTCTTATCTCGCCGAAAATTTTCAGCGTCTTTCCAATCATGGATTAGCGCTACGCTCAATAAGAGATTGTTTATTGGCCTTTCCAGTTCACCGCTCCTCTTTCTTTACGTCGTCCTTTACTGTCCATGCAGTGAGACTCTGGAATCAGTTACAAACTAATATAAGACTCGCTCCATCCTTGGCATGCTTTAAGAAGCGACTGAAAAAACTCTTAATTTCTAGTCAGTAAAATAACGTGTTTCATTCCTGATTTTTCTTTTCCTTTCCTCTCCACCATCCCTTCCATTCCTTTTGATTGATGATATCTCACTTTATATGAAAAATAATGTTCGGGTGATTGTCCGTATTTGTGGGGTTCGTGTCATGTTCTCGCGTATATGTTTATGGCTTTCGTGGGGATGGATAGTCATTTGAATGATTTATGCGACCACGTAACTTGCTTCATTTACTTTTGTTTGGTTGGTTGGAAGAGATTGCCACCTGGCAATAAACCCGCCAGTTTGTATTGCAATAAAAGTGTTAAATAAATAAAATAAATAAATGGCTAAGTACTCTTTTATTTCGTGTATTATATATTTATATGAAATCCAATTGTATAGAACAAATAAGAGCAGATAGGTTCCACTTAGTCCATCAACGAAATCGACAAAAATATCAGTCATAATTTGATTTTAGAATACATTCACCAGACAACGCTGTTAATAAAAAGCTGCCGGAGGTGTCAAGTCAACATCCGTATAGCACTTATTTTCATCAATTGATTAAAAAAGACAAAAGGCTTTTGGAAATAACTTTTCAAATCAATGATATTTTTATCGAACCTTCATCATATGAATTGACTCGAATAACGGGTTATTCTTTTAAAAAAATAATGTTAGTGTAATAAATTAAAAATATTTATAAACATAAGTTTTTTTTGGCATTACTTAATGAAAAGTTTTAGTTTTGTTTTAATTGTAATATTGTAAGATTTTAAAAATATCATTGTGTACGAGTATAAAAAAAAATTGATGCGCGTATAGAATTTTATTTATCTTTTGCTTTCACTAATTTTTTATTTATATTTTTTTCTAAATTAAAGTTTCAATTTATATTATAAGGTAGATATTTTTATTTTTATATAGGCTATTTTTTATATATAAAGAAATTGTAAGAATACATGTTGAGGTATATAAAGGCGTCAATTGGAATGTGTTAGTGAAGTATATTTTGTTTTCTCCTTGCACGGCATGAGGCAGTTGTGTGCCGTAGTGCGTATTTACTTATTTTTTACTACTATACAAGTTGAATTAATCATGTTTGTTTTGATATTTATGTCCACTTTATTGTAACATATTATTTGTCTAGATTAACTCGCATCTAAATTTGAATTGTAAATTTGCGAAATTAGTAATGGTCGAATTCGACCCCAAACTAATAAATAAATAATTTACAGCACATGGAGAGATTATAAATATTTACTTACTTATCGGTATGCATATTAGTAAGTAAATATTTATAAGAAAGTATATGGATAAAGATGTTATATACGTAAGATTGAATAATCAATTTGAGA
>OX463840.1:27223754-27410244 GCA_949825065.1 Odontocerum albicorne
ATATATATTATATATATATATTGTTTTATCTCAAGTTGAATGGTGTGGGTTATCAGCTCAAGTACCCACCTATTCCCGTATCTAGAAAAAAAATCGTTGATTTTATTTATATAAGGGGGTGTTTAACTAAGAAGAAAGATATTGTATCAATGCATGAGTTCCTTTATGAAATAAAATGGTTATTGTAACATAGGACAGAGATATGTAAGAGGAGAAAGATTAATCAAAATCTGCGTTGCCCCAAGAATATTTAATGATGGAAACTTATTTTGAATAACAAAAAATATTATTTTATATCGCTTAAATACTGATTATGCATGCGATGATTCTTAACAGCAATCAACTAGGAAGAAAAATGGTCATGTTAATTATAAAGTCATTTTCATGTAATTTTTTTGGTTAAAAATTGAAAGACAAATGAGAAGTTGTTGGCCAACTCGATAAGTAAAAACGAAACAAAAATTTCAAATTAATTATAAATTCTAGATTTAAGAACATATAAATAAGAAAATCCTGAAAACTGGAAATTTTAAACGCTAACGATAGTTTCTAATGTAAGATAGATTTTTGAAAAAAGAGAAATATTGGGTATTGGTCATGTTCATTATAAATTCTAAAAGAGCTGGAAAATATGTAGTCGATGAATTTGAAACGAACAATTGAGAGGATCATGGATAGGATAAGCGACCTAATTGGATGACATTAGTTCATAGAAGATGAAAGAACAATATGGGCAATAACCATCCATTTAATTGGTTTAAATATTGAGTATTACTTTTCCATGTCAATCAGTTTTCTTTGAACCTTAATCTTCAAATAATAGAATGGCCCATTTGCAATATTTTTGTTCTTCTTTGCGTTTTCTGGGCTGTGTCTGTTTTCGAATTCTTTTGTAAGGAGAAACTTGTATTTGTTATCGAGTTTCCTAAGAATAAGATCCAAATTAGGACATTTTCCGAGTAGAGATGAAAGAAAAAATTTAAGAAAAATCGAAGATGGTTGAAGGAAAAACTTGATATTGATGCTTGGCACAGTATTCATTTTAATTGTAAGAAGGTATTTGTTAGTACCACTTTATTAATTTTATCTTCATTTTAAATAACTTCAGTATTTATTTGTCTAACGGAAAAGCATACGCCACTTTTTTGTAAAAAATAATAAATAAATAAAAATATCCGAATCATAGCAAACATAACAAATAAATAAAATTGATTTTTGTCATTAGCCTGTTTAAGGTTACAAAACTAAGAAAAGATAATAAACATTCATTGAAACCTTTTATTTAAAGAGTACCCAATTAATTTTTTTTAAGTATTAAGAAACATTATAAACACCACGTGTTTTTTTCACCAGATCAACCAATACATATTAATAAGGTGAAATCGCTCCTCATTTTAGAGATCTTCATTTACGGTCCACTCGACGCGACTGTGGAACGAACTACCTCAAGTCATTAGATTGCAACATGCTTATTTACGTTTAAGATAGTTTTAAAAAATGTTGCACCTCTCAAAAAATCCTTTAATCCAAATTTTCCTTCCTTATCTTTGAACGAATTCCTTTCTTCTAGTTACTCTGTATATGTTTAGAGTTTAGTCATTTTACTTCAATTATATACTCGTACTTTTTTTTTGTAAAATCTGTCCTGGATAACAACTTGACGTATCCAAATTAACCTCGTTGATTGAAAGAAATTCCTCTGAAGCAATAAGTTCCAGATGTAGCATGTGTAACCATGTACACAAAAAAAGACATCGATGTACTATGCTGCTCTCTAACTTAAGATCCCTTAAGATTATTTATTTAAAATTTAAAGAATTTTAGTGTTCAAATCAAGTTATTTTATTATCAACACATTAAATTTATTTCTAATCCTTACTGACCTGTATGAATGTATATTTTTCATGTAATAATTATCAAATTAAGATAAAAAAATATGTAAGAACGTTGAACACCCTGCAGGAGTGAGAAACGTGACCTTTGTTTAAACTGAATTTACGTAAACTCGTATCGTATCTCCGTGAAACACAAAGTTCAACTTACAGAGAGTTCCACGTTGAATACTTGCTTCTATACTTATCTTCAATTTGCACATCCATTTGAAAAATTTAGACCTTTCAAAACTTCATTTCCTTCAAGTTTAAAGTTTACACTTGAATTAAGCCAGATGCTTTGTCTGTCTCCTTAGTGTTTGTGTACAAGGTGAAAGTTTTTGAGGTGGAATTTTTTTCGTGTAGACATTTTGTAGCATTGGGTTTTAAAATATATATTTATACGATCTATACAAACGATGGATGTGCTTTTAAATTATTTGATTATCAACGAAAAACGATATTATTTTTGTTGTTATTACTATTCATTCCAGTTGAAATAACAAATTAAATTTTTTTTTTCTAGTTAATGTTTTTAAATTGTAAAAGGTTTACAACTCTACCCAGTCGTAATAATTCTTTTTAGAATTGTTACTCCTTCTCTTACACCGTACTTTCAGATATTTATTATAATAACACTAAAAATACAAAATTACAATGATCTTTTAGAAAAAAATGGTTTGAACAACAATCCGAGAGATATAAGAAGTTGAACGCTAACCGAAATGTTTTGAACAATTACAATCCGAGACCTATAAGAAGTTGAACGCTAACCGAAATGGTTTGAACAATTATAATCCGAGAGATATAAGAAGTTGAACGCTAACCGAAATGTTTTGAACAATTACAATCCGAGACCTATAAGAAGCTGAACGCTAACCGAAAATAGGTATTACATCATTGATGGAATGGAAACTGACATTGCATATATTTATAATTGTGTACGTACTGTTGAACTTGAATAATCAAATGGCCATCAGAGTTTCATAACGGAAAATAACTTCAAAACAATCGACATGTTGGACCAGAATCTGTCTTTTGTCCGACAGATATAAAATATACATTTTTTTCTGTCGCTACATAATGCTAAAAATATAATGGTACGAGTTTAAGGGGGGGGGAAACAGCTTCTATCTAGAACGATCTACTCTCAATCGATTTTTAAGAAACGTACTTTTAACGACATGAAAAAAATTACGTACATTGCTCTTTATATTATTTATAGTTAAGGCATTAACATTGTGGAGGTTTAAAGACATTGCAATTTGTTTTATCAATCACTGATTATTTCACTTTATGGAACGATATAACCATACTGGTTTCAAGAGTCTTGTTTGCGCTCCCCTGATGATAAGGTGAATACCTTGAAACCGGTAGGGTTATATCGTTACGTAAAGTGGAATAAAAATTGTTTAATAAAACAAATTACAACGTAGCCTTTTTTCTAATACCGCTACACCGAAGTGAGAATAGGATGACTGTGACGAAAGAATAGAAAGACGTTTGGTCATAAAGTGAAGAGAATGGCATGCGGTAGGGAAAATACTTCAGCTGTTTGATTATCATAAGGTTGTAAGTCTTGACTGATGGTAAGCTTAAAGACTTTCTTAATTATAGGAAATTAAGTCAATTCATTCTAACGTATGCAGTTCAAGTAGCCTCCAAGACCAAAAATAGACGAATGCAAGCTATCGATAACCCTTTCAAATATAAGTATGATATTCCTCAACATATAAGTATTAGTTACGTGCATATGCTATAGAACTAAGCTGGAAGAAAACATTGTCTTTGGTTCCATTAATCAAACTTTTGATTTTTTTACAACTGGAGCAGCCACGAAACTACGTTGTTCGTCATCGTACATGTCAACAATACTACAGTACATCTCTAGCGCGTGGTAGTATTGTTAACAGATAAACTTTTTCACCGCACTGGGAATCTTTTTTTTGTACCATTCGGAGTCGAACCCAAACCCCCTGGTGGTCTTAATTACTAGGCCATGAAAGTCATCTAATACAGAAAATAATTTTATAAGCCAAACGAAAACGAATTCAGGTGAAATTAAGTTTAAAAGGAAAACCACGTTAAAAATAAATCGAGAAATTGTCGTAAGAAAATGCTTACAATGATGACATAAGAAGTAAACTCCGTGGTATATGCTTTAAAATACTAACAAATATAAAATAAATCTCGTGACACGTGTTTTCATTTTCCGCCTTGACGTTCTCGAGGATTAGTGTAATTAGTAGATTAGCAAAGTAATTTATTATTACATATTTTTGCATTGAATTCAATAAAAACATTTGATGAAGAGTCAAATCATTTATAGAACATAAATTTTATTTACAAAAGTATTATCAAAATAACATACCAAAAACCTAGGATAAAGAATTCATCTTGTTAGCGAATATTTAGATTTACGACTAGAAATATGAATCTGATAGCGATGGAGGTGTTGAAAGGCAAGGGGAGCCATGTAGCCTCACTAATGGAAAAGGCGTCAAGTTACTGTTATTGTTACAGCGCCTTATTTTCATCCCAGGAACACGATGTATGGGTGCATCCAAGCTACCTCATATGGTCTCACATAGAAAGACATTAATCATGACTCGACTCGCTTTTAGAAACGTCTTGTCATCCTCTCGTCTTGTCATCTTTTTCATTTTTTAACTAACCAGTTACGTAAGATTTATGTTCGTTTTTAACATTCTTAAGAAAAATAAAAAAGTATTGCTTTATATATGATATTGTTCTCAAATTTTTAACACACACCACCAAGTATATTACTTTCGTTTATTTTATCAAACAAATATATGTCATCGTTTATCTTTTATTTTTCATATAACGTATGATTACTTTTAAATCAATTTCGGTCAACGTTTATTTATACTTTTCAACCAATTGCACAGTATATATTTAATACTAAATGATTTTGACATCTCAATAATAACTAATGTATTATAATATATTTAAAAATAAATTAATTTGATATTTAGTTTCGACATTTTTGATATATGGAAGCACGTATCACGGGGATTGATATCCCCGCAACACGCATTTCTATATCATATCTCGAGGCTCACTTCCTCCCCTGAAATAGATAAGATATAGAAGAAAAAGTCGTGGAGTAACACAATTGGTAGAATAATAATGTTTTTCATTATTTAATTTCTTATACATATATGGAGTAACACCAAGCTTAAGTCGAAGCCTTTTATTAAATAATTGAATTTCTATTCAAAATATTGCATTGTACTTTCGTTGTATATAGTACTATTTGACGAGTTAATTTTCATATGGCAATCTCTTCTAACCAACTAAAAATATGTTAAATAGGTGTTATGTTAAAAAATAAGACTGTGAGCATTTTAAAAATAAATACGATTTCAATAAAAGGAATAAATGTGATAATTCCTGGTTTCAAAGGCAAGCGTCTTACCAACTAGACCACAGAATACCATAGTTTACGTGTACAATTGGTATAATGGTGTCGGTGTATAACACTTTCGTTGTATACAGTATACCCTACCGAGCTTGTTGTCATGTGACAATCTCTTTCAACCAACCAAAAATATGTTAAATAGACCTTAACCTTTTAACCGCGTTAAAAATCAAATTCGACAAACCCTGTTCGCGGCACAATTTCGGCGTTTTTTAATTCCTAAGTTTAAATGCGTATTTAGTTTAGAACCACTGATATTTAATTACAACTTCAGGTAAACATAACACACAAGTAATTTTCTGATAATAAATAAAAGTCATTACTCTTGAAATAAAGGAGATAAATTAAATATTACGTAAAATAAACAAACGAATGATACGATCATAGAAATTCTTCTTTCCACACTCCCCCACTCAAGTGCCTATCTGTGTGTGTGTGACGAGCTGCACTGGGACGGCATGGGATTCAGCGCGTATTGTATGGGCACAAGGATATGAATTATGAAGTGTTTTTTACTTCACAAACACTATAAATCTCACTCTGTTCACACCATATTTATTGGTCTATATTTAAATACTTAACTCAGAATTATTTATTATTATGAAATAAAAATTGAGATTGTTTATTTTTCAATATTTCTTTTTCTCGTGGTATGCCCTAAAGCATGGCTGGAAACACAACGGAACATTGCATTCAGAACACATAAATTTAGTCATTTTACGCACTTTAACATTTATTTTAGTTTTAGCACAGACATGACACCTTCGACGTGGATTTTTGCACTTTGGCGTAGATGGAATGTTTATCTTTTCATGATTTAAATATTTATTTGGTATAAATCTTGTAGGGTTGTCAGCAGAAGTAGTGGGGCATTGAACTTTGTTGAGCATTACTTTTTACAAATTTTTCTCAATCAATTGCCGAATAACAGCTAGCTGAAATTCAGCCAGACTAATCGATTTAGATGTAACAAGTTTGTACAAAATATGGGCGTTGAGCAAATACAAATCTATTACATGGAAAAACACCTTCTTGTACCATTTGACGGACTTTCTCATGCAATTTAATCCACTTAGCATCATGTCCGCTTTGTCTACGAAACCCATACATTTTTTGTAATCGATTACGCACTTGGGTTTTTGTATGGCTTCACCGGTTGACCTGTTTACTTTTCCAGTACAATCTTTTGAATCGTCATGAAGAGTGGTAAGCATGTGCACGTCGCGCCGATCACACCATTTCAGCGCCAGCAATTTTCTATTGTTAAAAGATTCCACTTCTCGCTTTTTCAATTTTTTAAAATTTGGCATGCCTTTTCGGTTTTTATACACTGTTCCACAAGCATTTGTTTTGTTTTCATATAATCTTTTAAAGAGTTCAGGGCTAGTGTACCAGTTATCACAAAACAAACTGTGTCCTTTTCCGATATAATTATTTAACAGAGTTGTGACCACTGAACCAGATATACTGAGTCCCATTTCATTGTCAATTTCAGTTTGAGATCCTGTATAAATTATGAAATCTAATATATATCCAGTCATCACGTCACAGAGTACAAACATTTTTATTCCAAATCTATGCCGTTTTGACGGGATATATTGTTTGAAAACCAAGCACCCTTTGAAAGCAATTATGCTTTCACCTATGCAGAGATTCTGAAAAGGTGCGAAGGTTTCTTTAAATATTTTTCTGGTAAAATCAATCAAAATTTTTATTTTATGCAGTCTATCTGATGATTTTGATGCGTTGTCACTAAAATGTAGCATCTGTAAAATGAGCTCAAATCGGTCCCTAGACATTGTTTGCCCGAAAATAGGACTCAGCAGAAGAGGATCTGTTGACCAGTGCTTCTCGATAGTAAGATGACGATTCTTCGTTATTAACATTGTAACTGCTACAAATATGTACATTTCGTAAATAAATGTATCATACCATCTTCTTATCCTTGATTTATCTCCAAAACTTTTATTATTAATTTCATGTTGATAAAAACTATTCGTTTCGTCAACAATTTTGCTAGTTATATCTTCATTGAGAAAATGTTCAAAATAGTCAAGTTCGGTGGAGTTTTCAGAAAACGTAATGTCTGGATTCACTCCTGAAAATGCGTTGAAATTATGAATAACCGGAATATGTGAACCCGAAAGCCACGAAGATGAATACGTTTCTGTAGACGATTCACCGCCAAATCCAATATTTTTATCATTATCAGAATCAATAACATCACTAAGGTTCGAAATATTATCGTCTTCACTAACACTTGATCCGTAATTTGACCCAAGTTCACATACGTAATCGCCAATTTCTTCTTCACTTAGACCACGTTTAGTCATAATGAATATAACGTGTTAAAAATAATAAAACAGAAAATTTAAAATTTATTGATTTCAAATACAAATATAAAATTTGAAATCAAAACACTAAAAACTGACAATAACTAAACGAACCATACACAATTATATAGTCACTAATTAAAATATTTGAAAAGAAATAAAAAAAATCAGATTGAATGCTGCTCGTATATAAAATATTTAGTAATGTTTACGTAAGCGAAAGACGCGCCACGTTTCACTTAACCGGACCAGTAAAGCGTGCGTCACATACTGTCCACACATATTGTCATGCGTCACACATACGACGTGTAGTATGAAATATTATTTGAGAAATAATCTGCGCTCTGTTTATTCAAAAATATTTCATAAACTAATACATTATTTGACAAGGTTTCGAGATATGTCGCTAGAATAAAGGTTATTTTAAATTTTAGTTTAATTTTTATCCCGGTTTTGTGTCATTGTTTATAAGTATTTCTCGTTTCAAATTTGGGTTGTCGTCAGATCACAGACGTCTGTGCGCTTAGCGCACTAATGTTGTCCAATCAAATCACAGGCGTTTGTGCGCGCCGCGGGGAAAGAGTTAAGTGACAGCCTGGAATATACTCGTAGGTTTAAAAAATCTGGATTCCAACGGGAATCGAACCCGCTGCCCCAGGGTTGGAAGACATGCGTCTTGCCAACTATGTCACGGAAGTGTATCTCAATTTGGAGGATGTTATGAGACGAGTTCAGACCTTTTAATAGCCTAACGGTTTTGAAGGTATTTTTACATTGCCTTAACATATTATCTAAGACGAGCCTGAATCGTTATATTGTAGACGTAGCCTTGGTTGCAGGCCTTATATGGTATATATGGAAGTTGTGTTTCATAGACTTAACGTTGTGCTCATGTGAAATGGTTCAAAGCATCGGTCACACCATGATGAGTATCCAATATATTAATTCCCAAATAAACTAAAGGAAATAAATTAGCTAGCTCCTGAGGCCGTATGTTATCATGGATGAGACACCAGAACATCCGACTGTGAGAGGGAAATAATTGAAGTTTAATAAATTATACTTTTTTTAGTAAAAATTCGTTATTTGTTAAAGTTAAAAAATATATATTTTTACTTTTCAAGAAGTAAATATAAATGCTTTCTATCTTAGTGTACCAGTAAAAATAACGCATATTTAATAGTATTTATTCGATCGCTGGTATGGTATAGAAGGCATTTTCTTTACACAGTTCCATTATCTTAGCATGATATGTTTCTGTAGTTAGGCACCTTCATAAATATGTAGGCGGACGGATTAGGTAAGAAAACATTTCGAGATTTCCCAAAAGGCCTCCAAAGGAATATTCGTTTTTCAGGACATATTTTGGAAATTTTAACGAATTTCATATGGGAATATGCCTCTGTTTTGTATTGTATACAGTATTAATAGACGAAATCCCTGGAATATTTCCACCTAAACAATTTGTTTTGATTCATATCTGCTTATTCATCTTTTCCCAACACAACGTTTACAATTTGAATAAATCTCCATTTAAAGCTGTTATTTTTATTTTATAACAACCGTCGTTAGATACCTTTCCATTTTTAATACATTTTTAATAAGATCATATTAATTTGAAAAAGTTCGGTTTAAAATGAGTCTCCATATATCACTATACATTAAAATCGATAGACAAATCGGAATAGGTAATAGACACCAGCCATGGTTACGCAACATAATATAGAAATGGTCCGGTATTTAAAGAATTTAGAAGCTATTCCGTGTGCCAAATACAGCGACATTTTCTCAAGAGTGGACGTCTACTTCATGGGGACCATATACGGTACATAAATAAAAAGAACATCACCTATAAGAAACTTAGGATACACTCTCTTTAATCTGCGAATAAAAATCGTATCTTCGAGTTTCGTATCATTTTTCGTTTACAAACTAAATACCAATGATATTTTTTGATTTTCTCTGTTCTTCGAAGTGAAATCTCAATTAATTAAGGCTTGATTTGATTTTATCAAAGTGAATTGATTAATTTAACATGTATTTTATTGTTTTATTAGAATTTACTCACAAATATGTTAATACAACCTTGATATTGTTTAAGTAAAAAGAGACGGATATTCGAGAGTAAATCTTCAAGATGAGCCATCTTTGGGGTTTCCCGCAGGTCTAGGGGCCATTGGATAAATCCTCCAACGCCCTCAAATTGAACGATAATAATCACCATAGATAGTCTTGGACCTGATTAAGTCACGGCTTTGAAGGACTTGACGTGCCAAGCTAAGAGGCAAGGTGGAACATTTCATCGCATTCCTGTGATCCTTATGGAACGTTCAGTGTGTTCATAAAAATACTTTTTCAATCTATATCTTCTACTTACGAGTATATCACATATTTTAAAAGTCTTGATCATTGAGTTAATTTATTTTTCCTTTCTTCAATATTATTGACCTCAAAATCTAAAATGAATGAAAACATTTAAAGATTTTTCAAAATGAAAAGATATACAAGCTGAAAAGAAAAAATAAATATTTTTTTCCGAATATATTGTTATATTTAAGGTATTTTGTATTTTAAAAAGAGTCCGTGTTTTCAAAAAAAATACTAAGGTTTTTATTTGTTTATTATTTTTAAACGTGCCACTGTAACATTGATGATAGATTTAAGATTTTGTGAAAAGATAAAAAAAATCTCACGCTAGAAACATTAAATTTATAATGATAATGGTTGTATTTGTTGATAAATAAGAATACTTTAAAATGCTTTTGTAAGTAAGCATAAAATTTAAGTAACGATCATATTCCGGTCTTTAGCATAAAATTAGGAGCCACACCAGCCACTGGCGAGAGTACATTAGGCTACACGGCACTTCATCTTTTAGCCATTAAACTTATGTTCATATTTCAGAACTGCACAGTTTTTCAACACCAATCTAAAAATATATTTCATTTTATATGTAGTATTTCATATTTGAGAAACGATACTAAATTGTGCTTTTCAGATTCATAAAAAAATAACAGCTACAATCTGTGGAGCACGCTTGGGACGAAGAGCTCAAAATAAATGTCTTGTTTACCATAAACAATAATATTTTGTTTTAATTTTTTTTCTTACCCAATGAATATAAATATTTCTTATCCAAAATGTATGTGATATCGTGAATCAATATCTTTAGTGTGTAAAGTTCAAACAGTAAGGTCGTTCTATTGTATTATAATTTTATATCTTTAGGAATAATAAAATTTCAAGAAACTGATACATATCCATTCTTACCCACCAAAGCTTAATAACATTGTCTTTCTGAGCTATGAGACTTGTGATCAAATACATCGTGAAAAATTTCATAGAATCTGAATGAAAAATCTAGCCCTCCATTCAATGAAACCTTACGCGAGTGTGAGCACCATTATTATCGACTGTTCTATTCGTACAGCTCTTCTCGCTATCTCTCTAGAATGTTCAGCACTCAGTCGTCACTGGATCCTCATACTTCAGCGCCCCGACTCGACGAGCACTAGCTATTACTCAATTAACTTCAACGGAGATTATCTTGTTGCTCCACTTATCGCTTCAATCAGGTTTCTATAGAGATATAATGCTCTTTCTTGTTGAAGACGACGTTGGACGTGCCGCTATTCAAAAAGTTTTCGCACATAAGACAGTTTTGATTGGTGAAAATTGATTTTGGGATCATATATCAAGAGGTTGTTTGTTGAACATGACAAATGATGACCTACGACAAGATATTATTAAGAAAATATGCTTATTTCAACTCGTCTTAATTTCCCTTGGTAGTTTTAGTGATATATTTTTGGACAAAAAATACGAATGTGGGTGGGTCGGTTCGAAATGATTCTTGTAAAATAATTTGGAAAAAAACTATTATCATTTTGAGAAACACAAAATATCTTTCTGTATCTAAAGGGAATAAAGTATATTTACAAAATCGTATCATTCATAACTTTTTAACAAAATTAAAAGAATATATTTTTTAGTTTTCTTTTTTTTTCTTGATTACTAAAAAAAAACAATTATTTATAAAAAAAAACAAAGTTGGATCGAGATAAAAAAAATGTAATGTTCAAAATACATCCTTATGTAAAATAATATATTGTTATAATTTATCGTTTTTAGATTTACAGAGAAAACTCAAAATTAATAAAAAATAAAATTATGTCGTTATACTGATACAAAGCCTTCTAAATCGTGATAAAAAGGAAACTTAAACAGAAAATATTTATATTAATGTTGTGTTTCGTGAGTAATTTGCTGGGTATACGCACATTCCGCAAGAAAATTGTTGTGAGATATGCGTATGCACCAGCAAATACTCACCGAACCATGAATTTAAAGTAATCAAACGTAGTGATCCATTTCAAGTAAATTTTCTTGAAAAAGTGTACATGAAAAGCTCATTATCATTCTAAAGTGTGGCTCATGACTGGTCATCCTGACTTCCATGATAGCCTCTGAAGAGTCCTCTCCATCCATTCCTGCACTTCGCAGCTCGAAGGACAATTATTAAGGATATTCCTGTAGCGTCTCTCACTTGGTCAGTCCAACGCATTGAAATTCTTTCTATTGTGGGTCGTCCTTCCGCGCCTCCAGTAACCACACACATATCCAAACTTTGTCCGTGGTAACGAGCATTGTGCCCAAAGAATCCGAGTACTCGTCGAAAGCATATTATCGACAATCTGTTGGCGATTCTCATTTCTTCCAGAATGAAGGCGTTAGTTCCATGGAAAGTATGGTTGGATCAAGTGAATACATGTTAAAAATTACGAAATCTTAGAAAGTCAGAAAAACTGTCGAAGTTATATCAGAAGATGTACGGATTTAAACGAATCTAAGAATGTGTGTCATAGGAAAGTCCGGCCCTCTCTCCTGTCTATCTGAACAGGGAAATGGCGTGATGCTATATACTCGTATGTGTAAATATAAACATTTTTCTTTGTATTGTTTTCAAATACGAGTATAAAACAAATTATGTAAAGTTAAGAAATAAATAACACGTAAATACTTTAAAAAAAAATCTTTAAATTAATTCTTTAATAAATAAACGATAATGTATTGAGAAATTCTACTCACAGGCAATAAAAATTATCCTAGATACAAATTCATTACAACGCATTATCTCACTCACCCTCGAACAAATCTCCCGCCAACTCACGCTGAGTAGACAAATCGACTTGGTAACAAAACTAAAATGTCAGGCAAATTTGTCTGGAAAACTGATATCCTATCAGTTAAAGATTTTTTTGTAGACCATCGGACCCAAGTGTTATGTTAACCCCCTCTTTTGACTAGTACGACTTTCTATACTGAAAACTCTATAAATGAAATCATCAATAAATAAATTAGATTTTTTTTAAAAAGCGATTCATATACGGAATATATGTATAATATTAATTAAAATGTATTTATTTAAGCTAAAACTATTGATACTTCATTACGCAAATTAAGACTGAAAACTATATCTCTTCTCAAAATAGATTATTTAAGTAGATATCATAGTAGTTTTCTTTAAAAAGATATGAATATTTTGACTTTCTATGACATAATCCGGAGTACACTAAATCAAGATGAAATTGACCTAGGGACTGATGTTATAAGAAAACTGAAGAAGAAAACATTGAGTTGATTTGAGTATGCAGAAAGTTTGAATTATATATGGCTGACAAACAAATACGAGTATACTGCGCGAACATTACAACTTGGAGTTTTAGGATAAAAACATCCAAGAAAATATTGTATAAAGAAACAAAACTTGAAAATAACAAAAATCGAAAATGTATGGATGTGCAATAAACAAAATACAAACATGATGATTGAACATTCGGGTGCTCTGTTCTCTCTGAAAACCATATTTTTTAATGAAAAGATTACAGTTTATATATTCATAAAAATTATAACTGGAAACAGTTAGTTGCCTGACTAAGAAAAATAAAATGAATCATAGTTATTCTCCTTCTAGATATATTTTGTAGCTTCACATCATTTTAGATTATGATATTATTTAAAATATTTTATTTTAGTAAGATTTCAAACTCTCAAACTGATATTGTAGATAATTTTAAAAAATATGTTTACAGCGTACAAAATAAATTTGCCTTTAACAAATTTAGATGATAAGATATACAAAATAGGAAAAAGAATACCTAATTTGAAAAATGTATGAGATTTATAATTTTTTATTTTGTAAATCATCAATTTTTTTCATAGGAGTATAATGCGAGAAGATAAATATGAGATTCGGCAGGTTCGAGAGTGTCGACTAAAAATGCGATAATTATTGAACTGTCTCCCTAATACCACATGTCAGTAAATTTGTCATGGCAAGATTCAAATATTATCTAGAGTGTCAAATTCTAATGAAACAAGAAAGTTTTATGAAATGCGATGGAACAAGGAAACACCCTTAACAACAAGAGGGTATTTCGAGTTCCTGTGATTCATTGATTATTAGAATGTGTTCTACTGCATTAGGTGGTATTGCCTCTTGCAAGTTCTGAGAGAGATGTGAAATCAGAACAATCTGATACAGCATCTATCTGTTCTGAAGAAACTCTACGTATGCAAAGATAGTGTATTTTTTTCTACATCCTTTTAAATCTACAAAAGGGGTCCGATTAGGTTGTCTTTTACCTCCAGGTCTTTTTAAATATATGTATGAAGAAAACATCATACGTAAAGTACTAGACGAATGGTAACATGTAATAATTATAGAAGGCTGTAAGTTATTCAACATAAGATTTGCAGGTGATATAACCTTAGTCGTTAATAACAAAGATGAAATACTAAAATTTATAAATCAATAGAAAGTTGGCAATTCGGGCTTGATGAAAATAAGCAATACCAAAATACTGTTTGTTGACCGACTCAATAGGTTTACTGTAATAAAAGTATTTAGCTTGGACACTATGAAGAAGTTGACAAATGTAGACAATCTACCTAGGGGAACTAACCTTGAACAATGAAGTTTGTGAAGCAAGAGTGATTTGGACGAATTAATATGGCAAAATCTGCAGCGACTAAATTTTGGCCAAAAATAGATGTGAGCAAGACAAAATCAAAGAGATTACCTGCCACTCATTGAGAATTGTACTTATTTTAACTCACTGCAAGAAAAAATATGATTCTGCAACTGACATTGCTGTGAAAAAATCAACGTAAACGAAAGGTGGACAGAAGATTTGTCTCCAGATATTTACTTATTTGATTTTAATACCAACTCTTTGGTCAAAGCTGCTATCTTAACACTCAAAATAGTAGTGATTATCGTCAACTTCTGTAAACGTAAAGAAGTATGAATAAATTGGATAATTTCATGATCCAATTTATTCATACTTCTATCTCAATATCTCTTTGAATATACGCATTTTTCGAACAATAAGGATTGTCTACAATGGAACTAATGGACAGCGTGACTATTTAAGTACAGGTATCACACCGCTAGATCGCCTAAGGATGAATGTGAAAAATTCGCGAGGGGGTGGGTCAAATAACCATCGATTTTCAGTATTCAAAGCGTATATATATATAAATGGATCGCTTTGAATACTGAAAAGCGGTGGTCATTTGATTCACAAACCAGATAGACAGAGAAAACCCTTATTTTACAAATAATAACTGTTGGTCGGAATTGAATTCACAAGATTAAGTTTTTGTTTTTAAAAATTGTGATTATTACTACACTTATTTTCATACATCACTGATTATTTTAAAATATTTTTTTTTAAAAAATAGAAAATCAACACGAGTTTTTAGTCGAAAAACATTATCTAACGTTGATTAAAAAAAAACATTATTTACCTTATTTTTTTGGGGAAAAAATGAGTTTAATAAGTAAAAAATATAAATTTAAGGCATTTCAAATAAATTGAAATATTTAATTACATGTTTTATTAACCATATTGTATTGTTTTGGAAATATATTTCGATAAGAGTATCAGTTACCATGTTTTTTTTTTATTATTTGGGTTTATTGAACAACAAAAGCAAACAAAGATCGGATAAATCCTGTGGGAAACAATAAGGAAAAAAATAAAGGAGTATAAACCACTAAAGATATTGCAAACGCTTGAACGTGCCCCTCCCTACGTATCACACGCACTTGAGAACCTCTTAAAGTAACCCTATACGTGATCGTTACTTTTCTTTTTTTTTAGATATATGTCTCACAGTGCTTCCCAATCTTAGTTCCGAAATTTTTCATTCTCTGTTGAAGGATGATATTTTATATTTATATTAAATATTTATTCATCAATCACTTGAATGCAATAATAGAGTTACTATTTTTCTAGTTTCATGGGTATTTTTAATGTATTTAGATGTTGTTGAATTCACGAGAATCCGTCTT
Organism: Odontocerum albicorne; assembly: GCA_949825065.1. Lineage (NCBI taxonomy): Eukaryota > Metazoa > Arthropoda > Insecta > Trichoptera > Odontoceridae > Odontocerum > Odontocerum albicorne. Next base: position 27,239,760 of record OX463840.1, read on the forward strand.
AAGGATTGAATGGAAGAAGAGATATTATATTTTATGTTAAGTATTTTTTGTACTTTGGCCTGTAAATTTGTATCGTCGTTAAAAATCACTTGTGTGATTTGTTTTGTCAATAAATGAAAAAAAACTGGATGTACACATAGGTACATTCCAGACAAAAAGGCGAAACTTTCAGGTTTCAAATATTGGACAAACAAATAAGTCAAATACCTTAGTAAATGAAATTCATATCAATCAATAAATACAAATCCGATTATGGAATAAAACATTAATATAATACCTAAAACAATACAAATTTCCCATTTTTTTAACTGAAAATGACTCACTTTTTTATCCCTTCTACCAAACTTGCACGTTAAAAGGTTACGCCATTTTACGAGGATAATGACGATTTAAAAATAATGAGGTGCACAGATTGCAAATTAGGGCAAAAGGTCATTAAATTTCGACATGGAAATTTCCAGATGAATGTAGGCAGATTTCAGATAAGTTGGTGTAATGAAGCAGAACGCCCGAAGGAAGTTATGTACGAGTATATATAATATTGTACAATACATCAATAATGGAGAACTTTGTACAAAACTAGATGCTAAACAGGTGGCGAAGTCAGAAATAAGTATGGAAACAATCCAACACAAATTCATCCTAATCTGCCTAAACTTCTTTCCATTCCGCCCGTATACCGTATAACCTGGCTGGATAGTTGTTCGAATTCGTAAAAGAAATTAGATATTTCAAAATGATTGAATTGCTATTTAAATTAAACAATGGTTATTTTCTGTTTAAAACAAGTTCTTTGTTTTAAGTAAAAAAATCGGAAACACTGGCAAATTATTTTGTACGCATCAAATCTCCTCTCGTGTCAGAATGATTGGGACGAGAAGAGAAACAATATTTTTTCCAAGAAAAACATCGCCTCGTTATGAATGATTTTAATGAAACTAAGATAAGAATATAAATTACTTATTGCTTACTTATCAACAGTACATTTATTGAATGTCGATTTGAGTAATCAAAATACTTTTTTTATAGTCAAGCGAATTGCAAGCGTTGAAATTGAATTTAACGAGTATTTATTTTGGAAAAATGATAAAAACTTAAATTTATGCTGAAACATTCATAGGGTTATTTAACATTTGGTCAATGTTTTTTTTTTCATGTATTGTTACACTTTCATTGTATGTAGTAAACTCTAGGGGGAGGGCAATCGTTCTGTGGAGCTCTCATCGAACCAACCGATGAAATGTCGAAGGTTAAAAAAAGACTGGAACTTTAAAAAAAAATGGTTCCAACGGTAATCGAGCCCGTAACTCCGGGGCTGGTGAGGGCGTCTTTTCAAGTAGGGCAACAGAGGTCGACATCATCATCAGTAGTTTTCATTTCAAGTATTGATTCTTTTTCCACTCTGCATTCTATCTTTATTTTTTATTCTGTTTTATATTGTTTTACTACTTAACATAACTAACGCTCTTATTTCACCGCATATCATGTTTGTTTTCTCTTCTTAAGTCGGCTAGCAGGACTACGCCGTCCGAGCAAAGAAATTAAACATGATGGGGGAAGAGGAATATGTTTTATTATATAAAATATGTATTTAAACTGTTGTTTTATTATTATATATTTTCTTATAATGCTAAAATAACATAATAAAAACTTGAGAACGTTAAAGAGAAAATTAATATTCTAACTTGTACACGTGTATAAAATTAGTAAAATAAACATTATTGCTCAAGTTTAGGTACACTAAAAGTTTTGCTAAAATACAGGATTTCCTCTTTTCATACAAGTTGCGATGAAACAATTTCATATTTGCAAACAACATTTATTTTCAACGCTTTCCGAATGATTCAGCGCTAAAGTTTGTCTTAGAGATAATTCAGAACTAAAGTTTGCAGTATTCGTACATGTGTACAACTTGATACGGGTCATCAATAATATTTACGGGCCGCCAATTTTCATAAAAAAAAAGAGAAGACAAATTATGACGGATGAGAAAAAAAAATAGAAAAACTTCCTTCTTTGCTATTATATTAGAACATTGTATACTTAGCTAAAACATTGTATACTTAGCTAGAACATTATATTATTCCTCGTCAATTCAATAATTATCAGTTTATTTATTCCTCAAATCGTTAGTGGAGTATTATGACATCTGCATTGTCTTGTTTTACATGCGACGAGTAACTAAGCCGAGCATTCGTCTTCTGTTTGCCTGAGTAATAAACATTCATCGAAAGATTGTTTACACGTTACAAGTGCTCGGTTTAGTACAGACTAAAATACATTGAGCGTATATCATGTATGCAAAAAAAATACATAATTAATTTAAATATCCAATAAGCATACCTCGATTATGATATATAGTTTATGTGTTATATCGAGACAATACAATTTGTATTTATAGTTTAATTCTCTCTTCAAATATTTTTATTTTATAAATTGCGATGAAAAAAGATTTTATATTTCTTGAAATATTATTTGTAAAAATGTTAATTTAGGTTAGATTATTTAAACATGCATTTTCCAATTCTACGCGATACAATCGTTCATTTATAGAATCGTCACTAATCTCAGATGATTACATAGTCCGAAAGTCGAAAAAGTACGACAGCGGCATTATAAACCTTCTTAACTCTAATTCTGGAATGAATTCAAATGAAAAATGGTCTGAAATCAATTCATTTGGTATCTAATGTAGGATATCAGTATACTAAACTAGACTTTAATTCACTAGATTATGACGCTTCGGTAGGTAGTTTTTCTTGAACACAAATATCATTCACCTTTGACAAAAAGTTCAATAATACTATGTAAGCTTTAATTTTTTTTAATATTTAATTTTACGTGTTGCTAGTTCTCCGCGTGGAAATAACTTTTGTTCAATGAAAAACGTATTAAGAAATATTAGAATTTGGAAATTGGCCATTTATGATATCAGTAATTGATTGTATCAGCGTCTCTTTTTCACCTTTAACTGCAAAACTGAGCTATATGAATCGTATATTTTATTAAATATTGCCTTGTGCAAAATGTATCAAAAATGGTAAATAGCTATTTGAGCAGTCAAATGCAGAGCTTTTTATAATACCTATTTTTGACACGTTGAGTCACCTAGCCGTTTATATGAAAGAATTAATAACAAACTTATTTTATTGAAGTACATAAAGTTTAAATTTTATCAATATATTTTATACATTTTTTACCTTGAGAGATTTTTTTAAATCGTCCTATACATATATCAAACTAAGAATCGAGCTTAACTGTTAAGAAAATATATTGTTCATATATTCCCAACACAATCATATCTTCTTTACTAATCACTTTAATGACTAATAATCTTGATAATTTAAGAATATGATAGACAGGATCCCGGGCAAATAGCACTTTAGAAACAAATTTCTGTACTCCAGGGAAGCTAGAAATTCATTTGATCAATATATCGTGTCCGAGTTCTGCCCTTATCCTTCCAAGCTTGTTGCCATACTGACATTTCCAAATAATTATTTCTTATGACAATGAATTCTAAGAATCTCTGGTTATATTTGAGACAAATAGGGGTGGGTGAATACATTTTCGATTTGAAATTTTTCCTTACACTAGTACGGATTGTATTGCACAAATTTACAACACGCTTATATATTGTTTCTATTTATAACTGCAAATATCTCTGTCTAATCCTTGCATCCAACAATATGGAGGGAAGTGCCTTGCCACATTCGCACTGTCTCTTGCGGTAATTCTCTCGGATAAGATTCCCTATCCGATTCTCCTGAATATCCGAATGAAAGGGTATTTCACCTCCAGATGACAATTTAGTCTCATTCGAACGATTCATCTTTGATTTGCCGACTGCGTATAACTTATTTAGTTGGACCAGTCATGATCCCGATCCAACTCATGCTGCAGCTCTACAGGGGTTATCCTGTGGCACAGAAGAACTAAGTCAACAAGATCATCTACAGAGTTTCAACTGTTCTGGAAAGAGTCATTTCCTTCTCCTTTCATGTGGAAAGATGTTGGATTCAACCATCGGAAATATCGCTGATACTCGGTCGTCAGGGTCTTATCTGTTACCAGAAAGGGTCCTACACGCAGGTGAGGTTGAATTTTGGGCTACTGTGACGGTGTTGCAGCCCTTACTACCCAATTATCTATATAAATAAAAATTTAAATGTTCGTTTATTAAAAATCTCTAATCTCCGAAAGTTCTTCACCCATTGCTTTGAAATGTTGATAAAAGGTTGCATTCGTATACGAAAAGGTGTATATATTTTTATTTATATACAGTTGTATATAAAAAAGTTTATAAATCAGACGAAATAACGTTTGCGCCTCTTGCAGCGACACACGCAAACTAAACTTGACAGTTATGTCACATTACATTTTCGACATTTCGGAATTAATGTTAAATATTAAATAATTAAATATTAAATAATTAAAAATTAAATATTAAATATCTATATAAATAAAAATGTAAACGTTCGTTAATTAAAAATCTTCAATCTCCGAAAATTATTCACGGATTGCTTTGAAATTTTGACAGTTCCATTTTGATTGTGAATATTAAATAATTAAATAATTAATAATAAATATTAAACATTTAAATAATAAATATGAAATTTTCAAATATGTTTATTTAAAAATAGCGCCAACTGCTTGGACGTAAAAACACTCGCAATACTAAATAAGTTATACATCATTTCGTAATGTGTGCATCGTTGACATGTAGCTCTAAAAAATATCTGTTTCACTTAGTTTTTTTAACGTATTTCTCAGTTCAATAAGTGGTGAAATTGAATTGTGTTGATTAATTTTCATTTGAATTCCAATCATATCGTGAATTGACCTCTTAGAGTGACGCAATCATGTGCTTCAGAGAGACGGTGTGATGTTGGTATGTACATTTTTGACAAACGTCCTATTTAATTTTAACGAACTGCCAAATTTTTGCTAATTTGTAACAAGATGTATTCATTTGTCATTATCGTTAGTTTTTTGTAATATATTTACCTAAATAACTTGCTATTTATTAGAATCGAGCCTTATATTAAAGTCGATAAAATAATTAAAATAACTGAACGTCGTTTCAAATATTGAACGTATCGGGGCAAATTTGTCGGCAATTTAGTGACGTCAAAAGAAGAATTGGTTGATAAAGTATTTCCTAATATTCAAATCAATTATAAGAATCACGATTGGCTGAGTGAACGAGCTATTCTTGCCGCCAAGAATAAAGACGTCTACGAAATTAACAATATTATTCAGTTCCTTTTTTAATATTTTGCAATTTTATATGTTTTCGTTGTAACTTTCTTTCTTCTTTTTCAGTGCAATCGATCTGCTTTAGTTCATCAAAATGTCGAGGAAGCAGCAAAGCCACGTATAGCCAGACTTAAGGATGCACGGTTGCGAACACGGCGATCGCGTTCTGCAGATTCAGATCTGCTTCGTTCTCAACAGAATAAACGCGACAGGCTGATAGTGGCTGAAAGAGGTCAGTAGGAATATCAAAAATATCTTTTTTAGATAGAATTTAATTTTATCTCTATATTTATATTTTAAAATCTATCAAATCGTATGTAGAAATGGAGATTTTTTAAAAATTAATTTGATATTCATCCGTTTGAATCAGACCAAGCTTCGCTCTGAAGAATACGTTCATTTGCGAGATGCAGTTGTAAATGACGGTAATACAACTAACGTTGGAAAACTAACGATTTTGTCATCTTCATATACAGGTAGTCCACGTCATATGCACGAGTACGCTCAAGATGCAATTGCGTATGTTCGTCACTACGGGTGTCCAGATTTATTCACTACATTCACATGCAATCCAGCTTGGGACGATATACAACAGCTTTTATTTCCTGGTCAATCGCCGGTGGATAGGCATGACATCACAGCACGTGTTTTCAGACAGAAGCTGAAATTGCTGATGAATTTCATGGTAAAACATGAAATGTTTGGGTCTGTGCGCTGCTGGATGTACTCAGTGGAATGGCAAAAGAGAAGATTTCCAAATGCACATATACTAATTTGGCTCTATAGCAAATTCACCATGCACGATAGACGGAAAATGCTCGAAGCGATATCCTCGAGCATTAGTAACCAACACAGTTACAGGAAACGATGGATATCCTTTATGCAGAAGAAGATCAACAGAAGATGGCGGTAAATTAGCAATCATACAAATGCGAAACGGTGACATCGAAGTAGACAACCATTGGGTTGTTCCATATTCATATTTGCTATCAAAAACATACAAAGCGCACATAAACGTGGAATACTGTAACTCCGTTAAATCGATCAAATGCATTTGTAAGTACGTGAATAAAGGCAGCAACATGGCAGTTTTTGGCGTGCAACCAGAAAGAAGTGATAGGAATGCGGTCATACATATTTTTACGTTACAATTTACGTGGCATATAAGGTAAAGACACCTGTCTTCCAGCCGGAGAATCCAGTGCTCGATTACCGTTGAAAAACTGTTTTTTTTTTAATAATTTCAGTCTAATTTTCCCTAAAGGATTATTTCACATCTGTCTAGTTAGTTCAAAGATATTATTACACGCCAACATACCCACCAAGCTGTATTTTATATACGAAAACTTTTATAAAATACAATAAGGAAGAAATATTATTTTTTGTTGATAATTAAAGGCAGATAATTAAATTATTCCACCAGCTTTTTGAATGAGTGTGTAAAAAAATTAATAATTTAGTCGTTAAAATATATATTTCAAACTATGACAGTTAAAAAACAAATATCAAGGCAACATATGTTTTGCCTAAATGTTAATTAATTTAACAAAACCTCACTTCATTCAAAATGGGGGGTCATGGCCATAATCAATAATTCCTGACTAAAAATATAACATTTCATTTCTGCAAGGATCATGATTTTGGAGAACTCGATAAAACACTCGGATATCATGATCATAAACTTAGATCTACCAACTTTGAAAACGAGCATGTTCCAAAAATCTACACACTCTTCTATTTTAAGATCGTCTAACTAGCCCCCCTCTAACAATCTCCTTTTGGAGGTCTTCCTTCAGGTGAATATTATCCTTTATAAAAGCAGCATTTTTATCTAACAATCTCACGCTTATCTAGCGACATATCATATTCTATTCAACTCCATGTCAATTTTGCTATTGTTCGAACCTGGCTCCATCTTCAAATGCATCTTTAAGACTTATAGTATTGCAAATATCAAAATCTTTAATTTTCAAATGTATAACAATTTGACACAATAACAATCATAGCACTCTTTTTTCTTTTTTTTAACTATTTTTTATCTTCATTTTCTAACAGCGAGAGTAAATATATTCCTGATGAACATTTTTCTTGTTTTATTAAATTTGCGATTATTTATATAATGTATTATTTTTCTAGATCTGTTACTTTTTTAGAAAAAAATTAATAAACCGGTATTTGTGTAATTCCTCAATTTTTTCAATCATTTTCTGTTTGATACATAAATAAAAATAAATATTCAGTCTCCTTCTCATTATATCCGTTATTATTTTCTGAAAAATATATTCAAGATATATTCTAGTGGGAATACTGAAAAAAATCTAATTATCTCCTTATTACTAATACGTTGATTTTTTTCACACAGTGGCCACTCAATATATTTTCAGGAAATGTAGGGCAAAGGTTACCTCAAAAGATCTCCATATCATTCCACCAAACTCCAGTTAACTCCGTATCACTGAGCTGTGAAACAATTTTAATAAATTTATCCAGAAAAATCTCTACAGATAAGAAGATAAACCACATATTGCCAACGAGCCATTACAAATAGTCGTGGTTTTGTTAGCAAAATAATTTATTTACAAGTTTGCAACCAAATTGAATTGAGTTTTTAATTTTTTTTTAAAAAGGCCTTTTTTAGGATTTACAATATATAAATTGAGAGATTTCCATTATCTGACATATAACTTACAAACAGTTCTGCATATCAGAGCTAAACACTTATTATGATAATGAAAATGGAAATAATTTACATTATTTAAAAATTCTTATTTGTTACACTTATCAGTAGATATATGCAAAAAGTAATTTCTTATTAAATTGGATGATAAAACAAGTGGAAAAATTTATAAAATGAGTTCAAAAGAGAATTAATGGAAGTTGAAAAGGTAAAGAAAAACAATCAGTGAAAATAACGAATAATATCTACCTATACGAGTATGTAACATATGTTACGTGCGTCGATTTTCTTACTGATGAAAATCTTCCTTTCTCTTTTATTACATCATATCCTTAAAATCTTGACAGATAAAAAAAATATCATATATATTTTACAAATCATATATTAAGACATAAATATAAACGAGTTACAATACAAATATAATTAAATCGTTAAAAAATCTGATACCGTTAAAAAATGTAGATACACCTCCAGAAATGAAAGAAAAAATATTTTCCTAGAAAATGTTCTTTGTATAGAATTTTGTTGAAGATTTCCAGTTTAATCAGATTTCTCTATTATAGGTTTCGACGAAATGACTCGTATTCTATGCAAAATATGAGTACTTGATCCTTGATAATCAGATTCAAAAAGGAATTTCCTTGTTGGCAGTAATGAAACGATGTTGTCTGTACTTTCCGCCTTTGCATATTATTTGAAGATAAAAGAAAAAAACTGTCTCAAATATTATTATTCTAGCTCCTAGCTATTTTAATACATCTTTCTTATCTTTGTTAGTATAATGCTAATATTTTTTCAATATTTATTATAAAGGTAAGTATTATATTTTTTTAAATTAAGAATGCCAAAGAATTACGATCATCCAAAATAAATAAATGTACTCGTATAATGAACAAAGTATTTTTCTGGTATTTAATTCCTCTTGGATTTTTAATGGCACTTATTTGACTAGATTAGACACACATATTTTACTTGTAATATTTATTTTTAAGAAAATTATTTTTTCTTCATCGTTGAAAAGTTGAAAAATATTAAATAAACGCTTTTTTATCAAGAATTATATAAATTAATACAAAAATATCTTGATCATATTATAACCCCTTCGATACCCTAACGATAAAAATATATTTAAGAATATAAACACAAGCTTTCCGAACTTGACAGATATTTAAAATTTAATTGTATTCGCATATTTTTCCTGTTCGTTTTATAGTTATGTATAATACTCGTACATATGATTTTTTTCATTATTTATTTTTGTTAACTTATTTAAGAAGCTTTTTTTATATTCGCATCGTTTGGGTTTCTCAAACAGAAAGCTTTGTTTCTGTTAGTTAAATGAAAAAAAAATGCCTTATAATCATGTTATTTAAATGTTACATTCAAGCACGCCAATCAAGTACTCTCTACATTTATCGAGTGTTGAAACAGTTTACAGTTTGCAATGATTTGAAAATTTTGATAGCGAGTGCTTATTATTATTGTGATTTTAGTACATATTCTTTTTATTCAACGAACGTAATCAACTTATAGTTGCCCACTGATTTGAAACACCCAAACTTGGGTGAATGACCTTAAAAACAAAAAAAAATCTCCCATGTATAAATAAGGATTTCTACAAAACATTCTGAACATTTGGCATAATTTAAGCGTAAAAACATTAATTTAAACTTCCGTTTTTTTGGTATAAAAATAATTTTGACGTAAATACGTTTTGCGAAACATTCTCTATGTATGTCGATGTTTTGCTATCTGGTTTTCGAGAATCATTGTGTGAATTCGTTGGTTCGAAACGAAAACTTAGACAAAGATAACATTAAATTATAATTAATTGAACGCGAAAGTTATAAGCTCTTTGGTGAGAGAATTTTGTACTGTAAAAAAATTGAACCTCACTTGATGATAAGCCGTAAAGAAAAATTACTGGGACATAAAAAAGTCATCAAAATAGCAAAGTTTTCATCTTAGTGAAACTTTGGTTCATATTTTCTTGAGTATTTGAACTTCACAACTCCGCTGTGTTATAGGATATATAAATTTTACTTTCGTTTAGCTAATATGATCAACGAATTTTTCAAGTTCACAAAATATTTATGTGACTAAGTTATAAAGAATTATCATCAAAAACTTTTTACTGCATTAGTTTTATATATTTTAATCATTTTCATCTGAAATTGTTAATAATCATTACAAATTTTTAATACTCACTATAAAGTGATTTTTTTAATGAATATTAAACAATGTAACTGACTTTGACGAAATCGTGATTTTTTTTACTTTGCAATAAACTTAGATATGCTACGTCTCAGAATGTGAACCTCGTTCCATATGTTTATAATTGTGCATCACGATCTTTAAAAGCGCCAGGCGCCTTACTTTTGAATTCGTGTATCGATCGGGGTGGGTTGTTCCTTTAGATCAGCTTAAACCTTTTGGTGTTCAGTGTTTTCAATGTATACCTGTGTCAGTCCTTCGTGGGATTATACTGAATAAATCAAAATTAATAAAAGAGGAATAGAACTTTGAAGTCGATTTTATTTTTATTTCATAAATTGATTGTTTCGAATCGATGCAATAGGGTGGAGTGTTATGATACAGCTTTGGTCGTTATTGATCCTTTGGCGTGCACTAACATATATCTTTGTGTAAGAGATATTGGTGGCGTGTGACGCTTTAGGAAACGCTTGGTGACAACCGTTTTGGGGTATCTTATCAACGTTTTCGATTATATATGAATACTACACAAACACTTTCCTACATCGAAAGCCAAATTATTTACTATGACAAATCGAAAGATCGCTGTAGGTTACTTTGTTTTTAGTAAGTTTGTTTTTCTGAACATTTGAGGATGCGGATAAGTGGCTTATCTAACGACCGCAGCGATAAACTTCCTATCGCTGAACGTATGTTATTTGTATGTATTTAAAATATTTTTTATCTGTCAATAATAAGATGTTTGAGCAGCCTTGAAGAGAGTTGACTCTCTAAATAGAGCTATTTAAATTATTATTTTACTATGACGAATATTGTTATTTTTTCTGTCTGCCTTTGATCATCAATAAACTTTTCAAATTTATTTCAAATGTTTTTCCTGGCGTAATTTGGCAATAAAAGTTGTTGTAAAAGGAGAAAAATCATTAATATTTTACATTGATGAAAAGCAAAACATCTCATTATGGTTAAAAAATCTGACGTAGGAATTTTCGCGACAAAGTATTCCTTTGATCGATTACTTGAGATTCATTCCTTAAAAAAATCATTTATTAAAAATACATATTTACTCTCCCTATCAAAATATCATTGAAAGAAAATTAATTTCATGCTTCCATGAAAAACACGTTATTAATTTGTTATTATGATATGTCATAATATTCACAAACGACCGAATCATAATATTCACTCGCTTTGACACACAAACGAATATATGGTATCTTTGTATATTTCTGTCGATAAAATAGACAATTTTTTATATAATTTTAGGAAAAGTCATGTATCATTTTCTGAGTCTTCCAAATAATTAATTATTATAGGAAAACTCATATTGTGTTCCTTAAATCTTAATAAGAGAAAACCAAAAGTGGTATCCAAAACTGGTTAACTTTAAAAAAAAATCCAACATCTTTTTAACTATAAATTTTATAAATCTAATACAGTTTAAACCCAATTACATACTGTCACACCTTTCCTAGTTTTTAGAATAATAAAATGTACACATTTGATTACGTAAATCAAGTTTACCAAATTCCAATCTTACCAGGTGTGACGCCTGCTCTGCTCAGCCGGGTGAAAAAGAATAAATCCTCTTTGATCTCAGGAGTTCGTAGGGTTATTGGTACTCTGAGTAACTCTCTCTCAATTCTTAGCGGGACAAGGGGCACAATTAAACGAGATATAATTTTAAAAACAAAACAGTTTATTATATAAATGGATTAATAAAAAAAAACTTGAACGTATGTCAAGAAAAAAAAGTTTTAAGTTCGGTTCCCGAATCAATGGCTTGTAGATTGTGTTGTGAATTCTAACAAGGGGGCTTACAATAGCAAATTTGAATTTAAGTAAAGCCAGGGCACAAGGTCCTGTCACGAAATCCAGCATTAAATACAAGGAAATAATATTCACCCAAAATTGAAGATGTCGTCTTGAAGCGTTTGTGATACGGCAGAGAAATGCAGCTATGAATACGGGTAGTATTCCGTGTCAGCAGCGTTGAAGCAACGTCCGTCCAGCACCAAGTCTCGAATGGAAAAGGAAGCTGGAGAGCTATTGCTCCCCCTTTGAAAGAAAATCGCGAGAGAGAGAGGACAATTATTTCTATCTCTCTTACCAATACGAGTGGCGCCAATCGTGAACAAAAATTGCACTTTACCATGTCGTCATTGAAAGATCTTTCCAGGAAAATGTACCTGGCTGTCTCAGACAGCAAGCGGTGTTTCGTGACAAAGCAGATTTTATTATCGAACCCTTCTAGTAGTTAAAAATATCGCATCCATCTATTTAAAATAAAAAAACAATGACAATGGTATTCTTTACAATTCGGGACAATGGGACGAGGATATTTTATTACTCAATCCTGAACCGTTTGGATTTTAAGATATCTTGCTATTATATTTTCAAAACAATAACTTCGTGTTACTAAGAATTTGGGTGAGGGCCCGAGGGTGACCACCTAAGAGATTTTTATTGACCTAATCTTACCGATAGTATTCTAAAAATATTTTATCTCCCTTATTTCAGAAAAACAACATGTGAGTCATCTGTCTGGCCACGCGGTTTATAACACATGACATATCGGGAATTTACAATATCGAGGACGTGAACTAAGCAATTTATCAAATATAGTCCTCACAATACAAAGCTTTAAAAAATATATACGAGTACATGAAATAAAAATTAACAAATAATTGTTAAGCCCTGACAATTAGCGTACATTACTAAGAAAGCTCAAAATGCTTTCATTAAAAATATTTTCTGAAATATTGTAGATGTAAAATATCCATTCAAAAGGGACATTCCTCGTAACAAAAGGGGAGCACATGGTAAGTTGGTTCTACGTTTTGCTAGTCTAAATAGATGAATATTAATGTGCCTCGAATTGTTGTTAGGAAAAAGAACCCTTTTTTTCAACATATAGTACATGTAGTTTGATTAGATGGAGCTCCCATCAAAAACTTAAATAATATATTTAAGAAGAGTCCCGTATATCCCTATAGAAATTAAAAAGTGGTACTTCAGTGCTTAAAGGTTACCGACTGCTGCCCTAGATATTTATTTTGCTGCTGTTATACATAATGAATTATGTCACCACCCGAATCATACTTAACCAAAAGAAGTATGACCACGTGTCAGAGTTAAAGGAATTACGAAGCTTATTAGAAAATAGATATGGCATAAAATGATTATAAACAATTTTTTCAAGAAATTGAATATTCGAAGAAGATTAAGAAGACAACACATGTTTCAACCATTGAAGATTCTAAAAGCTCATTTTTTCTCTTTTTATTCCCTTTTATTTTAAATATATTGTATATTTATTCCCTTTCTGTCTATGGTGTTTATTTTTCGAGTCTGCACCTGTAAAGCTCACAATAACAATTTTAAATATTTTCCCCGTCGTTAAAGCTGACGACATTCTTATTTAAAATTTGAAAATGTTTACAGATTACGGCCTACGAGTATGTCTCGAACATTTGCACCACCTTTATTTAATCCAAGGTACCTCTAGATTCACCGTAACTTTTAAGAAATCTGTTATTTTGACTTAACACACTAACAATGTTGACACACAATTTTTTTTATCATTTGACTTCATGAAATTGTTTGTATTTGTAACATTTTGCATTTGACTTTCGTTGTACTATGTCCCATCCAGTGGATTTATTACCATATGGCAATCTCTTTCAACCTTCTAGAAATATGTGTATGAGCCCCTTAGTAAAAACCAGACTGACACCCTTTATTTTTCAGATGTGGGTATCAACGGGAATTGATTCCATCATATTGAAAGAATATCCATTTACCAACTACACCACAGAGGTAGAATTTCAAAAATGTTCGAAATAATACGAAATACTTTGTAATAATAAAATCATTTAAAATGTAAAATATTTTTAAATCATGTACAAATTTTATACTCGTTACTATTCACAAATATTAATACAAATATTTTTTTTTAATTCAACGAAAGAAAAATATACGTTGATTGTGATATGTCATATAGTATAACTGAAAATATATTTGTTTTTTAAATGTGTTCAATAAGATATGAGGTGAAAAAACTCAATCACCAAAAATAAGGAATTTTAAACTTTATATTTTGTCCACATATTTAAAATTTATAAAAAATAGTTCAAGGAATCTTGTTCAACGCTCAATTTTTGCTATGTTTGGTTTTCATTCACTAATCAAGAACACAAAAATGGGAGAAATATTTCACTTAAAAAACATACATTTTAAAGTGCAGTTGATCAAACACATCTGATTTCTTGTATAGCCACAATTTATATATTGAATGTATAAAAATATACATTTAAAAGTGCAGTTGATCAAACACACCTGATTTCTTGTATAGCCACAATTTATATATTGAATGTATAAAAACATACATTTAAAAGTGCAGTTGATCAAACACATCTGATTTCTTGTATAGCCACAATTTATATATTGAATGTATAAAAACATACATTTAAAAGTGCAGTTGATCAACTACACCTGATTTCTTGTATAGCCACAATTTATATATTGAATGTATAAAAACATACATTTAAAAGTGCAGTTGATCAACTACACCTGATTTCTTGTATAGCCACAATTTATATATTGAATGTATAAAAACATACATTTAAAAGTGCAGTTGATCAAACACATCTGATTTCTTGTATAGCCACAATTTATATACTGAATGTATAAAAAGTTTAGTTATAAGTCTAAAAAGAAAAGAAAATAATTTTCGGGTGGTTTTGTTTTTCTGCCTTGATATCTTTGAGAAATTCCATAATTTATTAACATATTGGTGGAATTTCAAAATTAAAATTAAACGATTCTCTCAATTTTTTATGTTCAAAATTCGTCAGTACTCGGTATAAAGTTCGTTGGAAAAGTCAAGATTTTTTTTCATTTTTCAAGTAATTTTATAAAACTTCATAATTAATTATTAAACAAATATGGGATCAATCCAATGACTAAAAAGAAAATACAACCATTTCCCAGCGTTAAAGGTGGTCCTCCTTTGCAGAACTTTGCTTAGTTTGCAAAATTACCTAAGGGCATGAAGTAAAGGGTCTTTGTCTCGGTTCGAAGAGAATGAAATGACTTGATTCTATATCAACAGCTAAATGAAATAACATTTCTATTTCAAAGGTTTTGTTTTCTATATAATGAAATAAAGTCTACATTTATATTCTATCAAATACACATGTTTCACTATTTTGTTTTTGCTTATCCCATAAAACATGCAATTTTTAATCGTGACATTATTTTTCTTTCTTCATAATATTTAAATAACTTATTCACTTCAAGATTTTAAATTTTTTTTATCTATGCCTCACATTATTTTTAGTGCCAACATTGATATTTGGAAGCGAAATCTGGGCATTGAAAAGGACAGAATAAGTGCGGTACAAAAGCGTGTCACGCGTAAAATAATCGACATTACAATATTTGATAGAGTAATAAACAATCAGATCAAGGATAATAGCTTGTTAGAAATGGTTGTATTGAGAAAAATTAAAAAAGAAATGTTGAAATGGTTTGGCCACATTGAAGGAATGGATTGCGAAAGATCTACGAAACAAAAAAATATATATATTTAAAATTAATGAAGAGCGAAGAAGAGGTATACTGAGGAAAATTAAGAGATAAATTGAGGTAAAAAATATGAAAAAAATAGGTGAACATGTATTAAGAGATGTATGAATGTAAGCGAAACGATAGCTGTTTGTATGGATATAAAGACGCAGGGATCTTTCTTATCTGATTACCTTTAAAAGTGACATGGCATGATGAGATGGCAATATACAATAAAAACTATTTTAAAAATACTTTTACTGAATTTTTTTTAACTCTGTTCTTTTTAATTTTCAATAATATTATCCGTAGTATTTCACTTTGTATGCGGTTGTTGCAGATGGGCAACATCTGAAATTTTCAACTTTAGTTATTTTCAAACTTTTTCAACAAAACAGGAGTTTTGAAACAATAAACGATACTCAGCACACTAAAAGAAATAATACGATTTCGGACAGTTTTACAACTCATTTTAAAGTTGTATGAAATAAAAGGTATCTAAGTTACCTTGTTGAATGGAATGATGCTTCCTTTAAAAATGTAAAATAGGTTATCAGTCTTCTGATAAAACTCGCGATCTCCACTATTCACTATTCAAAAACATTTTAATAATAAGAACAATAATTATAATTGATTTTACAAAGTGTGCAATACAACAAAAGTCATACAAAAAAAAAAACAGAAGCAATGATATAAGAATCAAACACACAAGCATTAAAAAAATATAAAAATCAATTATTTTTAAATAAAAGAAAACTGAAAAACAAAACATTCAAATAACAAAGAAGTATTCTGTTTAGACTATTCACTTGACAAAAAATATTTATCTTGTTGCTAACCGAATTCTCCAGTGGCGAAGCGTAAATTGTCTACTGGCAATAACTACGAGTATATTATATTTAATGATATGTCACTTTGCATTATAAATTTATGTATTCTTCATATGCGTTGCCTCAGAAGTACGAGTACATCAAAATCTGGCACACGATCCTGAATAAACGTTTTTGAAGCACTACAATATCTTGACAGTCGAAATATGATTCGCTGCACGCTAATACACTGACATTTCAGTTTTTTTAAACCTTATTTTTTTCAAAGTTCGCTTCAGTACAAGGACGTGCAATCTAACTGAAATAGTTACTTCTTTATTCCCTCACTACACCTTCCAAAGCGTCATCCAATAATACTTGCATTTCTATATTTTGAACGTGTACATGTATGTATTAATTTGCACTGAGAGGTTTTTCTGATAAAATAGTTGAAACCATTGGCTGAAAAAAAATATAACATTATAATACATGAGGTTCCTGTTTGTCAGCACTTTGTTTTTCGCTGTTTCTCTTTTCGATGCTTCGCTTATCGCTTTTCAGTGCTTCGTTGATATGGCAATTTTCAGTTAAACAAATGATAACTGAAGTCTAATAAAAAATTTGATGCTCAAACAATGCTCCTAATCACCCTATGAACATATTCAAGTTCAGATTTTGCCTAGCTATGCAACTTCACTACCGCAGCCCCAAAGGAATCATTTAGCCTTAAAATCACAAAACATAGAAGATGGCCTCTGGAGTCTAATTGGTAAGTTATTTGTCTTCCATTTCGAGGGTCAAAACTTCAAATCTCGTTGAGAACCACTTTTTAAAGTTTTTCATAAAAGACGTGACTCTGTCAGATTTTCACTTTATGCTTCTTTAACATAATTTTAGTCGGTTGGAATATATATCAATAAACCCACCTGGTTGTACTGTATACGACGAAAGTGTAATACAATACAATTTTATAATGACTTTGGCTTATGCAATCAAGTTATGTAAAGCTAGTGCTAATACACATTTTGTAAATAATAATTTATTCCCGTTTTTTTTAGAAAAGAAAAATATGTGATTCACTTTTTATCAATTTTCCATTTTTAGCGGTGGTCTGACCCCTTATCGACTCTATGCAGACTATTTTGTACACTTGCTACTTAAGTAATTACACCTGTAAGAGTGAAGTTTAAATTTTACAATTCAAAATAGGAATTTAGTATCTACTCGTACTATCCTACTATCCTTCTAACCATTTGATATAGAATACTCTAAAGTGTCACTTATTTGCTTTGAGCAATTTAGTTTTGTCTCTCCACGTGTATTTTCCTGAAAGCACGTTAAGTAAGGTCGACCAATTTACCTCGTCCATTTTCATTTCAGAACCTAAAATTCGTACACGTTTTTGGAAACTTATCCAGTAAGGCACTCACCTGAATAATATTTAAAGTTACAGTGTTATTGTCCGTCTGCTCACAGTAATAACCGACCTAGTGTTTGTGATCTTAAAATAACTACATACATACGAGTATAACAGAAAAGACAAAGCTTTTCAAACGGTGAAACATAAAAATATAATCTTCATAATGTAAATACTCCACTTCCTATAACTAACATTTTTTTTCTCATTTTGAAGATTAGTACCAGAACGAATAATTGCACTAAGTGAATGATATCGTATAGTTAATGTTAAAAATATACTTGCAAGGTTCAATGAGAAACACTGGACTTCAACGTATGTATGTCGGACCACCTTAAAGGTTATTACGGTATGTAGCAGCATTATCTCCAATGTGTTTCATGGTTACGATTAAAGCAAACAACTTTAAGGTAAATAATTGCGCTATTTCGTAAGTAATAAAAACTATGCGGGCACCGCGAGATCTTACAATATAATATACATTTTCCTTAAGTATTTTATGCAGTCATATTTAAAAAACCGAACTCATTTTATTAACACCAACACGCTTCGAACCGAGATTCCGTTGCTTTGATTAATAGTACAATTGGATAAATATATATTACAAATAACAACATTTGACCATAAATGAGTGTTTTAAAGGGCCTTTGTCTCTTATATCAAGGCCTCAATGCTGATTAACATGACCTACACTTGAACGATTATGCCGTCCTCAAAGCTTTTGACAAAGACAGACCCTTAACACTTCATCTGGTCGCGCCAGCGTGTAAGTGGTCTGATTCTACTCCTGCATCCCTCCACATTGTCAGAGATCATGAGTTCTTCCATATATTCTTTGCACGAAATGTGACCGAAGAAGTGAAAAAAGCGTCGTGTGTATGATGTTGATAGCTTCTGAGATGCTACATAAGTTCTTCAAATATACGTGTATAGGCATTTGTTCGTCTTTCTGTCTATGAAACAACTATTAAATGCCTTCAACGCCTTATCTTCAAAGAGTCAATTTTTGATCTTTCTTTAGCTTCTTTTAGCCAAATTTCGGAGATATTCTATTGAAAATGTCAGGGTTATAAGAAGCTGTATTTTAATTTTTTTAAATATCTGTTTTAGATGATATTCTAATCAAAATATTGAATCATCAATGCAAAAAACATAGTGAAACTGAAATCTTTATATGTTAATATCGATCCGTGTGTGAATAGCCACGATACGTAAGACACTAATGGAATAAAAATACTTACAAGAAAACATTTAATCATCTTAATAAGGTTTTTTTTTTCGTTTTCCCATTTTTTCGCGTTTAAGGTAATTTTCAGATAAATGAATAATGCGTTAATATTTTTAAAACTTTCTTACTTTTTCCTCTTATTTCTGCTCTTTCAAGTTTGCTTTAGATCTATTTGTTAACAAAGATTTTCTTTTGATAACAAATCACACCATTTCACAAATCCTAATGAAATAATTAAATAAAAATTAAATAAAAATAGTTCCCATGTTCATTATTTGAAAAACATTAAAATTTCATCTTAATTTTTTTTTTAATAAAATTCAGTTTATAGAAATTCTAAGGTATAAAATTATTATTAAATAATACATTATATAATTTAAGTACATTTGTATCGTACCCTGCAACAAATCTAAATTGGTGATTCGTCAAGTTGAAGCGTGTGGCTGGGAGACAAAATTGTCTTTAACCCCGTCAATTGAGACTTCGGTTTAAGAGTGGTTACGGAACTCGCAGCTTGTCATTGCGTGAGTTGGCAATACTACGTCGCACATAAAGTGGCAACATCATTTAGACACGTCTACCGCTTTTGCGTATTGTTACCAGACGAACTCTTTTACTTGACTGGAACTCCTTTTTTCGGGACCATAGGGAATTGAATTCAAAACCCTTTGAGTTCAAATTAAATTTCTTACCAAATAGACCACGGAGATCGTCAAAGTATTCGTATTTCAGTTAAAATAAATTATATGATTTGAAGACATGATTTTCCATATAATTTTACTTCATGAGATATTTGTATGGACATAAAGTTTAACTCTCCCAGGCTTTATTACAATTTTATCAACTCATTAATAACATAAATGCTTGTTTCTGATTAGCAATTCCAATATTTTTTTTTGTGTCCAGTTGAATATATTTTTCCATGAAATCAATCATCTCATTGCGAACAACTTAGAATGGTTTAAATTTTAATGTGATTAAAATCTTTATTCATTATTATAATCCTAAGATTAATTTCCATTTTAAAACCTTAAATATTACAAATTGTTAATGTCGTTTTTGTTGATGCTTTGAAAACTTTGTACAGTTATTATTCCAATGGCTTTAATAATATTAATATTGTTTATAAATGAGCGAAAAATAAACATTTTCGGGGAATTCAAATTTCAAATTAAATTTACTTTCGAATTTTCCGCAATGTTCGTTTTGAATGCTTTGTTCCG
Source organism: Odontocerum albicorne (assembly GCA_949825065.1). Lineage (NCBI taxonomy): Eukaryota > Metazoa > Arthropoda > Insecta > Trichoptera > Odontoceridae > Odontocerum > Odontocerum albicorne. The sequence goes on from OX463840.1 coordinate 27,260,155, forward strand.
AAGCGGGATAAGATCATCCGAAGAGACTTTAATTAATGAAAATATATTTTTTAAGTAGGAATTCAAAATTAAATAAGCTAAAAATACAATTTATCATCGGTAACAAAATTGTGAAGAAACCATAAAGTTGTTCATGAGACTGATAAATCGTGTACAAAATTAAGAAAAAAAAAATTGTAATGCAAATTTCTATATCCTAAAGAATTATCGTGTTAACGAAGCTTTTAATTAATATGATAAATAACTTATTGTTGGGAGGCCATCTTTCATCTTTCATCTTTCATCAGAGGGTTTGCCACGATCGCGCACCGTAGTAATCTTCACTTTGTCCACTGCGGCTCGGAACAACTCTCGAACTATACCCACACAATCCCAGATATTCCTGACCCAAGAGCTGCTAAGTCTTCTTCATTGATTTTTCCTAGAACTAATTATTGCGTTACACTACGAATATGCCTCTCGTTGTATTCTGCGATATCATGGTCAGCGCATTTTCAAAATTATAAACCATATTCACCCATAATTGACCCTTTCACTATTATAATACAATCTCTCCAAAAAATCTTAAGGATTGACTTGCATATTCACATCTTCAAAAACTTAGATTCTAAATTAAGTGTTTTATTTTAGTATTTTTTATTTTATTTCAAAGCGAAGAGTTTAAAATATACTATTCCCTTTTCCAACACCAGACTTTTTTTGATTTGTAAAAATACATTTTATTTTCATAAAAGCGCCCCTTTTTATGTATAGTATTTTTTCATTCAAATTCAATAGCAGCACTTTTTAACACAAATCCTTTGAAAGACGGTTTTTTTAATCGGGTTTTTTTAATACTTTGTGTTTACCTCTGGAAAATTATCCAGTATATGACATTCAAAGCGTAATTCTACATAGTTAAAACATTTCAAAAAATATAAGAAATCCACTACAAAATTTATTCAGTAGTTATTTAGTTTAACGCATACAATCAGACGCCCATACAAAATATTACTTCTTTATATCATTAGTATAGACCAGGGGTGAGCATACATGAGGTCAACGAGAGCCACATTCTGGATTTTCATATATATAAAGAGCCACACCATAGTCACATTCTCACGAAGTATTAAATACACAAATTCAAATTTATTACATATTCTACATAAATTTTAATTGCTTTATAAAGTATAAAAAATACACATATATTATAAGAAAATAAGATAAAAATGAGAAGAAAAAACCACAAAAATGAGAAGAAAAAAAAACACAAAATGAGAAAAAAAAAGTTCAAAATTTATTTGATACAAATAAAATGTAACGTAATAAAAAGTTTATTTATCACTCTTAGCTAAATCTCTCAAATTTGGTGCATAATTTGTTACAACCGTTCGCAGCAATTCTGTCAAATGCTCGTTTTTTAGCTGCAAACGATGTTTTGATTTTACAAGCTTCGGTTTGATTTCACAATTTTACAAACGGTTTGCGCACATAAAAAGGCAGGAGATGCGCGCGCACCTCCACATTGAAATCACAGCACACACCTATACACTAATACTTGCGTCTTTGACAGTTGCATTCATAAATGCGCATCTTGTCACTTACAACATTTAGAAACGAAAATATAAGTATAAATAAAAAAAATAAAGTTTACTTAAACAAGTCAAGTACATAAAAGCAATAAAATACTGTACGTCAGGTAACAACGTACTAATACATTATAAAGAGAAATAAATTTATTCTCCGAAATAAATTTTGAGTTAATGAATAGAGCCTGAAGATAAGGGGAAAGAAAACAGGACAAAAAGGATAGAAAAGAGACATCAAAATAGAGAAGATTCCTGATCTGCGTAATCAAATCTGAATAAAGGAAAATATTGAATTTAGATAAATACAAATATTATATAGGAATATTTAATATAAATTGAATCTTAGTTTATATTGAATTGAATTATTTCTAAGAAAAATTATCTTGCTGTGGATATAATATGTATCATTGTTTTGTTCTTTGAAATCTTAAAGTAAAGAAATCAATAATATTTTTTATGAAAATTATACTGAATTGTAAATGCCAACGCTTTGAGATTCTGTAATTGATCATGTATAACATTTGCCTTCGGGTACAAAATGTTACATGAAAACTTATCTCAAACGTGAAAATTACGTTCAAAGTCTTAAGATGCCCCAAAGAAGAAATAAATCTCGACATTTATCTTTGTAAAATAAAACAAAAGGACCTTTTAGTCGAGAAACTCGTAATAATTATCAAAGAGAGTAAAATTTAGTTTAACTAATCAATGGCATCACCATATTACACACATCGAATTTAATTTTCAGTTAACAAAGATCGATACTTATTTTATTTGTAGTCATTTTGAAAGCTCGTACTTCTCCTAATTTTTCTTATTGGAGGTACTTGCAACCAACGAACTAACATTCAGAAGCATTATTAAAAGGCTTAGTGGTTAACCAACAGTAAAAGGGTATATGTGTACTTAGCACCCATCTTATTTTAGGGTTACTGAGTCGGTTTCATTAGAATTCAGCGTTTTGTTTGAGATTGATAAGATACCCGCATACTTGCTATATAGTATCCCAGAAATGTTGAAAACACCCTAAGATAAAATACGTTTCATTAGTTTCAGCTCTGATTTATTTAGATATTATGTTAATGGTATGAGGTATTATGTTAATTTGTTAAGATATGTTATAATCAATACCATGTTCAGTCCAATTACGAGTGGTAGTTTTTTTTTATACACACTCTTTTTCGTATGAGATATCTTTAGTACGTATTTATCCTTTATCACATGATATTTCTTCTTTTAATATCACCATATATATTTACAATGAATGGAACGTGGAAGCTACCGTACCTTTAGATTATTAAGTGTTGTGAGTAAACAACGTGGATTTTTTTACAGAAAAAGTGATGTAGAAGACCAAAAAGAAATGGTGTTATGGTTAGAATAGTTCGTTTAGTTCAAAGATGATGCGTCAATCCATTTTTTTCTCTTGCGTATACATGAAGAAAAATATTTGACAAAAACTTCAAAAGTGTACTCAAGTATTCGCCGATTTCCCGCAAGTCTATGATCGTGCGATGAACAACAATTTCATGGAATGATTTTATGAATGTGGTGTTGAATGGGATATTATTGACAATGCGATATTGTGTTGAGGTATGCTAAGATTGAGCCTGCATTAGAGTTAACGGTGCATTACCTAAGAGGTAAAATATTTAAAAAAGAGTGAAACAAAAATGTGTAATACCATTCTGGTTATTCAAAATGTGTATAGAGGCACGTGTTAAAGACTTACGAATATAAAGGTCAGTAGGTGTCATAAAAATGTCGAGCAGGAATTTGTGTGGACTATGTATACTGAAAATATGTTTTAGATAAAGAATGAAAATGAATTACAGCATTCAATTTATTTAAAAAAGTACTAGAATCAACGTTGCTAAATTCTTATTCATTCTTATTGAAAAGGGTACAAGGAAAAGTTACGGCAATATTTGGATGAAAAGTCATACTACGAGTCAAAAAGTTCTGCTCTTTGAAAAGTACGTTCTCAGATGTCAGAATTATGGAAAAATAATGAACGGCGTGTTGCAATAGGAAACAAGTTCAATACAGTTCTTAAATACATATATACAAAACAAGCATTGTAAATGTCTGCTACACAGATGCTTCACATTAATATATGTTATGGGAGTGAATATAACTGAATAAGAAATGTAATTATTAAGGATGAATGTGAGCTTAAAAGTAATGAGTTCAGTGGGGTGAAAAAGATCACGTTGAGGTGATTTTGATGATGCTAACGTAACTAAGAGTGACAAAAGACTGATTAAACAATGCTAACATTCAAGCATACTCGTGTATCGGAGTCGTGCTAGACGACGAATGAAATTTTCAAAGAAAGGGAAGGTAGGACGTAAGATAAACAGAATGAGATGTATGAGAAGGTATATAGATGTGGGTGAGCCGAAGAAAGTATATCACCATCGAAAAGTTTGACGCTTTGTCCTCTGTGCCTACCCCAAGAGGAAAATGGGGTGATGGTATGTATGTGTATATATTATACATATTTGTTTAAACAATATATAAGTTAAATGTCAATGAACTCTTAAATATTATAAAAACACAGTAGTTTTGTCTACAAAATATTTTTATATTTTTTTAACGAGTCGTGACAATAAAACTCGTAATTTATAAATACAGATTTCTTTTTATATTTCAAGGACATGTGTCTTAGTTCTCAAGCGATAAAAAACGTTAAAAACACTTAAAACATTGTTTTCATTATACGAGTAGTTACTCGTAAAGACAAATCTTTAATCAAAATTATGATCAAGAACAGAAAAACATCAAGATGAGCCTTGGTCAACTTTTTACAAACGTTCGATATCACTAGAAAAACTTCATTCCACGGGGCATCTGGCATTTTGAATTCAGAGCACGTCTTTTGGGTTGCACCATTTTCAAGTGATTTGAATTAATAAAAAAAGGAACAACAATGGAATCAAATTTCACGAAACAGAATTTATTTTTTGATGTTAAATGGCATTGTTGAAAATTTTGATGTTAAATGGCATTGTTGAAAATTTTATGTTAAATGGCATTGTTGAAAATTTGATGTTAAATGGCGTTGTTGAAAATTTGATATTAAGTGGCATTGTTGAAAATTTGATGTTAAATGGCGTTGTTGAAAGTTAAAATGTGTTGAGCGATTACAAATTTGAAGCTATTTTATGTATTTAAATCGTTTAAACTTCAGTTTGTAACAAAAACGGAATTTTATTTTTCATGATATCTTTTTTCCATTTATACCAAAGGACGATTTCATTATTTCTTTAGTAGTTGTACAAAAAAATAGTAATTCTTTTTCATTATTTTATTTTACAACTATTTATAAATAGTTAGGTAACTTAACCTAAACGTTAATGTATTAGAGATGTTATACTAGAGACTCATACTGAGGATACCTTTAATGGCTCGTCGCATCAACGTAGTAATCATACAACAACTTGGGCTTCAGGACAGACTGTCTTCGATTTGTCAGCGACGAGTACTCCATTTTTTTGGTCATGTATGTAGTATGCTAAGGACAGTGTGGAGGGAGGGATGACGAGACAGGGGTAGATCACCAGCCGGAGAGACTAACCACATAATACTCTGTGTATGCAGCACCTCGAGAGACCCAAAGTAGAGAGAGGCGGAAAGACTTGGGATAATGAACCAGAGAGATCATGATCATCAGACATGAAAAATAAAACGAAAAGTAGAAATTTGAATAATTTATCGTAGACAAAATTAAATTTCAATTTTCTTCTCGAGTTGCGTTCATATTTTCAAAATGCAATGAATAAAAAACATCAATTTTTATAAAAAAGAAAGGTTTTTTAATTTTCTTTGGACAAATTTTCGATATCTTGATTGTGTCGTATGTGTCAAGTTCACTGCTGTACTAAATCTCTTTAATCCAAAATTAATATTTTGAATTCTTCTTCATGCAAATATGATCTGGAGGAGGACTTGAATCACATGTTTTCTACTCCAGTTCTAGTGATTCTTTCCTAATTTTTATTATTAATTTTCAAATTTTAATTTTCCACTGCTAATAAATATTTCGTGTCTTTTCATCTGTCCAATCTTTATTTTAATATTTAAAAATAGTTAAATGCCCCATTTAAATTTATCACAATATTTTTCTATGGTAAAATATATTTGATTGTAATATTTTACTTAAATTAAAATTATTTTATACCTCAATTTACCGTTAACGTAAATATATTTGCCGTCGAATTTTTATTATTTCTAGTAATGCAAATATTTATGAGCTGTGTTTTTTTTTAATTGTTAACATTTCTAATATAATATTTACGTTGTATCTACGCATGGCTGTCTAATGTCAAAACACACTCTTGATGGGCAACGACAAGAAACGAGAAAGAAAAAATATTTTCTCAATAAAAAAGTGCTATGATTCTAATATCCTATTTTATTTCAAATAATATAATAATTAAAAAATCGGGAGTATGATCTAAAATATGGTATAAATAATTCAATATCTTAGTGTAGATAAAATGAACGAAGCCTTGCAATTAAATAAGTTTAATTTAATGCGTTTTTTAAGTAGTTGATGTTAAAATGCTTCTAAATATAATTATTAATTAATATTTCAGGTAGAAACAAGATAAAAGTTCTTATATACCAAAAATACAAGAAAATGTCACATATCTTAAGTACGCTTAATATCGTAAGCGTTTATTTAATAACTGTTTTTGATGAAAGTTTCACTTCATTATATTACACCGTATCTATTTTGAGTTCTTAATTAGTATATTATTTATATCATCTGTCAAAGTTTGGAATTTAACGTGGAATTATTTGAATAATTACGAAAATATCTTATCTTGTAAATGATGCCGTTTAACTGTTGTTCTAGTCTTAACTGATTTATTTCTGGTTGCCCAAAAGGAAGTGTAAAAATTAGTAATGAGTGATGTTGCTGTTTTGTCATAAATATGTCAGCATATATCTTCAAAGTTTAGGCGTTCTTTTTTTAAAAGCGAATAATAGGTATACCGCAAACGGTAAATTGAGATATTGGAAAAAATAGCTTAGGGAAAGGTAAGCAGTTTGAAAAAGAGGAAAGCATGTGTAACGAGATAGAGGGATGGGGAAAAGATAGATATGCATATACACGTAGATCTCATGTAGCATGATCGTTTACATGTTTGTTTAATACAGAGAAAAGATGACACATTTCAAAGATAAATACAAGCATATTACAAACAAAAATTAAAAAAACAATACGGTTCTTTCGTCATACTACTGGCTTTATAAATATTGTAATAAATAAACATGATTTTTTAGGAAATACATTTATTGATAATGTATAAATTCAAGTAGACGATTATAACTTAAAAGAAGTCAAACAATACTCTTTTGAGGTAGCTTGTTTCTCGTTTCAAGACTTCTATACAAAAGAGATAAGTAGATAAACTATATTAATCGAGAGTTTTTTAGACCAATTAAAGCCACTTTCTTATCTCCCTTAAGACAAAGGTTTTTGATCAGAGTTTACCCTTAATTCTTGCATAAGGGTAATGACATGAACCTTTTCGTTCAAAACCACATAAAAACTTTAAACTTCTAAAAGCAACGGAGAAATGCATGATGGATTTTACATCAAAACACTACAAACACAATTAATGAATTATTTCTCAAACAAAATTCAAAGGCAGTATTTAGACCATGAAAGCATTTAAGTAAATTTAGGCTGGATATAAAGGTAGAACAACATACAATCGTCGGACGTATAGAGGACAACTCCTAGAAATCGATTGAAGATACGCTGGATGTATTATATACATAAAATTTAAAACATAATATAACATGTTAACATACATCAATAGATAGACGATATTTTGAAAGACGTAGAGAGGCTTAACAACAGTAAATCAACAAAGAATAGTAACGACAACAGATCTTAAGTCCGTTGTCGATACTATTTTTGGCATTCTCATGTATGTCTCCACTGGGGGAGGAATCCCTTTGGGCGGATCCTTCTTTGTCAATACATGACGTCAAACTCATAAAAAATAAATAAATTTTGATCATCTAATGTAGATTGCGCTGGAAGGGGGTTTATTTTACACCCCTTATTGCGTAGGTGGTGTGGGACTGAACTGAAATGATAAATACTGGTTGATTTTAATTGTTTTTTCTCGTAAAGTTGGGCGAGACATATAACTAGGACGAGAAAAGTATTTGGATGTATATACAGACCTGGTGGTATATATCGTAATAATAATAGGGGCTAACCAAGTGGTAGGAAGTAATAGGGCCTAGAAAACAGCCTTAGACACGCTCAGTAGATGATGTAGGTAAAATTAAAAGCATAACGTGGTATAAATGACACAAGAGGTGATCAGCAGTGAACTCAAAAAAAAATACGTAAAATGATGATAGGGGTAAATATTTCGTCCAACATAATATTTTTTTAAATAACCACATGAAATCCCGTCTAATTTCATGTTAAAATTAGTTATGATAAGTCATGAATCATGAATCATCATAACTAATGAAGATGAAAAATGAATGTATAATTTATAAATAAATTAATTAATAACAGATTTTTTATATTTTTATGAATACACTTCGTCAAAGGAGGTGAACGGGATTCGAATTTTTGTTAGTTAAAACTTTGTTTTAATACTGTTATGTTTATTTGTGACATATGTTGATCAGAAATAATAATACCACAAAACAGAGGCATCTTTTTAGCAATATTGCCTAAAACTGGTTCGTTTTCCTATTCTTACTCACCAAAGTCTTTTCGGCAGGAAACTTTCCTGTCCTTTTCTTTACATCCCCACCGGACTTGCCAAACACTCGACGGAAGTACGTGAACTTTTTAACCTACTTTAACTTTGCGTATTCAAGGTAATAATGCCACATTGACTTTCATGTCAAAAATATCGATATTCAATTTGTTTGATAGAAGTTTCTATCGTTGAAGTTTTTAATAACATTCATTTAGGTAATACCTTAAAATTGTATGGTACTCGTAAATGATATTTTCCCCAGCAGTACACTTTCAAGTTGTTGAGTGAATTGAAATGGTTTTACATCAAGAAATTTCGAACATCATAGAATTCTAAAAATTTCTTTTTTTTCCAATTATTTTCGACTTTCTTTTGATATCACAAATTACTTTCAATTCTCTCTATATTTGTCTAAAATTTTGCTGTTTTAATTGCACTCTTCAAAGACATTCTTCTGCTTTCCTTAATCACGGAGATATTGAAGATAAAAAGTCAACACAATTTTTTTATTTTCAGAAAATTCGTCCTTGAAATCAATTTCGTGTAAAACAAAGGATTTTTATTCATCATATAATTAATTCGATCAAAAATTGATATTCCAAAAAGAATTCAAAATAAAAAATGAAAATGATTGCTTTTCTTACCTAGATACTACCTCCGTGGCTTATGTTAGTTAGTAAGAATTATATATTTCAACTATGGGGTTGGCATCCAATTTTTTTAAAAGATGATTGTTTTTTTTACTTCAGGCCTCTTGGACATCTTTCTAGTTGGTGGAAAGAAATTGACACATGAAAATATACTCGCCAGATTGTACTGTATACAAAGAAAGTGTAATAAAGTAAAACAATATGGTGATTATTATTATATTTCTAATACTTTGTTTTAAATACACGGTCTATCCAATGGGAAAGAAGACTGATTTTATTTTCGCGTAACTAACAGCACCATCTGTGGATGAATAAATGAGTTAACTGATGACACATTTTGATTATCTTCCAAAGAAGTTTCAAAGCGCTGACATCTCTGGTTCATTCGTAATGACATAACAATTGATAGTACCTTCTGAGCCTCTGTCGGAAAAAGAACAATGAAGCAACGTGACAACATAAAATTATAATTTAAATTGGGTAAAAGTGCCACACAAACTTTTGAAATGATTCTAACTGTTTATGGTGTAAAGTAATGAGTCATAAGAACGTGTATAAGTGGTATGCAAGATTTCGTGCTGGTAATTCAAAAAGTGACTGAAATTCTTCAAAAACGATCGTTGTGTGTATACCAGGCTCATCGAGGAGCTCACTGAAATTCCTAAATTCACTTTCCATTTCATTTGAATGGAAAATTTGGGCAAACGAAAGGTCACATACTGATTGACGATCAAAAAGTTTGCAGAGTGGAACACTGCGGAGACATGAAAAGAGCGGCTGTTATGGACCAGACTTCGTGTCAATCATTTTAACAGGTGATAAAACATGATGCTTTCAGTATGAGCCACTTACAAAGCGCCAGAGCTCGTAATGGAAGTGTCCATAATCTCCGAAACCGAAAAAAATGCTCATACAGAAGAGACGAATCAAGATCTTTGCTCACCGTTTCCTTTGATTCCAAAGAAATTAACGCTAGAAGGTCAAATGGTGAATGTCGATATATACTTGGGTGTTTTGAACCGTTTTTGGGCCAGGATTCTTCGAGTTTGACCCAAATACCGAAAACAAAGGGCATGATCTTTGTTGCACGAAAATACACCGGCACACAAAAGCAAGATTGTACGCGATTTTTTTACCAAAAAAGTATCGATCACCCCACATATTTGCCTGATTTGGCTTCATGCAACTTCTAGCTATTCATAAAACTGAAATTGATGATGAAAATAAAGCGTTTCAATACGATTTCAGACATCCAGAAGATTTTGACCGCGATTCCGAATAATGAGTTTCGGGAGTGCTTCAGAAAATTTGACAACCGCTTCCAGTATTGTATTGACTCACAAGGAGTGTATTTTGAATGAAAGGTAATGTAAACATAAAATAAACAATGTCTTGTATTTCATTTCCCTTCAGTCACTTTTTGCATTGGACATTTAGTGCAAAGTTTGGTTTCCAAATCAATAAAATTAAATATTTGATTGATTTGTAATAACACACGAAACATACATACATTTGTTGACGAACACTTTGTGTAAGGTTGCACAGTAAAGAAAGATTTCAAGGAATTTATTGGTTTCTACTATTCAAAGACGAGAAACTTTATGAAGTAAAATATTGTATTGTAGTTAAACGTGTAACAAGCGTGGAACCTCCTTATTAATCATTTGATTTCATATATGTTTTACGAAAACATGTTTAAATATTGTAATTCATTTTATCAAACACCGTTTATTCCACTTAGGGAAGGACAAACAAGGTCTTGTTTGTGCACCCCTGATGAGGTGAAAACCATGAAACCGGTAGGGTTATACCGTTATATAAAGTGGAATAAGCAGTGTTTGATAAAAAAAAACAAATTACAAAGTCTTTATACCTCCACAATGTTAATGTCTTGACCATAAATAATATGTTTAATTTTTTTTTGAGAGAAACATTTTTATGGACAAATAAAAAATAAACATATAAAACAGACCCCTTATAATCCTGATACGTTGATCTATCAGTGCACCTTTGATTGCCAAAAGGCTTGTGATGCCGATTCGTCAACGGTGTCGTCTATTAAAATGCGCAATTTACGAGTAGCTTTATATTTATTGCAACTTTCATGAAATAGTCAAAATCACATCATCGAAAAGTTTTATCGGTAACGTGCTGTATTCAGATTCATTTTTTTAGTTGTGATTGTTTTTATTTATTTTAAAATTTCCATGTCTCGTAATAAGACTATTATTCAAATATAAGATTATTATATATTTGTTACTTGGAATTTGTTTCGTTATTGTAAGTTTCTTTACTCATTTTATGTTTAAACAATTAAACGTACACAATTGTTTCATGATATATTATGTTGGTATTTTAATACACATATTACAAAGGGTTTGTATTAAATGTTCGTTAAAAAATTCCGTAAATTTTTTTTAAAGTATTGTATATTGTATGATTTTTTATCAAACACGCTCAAATCTTATTGTTTAAAATTTCAAACATTCCTTATATGTCATTTTTACTTGAAAGCAACTTTAAATAACGTCGCATCACGTATTAATGTAAGATATAAAAACATCTTGTTAAATATAAAAGCAAGATAGATACGAAATAACTTAAGTGAGAAATTTTCATCCTTTGTCGCGTCTCTTCAAGATTTTTTTAAGATCATTAACCTTCCGTCGCGTTCGTTACTTTCTCATTATATTTCTTCTATTGAATCTCTTTTTCTTTTCCGTCTTACAAGATTACAACACGTGTTCAAGAGTCAAGGACAAGCGCTTTTATTTTATAAGTGAGAACTTGTTATTTAATTTTATTCTCATAAAAATATTGGGATATAGGTGAATGCTTGATACGTACGCTTTGTGAATATTATTACGAGACTATAGAAAAAGGTATTCATTGATTTTTTTACGGAGTTACTGTCGCCAAAGAGAAATAGTTTTTTATAACATGATTATTTTTTGTCTTACGATTATATTTGTGAATTTTGAACTCCAACAAAAACATGAACTCCAGGTATCAAAATGTTTACGTAACCAAAATACCCCTTTCATGTCGATTTTGTCAGATTTTTTTAATAACATGCTGACCACTTTATCTGTTTCTTTTACATTACTTTATATTTTCTTCTACTTTTAGTGGCAATGAAGCCTTTTTTAAATATTTATTTTACAACTAACATTGCAAGGGGGGGGGGGTTTTGTTTTTTCAAGGGCTATTATATTATTTTCCATATTAAAGCTTTAAATTAAGACAGTCAATACTCGACTGTGAGTTGGTCTACTTTTCTGAACTGTTAATTAAGAAAAAAAAATAGTTCATAAGGTTTTTTACAACGACGTTATAAAGAGATTTAATTAAAAAACGCCGCATTTTACTAAATTCTTCTGTATTTCTTCAATATTAATTTATACTTTTAAAATTTCATTTCCTTGTTAACAGGTTATTTTATAAACTATAGTATAGCTATTTTACACGTAAAAGCATAGAAAAGTTTACGAAAATCATGAAAAGAAATGACAAGTACTGGATTTGAACCAGTAACCTCTACTCTCTTAATAACCGCTTTATCAATTAAGCTAACGCATCTATGTCATAAAGCTTCTGATTATCTGTATATCAATCCAAACCGTCCACTTTTCACTCATTTTTTTTATTCATTTTTATATTTATTTTAAATTATAATATATTTCAATATAATAGAACTGATTATCCATGCCGTAATTTTGAACACAATATCATAGGGCTACGAAGTTTTAATATTATCAATTATTTGAATGCTATATAGTATGTGATGGATGCCACATTTTAAGTTGTTTTTGCTGAAACAGAGTTTTGTTTTAATATAGGTTTCCTAAATGACACATTTTATAATTAACACAACTATTTTATTGTTAAGCGACCAATCACCGTATTTATGTTGTTCTATTTTTTAACACAGCCGTGGGGTATGGTTAATATTTATTATACAGAAAGGAAATAATATTTTTTATTCTGTCATATATTATATAAGTATAACTTTCAAGCATTTTGATGAAAACACGTATCTGAAAAACTTATTTGCAAAGGTACTGCTGAAAATGTTTTTTCAGGAAAATCTTTCAGGATACCTTCACTTCGCAATTCGACTTACTCAGATGCAACAGCGAATGGTGTGATGCCGGGGAACGGGCGGGAGTCAGATGAGGAGGGGCGAGGACCGGGGCGGGGCCGACGAGAAGGCATATATACACCGCCGCTGAACAAGTGGCAACCAGTGTCATCGCTGACTCCGGTGAGTGAGTGCGTCAGGGAATACGCGATATATTTTACTCTCGCAACCCTATGAATACGTACTCATAGCAAAAATAAAGGTTGAGTAAAAAATACATAGCAAGGATAATATGTTAAAAAAATATTGTAATACATTTGTATACGAAATTAATTTGAAGTAAAGTAAAAATTGATAAAAACGTAGTGATTTTAAAAAATGTTGAAAAAACATGAGTTTCCAAAGTTTCATGTACTTTTTTACGAACATATCAAACATTCGATTCAAAAGTGAATTTGTTTAAAGAACTTTTTATTTTATCTGCCTGAAAAATTGTCGGCAACTTATCACCAACTTTTGGATTTGACGTTTATATTTTTTGCCGGCTGTGTAAAAAATACAACACGTGCCAAATATTTACTCTTCCGTTTGACAGTGACTAAGCAAACCACCGAACGTGATCCGAACCAAACATTCAAATAACTTGACCCATATTACTTTTAAGCTAAGTACCCTTATACATGTGTTAATGAATGGAATAAAAACATTACACAGCGCGCAGTAGTGTACCTGAGACACGGATAGAGGGGTCCGGGATCGACAGCCGTCGCTGAAAGAACGGTAAGTCAGATAGATACTTTTAGAAGTTCTTGAAAGTGTAAATCATGACCCATCCCTTAACTTACTAATATTGCTTGTCTGTTAAAGCAGGGGACCATGTGCCGTGCTAATGTGTGGTGTACCGAAGATTTATAAAGAATTCGGCGTGTTTTTTTACACTTTCTTATAAAGGTAATTCTTTCTAACTATGAATTATTATATAATATTACTCGACTTTTAGTACATGATTGAATCATTAATGGATTAAAAACATTGAAAAAATAATTAACGCAGAGTAACCCAGTGTATTTCTCAAATTAATTCCAAGAAAGCAATGCAAATACGTTTGCATAATAATTTTTCATCAGATTGTATGTATATTTATAGGTTTAAACTATTTATTTATAATCTAAATTGTTTTACTAAAAACATTTGTTTTAAATATTTTCAACAGTTTTTCAGCAGCATTAATTTTTTTTTGGATATTGCGGTTTAGGATTTATAACTAATGGAAATGTTTAGTTTCGTAAGTACATTTATTTATTTTCCCGGAAACAAATGACAACCGTCTTCCAGCACAGGTTTAATGAGTTCAAAGTTCCAATCTGGTTTTTACTTAAGGCCTCATAAACATTATTTTAGTAATATGGAAGAGATAATTGTCAATAAATTCGCCAGGTTATTTAACTGTATATAATGAAAGTGCTATAAAAAATTATGAAAAAAAAACTCTATTTATTAGGTATTTACGGCTTAAATTGTTTTGACGAATGATATAATTTCATTTTTAAATTTTGTTTCATCTTTATACTCGAATTCAACTACAAACTTTATCTGAAGTACGTCAAAAACAAACGGTAGGTAATTGCTTGCTTTTTCATTCTAAATATTGAAATGATACTTAAAACAGATGGCACAACCGTTCACATTCTTCCAGGTAACAGAAGAAAATAAAATTCAATATTTAGATTGAATTTCTAATTACTAATGATCTAGGTTAATTTGTTTTCCAAACACTAAAACGTATTAGATTCTTGCACCTAAATAGTTTAAATGCAAATTTTAAATCACTATTTTAACGGGTTTTTTTTTATTTCCTTGTACTGTAAAGCCTAATTTAACGATTTTCTGCAGTTTTCGAAGAATTTCCAAAGAAAAAAAAACAAATCACTGCTAAAAACGTCGGAGAAGACATACAGAAGAGTAATATAACGATTGGAAAGATTTAACTTGATGTATATGAAATTCGCTTCTGATGTAGCAGGATTCTAAATTACAATTCGATCAGAGGGATTTATTATAAAAAAATCCTCTAGTAACAATACTTGTGTGGTGCAAATCAACGTGCAGTAGTATCATCCACACAATTCATGACCCGCGTGTTCTGTGTGTACTCCAGTGGTTCTATAACTTGAAGACGTGATTAATGGGGCCGAAGAATAGGTTGTCTCCCAACCACACTAATCAATATGTCTGAATCACCTATATGGATATATTTAGGAATACTATACCGTACGAATAAATTAATAAATGTTAATTTAAGGTTTACATTTAAAACCATTTCTAAGAATTATTTAAACTTACTTCCAGTGATACTTAACTTTAAAAAGTACAATTTAAATTATATAAGGTCCAAAAACGTGCCCAGAACTCATTGCAAAGCTTCCATGATGAGAAAGCTTGCTAATTATTTGGCTGTTTATACAATAGATGTGAAGCAAATAATCTTGGATAATATTTTGATGTCTTTCGTAGCCTACTTGGTAAGACGGTGTATATCCACTAGAGGATATTGGTTTGATCCCGAAGATATCGGAGAAATAAAAATTTAAAAAGGATTCCAATCTGGTCAACAGTTCCATGTCAACTCTAGTGTCTGTAAACCCAAAAGCTCAATTGATAGGGTCAAATACAAAAAATCCCAAATACGCACTTCCATATATCCAATTTGATATGTTGAAAGATACCATACAAAAAAAAATGAATTGGGTAGATTAGCTTTGTATTAAATACTTCGTTAAAACTATAGAAATAGTGAAGATAATTTCGACACATAACAATTAAATAGTAACGCAGAAATGTTAGCAATTTTAATTGAAAATACCTTGTCAGCAATACAAGACGAAACCGAATCGCGGTTGCGTAGACATTCAGAATATTGAATACATTATTGATGGTACAAATTGAGAAATAAAGAGTTTTCCAGTTCCCAAGACAAAGAAACTTTGAAGGACGCTTGACTCATACTTCTGTTTTTTATTATTCAGATCACACGATGCTTAAACGTTTATTAGAGAAAGCCCTGTCCTTAAATTCCAACATAATTATGTTAATCATGAACCATTTAAGGAGAAAGCCGCAGTTAATGGAATTTAGGTAGAAATATTTGTCGTATCAATAAAGAATGAAGTTAAAAAATTTAAAAATACCGTATATTTTAACAATTTATTTTTTTATTATTAAAAAATATTTTTTTCCCATCATGTAGTACTTTCCTAATAGACTTAAAAACTTGCGTATATCATAAAGAGTGTATGACTACGAAAATTGTCACCTAAGAACAACTAACTTTATTCATCATTCCCCGTTACCACGGCTCCGAAGAATGGATAACATCAATACGAGTAGCTGTCTTTAATATACGAGTATGACGAGTAAATATTATTGGTAAGTTTGATGTCTTTCAAAAGGCACGTTAAGCTTGTTGAAAAAGAAATAATGTTTTTATCATTCCTGTTTTTAATCATTTTTCTTGTAAACTGTTATATTTTTCCATAGTTGATTGTTTGTGTGCAATTTAAGTACATTACTACTTAAGTCATGTATCATCATTTTTTTATTCTTATTTAGCAAATATTAAAAAATAATTGATTTACAGTTTCAAAAAATAAATGTGAATACCCGAAGTAGGAAATAAATTATTTTGTAAAAATTGAGAGTACATATATGTTAACTTCCGTGGCTTTGTTGGTAAGGCTGACTTACAGCTCGGTTTTCTGGTTCGATTTCCATTGGAACCCACTTTATTTTAAAATCGGTTCCAGTCTATTTTTTTAACTGAATACCTCTTTAAAATTTTTCAGTTTGGTTGGAAGAGAACTTTATACAACGGAAGTGTCATAGTAATAATATAAATCGTATCGCGGGATTGTTAAATCCTTTATAGATTTAAGCTTGAGTTTTATAGATCACTTTTTTATTTTTTCAACAAAAAAATCAGAAAATAATTAATAAGGCCCATTTTAAAAACATTTGTTACGAAAAGATTCGTTTGTTAAATTTTTTGAAATATTTTATTATTTAACCTTCAATTTTTTTTATTTATTTTACTATGTTATGTAATATTTTTACTCAAAATTACCATATCAGGCAGGCATATTTTTACAATTTTAATAATTCTCATGTCATAATTTTGCTTAAACCTATCTTCAACACGGTATTATCTGTAATATACAGACATACGCCTTATATTCACTTTAGCTTTGCATTTTACTTGACATTTCATTATTTTCTTATCTCTTTTACATTATTTTTACATCATGGTTTTTAATACATCTTATTTCCATTAAAAGAATGACTCACCAATGAATCTTGAAACTAAAGGCCTTTGCGTTATTTTCTGAAGTAAAATTATAAGAATTGTTTTTATCATCATAAAATTAAAAGACAAAAGAAAAATCATGAATACCAAATCAACTTAGGTTTTCTAATGAGATAATTTTTGAGGCAGATCTAATAACTAAAATTAAAACCTTATTCGAAACTTCGAAAACTTCGACTTTATGAAAATATAATTTGGGCTAGTTCAAAAAAACGTATTTGGCCTCAATTTTAGCAAATTGGCAGCAGCGGGGGTTAAATAAAAAAATGCACTCTGAGAGAGCATCTCAATGAACGGGTGGATTTTCGATACATAAAAACACCGAGGTGATATCGGAGTTTTTTTTACATCTTTCAGAGAACGCGAGTACAGTAAATTTATAAAAAATGCACGATCTGTTCGGCATTATTCGTCTAAAGGGGACTTCTAATGTTTACTGTATTAAAATGAACTTAAAATTAAGTGCTCAGCAGTCAGGTAAAAAAACACCCTAACTGAAACTGTTTTTTTTTTAAATCACATATAAAATTAAGTTATCTTAAAAACACTGTCACTAAATAAAAACATTTTTACTGGTATATATAACCTTTTTGTCTCCATTGAAAACCTCTGTGGTCTAGTTAGATGCTCGACTTCAACCTGGGGTTTCTGGTTCGATTTTCAACTTTATCAGAAAAAAACAAGGGTACCGGTCCAGTAAAATAATTCATCTGGTAACAATACTCGAACACATCAAGCGGTAGTTTTTACAACACGTTTGATAGCGAACCGTGAGTTCCGTGCCTATACCACTGGTTCTAAGCCCGAAAACTCGTTTACTGGGGTCGAAGACAATAACATCTCCCAGCAACACTCCGCAGTATGTCCAAATCACCAAATCCCCAATTCGGATATGTTGAAGGGTACCATACGGATATGTTGAAGGGTACCATACGATCGATGAAGAAGAAGGTTTTTACATAGAAAATTACAAAAATCAGACAACTTTGTAATTAATGTGAGTTGTTGAAGGAAGTAGTGGAGGCGGTTTTAACCATAAAAAACAGTTGAAATGAACATTACTCGAACTCAATAATTGCGAAGTTAATAAATATAGAAAAAAAAAAGAAAATTTCGAAACTAAAGTTTGTATTATATGTATTGAACAACAAATGCCCAACCTTCCGAACTTCTGCAAAAACTAGTATTTCCATATACATATTTGTTATTCGTGTTTTAACGTGATTTCAAGTCCCGTCCTTTTGAAAAATAAATCACGTGACCAATAGGAGTATGATCTTACTTCCTTATTATTGACCTATTTCCTTTGTTTAATCCGTTTTATTATTAACTTCAATTTGTTTTACCAAATTTCAATAAATGTTTATACGTTGTTTATAGTTAAGGCATTAACGTTGTGGAGGTTTAAAGACATTTTAATTTATTTTTAACAAACACTGTTAATTCCACTTTTTTATGACGGTATAACCCTACCGGTTTCAAGGCTTTCACCTCATCTTCAGGGGAGCGCAAACAAGACTGTCTTGTTTGCGCTCCCCTGAAGATGAGGTGAAAGCCTTGAAACCGGTAGGGTTATACCGTCATAAAAAAGTGGAATAAACAGTAAATGTTTATACTTAAAAAGCATATTTACAGAAAAAAAAAACATAGCTATTTATCATTTGTAAGGCCAATGAAAATCAATCCTTATGGTTTGTTATGATTAACAGGTATCATTTATATAAATACTGATACAAGAATGTGGTTTAGAGATACACAATAGTGAAAAATATCGAAAGCAGTAACAAACCATCTTTCGTTAGCACCATACGTGTTTTTTTTATATTTAATTTCATCTATATAACCGCCATATTTTTATTATATGATATAAGCATATCATTTTCCATCGAGTTTTAAACACATTCAACACTGATATTGTCATCGGGAAGCGAAAAATGTTAGTACGAAATCGTTCGAGTTACCGATACGATATTAAGTGGCCTGCGATGCTGTTTGTAGCATAGTACAAAATCCCAAGGTTTTACGTCAATATATAAAGCTAAGAAATATTTTTTTTTAAATCTTCATTTTTAAGCTGAAATGTTATGAATTAGTATATCTTCAACTTTTGACGCATCTACGGACAGACATAAGAACCAATCAAAATATAATTGAAGAGCTCGGACTGGAGACATATATCTCTATGCTTTATAAAATAAAGATTTTAAAAGATTGTTTGAACATATAGCTCGACGAAACCGAACGGTGACAAATAAAGTGATATAAGAAGAATGCATTAAATTATTATTTTCAGTTTCAGGGGATGATTAATAAAGTTATGTACTATATATGTTGTACTTATTAGGAGTGGTTACTTAATATAGTGTTCATGTTTCTCAAACTTTATAGAACGATAAAAACAATAAACTTTAACATAAGTACGAACTACCTCAATGTATAATCTTCAGCTACCAATGTGCCATTCTAAAATTAATTTATAACCTTTCTTGCTTTGCTTTATTGGAGTTATTGATAGTAAGAATAATTTCGAAACCGCAGTTAGAATAAAATGCAAAGCATTAAACAGTGTTAGAATTTTTATTGAGTTCACATAACTATTTGAAGCCAAGGAAAATTCCCAATATTTATCTTTTTGGGTATATTTTCAAGTAACTTCAAATGTAAGCCGGAGATAGATTAAGAAAATTAATTAAAAAAATTGTATGCAAATATTGACTTGTATTTTTTAAGATATAATCAATTTAATTAAATGTTGGTAAAAATGATTGCATAAAAATGTAAGAAAACTTTGTTTTCTTTCAGTCAATCCCTTTCAGTCTGCCAGTTATAGGGGATTTGCCAATTTATAATCATGGACACACACCTGTACCCTTATGATTTATATCCATTCATATAACAAGTATCTTGGTAATATGTTATATTATTGACTAAACCTTAATAAAGGAAACAATCCAGACACTTTCATTAGTCTGGCAAATATAAACATTTAGTAGGAGTATATTGATGTTTTTCTTTTGGGTCGTCCTTCGTTATGTAACTTGTGGTAGAATCCTATTACTCGGAGTGCGACCTTTGGACGTACTTGGGCGGTGATTTCCCTTATTTATATGTATTCATAAATGCTTCGGTCAAATGTTATAAAGAAACTTTGTCGACATTCAAAATTATCGAAAACCCTGTACTGGAAATTATCCAATAATTACTCTCTCTATAGTGATTGACGGTGTTTGATACAAAGGTCATGTCCTCGCAACAGATTGTACAATTATAGCGAGTAAGGTAAAACTTTTCTAATGATTAATTAAAGAAAAAACGAATCATATGAAAAATGTACGTTTTATAAAAATTTTCTTGCTTAAAAATGTATCGATAAGCGAATTCTATATAGAATACTTCATTTTTTATGTGATAATTTTTTTTTATTGATTTAGGTCTTATACGAATGTTAACTTGATCACTTACATCATAGCTCTGTTCGTATATAATTAAAAAATATTTATTAATTTGAGTTAATAACGTAACCTAGGTGTTATGTGACTTTTCACTAGGTCACTTACATTATAGCTCTGTTACATCAAAGAAAGTACCGATATAATTATGAACTATTTATTACTAACAGACATTTTAAAACCAAACGCAAATAAAAATTTACTTACCCACAAATATTGACTATACATATGGTATATTAGAAAGTAGAATCCTCCCATTTAGTTTCACATTTACCCCACTTGGTTTTAAATAAATAATATATGATAAAATCAACGTAAGCATATGAAAAATAGAATAATAAAACGTTTTATATTTTTGTTTAATGAAATTGAAGAGATATGAGATGAAGAAGTTTTCAAATGCAGTCATTTTACAATTTTGATTTTATTTATTTTTATTTTTTTCTTCCTTAACTAAGTTCCCACATAAAAACATGCGCGTACATATAATACGGTGGGCACCAGTACTCGATGCAGAATATTGATGTAATACGAGTAGAGACACTTTAATAAAGCAAAAAACAATAATCCTTAATTTGAATAATTAGTAGAAATAACTGACATATAATATTTAAAAAATCATCATAAATGATTTTTTTATTATTATTTATACCTAACCCGTTTATGGTAATTTCTCCCAATTTTCCGGGTAAAGCATTGATTTGGACGTAACTTATTAAAGGCTACGTTGGAAACATGATGACCAATTATTATCAGCCTATAGGAAGCGAAGCCACGCCCTTATTGCTTCCGTTGGGGTGTATTTTGTTATAAAGTACTTTTAGTTATTCATAACATTTTCATTACTTATGATTGACAATCGATTCACTAACCTTTTTTTATGACCTTCTTTAAATATTACAACTCAAATCATAGGTAAAACCCATGCTGCTTATCATTCGACTTTCTCTGACTAACCCATTTCATGTTAATGCTGGAAACCCAAGATTTAAAGTTTATCATACGATTATGTATTCATTCGTATGGTATCCCTCGATATATCCGAATTGACGATATGGACACATGACATGACACATGGCGGTTGGCAGACAACTTTGTTTTTGGCGACGTGGATCAAGTCCTCAGATTTAAAACCATTAGAAGAGACCCGGAACTCATAATTTGTCATAGCTCATGATAATAATACTGCCTCATCGGTGAAGGAACAACATTAATACACGTCTCGTAATTATGAGTGTTGTTGCCAGGTGAACTATTTTATCACATTGGGATATTTTTAATATGTTTGTTTGGGTTGAAGTCAAGACTCTTACCATCTAGATCACGGCCTATCTTAAAGGTCAATATTTATTGTAATTCGTTTTATCAAACACTGCTTATTCCACTTTATGTAACGGTATAACCCTATCGGTTTCAAGGTTTTCACCTCATCATCATGGGAGCAAAAACAAGAGTGTTGTGCTCCCCTGATGATGAGGTGAAGACCTTGAAATCGGTAGGGTTATACTGTTGCATAAAGTGGAATAAACAGTGTTTAATAAAACAAATAACAATGCCTTTAACTCTCCACAATGTTAATGCCTTAATTATAAATAATAGATCAATAATTAAATTATAAAATTGTATTCAACTTGAAATTTTCCAAATGAGTTTATTTTAAAATATTCAAAAAATTAGATGGCCTCCGAAAAGATTAGATAAGAAAATAGACGACCTCCGTTGGTAAGATTCCTGCCTTTCAACCCGGGATTTGCGGGTTCGATTCCCCTTTGTAACTAAGATGTTTTACTCACCAAGTGGTGTTTATTTCATATACATGTACAATATTTCTGGTTCTTTGGAAGAGTTTTTCTAAGTCTGCCGTTGTACTGTATACAACGAAACTGCAAATCAATCAAATGTAAATCAATCAAACAACATGAAAGAATTTCACACCATCTATTTTCACTTTTATTCATTATAGTGTTGATCAAATATAAATACAAACTCTTACTATTTATTTTTCGATTTAATTGGTATTGATAAATATTTGTGGGTAAAAAGTGATTTGTAACCATATGATGAGTAAACAAGATTTTACAAAAAAAATTGGATTGTTATTGCTTTATCAATATGTCATAAAAAATAACTATGAAAAGTAATCATCTTGATAAGACAATCATCTTGATTCGTAATAACGATCAAAATTTTAAACATTAATAGACCAAAATCGTGATGAAAACACTTATAGTTTTTGATATTGTTGAAACAGTTGATATAAGTTGTTCAACAAACCCAGCAAACTATAATTATGCATTTTGAAAGTATGACCATACAAAATTCTTTTCTTGCTAAAAATCAGACAGTGAAGAAACCTTCACGTTCTGCCGACATTATTTTGTGTGCTTAATAATCAACCCAATTCTCCTTCATATTATCGCGAAAAATTCCACTTTCTTTCCGAACATGGATGTTTTTTTCGGTTGGATGATGAAAAATCCCTTTTGCATACCAACACACCGCATTTCATTTTACACATCTTCATTTGCGGACTGTGGAATCCAATTCCCAAAGCTATCAAATATGTACCATCCTTATTTATGTTAAAGAGGTTGAAAAAATAAACAATACTCAAAATATCTATTCATCTTAACTTTCACTTCCTTATCCTTAAATGAATTCCTTTCCTCTAATCCTACCATTGTGTTTAGAGGGAATTATTTTTTCCTTTAATTCAAATAAATATATTTTGGTTAAATATTTTAATGGAATATAACGCCAAGTTAATTTGGTTGGTTGTAATAGATTTCCTAAAGCAATAAGCCCGTCAGATGTATTGCATATAACCATGGACAAAAGAAAATTACAATGCAAACCAACTCATTCTATTCATTCCATCGCGACATGTGTCTTTTATAATCAGATAGAACAGATGGACACGCTCCTTTATCCATACACATATGTTATGTTAGCACTCGCATCGTTTACAGGCAAACATCTCGTCACACATGATCTTCTGACTCTTATATATATTTTCGTTCTATAAATTAAAATTTCTCTGACTATCTCATTCCACCCTTTCCTCGCTCTCTATTCACTCATTCTCTTAATGGTCAAAATATTTTTAAATTATTTTCTAATTTCTATCTAAACCATCTCGTCAAACAGATATTATTTTCCCTATAATTTTTTACTTTATTAAACTAGAAAATCCCAGATATTCTACCATGTTTTATCTCCCATTTAATGCCTAGACTTAAAACGCCTCAAATAATTAAAAAAGGTTCTGAATAACTCTCAAAAGTTTATACTATTTTGGTTCTCAATTTATACTCTGTTTAACTAGTTTTTATGAGTGAAAATTAAAAAAAACTAAGCTGTAGCCTTGTGTAAGTATATCTATTTGGCGTACAAGAGTCTCAGAAGTCTCAGAAGCCATAGCACTGGTTTTATTTACAGCTTCTTTTTTCTTCGAATTTATTTCTGATGAAAAGTAGCCATCTTATTTTAATTTTGAAGTACTCTCAGTATGACAGTTTCTTAGAAATAGCGCTTTATAAATTTAATAAAATCTTGGTACCGATGAAAGGATATGTAAGCAAACTTATCATAAACGTGGTGAAAAGGGGTTGAAATTAAGACAAATACGGTAGACATGATAGCGTTGCGTAGAATATGTAGAAAAACTCTTTAAGACTAAAAAAGGCAATCGACATTAAAAAGTAATGCGGATTGAAAGAAAATGTAGTATTTAAGATGTAGAAAGGAGCGTTAAAACGGTTCGAGCGTTAAAACCGTTAAAATGAAAGTTGAAAGATTTACAAAAATGACGAACAATATTTTAGATTTGAGAAGTTTGTAAAGTCCTATAAAAACGTGCCATAACCAAATGCATAAAATTCTGAATAAAGAAATAGTGAAAATCTCATACTATTTTTTTAACACTCGCCTAGGAAATGATGATAGTGCGGTGGAAAAAAATTAAATAGTGCGGTAAGTTTATAATTACGCATTTATAAAATCTGTTTTCACCATAAGAAAAATAATCTCAATAACAATGACAAACCTGTTTGGGAGGTCTGAATAACCCAAAGCATAAAGTCATTTAAATAAATTTAACATTTATTATTTTATTCAAAGATTCCACTTTTAATATGTTTAAACAGACCTTCTCGTCTTCAAACAAGTCTCCTCTCAAATAAAGCTTGTTTAGTGACCCTTCAGCTGTGGTAAATAAAGATGACGGATCACTTCAGGGATCAGAAGTGACGATATTTACTCAACTTGGTCATGTCTTCTAATTTGTTTAAAATAGATTTTAAATTAACTTTTCAACTCGTACTCTCTAAAGACTATTTTGAATTTCAATTTATATTGTACTTGATACAATTTAATATCTCGAGTATATAAGTATGCGTATATTCAATTTAATTCCTTGAGTATATAAGTATGCGTATATTCAATTTAATTCCTTGAGCATATAAGTATGCGTATATTCAATTTAATTCCTTGAGTATATAAGTATGCGTATATTCAATTTAATACCTTGAGTATATAAGTATGCGTATATTCAATTCCGTTAGAGAAATCAATCATATTTTGATAATATTTTTTTTTACTATTTTCATTAATTTATAAATTTGTACCTACATACATACCATCATGCAATTTTCCTGCTAGAGTAAGCAGAGAGGATAGAATGTCAAAATCTTAACACACATATTTCACCTTTTCCAAACACATACATTTCCTAGGATTTTTCTTACTTCTTACATTTCCTTATTTTTCAATATCGTTCACTTAAGTTAACAACACTTTATTTAGTTTATTAGTTTGGTTTTCTTCGGTCATTCGTTCCAGGTACCCAAACTATATCATAGTGTTTTATCTAACTTAACACATCAGCTTTAATTTCACATTCAATCCTAAACATTTGAATCCGTATTCTATCATCCGTTGCGCCGCCATGTATAGTATTCTTCTCAATGCACGCACATTTCTACAACATGTATTCTGTTCCTTTAGTATTTTTCATGTATTATTTAAAGTAAACGTATTTGTAATTTTTTTAAACTATTTTATTAATTTCTTCTTACTTTATATACTTGTTACGGTGTAAAATGCTACCTTGAGGGTTACCGAAGGCATTTCATTTTTTTTAAACAGGGATTTCGTCATATAAAAGATTTATGAATTTTGCGAATGTTGTATCGTCTTCAATGCAAGTTTCGCACTTACTCAAGAAGTTCTTAGCCTGAAATTTCAATTCACGGGCCTGAAAACAATATCTCCATGTCGTGTTCTTTAGTATGCCTTAGTCCCCAATTAAGATTAGATTAAATGTTTAGTACGAATGAATTATTTGAGTAATTATATTGGATTATATTTAATATTTTTTATCTCGATTTTTCTTAATAATGTTGCTCATAGATGAGCGTCTTGTCCCCCTGATGGTCTGGAAATGAGCAGATGATTTCCCTCCCCTTGCTACCGGTCCTGAGCCATGATGAGTGCAGCAGTCAAAAAGAAACTGATTTCGTCTTGAATTTGATCTTTCTTTCTGAAACCCTCTTACTCAACGCCCCTCAACACTTCAGATGCTTTCAATTTATCTTCATTTTTTCTAGCAACATATCTGAAATATGAGAGTATTCGATTCATGGATATCATTGACAAGCTTTTTTCCCCCGTAGGACCTGTAAGATAGACACATTCGTCTATTTCGCAGTCCAAGAGATCCCAACATTACATCTCTAAAGCACCTAACATAGCGTAGCTCTTTCCTTTTCTTCAGCGTCCAAGTCTCCAATCTCTCGAGTGCTATGGAGAAAATAAAGTTCTCACCAAGCAAACTTTGGTGCTTAGAAGTACTCGTATACACCTACACATATTTGGCCATATATTTATTAGTTAAGTCATCACAAATTTTACCAAATATATTTGATTCTTACCAACTTAACACGTGGTTTAACAAACCTTACGTGAAAACTAGACTGGAAATATATATTTTTTTAAATGAGTACCTGCGGGGTTTGAACCCGGAACCTCTAAATTGGAATACAGCCTTACCAACTTGGTTACGGGAGCTGTCATACATATTCAATTCAGTTTAATTAATTCGTATGGTATTCCTCGGCGATGCGGATATATTGCAGAGCGTGGTCGGGACGCAACATTGCCAACGGTCCCCATTTATCAAACCTTTAGGCTTAGAACCACTGGAATAGGCCCGTAACTAGCAGTTTATCATACAACATGTTCGAAATACTACTACACGTGAGAACACAACAATTCTTGAATACATCTAGTACACGAGAATTGTCAGGAACTAATTTGCCAGACTGGGACCTTTTTTAATTATTTTTTCACCCACCGTCAGGAATCAAACCCTCGGAGGGAAGTCAAGAATCTTACCGACTAGACAAAGGGATTAATATTATTTGTATCCAAGGCAAAAAATCAAATACATCAAAGTATTTTTAACATCGATGTTTGAAAAAAAAAATCAACTTTCTTATTTCTTGATGAGAGTATTCCTCACTAAGGTATAGATAATCATATTTACGTGTCATTTTACGAAAATAAATTTACACACTTTTAGGGAGAAGTATTTTTGTATAATAGATTTAACTCAGCATCAAATCACCTGGAAATGTTAAACATTTAAAAGCCACGATTACTAAGCCTGTTATTTGATCTACTTGAAGCTTATGGTAAAGTTAATGCTTTTCCAGTAACTTGTTCTTTAAGCTTTATTTCAAAAGTTGTTTTAATTACGACAGTGAACTTTGAAATGAAATGCTGGAATGGATTTTTTTAACCAAAATAAATTAAATTGCTTCAAAATGTTGAAAGCTTCGTACGATAAGCCTTTTAGCCAAATATAGTATCATTTGATTACTCTAATTACTTTTATTGACAGTTATTGAACAATCACAAAAGTGGAAAGTCAAAGAAAACGTTATTTTTTTTATTTCAATTTTATTTAAGTTATTGGTTTTGCTTTGATGAAATGGCTAAAAAATATTAAAGAAAAGTTTTTTTTTAATTTTTTAAGTATTTTCATTGTATTTAAGTTCTTGACACAGGATGTTTTCCTTTCAATGGAACATATTACTTATTACATTTTCTAATATTAAATTACATTAAATTCATGTGAGTAATAAGGTATTACTTTTTATTTAGTTTTTTTGTTTTAGAATGACATTATAATACCTTTGACATCACTTAATACGTCTATGAATTTTATCACACATTCGTCGAATAAAGAACTTGGCGGGTATATTGGCATGCTGCAATATCTTTTAACTAACCAGTTAGATGGTTAAAAAGTATTTAGTGATAGCCTGGCAGGCATCGAGTCCACCATTCCCGGGCTGAAAGACAGGCATCTTATTAACTAGTACTTATTTTCATCTAAGACAGCATTTATTTACACTGCATATTGTGTATCATTTTAAAATTATTTCAAAATGTACACAACATATTGTGTATGTAACATGAATACCTTTGATACAGTTTTAAATATGTTTAAATACAAGATCTTCATAATTTTTTTTAAATTATTTTAATAAAGACCCAAAAGGTTCAAATACGAGTAAGTGGAAAAAGAGTATTTTGAAAGTCTTTGACTATCGATTTTAATGCAAACACCTTAGAACACCACACATTCATATTTTATAACCAGCAACTTGTGGTAAGCGTATTTTTTTAATACTGACAAACCATTGTACCGTTTTTCAATGTTCAAAATTGTCACTAGAACAAAAAATCTAAAACCTCATGACTATTTTCGAAATGCAAAAATTTTCCTAAATGAAAAAGTTATACACAATTAAAGACTAAGTAATAGTACTTTTTTGCTAAAATATTAGCAAATGTACATTTTTGTGTCAGAGCGGTACAAAACTTATCTCATATCTAGAGATTTCAAGTTTGATTTTTAGAAATTGAACAAAAAATAAATAATAAGGCGCTTTATGCCATTTTGTCTAGATACATACTCGTACATTAAAAATATTTTTGGTCAGTTGGAAGGAATTGACACATGGTCATAACTCGTCAGAATCTACTGTATACAACATAAGCGCTAATAAGCATTTACTTCTAAACAAACTACATATGTGGTAAACTAAAAATTAGGCACATCTGATTTACAGCTATTTCTAAAATAAACATAAGCATAGCCATTAAAATACTGTTTCAGAACAAAATCTTTAAAACTTTTAATGGTTTATGATACAATATAAATGTTTATAAAATAAGGTAAAGTGAATGAGCATATTAGAGTTAATGGTGGGTTATACAATTTGTTAACCGACCAGAGTATTACAACACAAAAAAACTAGGTGATCATAATGTGATATTGGTCCCAACATAACGATGTACAAGAGAAATTTGGACATGGAAAAATGATTATGAAAGCAAGATAAATACGATAGGGAAAAATGAAAGCGTTGCGTAGACAGCGTAGAAAAACGATGTAGGACAGAATAAGGAAGGAAGATCTAACGAAAGAATTTGGATTGAAAAAACATAATATGAAGAAAGTGCCATTAAGACGGCTCGGCCACGTAGAAAGAATGAATGATGAAAGATTCACAAAAATGTTCTATTCGCGTACTTTAAAAGGGATTAAAAGTTTGTAAATATCTATAAATTGTGACATGACCAAATTAAACAAGAAAATTGAATGAAAAGTCTTTATAATACAAGAGTATGTATGACGGCATGCACGAACGTGGTATATGCGATTGATTTATGCCAAGGTAACATGAAATGAATATCTGTTCTTTCTGCAAACCCCAATAGGTAATTAAACCTCTGGGTACCATATTAGTACACTTATAAAAAAAATATTTTAATTTGTACCATTTTCTTTAAATCGCAAAGTATATTTAAAAAATGCACTTGAATATTTGAGATGATGTCGGATAATAACAAACTATCTGCCAAATACGTAATACGAGTAGTTTAAAAAAGTAGAAACAATATTCAGTGCAAAGACATAAAAAGACACGCATCATACAGGACGCAACACAAGCATACTCGTACATATTGTTAAACACATTTACAGCTCAATTAACTTAAAACTTTTCTTCACGATATTATGTATGTATTATTCCAGAAATATGAGAGATATAAAAATTAAGATTTAAAATAATATTTACGATGAAAACGATGTTTTTTGCTAACTACTGAAAGGGGAGATCAGAAGCGTGTCTGAACTTTAAAAACTGTAATGTCTTGCGCAAATATTTCACTTCTTGATTTCTAGTGAATTTTTAATTAAGCTTATTTCTCTTCAGTTTGTTTTTCATATTTCGTTTCTAACAGCTCAAATTTATCTTCAGTGCTTCAGAACAAAAAAAAAACAATAAAAATCAAATTTAAGAAAACTTTCATTCGAACTGCGTTATTTTTTTTTATTTTTTACCATTTATCTATGTGGAGTAATTATATCACTTGATGTTTTCTTCTCTTGAATGTATTAGATATTTAATTCTAAAATTATAATATTCTGAAATAAATTATGAAAATTAATCTAAATTTACTATTTTTTTTGTAATGGGTAACAGTTTGGTATGATTTTTCCGGGTGAGATGTACTTTCGGCTATTTTTCATTTCAATTTATTTTCATACGATTTGGTTACCACGTTACATAAACTTTAGGAACGCTCTTGAAGTGCCACGTTTTACAAAATAAAATCATTGAGTCATTTTTGTTTCATTTACATATTTTTGAACTATCTAATATTATTTATTTGAAAAATCTTAATGTGAATTATGCAAACAATTTGTCTCACCATAAAGTAAAAATCCAATTACAGCGATATGTTTCATACATTTATTTTGAGAAATAGGTTTTTCTCCAGTTACCACTTGTTTTTTTTTTAAACTCATTGATCAAGTATTTTAAAGGCAATTTTATTTAACATCAAATGCAAAATTTGATACAGTTTCTTCCTCAAAACAACTTTAGAAATAAAAATCTGATATGTCTTCCTGGTTTTTTATGTGTGATGTTTTTTAATTGGGTGTGTATATTTTCCGAATTCAATATATAAATTTGTTCTCAGTCTTAACTTTCAAAATTCTATATATTCATCCAATCAAATGTCTGTGGTAACAACTCATAGTCGAGTTATATCTTGATTTTTTTTAAACATTATTCAGATTTTAAATTGCTAAAAATTGTAGCAGCTTTTGATTCAACTCTTATCGCCTTAGTTTGATATTCAGAAAGCGACGGTTCTCAAAGAGCGAATGAAATATTGGAGCTGCGACAAAATTTATGGTATCGTTCAAAATTTTGACGCATGTCTAAGAGTGGGCTGTCCACGTAACTGTGTCAGTCCGTTATTTATAACGCTCCTCGTCAGAGTGTCTCACTGTCCCACCTTCTTTAAAAACGTCTTTTCACGAACCATTTCCACTGTAATACGTGTCACCGTGGTTCCCGTCACGTCACTTTATTGATGTCAACCATTTCACTTCCTCTTCGGTTTATCGGTCATTACTCGCATCAATTACTCGATTTTTGTCGTCTTAGGTATTCAAAATGTCAAGAGGTTAAACACAGAAAAACACTGAATTGTACATAGAGCTAGTAATGACATTTTATTTCAATTAAATCAAAACTGATATATTTTTAAAATATACCGAAAAAATATTGTATTAGCGAACTAGTTGTTACAAAACATCCCTCAATATTAAATCACTCACATATGCTAAGAGCTGAAGATAAAAAAAATAAATGTCTTTAAGGAAACATGTGTTGCTCGGAGGATTCATATGATTGAAAAACTTGTGAGGACTGTGATTTAGCTCGTATTGCGTGTTTAAGTCAATATAATACAGACCTGCGAACTTTTGTTGCTTTTTTTCTGAAAATGGGTTATCTTGGTCGATTTTTGTGGTTGTAAACTTTTAAATTATGTTCTTTGAAGTATAATTTTTTTCCAATGTTTTTTTTATTAAATAACAATTCAGGATCTTTGGAATAGTTACGTGAAATATAAACTTATATTTGAATTTAATATTATCTTTTTTACAGAAAAAATATCTTCTTTTTACATTTTTGTAATGACTAATATTCCCTATTCTCCCTCCATCCGGAAGTTTTAGACTGTCATCACATCGTCAGCTTACCATCTGTATCTCATGTTTTTCTTTATAAAAATATTTACAAATTTCTTTGAATGGGATTATTTTTATTGTTTACTTTAGAAAATTCAAATAAATTTCCTTAAATTATGACAAGTTCATCAAGAAAATGATAAATCGACCTCTACACGTTCTGCTGTTTGTAGAAATTGCGTTCTTAAAAACAACGAGAACGAATTACTTCAGTTATTCGGATTCTTTTTTTGACATTTTAGTAAAAAAACTAGGTGATCAGGATTAATTGTGAGCTCTTCATATTGTTCGCTACATCTGAGTTGCTGCTTAAAAAATGGAAACAGAAAAACAGTGGTCATTTCAGTTTGAAATACCAAAAGTATGGCGAGAACACCAAAATCATGCAGATGATCGCTAATTTTGTTTATACCAAGTTTATGACTATTATTAAAAAAACATTGAATATCCTTATTTACCATCAGCTATAAGACTCATATCATATATAGTAGGCTCGATGAACCGATTCCTGCACCACGAGATATGCTTAAATCGGAAATATTGGATCTTATGATGAGC
The DNA here is from genome assembly GCA_949825065.1 of Odontocerum albicorne. NCBI lineage: Eukaryota > Metazoa > Arthropoda > Insecta > Trichoptera > Odontoceridae > Odontocerum > Odontocerum albicorne. The sequence continues at coordinate 27,292,689 of OX463840.1, forward strand.
AACCCCAAATGAATTGATTTACAGCAGAAATAGAGGAGACTGGTAACTATGTGGCGATCTAATAGAGGAGACTGGTAACTATGTGGCGATCTAATAGAGGAGACTGGTAACTATGTGGCGATCTAAAAATAGCAGGTATTTTGCTTTAATTACAGTCAGACTACACTAAGTTTCCATGTTTCCTATATGAATGGAAATGTCGAGCTCTTGTTAAATATTGGAGTAATGTAGATTGACCACGCAAAGAAGAAATATTCCAGCATAAAAAAAACCCTTTGTCAAATAATTTAGTTTTATCAGAAAATATATTATTATCACCATTTCTTTTCTTTCAGTAAATATACATTCGTTTTTTAAAATCATGCGAATTCTCACAAAGTAATTTATAAAGTTAACAAAATAGAAACACTTATTTATTTTAACACGACACAACAGCAAAAAATACTATGCGAAAGACTGCATAACAAAATAATGATTTGCGGACTGTTTATAGTCGATTAAATTTTTATGTGGGGGATATAAACAGTACGATGTTATTCCGAAATAGCCACCATAAACACAGATTAAAAATTAAAACGAAAATAACCACTAAAGTCTCAAATATATGAATGCATATTATATCCCAAGTCACCGCAAAATAATTAAATTTTTATGTCTGAAGAACCGAGATAATATTATTACTTTCATCCTCAGAAAAATATAAAAAATTATATTTCGCTACTTACTCTAAAATTTGCATTTTTTGCAAATATTTTTATACTCGTACTTGTCTTTTTTTTTTTCGTAACAAAACTTTTCAAGCTAATAAACAGTTTCATTCCGAAAAAGAATCTCGTTTATGGAGAGTTTTTGAGCTATTGATTTCCATTCAATGCATTAAGTAAACAATTGCATATGAAACGAAAAATTGTGAAAAAATGCATATTATTTGTCTATTCATAAATATCAACTTCAAAGACACCCCTCTAACTTTGTTGTATTTCCTAAAAAAGTGTTTTCTTAACTAACCCCTTGAGAATCCTCCAAGATAACAGTTATTTTTACTCTCGTAACTCTTTCTTCCACTTGGCGGCTTTCTCAGGATACAACTAGACAATATCAAATGTATCTTTCCGACGAGAAAACAGCTCACTTAGATAGATAGAAGATGCTTTCTGAACTGTACATAACCATGCTCTTTTACCGGCGATACAAAATAATTGCGATATTTTTTCTATATTTGAGCATAATAACCATAAATAGCAATAAACAATAATGAAATACACAACACACCTAAAACTAACCCAGAAATTGCCAATATTTCTGTCAGAAGATGTACTTTAGAAAGGTGTTACAATCCATCACATATAGTATTCGTATGTTGTAAAAACAATGCAAGCCTTTTCCAGGCTAACCCCTTATCTAATTTCGTAGACCAACAATTCTGTTTGTTACATCTACTTTTTTGCACTTTTCTTCATGTCTAGATTATTTTTAGATACCTAATATTTGTATAACTTGTCTATTTGTCTTCTTTCAATCATTTTTCAACTGATACTTAACATATAGATAAAAAATATTTACAGTATTTTGTAACGATTTTTGCAGAACGCTATTCACTTGGGCATTATTTTTTTATCTTTGTATCCCAAATGAATTCATTGCAGGAACGCTAAGTTTCTTTCCTATGTTATATTTATAAACACATCTTAAATAACTCGATGGCAAGTGGAATCTAACTGCTAACTGCTTCGTTAGTTAATTCTTCTGTAAATGACATTTATTTTGTATTATCTCTGTATATTTTTAAGAGAGTCGCGACCCTCTACAAAATGTCTAAAGGTTGTCTAATTGATTTTAGAGAAAGTTTTATCGGTCTAATAGCTTATAATTATTTTTATTTTTAAAAGACTGTGCATTTTTTAAATTTTCAATGAAAATGTTATAATACTGAGGTTTTAAGTATCCAATGTTAGATTTCATGTCTGAAAAAACACCGGGCGTCATGACTCTTGGCACTTGTCGTAAATTGTTTACAGACAATCTTTCTACGACCGAACGCATGTCTAAGGTTTCGAACATTTGTTCACATTGAAATTCATGGGATCTTCAACATACTTTTTACCTCTTTGTCATTTATTTTTAAGAATTTATTTATTTCACTGTCAAAAAGCTTTTTAGTAACAAATAATTAGGAGGGACAGCTAAGATCTATTTGAATATTATACTACTTAAAATAATATATATTTTTACAAAGTTACCTGAAGACCACTTTTGGTGTTGGTGGCGGCCGTAGTCTAACGGTTAGCATTCACACTAAGCAAGCAAGCGCCCTAGGTTCAATTAACTTCCAAACTGGTTTTACACTTAAACCGTTTTAAATCTAAATTTGTTTTATTGCAGCTTATTTGTTTCATATTATAAATTCTTACAATGCTACTAAGCAATGCGAAAATAACGATACATAAAACTCTGCCATCGGAACGATTAAACCTACTTATTGTTATGGAATTCGGTTCTACGAGGCGTATCCAGAAAGTAAGTGTACTGACTTTCTGGATACGCCTCGTAGGCTCTCACGACCGGATGGATTTTATTTTCGACATGTTGGCTACACTTCCGTGTAGCTTGACCCTTCCCCTCCACAACGAGACCGGTTCGAGGTCAGTACGTTGAGAAGTGTCGACGCGACAACACGTTTCGTGAAAAATGTAAATCCAATCTCCCGCCAAGTGCGAAATACGCGGCGTCATCCGTTATCTCGTTGAGGTTTATAATGAGGTGAAAACTGCATATGGTGATAAAGCTATGAATCGTACGAGTGTGTACAAGTGGTGTCGCGAGTTTAAAAACGGTCGTACGTCTGTGCATGATGATCAGAGGAGCGGAAGACCTTCAATTGTGACTGACGAAATTGTTTTGGGACTGTCAAGGCATAATTTTAATTGAATATATGCCTCAAGGGGAGACCATAAACTCTGCAAGATACTGTGAGACCCTAAAAAAATTGCGGAGGGCGATTCAGAACAAGAGGAGAGGCATGCTGACAAAGGGAGTCTGCCTGCTGCACGACAATGCCAGACCACACACGGCCAACGCCACGAAGGAACTGCTCGCCTCGTTTAAATGGGATGTCCTAAACCATCCCGCGCATTCCCCTGACCTAGCACCTTCAGATTCTATCTCTTTATCTCTCTGAAGCTGCACATGGGTGGAAAAAGGTTTTCAACCGACGAGGAGGTAAAGGAGGAGGTGGAGAAGTGGACGGAGGGGTTGGCCTGAAACTACTTCGAGGAAGGCATCAAAAAGTTGATACTCCGCTTCACCACCTACATTAAGAGGAATGGCGACTATGTCGAAAAATAGCTTTTTTTTTTTTTATTAAACAAGTAAATTATTATACAAACATTTGTCAAGGCTATACCTATATACAAATTTATTACTTAACTAATCTTAATTATATGTTATAATTTATGAACTTATTTAATCTTATTTTCCTACATATCATTTTATTTTATTTATTCAATCTTAATATATGAGATCTTAGAAATAATTAACACCTACATACTACTTATAACTAGATAACAATTCTTACACTAATTATTTAGCAAAAACAAGTCCACTCGTTCAGGCTACTTGTATTCCATCACATTCACTCAGACCTTGGTCGTCCCAGCTAATACTGTAGGTGGACTAGTCAGGCAACAGATAATGCTTCGGGAGCTTGTGCTTATAACGGAAGGGTAGGTCGGATTTACTCTCGTAAGCCCCCAGGGCAGCGACTAAGGGATTTCTGTGATTTTGTTGGCTTTTATAGAACTTCACGGTCCAAGCGAGGATGTGGTGTTGTAGGGTTTCTTCTCGCTGTTCGGCGTGAAGTCGGGTTAGATTTGTTCTGGGATGGGTTTTAAAATATATCTTAAATGCCTTGTTCTGCACTCTCTGGAGTTTCAGGTGATCCGTGTTGCTCACACTACCCCAAACGGGTGCAGCATAGGTCAAGATAGGACGAATATGGGTTTTATAGAGGAGGAGCTTATTTTTGCGGGAAAGGAAGCTGCGTCGATGAAATATCGAACTGATAGCCCCTATGCCCTTGTGACCCTTCTGTCTGATGGTATTCAAATGGGTTTTCCACGTCAGTCGCCGGTCAAGGTGCAGGCCGAGGTATTTAACCACGTCCTGCCACTCAACCAGGCAACCACCGATGAATAAGGGCATCGACGGCACTCTTTCCTTGATTTTTCGGGAGAACATGATGGCCTCAGTTTTGGCGTCATTGATTTTGAGCCTCCAGTCCTGGTAGTATTTCTCAAGGATCTCAAGAGCAATCTGGAGACGGCGACCAGCTCGATCCACCTTGAGTGACGATGCGTAGCATGCCGCATCGTCAGCAAAGAGTGCGAGTTTACAGTTTGGGGGAGTAGGAATGTCGTGCGTGTAAATGTTAAATAGACATGGCCCAAGTATACTGCCTTGGGGGACACCCATAGGGATGGGCCTGGTGGATGACGTAGAATGATGAGTGGTGACTGTGAAACTTCTATTGGAAAGGTAGGATTGAAGTAGTTTCACGAGATAGAGTGGAGTGCCAGTGAGGAGAAGTTTGTGAAGAAGGCCATCATGCCAGACAGTATCAAAAGCCTTCTCGAGGTCCAGCAGCACCATGCCAGTACTTCTGTTCCTATTGAAGCCCATCGACACGTCTTCCACGACACGGGTAAGTTGCTGGACCGTGTTGTGTCTTGTTCTAAATCTAAATCCAAATTGCTCATGAGGGAATGTATTATTGGATTCGTGGTGGAACACTAACCTTGAGGCAACCACTCTCTCAAGGATCTTGCCAAGACCTGGAAGAAGGTTGATGGGCCTGTAGCTAGTTGGATTTTCGGTAGGTTTATTTGGCTTGTGGATAGGAACAATATTGGCTACTTTCCAAATACTCGGAAAATAGCCATTAAGGAGTGAGGCATTTATTATTTTAGTAAGAAAAATCCTCGCTTTGAGTGGTAACTGTTTAAGAAGGGTATTGTGTATATTGTCGGGACCGGGTGCTTTTCGTGTTTTAAGTCTGTCAAGGATACGACCAATTTCGGACGGGGTGCAAAGTTGCACCTCGTTTTGGTTGGTCGGGGAGTAAGCAAAGCTGGTGAGAGTGTCCTCGACAGCTTTGTTGACATCAACATTTCCAAGATCGGAAGTGATTGAGTACGTATTCTCATAAGCGTCCGCCAAGGCATTAGCCTTGTCAATGCCAGAAACAGCCAGCCCTGAGGCTGTGCGCAGAGGTGGTATGCTTTGAGACGAGCACTTGATACCCTTGACGACTCGCCAGAGAGTACCGTTACCCGGTTCTAGAGCTTCCAATTTTCTCTGCCATAGCTGGTTTTTAAGTAGGCGGATTTCTTTTTTGATTTCATCTTGGAGAACGTTTAGAAGTGTTTTGTCACGCTTGTCTAGTGTACGTCTGTAGGTCTGTCTTTGTTTGTTTTTTAGAGATATAAGGAGTTTGATATGAGGAGTAAGAGTTATTTTGTATGGAGTGACAATTTTGAGGGGAACATTTTCATCACGGGCATTATGGATGAAGGTGGAGATGGTATCTATCGCGCCATCGATGTCCTGTGGGCTCACCAGAGTTTCTGGTGATAGGCAGAGCTGGTTGTGGAGGTAGGCTTTGTAACCCTTCCAGTCAGCATTGGCGTAGTCGTACTGCTCCCTGAGGCTAGCAATCGGCCTCACTCCCAATGTGAAGTAGACTGGGAGGTGGTCTGACGAGAGAGCTTCTAGAGCAGTCAAGCCAGAGATGTTAGGGTAGTTTTTGATTACGGCAATGTCCAGTGTAGAAGGGCTACGGGGGTTGGTGAAACAGGTATGTTGATTTGGATAGAGTATTTGACAGTTGTGGTTTTCCATATAATTGTACAGCGTCGTTCCGTTCGGGTTAGCTCTCAAGCAGTTCCAGTAACGGTGCTTGGCATTGGAGTCCCATGATGACCTTGGGTCCCAAAACCAGCACTGCCTCGATGTCCTTTTCCAGAAGTGAACGATAGCCGGTACAATATGCTGCCACAATTGTGACTGTCTCCCTGTCAACCTTGAGGCTGATGGCAGTAGCCTCCAAGTTTGTCAGGGCGGGCGTGAGGAGTTGGGTATGATGGATAGTGTCTCGGATGAGGATCGCGGTGCCTCCACCTCTACCGGAAATGCGATCCGATCTATAGACGGTGAAGCCACCGGTGCCTTTCACACGAGATACAGGTTTTAACCAAGTTTCCGTAATAAGCACAATATCTATACCTGAATTGTTCACCAACAGAATCAGCTCCTCGATCTTCTGCTGCATGCTGTAAGCATTCCAGCAGAGCACTTTCATTCCAGAGAAACTCGTCATCACACTTATCCTACGAGCTGCTCAATGATCTCGAGGTAGATCATAGTCTTCTCGAGCTAAGTGGTGCAAGAAGCGAGCCTGGTCCGGGCTCCGATGACAAGGCGCATGATGGCGAGTAACTCGCTCTCTCCGTTTGTGAACGTGTTAATCGGGGGTGGGGACAGGGGCTGAGCACGAGGAGGGTGGAGGGTTTGGTAGAAAGGGGGGCTATAAGAGAGGCTGGTAGGTGAGGTGGTGAGGCTGTAGTACCGCTGGCTACCTGGCTCCACGAGCGATGGTCCATCCGGGGAGCCGGTACGCTGCGTCTCTTATGTAGGCTGGATATGTATTGTTGGCGGCAGGGGCAACCACCATAGTTGGCCAGATGAGCACCCTCGCAGTTACAGCAGGCCGCAGGGGTGTCCCGTTCTTTCTTGGGGCAGTCGTTAGTGGCATGCGCCATCAGGCACTTCATGCATCGGACTGTGTGGTTACAGTTCGCCGATGCGTGGCCAAAGTTTTGACAGCGGTAGTACTGGGTGCCTACCCTGCCACCGTTCTTGTATTTCTCCAGGCGGACGCGACAGTAGTTAATCACTGTCACTTCCGTCCGAAGAGCCTCAATGTTTGTGGCATTTGGGAAGAGTACCGTATAAAGCGGGGCACCCTTGGTCTTCATCCTGAAAACCCGGAGGGGCTTGTACCCTTGGGCGGCCAGATCAGCCGCGATGTCCTCAACCGGGAGCTCTGGGAGGCCCCTGATGACGGATCACTTGCTGCGCTCCACCTCCGCGGTGAACGTGTGGAAGGGTGCATGGGTCTCTCTCAGGCCAGCCACGAGAGTTTTGTGGTCCTCCAACGTTGAGCAGTTGACAGCTGCACGGTCTCTGCCTCTGTAGGAGAGCGTGATGCCCGCCTTTGTAAAAGATTTGGCCAGATTTATTATCTGGCCATGTGTTTTGTCCCCTAAAGTAATGATTACCGGTGGGATCTTCGAGGTAATCCTCTTTACTGGCGCTCGGAAGTCAGGTGTTCCAGGGGCGTCGCCGACCTCCGGGAGTGCCTCGAATCGGTTTTGGTTCGGTAGCGGTTGAGCTGGGACTGGAGTTGATTGTTTAACTCCATTGCGTGGAGTGATCCACGCACTGGAGTTGCTGGTGCTGGTGTTTGCAGCTACACCAGGACAGAAGAGGGTGGAATTCTTCCTCATGGGGGTGGCTCGTGACTTGGCGTCCATGATGCGGCTCGAGTTTGTTCCCGAGGATTTCGGGACTTTTGTTCTAAGAACCACCATGTGTGTTAACAGTTAATAGTTAAGCACTAAAGTTAATATTTCAAACGACATTTTAAATAATATAATATAAAGAGTACTCGTAAATAAATTTCAGAACAGGATTTTAAATAATATAATAGAAAGAGAAAATAAAATGAGATAGGGCGGTAACGTACTGTTGTTTAGACCTCGGCAACATGTGTTGAAGGGACAATATATACGAGAGCGGCAGGGTCTGGGATACTAGTCGGCACGGCCAATTCTAAGAAATTTGGGCACTATCCTGACTGACCCAAAACACTTTCACTTCACAACGAGAATATATCGGCACTGTGTTAAATATTTATAATATGAAGGTTTTTTTTTTTAAATACAAAACGATTTTTTTTTTATGATATTAATAGAGTTACTTCAATTTAGGAGCGGAGACTAAGGAATCGAAAAATAGCTTACATATGTACTACGGTAACCACGTAATTTTTTTGTTTAAATAAAAAAAATTGTAACCTACAAAAATTTAGTACACTTACTTTCTGGACTTACCTAGTATAATACTTATTATACGTTTGTTTTTTCAAGACTGTTGTTTGCTTACCGAAGTGCAACAGTTTGCACACTTAAACAAATATACGCACATACGTCTTCTATCCACACGATGACTGTCAATAATACTAAATGAGGAGGGAAAGCCTATAGTATCATTTTGTTGTTCATTTATGTATTAATGTTGTTAATTTATATGATATAATATTGTAATATATAATATTATATATTCAAACGAATAATATAACATTTAATAATACAATATTTAACTGAGACGACTATTCTATTGTAGTTGAATATACTCGTACATTTTATTTCGAAATATTTGGTTATTTTATATTTTTATTGTAAGTTTTACCTTTATTCTCAGTCATATTGTATTGTATAAATGAGGTAAACTTTGAAATGTAAGATTATTCACACAAATTAGGATAAATGGTGAAAGTTAAGCCCGTTTCATGCTAATTTTTAAGAAAGTTTTCGGACGTTTCTTATTTCTTTTACATTCATGGAGAAAGATTTTGTCTAAATTTGTTTTTCTCTCTTTATCAAAAATTATGTTCATTAACTAGTTTCAGTCGTTGACATTCAAATTAATGTTTTTTTTATGTACTGGGTATCAGATTAAACATTTTTTTCTGTTGTACCCAAAATAAAATTATTTTATGTTTAATTTTTTACACAATGCCATCAAGGAATTAAAGATGAAGTTTTGTAAACTGGCGAGATGAAATGTGATAAATAACCCATCATAAACAATTATGGTTGTCAAACCATGCATCTATGTTTGTGCTTATTTATTCTGTAAATGCTGTTTAAACTTATATATTTATGACATACTTGTATATTGTTTTCGGTGGTAAGCTACAAAACAAATTGACGGTTCGTATAAATGCATAAAGCACTATTTTTTTCTCACTTCATATAGTGATATGAAATGAGAAAATTTATCTTAGAGAAGAAATATACTCAGAGATAAACGTCTGAAAGTTAATTTAACCTCACAATCGAATTTGAGACACCTTACTGCTTAATTTGTTCATTTACCACTGGATCCCTGGCGCTGCAACTTCTTGCAAGTAATAATTGTTGCTTTTTTTACATACTTTTTTTTCGACCTGTGCAGCCAAGATTACAGTAGAAAGGTTGCTTTCCAACTCGGAGGTTTCACGCTTTATGGGACCCAAAAAGGAGACCACAGCGTTGTTTTTTTTTTAATAAAGTCTTTGTCACATTTTTAAAAGATTTTTGAGTTAAAGCCCCCTTGAGGACAGTTTTCCCTCTGAACTCTTTTTTTAATTGTTTATAAATATGTTTCGGTATACTTTAAGAAACTTTTTATTTTACAAGTATATCTTTCTGTATCTTTTTGTTATAATATATTTTTCTAAATGAGCTAAAAAATAATCAATTAAAATTACGAGCCCGTCATGATTTGTGAAAAATAAATATATTTTCATAGCGAGCTAGAAATTTCAAAAAGATATTATGACATAAAGTTTAAACAGACCATAAAAGTAAATGTCAATATATTTCATCCGTATCCAAATGTTTTCTTTTAGAAGACCTTATTTTTATTAAAAGTAAAATATTCTACTTTTCCCAAACTTATGCTAAGTAGCATTTTATTCAAACCTTCGTACTCTTAAGCTTTCAAAATTATACTTTTTATGAGGGCAGAGATTTTAATATGTTTTATATTACGAATTTTTGTATCGGTCAGTAGTCAAACAAAAACCACGGCTATTTTTTAACTTAAGTAATCCGTTTATAGTAAGACCGAGTTTACTTTAGCTATTTATAATTAATTTAATTATTTCAATGCACAATTTAGTCAGTTTATTGATAACGGCCAAACTCTTCCAACCGACCAGAAATTGTTTAATAAGTGGTTTATACAAAGAAAATAAAATGGTAAAAGACAGAATCGTAAGATCGAAAGAAGACTGGAATTGAGATATGAGGAGAGTTTGGGAAGACGGTTAATGGAGGAACCGGGAAATATGCTACGTTACTGAAGGGAAATATGCTGCTCTATGAGTCACCGTTTGAAACACACCAATGACGGAGCGGGTACTATGTTAGTTGGAAGCTGGTTTTAGAGCCTAATGCCATATGAGAAGGACATACAGAGAAGGACGACGGCAAAAATAAAGTGCGGTGAACTGGAAAACCTAATAGTTAATCTCAGCTTGAGCGGAGCGCAAGCTCACGAAGCGGAGCGTTTTGATTCCGTTGGAACATTTCAATGATGATCTGTGTGGTTTAGATCAGTGGTCCCCAACCCCCGGGCCGCGGCCCCGTACCGGGCCGTGGACCAAATGGTACTGGGCCGCGCAAGGGCCTGCTTAAAAATCAAAATTACTTTTGAAAAATCGAACATACCCAATAAAACTTAATTATAGCTTAAAATAATTATTCCGATGAAAACCCCTTCAGGCTAAGTTACCACCGACCTTCCGACAATACCTGTTCGAGACAACAACTCTGCCGGTGTTCTGCATTAGAGGCATGGCGGTATTCCGCTATCTCAGGGTATTCCCTGAGATTGCCACCACAGCACTAAAATCCCTATTGCCATTTCCGACATCCTATCTATGTGAAGCGGGGTTTTCTGCATTGACAGCAACCAAAACAAAACGAAGAAATAAACTGGACATAAGCAAGACACTTCGGGTGTCACAATCTCCTACTCGTATTACCCCCAGATGAAACCATCTCGTTTCAATGAAGCAAGCTCAGGGGTCTCATTGATTTGGCATTAAGTTAAAATATTAAATCTGTTTTTATTCATTTTTAAGGGGTAACTGTATTTTATTTATAGGCATGTTTAAACACGATTCAATTAAAAATATTAAATCAAAACACATAAAACTTCAACATCAAAACTTTTAAAGAAAATAGATAAATAACTTTCAAGTTAATATATCTGCAAGATATCAGAATAACATTAAAATCCCGATATTAAACCCTTAGCATTCTCAAAATTATTTTCTCTATCTTGGAAAAAAATACTTTCAACCTTCCGTTGAACCTTAAAAATATTGGAAATACCCATGAATCCAAAAGAAAATTAAAAAATTATCTGAAACTTAATAATCCTTCATTGTTATTATATATTTTTTCTTCATTTTTCCCACAAACCTTGTGTTTTCTCTACTATTATTTGTCAGTAAAACTTATGTACCACAGTTGTAAATTTTATTATTATATATTGTACAAATATATTGTTATTAAATTAAAAAAAAAACTACATTCAATGTCCCCCCCCCCCCCCCAGTGGGCCGTGGTAAAATTATGGAACGTTGACCGGTCCGCGGCGGCAAAAAGGTTGGGGACCACTGGTTTAGATGGTAAAATGCACGAGTTCCATCCGGGGGTTTCGGTCTTGAGAGAGAGCATACGATATAGGTGAACTAACACAAATTTGAAAACAATCTTTCATTATTTTATTTAGAGCTTATGAGTCTATATATTTAAAAAAGTTGGTTTTTATGTACATTTTTTAATGAACAAATGTTTTCATTGGCTTAATATTTTCCCTGTACTTTGAATTAAAAAGCAGTAAATACTGTTTTCTTTCATATTAAGTTAAAATATATTTTCCATTTTACCAACTAGATCACAGAGATACAAGAAGTACCCAAAAAAAGGAGTTCTAATAATGTTGAAGGTTAGTCTGGTAATAATATGGTACTCGTACACGTTCGGCATGTGCAAGTGTTGTTGCCTGTCCACTGCAATAGTTTTTTCATCAATTACGATAGCAAACGATGAGTTAGATACCCACTTTAGTTTTTACCCTGATTGCTCGATTATATTGGAGCTGGAGTCAATATCTCCCGACAACGATTTTTTAAACATCATACTAATACGAATAAATAAATTCATACGAATAAATAAATAAATGGCACTGCTATATTTTTTTTTAATTTTTGCTTAGTATATCTCGTAAAGATAATGGCGTATTCTGAGTTTATTTTTATAACCTGATATAAAAACATCATTCCACAATGAAAGAAATTAATATAAACTTTGCTATGTTAAAATAATCATTTCGATTCTGATGAAAAGAAAAAATTCGATCCTAATAAAAAAAACGATTCTGACAAAAACATTTTTTATTAAGGTTGTTTCTTAGTTTATCTGAATTTTAAATTGCAAATCTTTCCTGTTTCCTTTCAAATTCACCAACTTTCCATTTTTAGATTTTGAGTAGAAAATACCCTTTTATTATTCGTATAATAAGCAGGATTTCAATAATATAAAATATTTTTGTAATCATTGTCGAGAGTATTGTATATTTTTCTTCATTTAAGCGAGCGGAAAACTTTAGAAAAACAGTCGTATGAATAAAATGTAATATTGTTATTATCTACTTTTTTACCCTTAACAAAAAAAAATATTTTCGATACATCTCATTTTACTTTATTTACCATTTTTAAACTCCACTACATAAACGCAAACATAATCAATTCTTAAAACATCTGGAGTTTATTTTAGTTTATATAAAAACTTTCTACTCTATGGCTAAATCTACCACGAAGAATAACCGTTTTTAAAAGAACTTTTAAGATTTATTTTTTATTTTTCGCGTCATTTGGAATTTAAAACATTAGAAAAATTGATGCATATTCGTTTATATAAATGCTTTAAAAAGGCGAAAATATAACTTATTAAATACTTATTATATTAAGATACCTTATTAAATATTTATAAAACTTATGATATATTCGTGATATGTGCTCTATTAGGAAAAATGCCTATCATCTAACCCGAGAGTTTTAAAATCAAGTCCCGTTGGAATCTAGATCTATTTAAAAAGGATTCTTCTCTAGTTTTTACTTAAGGCTTTTTTGATCTCTTTCTAGATGGTTGTCATAAATTATCACATGACAACAAGCCCACCAAGTTGTACTATATGCAACGAAATATAATACAATATAATATATTTGTATAGTAAACAATAATATAAAAATGTTTAAAAAAATCAACATTTCAAAAGATTCCATTTTTTCTCATTTTTCTTCCAAGAAAAATAAGACGGATTTTGAAGCTTTCAGTATATACGAGTACGTCGTGAATTAGGAGATAAAATCGCATTTTTCATTTTAGAACTGTCGACAATGTCAAATGAAAGCTCCGAAAATTAATAAAAGGGTTGAACTAAAAAAAATCTAAATATATCGCAAGCAGGGGTGGGGTGGTATGTCGTAATGTTAATGAAGCTTTCTTACTCACAATATTTTTATAATAATAAGATTTTTTTATAACTCTTTTGGCTCTAATTAAACCCTCAGGTGGATTTTTACCGCTTTAAAATAGAGGAAGTTTGCTTTTAAGGGCATAAAAACCTTGATTTTTATTTCGTCTTAGCCGTGTTTTTAAACTTGTTAAGCGTCAAAATGTTCGCTAATTAGTGTGTACATTTTCAACCCACTGTCAGTAAATATAATTCAATTCAAAATATATATAATCAAAATGGATTTTTTTTAAAGAGAGTTGTTTTGAGGCATGAAATGTTTATTTGATAAACAAAATATGATTTCAGGCTTCTAATCTCGTTAATTTTTTTAAATGTGCAAGATAACGGTTTGTAATTGGACCGATTTCGGTTACTAAATGGTGCAAAGAAAATTAATCAAAACTGTTTTTTTGTTAATCTGTAGCTTGCAATGCATTTAAGGCAATACGGTAGCGAGCTATACTTGAAAACCCAATTGTGTACCGAGGAAACATACTACGATTTATTAGAAACTGTAGCTGAATTTTTAAAACCTCCAATTCTTCACTTTGATATATTGGAAATGATTACCATAATTTCAGAGTTTTTACATTTTTTTCGATTGTCTCCTTTTTTCACATGATATCCTATAAGCTCACTTGATATTCTAAGGCTGCTCCTGAGCACTAGAAAAATACTGAATTTAGATTGAAAATACTTTAATTTTTTTTAAATGTTCACTTGAAATTTTACATGAACATTAAGTTTTCCTACTCGTACATTTTTTAATATGATATGGTCAAAAACATTTTGCCCTGAAACTCCTATTCAACAGACACAAATTCATTTCGTATTCATTCAGTGTTGAATCTTAATTTAAAATATTCGTTTCGAGCAATCGCTTGACAATAAAGTCAATCCAGATTTTAGAGGTGACATTGTGGAAATTGATAATGAATATTCATTTATCTAATTAACATTTAAATGTATTAGAATCAACAATTCTCATTCATTCATTTTCAATTACCCCCCTCCCCTCCATCCCGTTATGTACAGCTTTAATGATTTCACTTTATTTCCTGAAATATAATCATTTATTAACAATTTTTTAAGATAAAATTCGCCCCAAATTTTGTGTTCCAATTTCATAAAGTGGAATTTTTAATTATTCGAAATAAACGTTTAAATTAAGTATTGTCGGTATGTCACTTTTATACATGAAATTAGTATAAAAAACGAAACACTTAGTTCTTACAAATTTTATTCTAGAAATAGATATGATAAACTATGCAGATCAATTTTCAGTTTTTAATAAATATTATAATTTGAATTAGTCCAAAGGCTGGACTTTTTTAAGTGTTTAAATAAAAGAAGGTGTAAAATGATAATATATTTTTAGATATTTCCCGACTAATGAACTCTTCCATTTATATTAAATCCAAGGTCTCTTGAATGGAATGTTAATAATTATTTAAAGTGTCTCTCGCTTATAAAAGTCCGTTTATTTTTTAATGATTGACGTTCAATTTCATAAACTTTCCACTGCCGAACATTTTGTCACCCCAAGCTCCGGAAATATAAACTTCAAGTTCAGAAATGAGTTCATTGTTGGTTTTCTTTGTAGTTAATACTTGAAAGTCTTTTATTATATTCATCTATAAAATCTGTTGAGAGATTTTGCTCTTTTCTATGATTAAATTTTTTCGCAAGAAACTTTTCTAATTTTTAAAAAAATATCTCGTGTGAATATCATGAAATGATCATGAGGTTAATTTATGTTTTTTTCCACAAAGGAATAGAGAAATAAATGTCACTTCTACTCTCTTGTTTTCAAAGGTATTAAGTATTTTCAAAGAGCACAACTCGTGCTATCCCTTCTTTATAGTCATGAAAGTTCAATAAATACAGTAGGCGGTTGTAAAATAAATTACATAAACAATTTTCTTTAAAGCGAATGATAAAATTATCCTCAAGCTTTTTGCAAATTATGTAACTTGAATAACTTGAAATTGTGTGATGAAAATAACATTTGAAAAAAATAAACTCATTCTTGTAACGAGTATATGGCAAAATATTCAATTTGTAATATGTTTTATCAAACACTGTTTATTCCACTTTTTGTAACGGTATAACCCTGCTGGTTTCAAGGCTTTCACCTCATCATCAGGGAGCACAAACAAGACGTCTTGTTTGTGCTCCCTTGATGATGCGGGGAAAGCCTTGAAACTGGCGGGGTTATATCGTTACAAAAAGTGGAATAAACAGTGTTTGACAAAACAAATTATAATGTCTTTAAATCTGCACAATTTTAATACCTTAACTATAAATAATATAAAAATATAATATTTCGATTTTGGCTGTACGCAAAAAATGTGTAAATTATACACCGAAATTCAGGAGATCTTTTAAACGATCGAAACATTGATATCGGTTTGGCATTATAAAGGACCCGAAACTCTTGAACATTTATTTGGAGTTTTCATATGAGTAAGGTCTATAAAAACTGGCCGAAATTTGCTATGTTGAATCAGATATATTGATTATTACGACTATGGTATAATGGCGTAGGAAAATTTGTCTAATAGGGTTGATTAAGAAAATCCCGTGGATTTTATACCTACATTCATTGTTAAAATGAATTTTGCTCAAAGTTACTTATTTATGATCCCCTGTTCTTCATTTTCACACAGTTCTTTATAGTACATGTCACCAGACTCCGGAAGCAAGTTTTCTTTTTCTTTCACCTCTTCTGTTTAAGCGCCATTAGTTCAGTTTTACTTAATTTATATTCGGTTTATGTAAAAGTTTCACCCAAAAACTTTTATAAATTTAACTATAAAATTTCGCTCTAATATTCATTCAAAATCAATCATAAATATTCAACTTGGATTAGCTTTGCTGCTTTTCGATACCCTGAAATATAATGTTTGAAAATTCACCTAGATATTAAGTTTCAAAGTAAATAACTTTATAAAAACAGTCAATTCTTACAAAGCTGAAATATTATTATGAATGGAACTCTCGTCAAACGACCAAAAAAATTCGCTTAACATTTAAGTTTTTATGTTACGCTAAACTTTATTCTTTGTTGGTCGTTAAAACATATAAATATGAGAGATCTCTTGTCTGATTATTATTTTTAGATTCAGCATACATCATACAGAAAAACTAAGGTATTGGTTTCATCTCAGAAATATGTTGGATTGATTATATTTCACTTATAAAATTGTTTACGAAATACTAACCTAGTTTTCAATAATTTTCTCACTTCAAGTTCAATTGATCTTCTTTTGATCTAGTTCAAGAGCCCGTTCGCAATTTTAAAATTAATAAGCTTTGATGTTTATCATTACTGCGAAATAAACATCAATAAAAGCCTTTTCTTTTATTATGATATTGAGCATCACTGATTTTTCAAGTTATTTTTTGTCAACCGATATTTTCAAGATATGGAAGTATCATTTTTTGTATATTATATTTTAATCGCTGTTAATATTTGTAAATTCGAGCTCATACAAATATGGAAAGCCCTAGTTAATTTTTTAATAAAGAACGTAGGGAAGCCTATTCTTGAAAAAAATATTCTACTAAATAAGATAATTATAATTTTGTTACGTCATCATAAGAATTTTTTTTAATTTTTTTTTATAATTTATACATGACGAGAAATTGTGTTTATATTTTATTATATTTTATTGTTCTCAGCATAAACAAACAATTAATGAAAAAATAACATGTAATTTAAAGTGGACACATAATTGAAGAGTTAAACTCATAAACCACATAACAATCATATTTTATTTATTTTTATGGAAAAACAGTCTATCAACAAGCGACAATATACCCATAAATGGCATATATGTGAATTCAAACTAAAAGTGATTCTGTTTTACAACCAAATATGTAACTGGGCACATATCAACAAGCAATTTACTCAAATACCGCACAGTTTTTTTTCTTATAATTCTTTACGTACTTTTTTCTCTTGGGTGGTTTATGAGTTTAACTCTTCAATTTATATTGATGTAGGTTTGTGGCCTTTCCCCAGTAAACTAGGCTTCCCATTTATCGTAACTTCAGTAAACTGGACTTTTGACGGTATCTTACTGAAGAGATAATACATCTGTAGAAAAAAAAATTAAATGATAAATCTGTTGATGGGTTTTTTATGAGACTTGTTTTAATAGCTTACAATTAACTATTGAATTAATGCTTGTGGGTATACAATATTTTTGATGTCTTTCAGCCATTCTCAGTCTATCGCGTTTATCGCCGTGCTCGCAAATGATCGCGTCACTCCAAGTGGTAAATTCACGATATGATTTTAATTCAAATGAAAGATCGATTGCACTGAAAAGGAAAAAAGAAAGTTATAACAAAAACATATAAAATTGCGAAACATTAAAAAAGGAACTGTATAATATTGGTAAGCTCGTAGACGTCTTTGTTCTTGGCGGCAACAATAGCTCGTTCACTCAGCCAATCGTGATTTTTATAATTGATTTAAATATTGGTAAATACTTTTTCAACCAATTCTTCTTTTGACATCACTAAATTGCAGAAGTTATGAGACAGTGAAATCCGTCTTGAGGTCATATCAACAGGCACCTTTCCGTTCCCAATTTCCAGCAATTTATGTGAGAATATCTTAGCTGATCGACTGTTTTGCAGCTGAACACGCATATTCGTAGTTAATTTCAACGTATTTACGTGTCGCCACAAAGTAGAGTATTTCAGGCAATATATAAAATTGCGAAACATAAAAGTAACTAAGTGCTAAGGGAAGACAGAGAGAAAATTGTAACTAATTAAATGTTTAGGGAAGACAGAGAGATAATAGTAACTTATTAAATTTTAAGGAAAGACAAATAGATAATTGGAACTACTTAAAAAAAATCTCCATTTCTACATACTATTTGATAGATTTTGAAATATAAACATAGAGATAAAATTAAATTCTGTATAAAAAAGATACTTTTGATATTCCTACTGACCTCTTTCAGCCACTATCAGCCTTTCACGTACATTTTGTTGAGAACTAACCAGTTTTGAATATGCAGAACGCGATCCCCGTGCATCTTCAAGTCTGGATACACGACGTTCTGCTGCTTCCTCGACATTTTGATGAACTAAAACAGATCAATTGCACTGAAAAACAAGAAAGAAAGTTAAAACAAAAACATATAAAATTGTAAAACATTAAAAAAGGAACTGAATAATATTGTTAATTTCGTAGACGTCTTTGTTCTTGGCGGCTACAATAGCTCGTTCACTCAGCCAATCGTGATTCTTATAATTGATTTGAATGTAGGGAAATACTTTTTCAACCAATTCTTCTTTTGACTTCACTAAATTGCAGAAGTTATAGTCTTCCAACGTTAGTTCTATTACCATCATTTACAACTGCATCTCGCAAATGAACGTATTCTTCAGAGCGAAGCTTGGTCCGATTCAAACGGATGAATATCAAACGTTCTGTTTTCTATGACAGTTGACAAATTTGCGCCAATACAACCTTGTAACGACGTTCAGTGATTATAATTATTTTATCGACTTTAATATAAGGCTCGATTCTAATAAATAGCAAGCTATTTAGGTAAATACATTACAAAAAACTAACAATAATGACAAATTAATACATCTTGTTACAAATCTCCATTTATACATACGATTGATGTGAGAATATCTCAGCTGATCGATCGTTTTGCAGCTAGACACGCATATTTGTAGTTAATTTCAACGTCTTTACGTGTCGCCACAAAGTAGAGTATTTCAGGCAACATATAAAATTGCGAAACATAAAAGTAACTAATTAAATGTTAAGGGAAGACAGGGAGATACTTGTAACAAATTAAATGTTAAGGGAAGACAGAGATAATTGTAACTAATTGAATGTTAAGGGAAGACAAATAGATAATTGGAACTATTGTAATTTTTAAAAATCTCCATTTCTACATACTATTTGATAGATTTTGAAATATAAACATAGAGATAAAATTAAATTCTATATAAAAAAAATACTTTTGATATTCCTACTTTCTTTGATAATTCGTTTAGGAATGGTCGCACTTTATATAACTTCTCAAAGTCTGGTGAATTTCTTTCAGGCTGAAGCGAATTGTCATTCAGATGTACGTTATTTAGGAGCTAACTTAATCTATTGACAGGCATAAATTGACTAATATAACTATCTTGAAGATCAGGACTTGAACTCCAATAATCTCTGTAGCTGGGCAAGGGTTGTATACCTATTACATAATTTATTCCCAAAAATCATTCATTTCAGTTACGTCCGTTGGCTTGAATCTTTTATTGGTTTTTAGTTGT
Organism: Odontocerum albicorne; assembly: GCA_949825065.1. NCBI lineage: Eukaryota > Metazoa > Arthropoda > Insecta > Trichoptera > Odontoceridae > Odontocerum > Odontocerum albicorne. The sequence continues at coordinate 27,312,408 of OX463840.1, forward strand.
ATCTGAGCAGCGTAAAAGTTTGTTTTAATTTTCAGGTTTTTTTGCTATATTTCCACGGGTACTTCTAATGTACCACCAAATAATTTATTTATTTAATTAACGACACAACAGTGTCTTTATATACAAATGTACATGTGACAGGTTATACAAGTACTTAAAATTATTGACAAATAATAAAACTTTATCTTAAACTAACATGAAGGTACAAAAAGCAGTAGTAATAATAAATTACAGTCATTGTTTTAAAATTATTTAATTATTATATGTATATTTAAGTTCAATATATGTTATGTATGTATACCCCAAAATATTACCAAACTTCACCAAGCAAACTTACGTAATGGCCCAAGACTTATTTTATAGAGGTAAGAACTCAGATTTGTTTTTGGTGGAATAACGCATACATAGAACAAATATTGGATTTTTTGAGAATTTTGTGGGAATTTTATAGATAGATATTGAGATATAGAAAATACATAGCCTCATTAGTAGAACTTGATGCAAGTTGCTTTGCAGAATTAAAACCTTCCTACATGTTGATGCAGGGTTACTCAACTCCAGAGGCAAAGTATTGTCCTTAATGTTTTGTTTATATTACGTTATTTATATTAATAAAGGAGAGCACAAAGTTAGTAGCTATTTCTAAATATTGTTGTGATATTCTGGCAAATACAATATATACTTATATTAAAAATATCTAAATTGTTGCAAAACTCGTTTCCAAGTCTTTGCATACGAATTATAGAGGAGTTGATTTTATAATTAGTACAGCAATTTTCGGTATAAAAGGGATTGAGCTGTCTTGTGGATCTAGTGGGAATACGAAATGAAATACTCGCAAGTGAGGTGCATCAATCACTGAGTGAATGATTTTGTATAGCAGTACTATATCGGCTGTTTTTCTTCTGTCACACAGCTTCAAGAGTTTCATTGCATTTAATAAGTTAGGATATTTTTTTTGTTCATGTGGTATTCCAAGTTTAAAGTTTATGAATCTTTTTTAACTCTCCGGAGTGGTTTTGTTAACATATTCTATAAATGAAAGTTGTTCATCAAATATAATTCCTAAGTTCCTTATTTTTTAACCTAAATATAACCTCAACAACTTACCACAATCACTGAAGTCAATTTTATCACAACACAACTATTTTTTATTAAAATTTAATACCAATATATAGTTTTCTTTTAACCGCGACACAAAGGACGCTCTGGAAATACAAAATGGCTGACATAAACTTTGTATATTTTTACGTCAGCTAATTGGCGCTCATGTCGCGACTTTTCAATAAACGTATTTGAAAATTTATTAAATGTATTATTAAACATTAAATTATTTAATATTTTATTTATATAGATTTAATTATTTAATATTAATTCCGAAACGTCTAAAATGCAATGTGACATAACTGTCAAGTTTAGTTTGAGGTTGTCGCTGCAGGAGGCGCAAACGTTATTTTTTCTGATTTCTTAACTTTTCTATATACACCGATATATAAATAAAAATATTTAAACATTTCTGTATACGAATGCCAACTTTTGTCTAAATTTCAAAGCGATCGGTAGAGAACTTTCGGAGATTAGATATTTTCTACGAGTATATACGAACATTTACATTTTTATTTATATAGATTGTATTGTATTACTTTTCTTTGCATACAATACAACATGGCTGGCGTTTTTCTGTGTGGAAATCTCTTCCAACAACCCAGAAAGACGTTGAAGGGGCCTTGGATGAAAACATGACTAGACCTTTATTAAAGAAGAAAAAGTGTACCAATGGGAATCGAACTTACTATACTTGGGTCGGAGGATAGGTTTACTAGACCAGAGTACCAACTAGGCCAGAGGTCGCGTAAGTATAAATAGTGTATAAAATATGGCGATAATATGTTAGTGGACGCCAGTTTTTCTATTATTTCAAATAAAATGTAACAATTATGACTAATTAATTAAAAGAACATAATTGGTTCCACCAACATAACTTTTTTCGTTGATACGGCAAGCCCTAAAACGTTAAAAATGCTCGAAAAAAACCGGCGCTCAGGCTTCATCTGTCACTTGTTCTCGTTTCAGAATAAACTGCACTGTCATGACAGCTGTTGTCGTTTGTTCTTTTACTTGACCCAACAATTAACGTGGTAAAAAACCGTATAAACGTTGACAAATTGAATTGTACGCTGACACCTGTTATATAAATTGATCATAAATACTTATTTTTTATTTCTTATTTTGGATGTATATTAATCCCTACATTTACACGAACTCATTTTAACGCGATTTATGAAAATATTTTTTTTAAATGCATAATAGTGACATTAACTATGTGATAATTTAACTTCTTAACCGATATTTTTATGTAAACTGTAAAAAGGACAACAATGATAATGGAAAATAAATTGTGAATGAATAAGTTACATAAATTGTAAGCTCTGTTTTTTTCTCATTTGTGTAAATATTAGCTCTCATAAAATTCAGTTATAACTTGTATAGACTTATTAAAAAATACTTAAGCCTTTTTAACAAATGAAAAAAATTATATCTCGAAATATGTAAAAGATTTCCTTTTATTTAACTAATCTCAGTAGCTAATTTTTTTAATAAATTAAAATCATTTTGGTATTCAATAACTAAGAAATATTGTAGGTCATTTTAGAGTGGTTTTATTTTAGATATGACTTGTAATATTATCTCTTAACTCTTCAGATTAAACACACTTCTTATTTTATTGTTTGAGGGTTTTTTTATTGTTTTATCAAGTATATGATAAATACGAGGATCATCCAGAAAGTAAAGTTACAAAATTTATGTAGGATCGAGAAATACTTGTATTTCATTGAAATTCACAGGATACTTTACAAATATATTAAACTATTTTTTAACGTAATTGCCGTCAATATCAAGACATTTCTGTAGTCGGGGCACCAGCTTTTGTATGCCAGTGTCATAGGCCTCCACCGCCAGCTCTTTCTGCTACTTCTTCACAGCTTCCTCGACCTCCTGATCATTGAAAAATTGTTTGGGTGTAGTGACACACGCACGTCTCATCCCCCGTCACGATAGAGTCCAGAAAAGCTTCTCCCTCTTGTGCAAAACGAACCAAAACTTCACGTGTGGCGGTCACGCGATTTTGACGGTGCTCCGGTGTGAGCATTCTGGGCACCCATCTCGCACACAACTTCTTGTAACCAAGATTTTCCGACACAATATTACCAAGGAGACTTCGAGAAATGTCAGGAAATCCTTCGTGAAGGTCTTTAAGCGTCACACGGCGGTCATTTGCACTTGTTCTTAAATTTTTTTCACAAATTCGTCAGAAATCACTGCCTTGCCTCATCGTATCAGTACGGCCTTCTCTGAACAACCAAACCCACTTCATGACATGTTGTCGGCTCATCACATCACTATCATAAACTTCCACGAGCTTCCGATGGATATTCGCGGCGGTATTGTTCTGCAAAGTCAAAAACCTGATGACCGCGCGGGTCTCGCACGGACGAGAGTTGGCGGGAGTGCGCGACGACCTCTCCATCGGAAGAATTTACTGTTACTGAACCAAATGGCCGACAAACACGCGGGATCAAACAAACTGACCGTTAAGATCCCCCCTACATGCCAGGTGCACCAACTTTGAAACAAAAAATTTCCCCGGTCTTAGGAGCCCTTGTAACTTTAGTTTCTGGATGACCCTCGTACAATATTACAAAAAATTAAATATGTTTCAATCACACAATGAAAGATCAGCAAGGACTTTTTTGTGTTTTCATTTCCTCTGATAGTTTTCTTATAAAATATAAATATGTAAATAATAATTATGCAAAAATGGAAAAATTTCTGTCGATACTTTCTCCTTTTTATAGCCAAAAAAATGATCTTGAATATACGTTTTCCTTAGTTTTTAATGACTAATGATAAGGAAAAAAATATTTTGAACTGCACCACTTTTTATTTGTCCAGTAATCATGTTTAATATCTAACTCTACTAATTCCTGATTTAACTTCAAAGAATAATAGAGATGCCACTTCAATTTTAAATATATCACAAAGAGGCCCGTCAAATTAAGAAAACAAAAGGGCTATTATTGAAAGATATAAACCCAACCCTTTTTTCAACTCGTTTTATGTATGCGTCAAAAATGTGGCATGGCCTCAGTACAACTGAACTGAACAGATGTTGGACAAATCCTTCTATTATAGCTCTAAATTCAACTTAATTTGGGAGGCCGCTCCACGATTTACTTTAAAGCGAGATGGCATTTTTTTATTTTTTATTTTTCCTTTCAATCTTTTACATAAGCCTTTTAAAATACCACTCATATTCAAGTAGTCAATGTATTTTATCTCTTCATAAAATCAACTTATTAAAGTTATTTGTTCACACTTAAGATATCAAAAACGAGTAAAATGTAATTTCAAAACACTATTAACTTCCATTTGCATTCACATAACAGTAGGTCAACAACAATGGAATGTAATTCTCCACACGTCCCTTATCATAAAATATTGTATAACAAATTGCAAATGAATGCTCGTTTTATCAGACTATTTAGCAACGTGGACACTGATCATGCTCAAACAGAAAATATCTTTGATTTACTACAAATATTGTAACATTCTCAACTCAGAAGTCGAAACAAAATCATTTATATCATACGACTATACTTAGTAAAAATGTTTTCTAAAATGAAAAACTCTTCAATCGAATAAGATAAATGTTTATTCTTTGTTACAATAAACAATATTTGTTAGTTCTATTTCGCACAACTGAGAGTTTTTTTAAATATATTCATAGTATTTTTAGATACAAACGTTTGTCTAAACATTTTTTTTTCATTTAAGAAAATATAATAGTATTTGTATTTTTTTTTGTTACTTTTATATTCGTCAAATACACGAGTTTTATAAAAATGAAATTTTTCAAAAAGTTACTATTTGACATCAAAAGAAATCAGTTAAATAATCAAACAAATGATGTTTAGATTTCTTATCTTGTTACTCTTAATCTTAATATTTGGCGACGAATACCGTGGCCTACTTGATGGAATGCTTATTTTCAACCTACAACTAAAACTGACATTAATCAACTTCAACTTCTCAAGTTCTATTCAGTCACCAAAGTCTTTGCAACATTGATTAATTTCACACTTTCATCCAAATACATCTGGTGGATCTATTGCTTTAAAGTTATTCGTTCCAATCAAACCGTTTTTAATTTGTTATTAATCTATGACCGGTATGAAAACAATATTTGAGGAAAACTAACAAAAACTAAAAAAATGTGAACCTCAAAAAAAATAGAGCTTAGTGTAAGAATTGTATTGAAGTTATAAAAGAAGTATTTAATTTTTTTATTGTTTTTTTTTGTATTATTAAATATCGATGAGGATGTATTATCGCAAGTCGCAACATGCGATATGTATGTTAATATTGTTTTTAAACAAGATTTTTATCAAGTTAACTTGACTAGAAAATTCACTTGTGTAAAATAAATAATTAAGAATACACCACAATAAATATCAACTAAAAAAATATTTAAAAAGTTTCATATCGTTCTTTTATATTAAGAGATTTCGTTTATTCCTTCTTATGGTACCTTTCAACATACCAAAATTGGTGATCGAACGTATTGAAAAACATGGCTGCCAGATAACATTGTCTTCGGCCCCAGTAACCGAGCCTTTGGGTTTACCACATAAGTAAGGACGGAACACACGGTTCATCATTTGACGTGTTGACCGCATAATCGCACTTCAAGAGGCAAAAAACTCACATACAAAATCAAATTTAAATTTAAAAAATGGAAAAAAAAATTAATTAAATAAAAAAGGAAGAAAAATTATATGAAAACAGCCATTCAACAAACATCAAAACATATCACATAACAAAAATGAAAATCATCAACAGAATGGAAAACATTGAAACTTCACCACTGTAACAACGTAAAACAATTACGTTAAAAAAAATTGGCACGGGTATAGCCAAAATAAAAATAACAATGTGGTTTTTAAACAAAAATTGCTTCAAATTTATCACAGTTAATCTAAAAATGAAATTCCAGTTCAATTTATTTATTCGCAGAAATTAACAAGTTCTTTATTAACTAAATAATAAAAAAAAACTCTAATTAATCAAAAAAAAAGGTCAGCTAGTCACGCTTATATTTCAATAAAAATAAAGTTATTTCATTTCGTTAAATGTTTAATTATTATTTATAAATGACAAGGCAGAAAATGAAATTTTGTGAAAATCTCATCAATTTTTAACGAAGTTAAATTAAAATTTTCAACATAAAAATATAAAGCGGAAGTTTATTAATTGTTTAGTCTTGAATAATATTATTTATTTGTTATTTTAACGAAAGTTTAAATAACTTTGTGACATTTTCCAAGCTAACTTCTTGTTTGAAACCCCCGTGATGCGACTATCAGTGAACAGATGGTTAGAGAAAAGTTAAATTAAAATAAACGTAACCAAATAATCCAAAAACGAAAAGTGAATTAAATAACGTCAACTAATGAAGAGCTCTGACAATTAAGAACTCCAGACGATGTGGCTTTGCTCTCTGAATTATCTGCATTCGTTCATTTTATCTCTGATGAAGTATTTCGAATAATGTTCATGAATCCCATGAAATCGAATCCCATGAAACTAATTTCAATAGTAAAATCAGGGAGATTTTGCGAGTTTTCTAAAATGTGTCTTAATTTGAACGAGTCTCAGTTATAATAATATGAATTGAAAATTTTTATTCCACATTCAAAATGTATCAATAGTGTTTACATTAATTTGAATATCAGTCGTTTTGTTTTTAAATTCAATTTGTTGTTTTCTTTTAAAATTTGTTCGAAAATTAACATATTTTAATCGATGGATGTTATTTTATCTCATTATATATTGAATTATTTATTTCAGCACACATCGATCAATAATTCCCTGAACTAACTACTAAAATAACATTTGTTTGCCAAAATTCTTCTTTATTCATCAACATGGTCTCCTTCAAGAGCGATACATTCATTCCAACGCTTTCCTAACTTTTCTATGCCAGCCGTGTAGAACGATTTATCTTTGGTTTCAAAATAAGCGTTAGTTTCGGCAATCACTTCTTCATTGGAGCCAAATCTCTTTCCCTGCAGCATCTTTTTGAAGTCTGCGAACAGCCAATGGTCGCTGGGGGCTAAATCTGGAGAATATGGTGGGTGCGGAAGCAATTCAAAGTTCAACGCATGCAATTTGGCCATCGTTACCATCGACTTGTGACACGGTGCATTGTCCTGATGAAAGAGATTTTTTTTCTTCTTCATATGGGGCCGTTTTTTTGCAATTCCTTCCTTCAAATGCTCCAATAACGCTATGTTATATTCGCTATTGATGGTTTTTCCCTTTTCAAGGTGATCGATGAATATTATACCATGCGCATCCCAAAATACGGAGGCCATAACCTTCTCGGCCGACTGTTGAGTTTTTGGTCGCTTCGGACGACTTTCACATACCACCGACAAATGGTTGTTTTCGACGGAGCAGATCCAGGATAATACTTTTCAAGCCATCGCTGAGTTTGAACGGTTTTTTTTTTCTCATTAAAAAGCAATGTTTTATCAACACACGAAATTCAGTTTTTTCCATTGTTTTGAAAATAGCAAAAATAGCGTCACTAAAACCACTGTAACTTAATGACACAATGTCGGAATGTCATGAAAGTTTGGCATGTAACTTCTAAAGGTTGGTACTAACTGAGAATGGTATGGATTTGTTATTAGAGGTGCCATCTGTCGGTTGGTCCCGGGAATTGTTGATTGATACGTTAATATGAAATTTTGATATTGAATCTAGGAAAAAAATTTGAATTAAGAAACATAAATTAGGTGACAATGTATGACAGAATACAACATGAAGCCATAAGTATGTGATCGTATGACTGATTTATTAAAGATGATAAAGAAAACCACTCTGAGATGGTTTTGGGTATGTAGAACGAATATACAACGAAATATACAACGAATATACAAGGGACAAAACAAATATACTTTGCAAATGCTAGTGAAAGATGGGATACAGGAAGACCGATAAAGTATAGTTTGGTTCAAGTAAATGATATTTTGAAAGAAGGGAATATAAAAGTCACAGAAACCGTAGATGTATGAGTAAGTTTATGGATGTGCAGGAGGCGAAAAATGCTAACCACGATAGAAAAACCTCTCTCTCTCTCTCTCTCTCTACCCAGACAGGGAATTTTTATGTATTTGTATCTAACACATCATTTTATTCTAATTCAACAAAAAATATCAATTGATAAATAATAGAACACTAAAAGTATTCGGTCTAATTGAAGAATTTAAAGAGAGTAACGTTTTGTTGAATTTGAAAGCTTTTTCTTTAATTTTGTTTATTCATAGAACACTGTTATAAGTTATAAAAAATCCGAATCAGTGTTTTAACTTATCATTTGTTTGTATTTTAACAACACTTGACATACAATACAATATTAGTTCGTTCAGATATATTTCGTACAAAAAGTGCATCTATAAACACAATAAATAATTTGAGTTTATGGTAAAATTAGATTTAAAAAAAAGTGTTACATCTATTTCTCATTCTAAATATAAATAGTAGATTTTCAAAAAGAAGGGACTAAGTCTGGTAAACAGTGCATATAGTAACAATACTCGCACGCGTGAGTACATTATGAAGTGTTGTTACCTCTTTAAGTGCAAAAGTATCGCCAATATGTGCAATGACTCAGTGTCTACTGCAGTGAACCTAAGCCCGAACTTTCAATTACCGACTAGAACCGACAACAATAGCCCGAATCACAAATTCGGTTGAAATTTTTATCATTGAAGTCAAATGAAAGGTACTATACAAAAGCATAAGATATTTCTATATTCTTACAAATATTGTGTTAACACCTTATTCTTGATTTACAAAGTAACTGTCACCTTCCACCTTCCAGGTATGCTGCTGAAAAGAAACTTGGTGACGTTTCAGTAATTTAACTGTATATCAGACTGATATCATTTAAATAGTGATTTTTCCTAACTTATACTCGTATTTCTGAAAAAAAAAAAAAAGTAAAAGCTAAATTTCTTCGAAAAAACAATGCAATCATTATATCTGTTTCGAGGATACACAAAACGTACTCTTTTGAACATTTCATCAAACTTTTCATCATCGTAAATGGTTAAAAAAAATACATATTTTTTAAATTTAATACCGCTTTTTACAGTTTTTCTCTATAAAAAAATATTATTGCAATATAAAATATTTAACATTCTTTGAAAGTAATAAGAAATAATTTATTAGTCATCAAATTGATTACATCCCTTCATACTTGCAAGATAATAATTCTACTTTTGATTTCATTTTTACTTAACGGAACCTCTTAATTCACAAACTTTTAATAATGCTTTAAGCCCATCAAATTAAATTAACCTTGTTATTGTAACTCGTGAAAACTATTAAATTTTACTCAACTAATATATCATAAAGCTGCCAATTACCCAGAAATAAGCTTCCCTTGTAGGCGAAATAATTTTCAAAATTTATATTAATTAATATAATTTTACAACAATTTTTATGATATCGAGTATTCTCAAAATTTTCCAATCTTTTTGAAAAGCAAATTTATTTTAATACGTAAGAACGACCTCCGTTGTTAAGTTACCGATGGCATACAGAAAAAGGATCTCCCCGCCTGTTTCGTTTAACATCTCTCCCTGTTTGATTTAAATTTAATATGTGTATAAGTCGGCAGAGCTTTTCTCTCCGAATGGTTGGAAGAAATTCCAACGTAGCAATGATCCCCCTGGATGTACTGTTTACAAAGGAGTTTTATGAATGAAAACGTCGGATATTTGTACACCTCGGTAGCTTAGTTGGTAAAATACCTGTTTTCCGACCCGGAGGTTGCGGATTTAATTCTCGTTGGTATAGTACACTTTAAAAAAAAAAAAGGATATCAGTCTGATTTTAACTGAAAGTCGCTTAAACATCTTTCTGCTAGTTTGTAAAATATGTCACATAACAATTAACCTGCTTGATTGCACTCTACATAACGAAAGCGTCATACAATACAATGTCAACAATAAAAATATAGAATCAATATATCAAATTCTTAGAATATTTTTAATCCTTTTTTTAAATCACAAATCATTGTTTCAACATTTAAAAAAAATATTGTTAACTATTTTTCCAAGATCATCAAATCATAAACAAAATTGATCTCTACTATATCAGTTACATTTGCAGAATTATATTTTGTATATATGTGTTCGATACTGAGGGTTGAGTTCAACTGCCGTTTGTACCAGATAAAATTGTCCCAGTCCGGTTTTCACTTTAGTTCTCTATAACACATTTTTGGTTGGATATAAGATATAACCATATGGCATTTTTTTTATTCACACGGTCAAATAACCTTTTTTGGAAGAAAAAAAACGAATTCCACTTTGACAGATGATTAGTGTTATACAATAGAAAATCAAACAATATGCGATGAACCCAATACATTAACAAAGAAAACTCAAGTAATTTATTCAATAATTTATTCAATTATTCTGCCAATAAATAACTCTTCTAAGTAGTCAGTCATAAGAAAGTTCATAATATGCTCATAATGATTGCCCTGTCTGTGCAGCACTTGTAGATTGAATCGTATAAATGAAACAATTAGTTCAACGAACGTATTATACGATAAAATATAATACTAAGGTACATTAAAGCATCAAAAAGTGCAGTTGTACAATTTCAATAAAAAATAAATCAATAATATTTAATTTAAATTTTTTAAATGAATTATTTCATGACAATTGTTATTTAAAAAATCTCTTATTGGATATGACGATCATTCTTACATCAATAATTGAAAGTTTGTAACATATATTTGAACATTTTCAAAACATACTTCTCAAAACACAGGAACAAACTCAATGTGTTAGAATGTCATAGCCAAACTTAATGAACTTCACGTGAATAATGTTACATAAAAGCATTCACTAATTACTTTGCCCAGCTTGGTGTGTCAAAGTTCAAGAAATCATAAAACAATCAATTTTCATGCACAAGAACAACTGAACAGAGTGAATGACGGGGCAAAATAACAACCAAGTGTAACTTTTGATTTATAAAGTGATTGAACTTGTATTATGAACATATTACAAAACTGCCAAGATGAAAGGAGTTGAAGAAGTATTATGGAAATGCATGTATAAGAAGAATATTTGGGGTGACAGAATACGGAATGAAATCATCAGAGATAATTGTGAACTCATGTCTGATGTATCAAGTGAGATGAAGAAGAACACTATGAGGTGATTTGGGGTGACAGTATGACAGAATACGGAATGAAATCATCAGAGATAATTGTGAACTCATGTCTGATGTATCAAGTGAGATGAAGAAGAACACTATGAGGTGATTTGGGGTGACAGTATGACAGAATACGGAATGAAATCATCAGAGATAATTGTGAACTCATGTCTGATGTATCAAGTGAGATGAAGAAGAACACTATGAGGGGATTTGGGGTGACAGTATGACAGAATACGGAATGAAATCATCAGAGATAATTATGAACTCATGTCTGATGTATCAAGTGAGATGAAGAAGAACACTATGAGGTGATTTGGGCACGTAGAAAAAACGAATAAAAATAGACTAACAAAACAAATATACAATACAAAGGTGAGTGAAACGCTTAATAGAGGAAGAATAAAGAAAGTGTAGTTGGATTAAGTAAATAATATTTTTAATGAAGTAAATATCAAATGTCAGAGAAATCGTTGAAGTTTATGAGAAGGTGTGTAGAAGGAATGTAGAAGAGGCGAAATAAGTGTTTCGTGGTAGGAAAATATTGCGCTCTGTCTGCTTTGCCTACCGCGATAGGCAAACGGCGTGATTTTATGTACATATACGTATGTAGTGATAACATAACAGTTATTGAGACCATATATTTTTACAAGGCAAACTAAAATAATGTTACATACATAAAAATGTTCATAAATAATGCCTTTTGCGGTTCACTCGGCCCTAGTTTTAAACGATCTTCTTGGCTCAATCAGATGTGCTTCATCTTTATCGATATTTAAGAATAAACTTAAGAAGCATTATTTATTTAAAAGTATTCCTCGTCCATAACTCTCATATGATTCCCATGCTAATCCCTATTTTAACATACTTGAGATTTATTTTTTATCTTAGTTTTTGTAAGTTTTTCTCAAACATTGTTTTCATACAGTATGTTCAAAATATGGTCATGAAAACCAATAATTATGAAAATAAACCTGGTTGATTGGAAGAAATGGCTTAAATGCAATAAATACATCAGATGTATTTACAAGAGAGTTTAAATTATAATTCCTGGATAGGATTGAGTATTTATTTTTATCTAAAAACCATAAAAAATGTAAGGTCGATATTTTAAATCGATACCGCAGTGTTTCTTTCCACTTATACTTGTATCATATTCAAGGAAATTCGAGGAATAAATAAAAAAGTTTTGTGTCTTTGCATAAACATCCCGGAGAGACGAAAGAAATATAAAGTACCGCACATCATCTCGGTAAGTGGTTACTTACGGAGACGAAGAGAAATCAACAACATTTGAAAGCTTGGGTTATTGAACTAATCTAGTGGAAATGCCGACATTGATTATATTTAAAGACCGTTGCCAGCCGCGTTTTACGACAAGTCATTTATTTCCCTTACTTTTCCTTCTCCTTTCATTATTATCGAATATCGAATAAAGATAAACTGGCGCAGTGTTCACTTTGTCACTACTTCAGGCGACAATAATTTTTTATCACCTTTTGGGATATGCAAAACCCCAACGTAAAGAACAGTAAACCTTTCACGTAGTTAAATTGTTTTGGTGGTTTATCATTCTGTCAAAAACTTTACGAAACGGTTGTTTGTAAAAAATAGTATATCTTGCTTTAGAAAGTGACAATATGAGAAAATATTAATGTTGATGATTAATTGTCAAGTTAACATGAAAAACTCCCCCCTATGAATTAGCTGAATAAATAACCAATTATGTCTTAATCCTCATATTCATCTTAAAATTATTTAAAAAAATTATGTAACGAAATGGTTTTTGCTTCTGTAAATAAACTCAAAGTCAATCAATCGGTTAATATTTGAAATGGACTGCGATCCAATACATTTTAGCTTTTACTGAAAGTACTGGGAATTTTCTTAGATGAAAAAAATTACTGTTCATTTCTTAGATCAAAAAAATTGCGTTCATTGTATGCGAGGACTTGTTATCTCAAATTCAAAATAAATAAAAAGATTTTTATATTGCAAACAATGTATAACAATTTCAATGGAATATTTATTTATACTTTTTATGTTGCCTCTTGGTGAAATATACATACATATAAACCATCATGCCGTTTCCTTGTTGAGTTAGGTAGAGAGGACAGAATGCCAGACTTTCCTAACTCAACACACATTTTGCATCACCACATCTATACACCCTCTCATAGAACTCCTAAGTTTGCTCTGACTTCTTATATTACCGTTTTTTTTAAATAGAATTCACATGATTGAACCATACTCTCCATAGTCTTCCTCTACAATGCATTCGACTCTCACATGCATTTTATTTTTTTGTTACTCTTTCTTCTATCATTCTTTATTCGTGCCAAAATCATCTTCTCTTCTTCACCTTACTTAACACATGCACATTATGTTCACCCATATAAATTAATTTCATATTTTTATTTTGTTAGTCTTTCTTCCATCATTCGTTGTACGTGCCTAAACCATCTAAGAGTGCTTTTCATCACCCTACTCAACACAAACACATTAAGTTCAAATTCATTCCTCATCAATTAATGGCAACTAGTGCCACCTCATGTATACTTTTCAGTGTACACATTTCTTAAGCATTTTATTATTTTCATTTTAATCTTTTACACATCCACGTTTCACTCCCATGCATCAAAGTTAGTAATAAAATAATGTTGTGGATTCTCATCTCAGCAAAGTTTGATACTATGATTACCCATTTATTGACCTTTGCAGTTCTTCCACACATGAATGTGTGTACATTTTAAGCAACCAAGGAGACATAACACATCTTTGCTTTACCCCTTTGAAAATATTAATTTACTCAGTCAAGGTTCCGTTCACCCTAACACAGGTTCTACTTTCAGCATATTAGGAAGCAATGCTACGTAATAATTTTCATTCTACGCCATATTAATTCAATGTCTTCCATGGCTTGCCACTTATCACGCTGTCATATCCCACATCCTTGCTTTACCCCTTTTGAAATATAAAACCACTCAGTCTAGGCACCGCTCACTATGTATGGTCTCGTTTGGTATATAATACCACGTTTTAATTTACATTCAATGCCTTTCTTTTATTTAAAATTTATCTAACATATTATACAAACATTTGTATCTTAAGAACTAATCTAATTTGTAAATTATAACATAAAATTCATTTTATGAGTATTCATGATGCTCACAAACTTTTAATTTTATACAAATATTTTTTAGTTTTAATAATCTTAATAAAAAAAAAATATTGTTAACACCTACATTCAATACCATATTATTAAATTTTTCCCATAGCTTGCCTATTAACGCGTGGTCCATACCGTTCCCCCATAGTTGGCCTTTTAACACGTGGTCATATCCTTTCTCCATAGCTTGCCTATTAACGCGTAGTCATACCCTTTTCCAACTCCACCAACTCATAAAACATATTTTTATTTTTGGCATACATTTTTCGACAAACATGCATAAAGAGAAGATTTGGCCACGCATCTTATTCCACTGAAGAAACCTTGAGCATTCTAAGCTTTCTTTTCAGTCATTCTCGGTAAAATATTGGGTTTTTGTTAGGGTTTTCTATCAAAGATAAAATATAATAAATAAGTTGCGGTTTCCCTTAGAAATTCGTTAAATTTCACAATTAGTTTTAAAAATAATCGTTTTCCTTGTCATGTACTAATTACTGTATCACATAGCCAAACATATTTTTCTAGTACTCGTATCTATGTATTGTAAGTAATGAGGGGTCTGAAGGAAAGAATAATTTGAGGAATTCAACTTGTTACTTGTAATATATTTATTTACTTTACGCTATAACAAATATCTGGTATTTCTCAATTGTCCCGGCTTTTGTAAAAAATCCTCAAACCGCAATATTTATCCAATGGATGGTTTTCGCAACCAACTATTTAGCGAATTTTGAGATATTGTTTTCAGTTTAAAAAATCGATGTTCTTTTGCCGTTTTATTTTTAAGTTCCTCATTGTTTTACCAATGACAATATATCAACAGTCATTATTTTGTTACATACAATTTCTGGATTGATGTTATTAATTCTATTTATTTTTGTAAAAAACGTTGATTAGATTTAAGGAATGTTTACTTAATTTTCGATATCATTATGATTGTAAAGGAATTGAAGCAATTATTTTTTTGTACCTTTTGTATGGTATATGCTTCAGAAAGTTTGTCATTGTTTTAAACTACAGTTGGAATTTAATTTTGCAGGAATATCCATTATTTGAGAGTTTTACTAAAGTTTTATTTGATTATAATCAAATAATTATTTGCTATGAAAGGAAGTTATATATACAAGAAAAAAAAAATATTTATTATTGTATCAAACAGAGCCTATTTTGGGATTAAAGATGATTGAATCATATCATTTTATTTTGATTATTTTTTTTTATATTTGAAAACGTTGAATCAATATTTAAAGAACTGTTATTTCTTAATTAAGTCGATCAGTTGTATTTGAAATAGTTATTCGATAAAAAAAGTAATTTAATATACACGTAAACAAATAAGAGTACCTACGAGTATATACATATTAACACTTTTTTAATAACACTTGACTTTCTTCGTGTTGTGTTTGGCCCAATTATCGAACATTTGCAATAATGATTTTATTTATTACTGGTGTAATGATGTTCACCTCCATCCAGAACCTCGATATCCCTCAATTTTGTCCTAAATAATTAAATGTAGAAGTTGTTATTTCTAACGATGGCACTTTTTGTATTATGCTTATAACTCGCCATTTCGCAGGTTGTCCATTCAAATAAATTTAGCAAACAAACGGAATGCTTCTTATTAATATCTCTTCAAATGCTTTGCATGCACTCCATTTTAGAAAAGGGTTTTATTAGAAAACAATCCAAAATCATTATATTCAGATGGAATTGTTTCTTTCCATAACATAACATAACGTGAAACTTTGGACGCATCGATAGGGACGCCTTATTTTCCGATGCAAGCGAAGTTGACTGGGCGGCCATCGAACTGTTACGCCACTGAATTACTACCTATTAATAGGAGACCAATTAACGTCATCCTTGAAAGCATCATTACAATTCAATCGTTATCTAAATTAACCACATCCTTGATAATTATTGTTATTTTAATTTAATCACTTCCTGTAAATTATAAACATGAAAAACATATCTAGGAAAACCTCAGATTAAATAATCATCACATCCTGTGACGATATTACTTTTGGGTATATAAGCCCGCCCCTGCTTATTTCTTTGTCTAACAATTCTGTCTGCACTACTGTTAATACTGTACTACTGTGTGTTCGTTTTTGAATCAATAAAAAACATATTTACATTGAAACTTTAAATCTTTCAATACGAACCAAGTATCATCGCTACCCTTTGGTTATCGCTGCATCCCTAAATCGAATAACTATCTGACGAGTTATTCACAACAGAGTCCTATCTGCCGATAGCCCTCTACAAAGATCATTTTTCGAAAGGAACTTCGTGTAGGAGACGTCCATGCACCAAACAACTTCGTATTGATTGATCTTCAACCGTTCTCTTTATTCTTCTGAATAATTGGGAACGTAACAGAACGATTGGATACTATAGATAGTAAAATGAATCTATTCAACACGTTTTTGCTAGAGCTCTGCGACAAACACGCTCCACTAAAACTAACTTACTTAAAGCATAGACTTGCCCCATGGCTGACTGACGACGTTAAAAAAAATATGGCAAGACGTGACAAAGCGAAAAAAAACTTCAAATCTAATCCCAATGATCAACTATGGGAGATTCTTCGACGACTTCGCAATAAATGTACACAATTATGTCGGAATGCAAAAAGAAAACACTATTTTGACACCCTTCAAAACTGTCAGCCTGCAAAAAGGTGGAAAATCCTGAACTCGATGGGTGTCAAATCCTCGGACACCTCAGGGAACTTCACATTAGATGTTAATAATCTTAACAGACATTTTGCAACACCATCACTCAGTTTAGACATTAACACAAGGGAGAATACTCTCCGAAAAATTCTTGTAATGCCTCGACCCAATGTTCCTGAGCTCCACTTTTCGGAGGTTGATATAAATGAGGTTCGTCGTATTCTTTTGACTATATCCTCAAAAGCGATGGGTGACGACAATATTTCGGTTGTATTAATCTCCTTCATTATCGATGCTATTCTTCCTATCATAACACATACAATAAAATTTTCTTTGTCTACTAGCAGCTTTGCTAGTGTATGGAAGAAGGCTCTAATTATTCCGATCCCGAAAATTGGCTCACCCACGTTATATAAAGATTTTAGGCCCATATCTATTCTGCCCACGTTATCTTAAGTTATTGAAAAAATTGTTCATATACAAATTGACTCCCACCTTAATCAATTTGAATTGTTTAATCCGTTGCAGTCAGGATTTCGTCCGGGACGTAGTACCACTACCGCACTGGTCAAGATTACGGATGATGTGAGACGTAAAATGAGCTTTAAGCGGCTGACATTGTTATGTCTATTGGATTTTAGCAATGCATTCAATACTGTAGACTTTGATCTGATTATAGCTCGAATGCGTTCATTACGATTCTCTGAATCAGTCATAGTCTGGTTTTCGAGCTATTTAAAGGGAAGACAACAATCCTGTAAATACCAAGAGCGTATATCTGAATGGACTGATCTCTCTGCAGGCGTCCCCCAAAGTGGAATTCCCTCTCCACTCCTTATTTCTATATTCATCAACCCAATAACATCGTATCTTAAATGTTCTTATCATCTGTATGCGGATGACCTACAGATATATATTCATTTTGATCCAAATTTCTTTCACGCGGCTTTGAACAATTTAAATGCGGACCTTCAATCAATCTCTGAGTGGACTGGGGAGCATGGCTTACTCATAAATCCAAAGAAGTCTCAAGCGATCCTCATTGGCAACCATCAGCTTCTCTGTAAATTCAACACTGACTTACTTCCTCTAATATTACTTGATGGCTCTATCATACCATTACATAAAACTGTTAAAAACCTAGGAGTGTTAATAGATAACACTCTCTCATGGCGAGATCAAATAAATGAGGTAAGCCGAAGGATCTTTTTCAGCCTTCATTCCCTTAAAGTGTTGCAAAGATTCCTACCAACTAAAACCAAAATGTTACTCGTACAATCTCTGCTCTTTCCGATTCTGGACTATGCGGACGTATGTTACTTGGATGTTACAGAGGAACAGCTAGACAAATTACAGCGTCTTCAAAATGTGTGTCTAAGATTCATTTTCAACCTATGAAAGTACGACCATATAACTTCATACCAGAAGACATTGAACTGGTTGAATGTTAGAAATAGACGCCAAATTCACATACTGTCTCTATTGTATTGTATAACATCCTTAACTGTCCCGCCGCACCCTCTTATCTCGACGAAAATTTTCAGCGTCTTTCCAATCATGGATTAGCGCTACGCTCAAACAGAGATTGTTTATTGGCCTTTCCAGTTCACCGCTCCTCTTTCTTTACGTCGTCCTTTACTGTCCATGCAGTGAGACTCTGGAATCAGTTACAAACCAATATAAGACTCGCTCCGTCCTTGGCATGCTTTAAGAAGCGACTGAAAAAACTCTTAATTTCTACTCAGTAAAATAACGTGTTTCATTCTTGATTTTTCTTTTCCTTTCCTCTCCCCCATCACTTCCTTTCCTTTTGATTGATGATATCTCACTTTATATGAAAAATAATGTTCGGATAATTGTCCGTCTTTGTGGGGTTCGTGGGCATGTGCTCACGTATGTGTTTATGGATTTCGTGGGGATGGATAGTCATTTGAATGATTTATGCGACCATGTAACTTGGAAGAGATTGTCGCCTGGTAATAAGCCCGCCAGATTGTATTGCAATAAAAGTGTTAAATAAATAAATAACATTTTAAACTTGCAGTAAACGTTATTTTCTTGGCATGTTCTTGGCTCGTCAACTCTACTAGGGGAAATCCTTTTACTGCATAATACTTCCTCTTTGGCCTTTTTTTTTAAAGAAAATTTAGACTTGCTATAAGTGTGTTACAAATTGAATTTCATCATTGAGTTTTATTCTTCACTACACGAGTTATTCTAACAAGTTCTCTACATCTTTGTTCTTCTAGTTCACATTAAAAGTTCCTGATTACTTGATTTGTTTTACTATATAGCTACCAGATTTGTTAACTTTCTAGACATTGTGACATTCTGATATATAAAAATTTGTTGTCAATTATTAAGATGTCGATATTTTTGAAGTTCAATATTAAGTTAGATAATTTCATGTTTCACTTCGATTTACTACGAAAATTGCAGAAAAGGGGTTAAGTTTCCTTTTCTTAAATACCTCAAATAATCATCATTATTAAATGAAGAATATATTTTTAAACTTGTGATAACTAGAATTGATGACGTTTAAACGCGTTTATCAAGATATTTTTCTTAACATTTACCCGATATACTAACATTTGTTCAAGATATTTTCCACTTGTCTGAGTATTGTATTGGTATACTCGTATGATCTAGCGCGTCTCTTCGCTATGCTTATGCTACAAAAACAGTCATAAAATTTGATAAATAATTTTTTTTCCTATTTTATTCAAACTCTGTAAATCGGTAGTAAAAATATGTAATAAACTTGATTTTATTTGTTTAAAACAGTTTATTGCCAGGTAGCAATCTCTTCCAACTAACCATACTATTGTAGCATTGAATGATATAACCATATTTGTACTGTTGTATATTAATGTAACCGTACTCTTGTTATCCAGTACACTCAATACTATTGTTTTACAAAGTTTTGAGTACGCAGGAGGATTTACATGTTTGCTTTATACGAAAAAAAGGCTATACAAAAAAAAAGATATAACAAAATAAAAAAAAACACAAATTTAACATGGTTTTCTATGGTCAGGAGAAGTTATGGGAGATTGGACAGAAGAAAGGTGGTAAACCAGGTAAAACACGCAATGTCGCTGAAAAAAGACGTAATGATTTTTAATTCACTGTTTAAAACACGTTAATGATGATGCAACCATATTTTTGCGAAAACGTTTATTAAATTTAAACTCGAAAACAAACTAACGAAAAATATAGAACGGTCTTAACAGTAACAGTCACTAGCATACTCGTATCAATGGATTAGTTTTGTTTTACTTGATATCGAAAATATATAATATCTCAATATCCTCGCAGTACACTCGCATTACAAAAGTGACGGAAATTTCTGGAAGCTTCCAGCAATATCGGCTGCCGTTCATAATGGGATGATACTCGGTAAACATTTTACCAGTTACGTTAGAACGCTTCTCATTGTCGTCCTGGTTTAGTGTTATTCAATGCCTTTTGTATGCCTATATTAGATAAAACTTTAATTTATACTACAATGCCTTCGTAAATATTAGTGGTGCCATTAACGAAACCAAATATTATACAGTGAAATATGTCAGCAGTACAGAATAGCTCCTCATCTATCCTATCATTCATGCGGTCCCCTAATAGCTTTTACTCTCCGAGCTCGCAAACTAATCAATTTTAAGGGACGATTATTAGGCTTGTTGAGTTTTTCTTAGCAGACTTCAGATCTTTCAAATACTACTACTTATTTTTCTTCGAGTCAATTTTTTAACCTGCTTCTTAGTGAATTGTTTAAAAATAAATATTAGAAATTTTGTAAATATACAATATATACATTTTTAATTAAAAAAATTATTGACGTCTTTATGAATGGACCACAAACCTTAAATAATGACTATGACATTTATGGGCCGGTGTGAAGGATACGGGTTCGATGTGAGAATTCCTGTTTTATTAAAAGAGTACCCATAGTTTTAAGTAGTGTTCTATTCAGGTTTTCACTCTTTAACATATTTCTGGACGTAAGGTAATGTAAGTAAGACATAAACAGATGTCATTAAATCCACCAGCTGTTGCGTTATACGAGTATGACAAAATTATAATAGAAAACAGAAATAAATTGAATTTTTTTCTGGTGATGAGTGATAAAATGTTTATGTACACGAAGATTTTTTTTCGGTTAGAAGTTTCGAATTTATTTTTCCTCAACAATAATTTTATTCAAAAATATTTAGAACGCAGAATTCCAGTTTTTTTAATTTTCCTTGAGTTTGAAAAATTATTGTTTTGAAAATTACTCATGAAAGATATGTTATATCTTCAAATTCATAAAATGTTTACTCATAAACTTGCACACCCAACTTTAAGCTCAAAAACTTGCTTGTTACCTTGTTAGTGATCTCATCAGATGGTTTTCAAGTATTCTTCTAGGTTGACCTTAAAATTTAGGAACGACACAGATTGAGAGTATTGCTGTGTGTCGTGCACATTCTTCTCGAGTCCTCCCGGTACTCCACTGTCCACAACACAGTGGTAAAGGCTATCAGGTAGCACTCCTCATCTGGCAGTCTAGCACATAGAAAATCTACATTTCTTTCTACGACCCTTCACATTCCCAGTGACTATGAGTTTTTCCATACCCTCTTTGTGAAATACTTTCCAACGAACAGAACAAATCACCAAGCAAACGAAGTTGATATCCTCTCTGAGATATCTTCGACAATTTATTATTTAAAACGATATGCTTAAAACCAAAAAAAAATCGATTGTTTTTTTATTCATCTTATTCCGGTTGTTTTTTATTTAACAATTCTTAATTTATACATATCTATCTACTTAGATTATTCACTTAATCAAAATCACTCTTTTAAAATACAACAGTCAGTAGTTACTATTTAGCACCGACTGCAGTGACAATATATTTCCTCAGTATTCTCAAAAGTTACGACATATTCATAGTTGTATTTATTTTTTCCTATATTCTAAATTCTTCTTTCATTTTGTATCTTAAGTAACTTGAAGAGGCTAAAAATTATAATTTATGTCAAATATTACCTAGAAACCTGTCTACGTCTCACGATATTAACTCAAGTTCTTAAAATGTTGTTGTTAGTTATACGAGTTATCTTTATATTACGTGTTTGAAGATATTTCATAAAAAACCGTGAGATGTAAAAAATTTCATCGAAAAATATAAATGGAACAAGGTAGTCCATAGATAAAGATTTATTGTGGCAAATTTAGATCCTTCCTTGTGACATGTTTGCAAACACATTGCGAATTTTCGGCTGGAAGGGATAATGGAATGGTGTTCCATATTATTTAATATTGAACGTCGCTTACCTTGAATTTTCAACACATTGATTTTTATGTGTCTCGCAAAGGGGAAGGTAATTTGATTTCTATACGAAATTTAGCATTAAATTTACAACACTGTATGTTTTATCGAATCACATGAAGGAAAATTATGTTTTCTCCTAAAACTGAGATTATTTATATATTTTTTAAATCTCCGAATATAAATTAATCTACACTTTTAAAGCCAGATTTTTTTCAAAAATGATTAGTAGGATAAGATCTGATTAATTCCATCAAATGTAAAATTCAAGCTTATTTACAAAGATTTCATTACAAAGCCAAGAACATAAAAATATTGATATTGGCCGATAATTTTGGGTATTATATTCCCTTTACTACAGAATAATATAATAATCATAATAAAAAGAAAAAACTTACAAATTAATATATTCAAATCGCCAATTCAATAACGTGGAGGGCAAGGAAAGCACCTTGAATGCGGTAGTAAGTACAATTTAAGAAAGGACTAATGTAATCAACAAAGCACAGGAAAAACAAAATAGACAGATTAATCATAACTAAAAATTAGAGCAAACGAATATGCTCACCTGGTACCTCTGAAATGGTTGTAATGCCGGCCAAACCTTCCACTACAACAACATTACACAATTTAGTCCAAAGGCTTTTATCAGGACCAGCCCGAACCATTTCATCCATCAATATTGAAGGTTTCACACTTGACAAAGTAGATCTAAGCACATCTGTCAAGTATGACGTTTGTTTAAAAATACGTCATAGACATACATATCCAAAAAAATGTTTAAACACCTGGAATAAATATCAGTTGGATAAGGTTTTTCGGTGTGTTTTACCGCGTGGTTTGACTTATGATGCCGATGTTTCGAAAACGTTGCAGTTTTTATCTTCACGGCTTTTTCATAATCAACTTCGCCAAAAGTGGATGCGCGAGGGATACCGCTGGTCTACAGCAGATCTCAACGGATCCGTCCCGGTCCGTGACAGTAACGTAAGCGCATGGTTCCTTTCCACTATAGAAGAACGATAGCGTAACTTTCACAAATGTTAAAGTTACCAAGTATTGCAATCCACTTATGAAAAAGTTGACTACGAACAAGCCCTGAAGATGAAAATTGAGTTTTTTACGAAACGTTGGTGTCATAAGCCAAACCACGCAGTAAAACATTCCGGAAATCTTATCCCACTGATAAGAAGAACCACGAAAGTCAAAAAAATTGACAAACCTTTCCGGAAGTAATATCAAGTTCTAAGATCAGTTTCAATTGGTATGCACAAAACTACTTTGAAATATATATTATATACATTATATGCAAAATCAGTGTTCAGTATAGTAGAGTAATTTAAATAAAAAGATGTATTAAAAACTTACTTAGAACATACTGACTATAATAAAATACGATTGGCATTTACAAGTATTATATTTCAATTTACAAAGTAAAACTATGCAACACAACAAATTAGCAGAAAAATGTAAAAAAAATATTTATAACAAACAAATTAAGTAAAGTAACAAAGCTTAACAACTTTGGTACTCCCAATTATTCTTAATTTTATTTTATTAAAAAACTGGATTGAAAATAAAAAAATCATCTCCATTTTTTACATTAAACAAATATTCACATGAAACGACAAATCAGGACTATTTTTAATTTTATTTTATTTATTTTTTATTTATTATTACACATGACAAGAAATATTCACAATTTGAGAAAAAACAACAGGTAATTTGATTTGGACATACAATTTTAATGGATCTGGGTTTGTTGCCTTTCATTTGTCGTATCCCCAGTAAACTAATTTATTTCTTAAAATTTTAATATTTATTAAAATGTCAGGAAATATAATAAAACGAAAGTGACGGGACTAATTATGAGTTGTTTAATCAATCTTCATGAATTAAAAATATTTTCTTCCAAAAAAATCCTTTTCTAAATGACAAGATTTCAAAAGAAAAATTATTAGAAAAGCTAACATTTAGAATGTTTTAATCAAATCAATTTTTATAAAGAGGTTTTCACTGTTTTACGTTTAAAATCAACCTTAGAAAATTAAGATCTTGTATTTAATTTTTCACAAGGCTTTTATAACTGATTAAAAATTATTTCTTTTCGTAACTTTATTTGAATACTTTTTGACAGAAAATGTATTAAACTTCCTTTTTTTGTGTCTTAACTAGCTTAATCGAAAACTGTCAAAATACTTGGATCAGTTTGTTAATAAAATGTTTTTGTCCTCTTTGGTAGATAAAAGTATTTTTTATAATTCATACTTAATAATATCAGTTCCTAACACTAACGCAGCAGACAGAAATAAGATATT
Organism: Odontocerum albicorne; assembly: GCA_949825065.1. NCBI lineage: Eukaryota > Metazoa > Arthropoda > Insecta > Trichoptera > Odontoceridae > Odontocerum > Odontocerum albicorne. Next base: position 27,337,197 of record OX463840.1, read on the forward strand.
TAATGTTTTAATTAATTATGACACCAAAAAAAACAAGAATGTACCTTGTAAAATATTAACAACTTCTCTTTTTTCTCTCATGTCCTCTCTAGCTTACTTTTAAAATTATTCGATACGGACTTTATTCCTTATTTCACTTTACTCATACTTCATAAACATCTGGTAACAAGTTTCTGATAAAATGTACATACAATTAAATGTTTAAATCTATCTCAAATAAATATTACAATTCTGGGACAAAAGTTTTTTTCCCGTTTTTAATTTATACTCTCTATCTTTTCAAAGAAAATGTCTTTAAACAAATACTAAATCTGGAGAATGTAAGGAATCTGGAATATCGATAAATATTCTTAAGAAAAGTGATTATATTTATTAAGCTGCTCATTATGTTGATTTTAATTTTGTATTTGAAGAATTTCAGATTATAAATTGAAAAAAAAACAAACCTTTGTTTATAAGTTGTACAGCACATAAAATATTAAATTCCTTCCTAAAAAAAATAAAAAATTGAGACTCGAATTTCTTGTTTACTTATCAAACTCAAGGGCAATTGAAATTTGATCTCTGATTGCTTTTTATTACATATAAATAAAAAATGTTAAAAAATTAAGATTTCCTAAGCGTTATTCAGAATATCAACGAAAATTTAAGAGAAAGAATCTTTTAAACTTTCTCAAAATTTTCTTGCATATTTCAATAAATATTTAGTCACCTTGATTTTCTTCTGCTTTTCAGCGATTAGAAAATAATGTAAAAATAAAAGTGAAACAAATGGCAAAAAATCATAGAAAAGATTACATAAAGTAAACACTATACACTTTTAAAAATGATTTTTGTTTTGGCTGTGACAGCAAAAGCATTGTATGAATTTTTCTTTTTTTATGGTTCACTAAAGCGAAAAACAGTATGTATTAAAAATTATTCTTGTTGAATTTGAAATGATTACACCATTCAAAAACGATCAATTGGCCTCACTTTCGGGGTGTTATTGTTTGAAAATTGATTTAAAAAAGCCCCTCAATAAAGGCAGGCTAAACCATTGTTTGTTTTTATCCCTTTGTCGTTTTTATATTCCGGCATCGAAGCCCAAAATGGAATAAATTAAAGAATACGTATTTAAAAACATGAAGTCAAAATCACGTATTTCAATGCTCTTGAATTCAATCAAAGTTCATGGTGATGCCAAATTCTGAGTTTCTTAAAGAAAATATTTTTAATTCAGCATCATCGTAGTCTCTCCCATCTCTTTACGGGTTATTGTTACAGCCTTCTCAGATCAAGTTTTCAATTATATCTCGATCTCTGGCCATTTCTCCCCCCCACCGACTAGTTCAGATCTAGCTCTCATCAAATAATCGCTCCATCTGGCTAATTAAACGTACCTACATTTGTTAGATTGTATGTTTATATCAAATAAAATGCTTATTATTTTCTTTCAGCGCCGCTAGGTGCTCGAAAATTTCCCATGGGCTTATTTTTAAAACAGTAAACTATGTTATGGCCTTTTGCAACGAAAACACTTTTAGAATTTCAACGTGTAGTTTTATTTGTATAAAAGTTGAATTACATTTGAAGTATAATATTAACAGTATAATGTAATAAGGATGATGTTAATATCTTGGCGGCTTTAAGAATAATGATTCTGCCTCAGATATGACGTCTTATTTAAAGCAAAGATATTATCAATAGATTAAGAAAGGAATGCGTAGAGCATGTTATCCTGTCAAATCAATATCAGTGATTTATATCTCGTCGCAGCTTCTCCCATTAAGTGATATTAAATCTTTATTGAATTTTTGGGGAGATAAGCGCCAGCGAGATAGCAAACTAGAAAATAAAACATCGAGTAGGTCGACACTAAAGTAATAACGCTAAATCTAGTACATGATAAACTTGACAGGGGTATAATATAACTTATAATATTTATTTGAATGTGGATAAGATAAAATCGGTTTGGGTGATTATACCGTGTTACTGATAATGCCAAATAGGTTCTTAGATAAGTGGTACATGCATAATATTTTGAGGGTGAATGAGATAAGAATATAAGATTAACATGTGCTGGCAAGTAGAGAGATACATGACACCTCCCTCCTTAATAATAAGAGTCGTCCTCGATTTATCAACATACCGTATTTCCGAGTCTCGAACTCCTTCTAGGAGTTTGATTGATAGGGATTTCAGTATCCACTTCATTAATATTAGGCACTTTACATACATTAAAACAATTGATTATGTTACTGCAGCAACGTCTACAATTTTTTCTCGAATTGGTTCTTTTTGACATATAACATTCATATAGTCTATAGAATACATATAAGACAACTAAATTGACTATGCTCATAAATGTAGATGAAACATATGAATTATTTATTATAGTTTTAATTGTGCTGCTATGTTGATTAATGTCATTGTAAATTTTGTCTAATTTATGACTTGCTAAATTTAAGTCATCTTTGTTTAAATTATACATTTTTGGTTGAATATTTGGAAGAGGTAGAAGGGTTGTTTTATTATCATATTTACAATTATCTTCTAGTAAGTTAAAATTAGGTAAAATAGATTTTGACAAAAACATGTTTTTAAAGTCGATCTTTTTATCTAATACAGAGTAAGTTATAGTTGTACTTGTATAAATCTTACAACTATTAGGGAGTGATATAATTCCTAAATTATCTAATTATATGTCTGTAGGATCTGTCATATTACATTTAATTGTAACCATAGTAGGTTTATTAAGGACAAAGATCCATTGATTTTTGTTATTTAATTTATGCCAGATTTCATTGATTTGATTTGTTTAATTGGCAAAGATATTGGTTTGTAAATTGTAACTTACATGATTAGTTAATGGTATAGAAATAACAAATATTATTCTTATATTTAGAAAATTACATTTTATCTTAATTAATGACAATAATTGATGTACATTTTCTAAGTTTACGGGTACAGGAAAAGATGTTGGACTTGGAAGATATTGTATTGATTTTGTTAGTTATGTTACTAATTGATTCGGAGTGATAACAAATGGATGAAGTATAATTGATTTAACGAATAGAATTGTGTCGATTAGTGTTGAATATTCGTTTTGCATATCTGTTGTTAGTAATGTCAACAATGCTAAATGTTTTTCGATATCAATTTTGACTTATATGTTAAATATATGTTTATTTATGTTAGAAGAGTACTTTTGTAATTTATTGAAATTTTGATTAAATATTTCTTCGTTTTTGTTTAAATTAGAAAGGGTATTATTAAAATTTGAAATAGTACTTTTGACTATTTGAGTTTGTTGTTCGTAATAGAGTCTGGAGGATGTAGAGATTTATGTCAAATTAAAGTTTGTATGATGCGAGTTGTGTGTGAAGGCTCTTTTTTAAATCAGGCAAATTAACCTGGAACGAAAGCTTTCTTTAGTCTATTAGCATGAACTTTAACTTTTTTATTTTTTATTAATATTGTATAATTTACAGGTGAATTAATTTCGCATATTTTATAAGGACCTGTGTAATTGGAAGAGAGTTTTTTCGAGTGGTATAATTTTGTCACTTCATTTTTAAGATAAACTTTATCGTTTATTCCATAATTTATGTTATTTTTTGCTTTCTTATCATAGTTTTCTTTTGATTTAAATTTTTTATTTATAAGGTTATTCCTAGCGATTTTGTAAGATTGATTTAGTTTGAGCTGTAATTGATCGATGTAAGTATCGTATGTATATCTAAATTCAGGCTCTTTAGTCATAGAAGTGGGTAATTCAGGTTTATGACCAAATATTAATTCGTGAGGGCTATACTTCGTAGAAGAATGTGGAGTTGTGTTGTATGAGAACATGGCAAAGTTTAACCATATATCCCAGTCAGTTTGTTTATCAGATATATAGTGTTTAAGATAGTCTGCTAAAGTAGCGTGGCTTCTTTCTAAGGCACCGTTCGACTGAGGATGATAAGAGGTTGTTTGTATTTGCTTGATTTTAAATAGTTTAGCTGTTTCTTTCAAAATGGAAGATGTAAAGTCTTTACCTTGATCGGTAAGTATTTTCTTAGGTATTCCGAACTTACATATGAAGTTATTTACAAGTTGATCAGCTATCGTGGTAGCTTCATGATTAGGAATAGGAAAAGCTTGCGAGAATTTACTAAGATCATCTTGTAACGTCAGAATATATTTATTACCATTTTCTGTCAATGGTAATGGACCTACTATGTCTAGAGAAATTTTATCAAAAGGTAGATCCGATGTAGAGGTTATTTCCATTGGTTGTATGTTACGTTGTCTAGAGATTTTATTTCTTTGGCACGATTCACATGATTTGATATAAGTTCTGATATCGGATTTCATTTTATTCCATGAGTATCTTTCTTTAATACGGCGATAAGTTCTATGGAATCGAGAATGTTCTGAATGAGGAAAATCGTGATTTTCTTTAATTATATTTGGTATATCTTTAACGTCTGGGTAACATATTTTGTTTTTACATATTGTTATTTGGATATTGGTTTCGGCGAATATGTAAAAGATAATGGATTTTATTTTATTCCAATTAAGGTTATTTATATCGTTTCCGAACTTAGGGATAGATATAGTACTAATGTTTTGTGATATTAAAATGTCTTTTAATTTTTTGAAACAGTAAAATATGTTTTGATACGACGGTTTGTCCCAAAAATGTTCTTTGACTATCATATGGAATATTTTAAAATTATTATTATCAGAGAATAGTATATCGTTTACGTCACTTTTAGATTTGGAGATTTCGTTATAATTAGTAATTAAGTCCTTTATTTGTGAAGCTATTCCTTGTGACATTTCTTTATCATTTGATATTATATGACACCAGTAATCTTTTTGGGTTAGTAAAAAGTTTTCAATTTCGACAATATTCTGAAATTCAGTATTATTTCTCAAATAATGCGATTTAATAAAGTTTTCGTAGGAGTTCGGCTCAGGATTCATTTTAATATGGTGAATTTGTTTATTATCTATTCGAGATAACGCGTCAGCATTTGAGTTTAATTTGCCGAGTTTGTATAAAATATTGTAATCATATTCCTCAAGTTTTAATCGCCAACGGATTAATCTAGATCCGGGGTCTTTCGTATTGAATAGCCAAACTAGTGGTCTATGATCTGTTATAATATTAAATTTTACACCATATAAATAAGGTCGAAAACGATTAACAGCAAATATTATTGCTAGTAATTCGCGTTCAGTGGTAGAGTAGTTTGACTCAGCTTTATTAAGCGTTCTTGAAGCAAAAGATTTTCAGACTTGTAACCCTTTAATTAATTAATTCCGTTGGATTACTAAAAGCCTGGATGTTACAATGTATGACTCTTACCCCGGTAGCTCAGTATAGGTAAAACAAGGCTCAATAAGATCTCAAGATGTCGTGGGAAGAAGTAGGCAGTCGTCAGTGCTTGGGTAGGTATAAATACATAATGAAACACATATTTGCTGTTAATTAGTTATATATTTAATCCTGACGAGCTGATACTCCGTCAGGAAAATCAAAATGGGCAGATTACTCTCTGATACTCCGCTAGCCTTTCAGATGGACAGGCAGTCGAAGTAAATTTATTATCAGGCGTAATTTCACAACAGTTCGTTGCGGAATTGTGCCAATTCTCAAAGATTAGATATCGCCAATCTCTAGATTACTCAAATATCACCATAAAATGACAAGCAAAAGAGGATAAATAAGGTTCATCTTACTCCAATACAAGACACAATGTATTATCCCAGATCCGCTTCAAGTGTAAGACCAGGTCGACTCGTATATGGCCCTCTGACCTTATACTGTTACTACAGGGCCGTTGATGTGAAGAAATCCCCACAGTATGGTTGGTGACCGTCAATTCGTGCCGTAATGCAGTCACACGACTCGGTCCGGTCCTGAAGACTCCCGAATCCGGCGCGCACTCGATATTACTGACAGAATCAGTTAACTTTGACCCGAGATGAAGTTGTACGTCTATCTCGAGATCGTCGTTTGGACAACAATCAGAATCTGCTCAATAAAAGACGGAGGTCAAAAGCAAGAGCCCCGTTTGCAGATTATCCAGAATTTACCGAACAAATTGTATCAAAATAAAATGAACAATCAAATATGTGACAAGTCTTTTCGAGTTCGTGAACGGCGTTAAGACGAATAGATGATGGCTTGACAACTTCGTGGCGAGGATAGGGGCTGGGAAGATCGCGCCCCCTGAATATAAAGGATCTCGCTAACCTCCGCCATATTGGAGCTCTATAGAAAGTTCCTCGTGACCGTTGAAATAACAATAAATCTTTCCACCCGCCCGACGTTGTTACTTCGGCAATTAATAGTTTATTTAGACTATAACAGCGTCATAAAGTCGAGAATCTTTTTGTATAGCATCCGGTAAGCTTAAAGGCGATACTTACGATACAGACAATAGTGCACCCTTCCTTTGAAATATAGCTTGAGTGAAGTTTTTTATTTCTTCCTAGGCTTTGTTTCAATATTTATATATGACTGCAATAAATTAAGCGCGACGTATTCCTTTAGAAAAGGGGAAGAGAATTTTTTTGACCCTTTTGCTATTTCTTTGATTCAATAGATCTATGACTGCAGTAAATCAGATCGTAAGACGGAACACCAATTACCGATCCTCATAAAGTGTCGTGTATTTCTATAGAAATGGGAAGAGAAAGCCAGCCACTCGAGGCAGTTAAGTTTGATACAATAGGAAGCAACCCTTCTCGAAAATGACGCAAGTTCTCCTTTTGACTGCCCCGGTTCGATATTTTTAATGGTTATTTATAACTATAATAAACTAATTGGTCGACCCTACCCAAGCAAGGGCCCCAGGTCCTGACAAGATATAGGTAAGTCTTTTGAGATAGGACCTTGTGATAACACAGCTCCGACAGCAAAATTGCTTGCGTCTATCGTGACATTGAAAGGAAGTGAGAAATCTGGATACTGAAGAATTGGTTCAGTAATAAGGAGATTTCTCATTAGATCAAAAGTTTCTTGTTGAGACTTTGTCCAATTGAATGGTTCGTCTTTCCTGAATAACTTTGTAAGAGGTTGTGCAATATAGCTGAAATTTTTGATGAATCTACGATAGTATCCAGTTAGACCTAAAAATGCTTTGATATTTTTGGTATTTTTTGGGATCGGATAATCTTTTATTACAGATATTTTGTCGGGATTAGGTTTAATACCTTCTTTTGAAATGACATGACCTAGATAAACTACTTCGTTTCTCATAAATTCACATTTATCAGATTGTAATTTGAGATTGTGGTTTCGTAATCGGTTAAAAATTTCTTTTAGTTTGATAGTATGGTTTTGAATGTTATCTGCATAGATTACGATATCGTCAAGATATACGAAACACTTAATTCCTTGGAGTCCAGAGAGAACAGAGTTTAACAGTCTCTGGAATGTAGCTGGACTATTTTTTAATCCAAAGGGCATCCTTTGGAACTGGAAGTGACCTAGAGGGGTTGAGAATGCAGTCTTATCACTGTCTTTTTTATTCATTTTGATTTGATGAAAACCAGAAGCGAGGTCAAGTGTGGTAAAATAATTGGAGTGACCTAATTGGTCTAAGATTTCGGAGATATTCGGAAGTGGGTAAGCGTCACCGACTGTGATGTCGTTTAATTTTCGGTAATCGATAACCACACGCCATTTAATTTTTCCACTAGCATCTCTCTTCTTTGGAACAACCCAGAGAGGAGATGACCATGGTGAATTGGATTCTCTAATTATTTTTTGGTCTAACATTTTTTTAATTTGCATATTGACTTCATTTTTATGTACTTCAGGATATCTATATGATTTAGTGAAAATGGGGACATTAGAGCTCGTATGGATTTCGTGTTCGACGAAAGGTGTCGAAGTTAGTTCATCATTTTCTATAAAGAATAAGTCATTATATTCTTTGATAAGAGCTAACATGGAATGTTTCTCTTCTTTGTTCAAATGTTCTAATCGTACTGAACTTAGGACTTTGCTTTCGCGATCTGAGTTGTTTTTAAAAGAATTTGATACAACATTAAATATTTTCTTTTCTTTTGACACAAAATCTTGATTTAGGATTCTAGAATTCGATTCATCGAATGGTTCGAGGGTTAAACTCATTTCCTCGATACGAATTGGTTTTTCTGTTGTATTTAATATAGTAGTTAAGGCTCGTGAATTTGAATTGACCTTAGTTATAGATTTAGATAAATAAACACCCGTAAGTATTTCTATTTCGGGTACAAGACCTTCTTTTATTTCAGGATTTTGCACGAAAAATTCGACGAGGGTCTCCGTGCGTGGCTGGATAATAAATACAGTTGAGCTCGATTTCGTACTTGAGTTCGTTTTAGAATTATGTACCGATTTAGAATTTGATATAGAATTTGAGCTGGATTTATTATTCGAATTAGAGCTAGAGTTATGCATGTCGATTTTGTGATACATAGGGATGTATTGACCATGGAATTCTAGAGAGTTAGTATTATAATTGATTTTTGCTCGTATTCGACGCAAAAAGTCGTCACCAAGTAGACCATCGAAAGGAATGTTGGTTTTTGGTGGCGCTATGTGAAAATTGTGATTATACTTCTTTCCATTGAAGCATTATTCGAGTTTGACGATGCCTAGAGTTCGATTTTCATCTGGTGAATTATTAACACCTTTAAGATATACAATATTACTTTCGTCGACAGGGACGTCTCCTTGAATGGACGAGAGTTTTATTAATGAGATATCGGCACCGGTGTCCAACATTAGATTTAAGTATGTCTTAGAGTTAATAGAGTTTGGACACGAAGTTTGAATATAGGGGGCAGAGTGATCTACATGGAATATTCTGCCTTGATGAAATTTACATTCCGAACTGGGGCAGACGGTTTGGAATGATTGGAGTTTAAAGATTTCGAAGAGTTCGCTACGTTATTATTCTTATTATTATTATAAGCGCGTTTGCGACATTCTGATATAACGTGGCCTTTCTTTTTGCAGTAATTGCAAGTTTTTATTATATGTTCGTTGGTTTTGGGTGTTTGGTTATTATCTGTATTAAAATGATTTATAAATTTTTGGTTATTTAGTGGATTTTTAAAACAATTATACGAATTATGACCGGTTTTCTTACAATATGTACAAGATGTTTTTTGATTTTTATTCGTATTCGTATTGTGAGTAACGGGAAATTTAGGATTTTTATATTAGATTAGTTTTTCTTCGTTAAGTGCAAAGTATGAAGCTTCTTCAAAAGATTTAGGATTTTGTCCACGAATCACAGAATAATAAATGGAACCGACACCTATTAGAAATTGGTGGAGGGCCATCTGTTTTATCATAGCGTTTTTACCCATGAGTTCTAGGGGATTTTCTGTTTCTGATTTTATGACTCTGATTAAATCACTGTAACATTTTTCCACTCTTTGTGTGAAGCTTGTGATGGATTCATTGCGATTTTGAGTACACGATTGTAGTTCGAGAGATATTTGGGAAAAACTTTTGTTTTCTGTGAAATTTTCTATTAAAAACGATCTATATTCTGGCCATGTATTAAGTGTTCTACATGATGTTATTAAATCGGCCTTTCCTATGACTTGTGTCTGAATGTAGGTAAAAATAAGGTATTTTTGATCATTTTTTGCAAGGTTATATGCGCAGTCACAGTTTTTAATAAAAGTGTGCAATCTGTCTGTGTTACCGTCAAATGTGTGTATGAGTTTGATTAGAAAATTTAATGAAACTTCTTCTGACGAAGTTGATTCAATTTTTGGTGGCATTTTGTATATAAGATAATATGTATATAGATATAAAGAATGGAAGTATGAATTTAGTAGAATTAGCTTAAAAAATTTCAAGGATTCTAAAACATTTAAAAGTTAGTAGAGTGAATTTCGAATTTTTAAAACATTAAAATATTATAATTTATTTTTAACAAACACTGTTTATTCCACTTTTTTTTATGACGGTATAACCCTACCGGTTTCAAGGCTTTCACCTCATCTTCAGGGGAGCGTAAACAAGACTCTTGTTTACGCTCCCCTGAAGAAGTCTTGTTTACGCTCCCCTGAAGATGAGGTGAAAGCCTTGAAACCGGTAGGGTTATACCGTCATAAAAAAAGTGGAATAAACAGTGTTTGTTAAAAATAAATTACAATGTCTTTAAACCTCCACAACGTTAATGCCTTAACTATAAACAACATATTAAAATATTAGGTACGATAAACATGAAAATTATAACAATATTTTAAAGATAAAACTTACACAATTAAGATTCTTGACATGGTTTCGTTGAGGCACTGGAACTTCTGCTGGAACTCTTGTTTCGTAGGGACGCTTGACGAATGGGGCCTTCTTCAGAGGGGCTGGATCTCGGAGCGTTGTCCTCCGCAGCGATGGCTTGATCTTGAAGGTTTCTTCTTCAGAGGTGGCTGAATCTCAGAGCGTTGTCTTCAGCAGCGATGGCTTGATCTTGAAGGTTTGTCTCTGCAGCGACGACTTGAACAGTAGAATTCTTCTGTCCTGGTCCGAAGAGTTTTCAGTCGTATATTCTTATATATTCGGCACTTGTCGATATATGTTTCGACTTGGCTTGTTTCGATTATATAAGTATATAATATTTCCAGTAATTCGCGCTGTTAGTTTCGCGATTTCACGTAGGTCCTTTTTCGATGAAAATTATTTCAATAGGTCGAAAAGGATATCCCGCTTCTGACCACAATTTATTTTCTGTTATGGCCTTTTGCAACGAAAACACTTTTAGAATTTCAACGTGTAGTTTTATTTGTATAAAAGTTGAATTACATTTGAAGTATAATATTAACAGTATTATATAATAAGGATGATGTTAATATCTTGGCGGCTTTAAGAATAGTGATTCTGCCTCAGATATGACGTCTTATTTAAAGCAAAGATATTATCAATAGATTAAGAAAGGAATGCGTAGAGCATGTTATCCTGTCAAATCAATATCAGTGATTTATATCTCGTCGCAACTTCTCCCATTAAGTGATATTAAATCTTTATTGAATTTTTGGGGAGATAAGCGCCAGCGAGATAGCAAACAAGAAAATAAAACATCGAGTAGGTCGACACTAAAGTAATAACGCTAAATCTAGTACATGATAAACTTGACAGGGGTATAATATAACTTATAATATTTATTTGAATGTGGATAAGATAACATCGGTTTGGGTGATTATACCGTGTTACTGATAATGCCAAATAGGTTCTTAGATAATTGGTACATGCATAATATTTTGAGGGTGAATGAGATAAGAATATAAGATTAACATGTGCTGGCAAGTAGAGAGATACATGACAACTAAAAATAATCGTGAAGATTTTTACATATTTAGCCTATAAATATTCCAGAGGAAATGTATTTCGCTCAATAGGTTGTTGTATATAGTACATTTTTAATTAATGTTAAAAGTATACAATATAATATTATATAAAAAATAATACTCTAATTGACAGCTTACGAAGCACGAAAATTGAAACTCAACACTGATTTCACTTTTGCTACATATCTATATTATTTGATATTTTTTTGAGAATTTAAAAAAATATTATATCAATTTTGTCCTATTTGCACTTAGAAATCGATCACAAATATATCTATTACCGAGATGATATTTGGCTATATTTGATTGATATGTTGATGCGTCTATTGGCATAAATCAAGATGAAAATGTTTCGTTGTGCAAAACAGACAATAAATTTAGAAGAAAAAAGAATGATTAAGTTCAAAAGTATGGGAAATGACACATCTTCACAAACTGAAACATATTTATCTTCAAATTACTTCAACAAGTTTCAAGAATTTTTACGCGAATATTCATAATTCACCAAAATATTTTTTTTACTAAACATGATCGAAAAGCTTTGTTACTGTTGGGGTTTCAAAGGGGTCTTTTTTATCAACTAAATGACCATGTTCAATTTTCCATGCGTATTCTGTAACTAAATCGATTTTTTTCTCATCTCTCATTATTGAAATCGAGACAATTTGGGATATTGGGATTTTTAAATGATGCTATTGGAAAACGATATTTTACTCAAATTAATTTGCATAAAACACAAATAAACGTGTTAATTTAGAAAATAAGCTGTGCGAAAAAACTTGTGTAAAGAGTATTTGTGTAAATTTTTTTTATATACTCTGTCAATCTTAATGTGTAGAGCACTAGCTACTCTTATATATACAATTTGATAACTTTTTTTTCTTCACCTGGTGGTCTTGTTGCCATGTGACAATATCTTCCAACCAATCAGAAAGATGTTTAAGAGGCACTAAGTGAAAACCAGACTGGAATCCCATTTTTTTTTAAATCTGGGTTTCCAGCGGGTATTGAACCCGCAACCTCCGTATCGGCAGACAAGCGTCTTATAAACCAGGCCACGGAGATCAATATCCACATGCACATAACATTAAGTTCCTGAAATATATAGAAACATAAATCGATTGGATCCAGGTAGCTCATTGAACCTGTTCGATCGTCTCTGATCTTGAAACTTATCGCTATTGGAATCTGGAGATTGATACAAACCCTTTATACTTGTTAAAATGCAACATCATGCACTTAATAATTAAACACAAAGAGTGTCATCCATTTGCATTGACAATCTTACTTATCCACAAGGAATTTCTTTTGACTATTTTGACAAACTGCAACAGTATCTACGAGCATGATTAATGCTTAAATTTTGTTATACTAAGCCATTTGTGTCAATAAAAAATAGTACTAAGAATATAAAAATAAAACATTTCTACTATATTTTTCAGCATGTCATTATGTGTAGCTTCAATCATACAAGACGACCTCCATGGCCCAGTTGGTAAGACGCTTGTCTCCCAGCCCGGAGATTGCGGGCTTAAATCTCGCAGGAACCCTGATTTTTTTTAAAAAGGGTTTGTTTCCACTTACAGTGTGGTTTTCACTTAAGGTCTCTTTAATGTCTTTCTGGTTGATAAGAAGAGATTGCCACGTCGTAATTAGCCCGCCAGGTTGTACTGTATACAGCGAAAGTGGAATACAATACAATATTGTGACTTCCTTTTAGTTAATTAAACTTAATTATATGTTACTTACACTATAATTTATACTTAATGTTGTACGAGTATGTTATATGCTCTTATGGGAAATAGAGTGAAAAGTACAAGGAGGGTAGATTTAATTATCATTGATAATATTTTAAATTTGCTTAGAAATGAAAAATAAATAAATTTGAGGAAATTGAATTTTTTTAGAGAAATTGAATAAAAAGGTTTATTCAATATGCATAACCCGAGCTCCAAGGATGTAGATTTACAATTCGTTATTTTTAAATACAATCAATAAAGTATATATTTCTGTTAAAAAATAACTGTCAAGATAAAAACATAATTCGAAAAATCACAGAAAAGTTAATATATCTATTATACATATTTAAGTCAAAATAAACGGTACAAAAATTCATAAGGAGGCGTGTGTCAACGAATGAAGATTTTTTTCCATTTCAATCTGTTTTTAAGAAAATCGTTTCGGTTTTTAATGTGCCCATTTTATTTCCCTAATTGAATAAAGCCCTCATTTTCCAAGCTAGTGCCCTTGCTGTGTTGAACGAACTCGGCTAGACACTTGGCATTCTTTGTGAAGTATCCAACTACTTTGAATTCAGGGACTATTGATCGATTTCAAGAGCTCCACTGCAACGTATAACTTATTTCTTTCACATTTATAATAGTTTTATTTTTCAAATAATAAATATAAACGAAGTAATATTTTTTAAGTAATAAATATAAACCAAGTATTACGTCCCTTAAATAAACTCCATTGACTGACATGTGAGGAGATAATAATTTACTAATTGTGCTTCGTGGTTCTCGAAGATTTCAGGGGAGTGGCGCATGACTATATTGCTAGCTGTGTGTTAATGATATGTCTTCTGAACGAGATCAAGCATTGAGATCTGTACCTTTAACGATGAATTGAGTCAGGCCAAATAATAAGAATGATTTATTCCAGCAAGTGTACAATGGCACGCAATGCAATACACGCCATACAAAAATACAAAAGTAATAAAATTATAGTTTAGTAAAATACATACCACTTAAGTCCAAAAAAGTAAATACGTATATAAACAGATATCGAGCCGATAGAAGGCATGTTGTTTCGTAAAATTTTGAACTTCATTTGTTTTCTTAGATTCCTACCTGTACTTCCCTTCCTAACTTCATTTTTTTTCCTAGATTCCTACATGTACTTCCCTTCCTTACTGCATTTGTTTTCCTAGATTCTTACCTGTCTTGCCTTCCTAACTTCAATTGGTTTTTTTTTTCAATCTCTGTCTATTTATGTGTCTAAAAACATATGGTGGTCAAATCGTATTTTCAGTGGCTCGCGTGTGAAGTATTTTTTTTTATAGAAATTTGCCTTACAGTATTATGCGAATACTCGATATCGAGTGCAATGTTAAACGTACATAACGATGCACGATGCGTAACAAATTACCATTGCGATGTGAAATTAACAGCGATTATGACTATATTGCATATGCATCCAATAATAATCGAAGTTCAGTAATAAATCTGAATGCAGCCCTACACTACTTATTCAATTTATAGGTATGGGCACGAAGTTTATTATTGGTGATATTTAAAGAGTTTAATGTGACGCGTGGTGGTTTGTTGTTGTTTTCAAAGTTATTATTTATGTTCTGTGTATTTTGTTCTAATGTCAATATAAAATTTATAAAAATATAAACATAACACTTTCATTCGGAATGGGAAAAGGAGTATTTCTTGACAAAATTAAAAGAAAAAAGTTATTTATATCATGTCACGTAAGTGTAGCTTTAAGGAAAATAGACAACGATGAACGACACTACAAACAAATCACTCAGATATACTCGTAATTGACAAACATTACCTTTCAAATATGGTTGTAAGGAAAAAGAAAGTAAGACAATGAAATCGACTAACTTCCTGAACTTTTATAAAAACTGCAGGAAAATAAGAATCTCACTATTGCGTGCTCAAGTGTCTCAGATATCATATCATGTATATTACAAAATAAGAAACTCTACGGACACAGTAAAATAATATACGAAGCTATTTAGAGGCAGCAGATGCGTTTTTAAACAACTAAAAACAAATCTATCAATATTTGCAATGAAATCTTGGTTACTGTCAAAACAGTTTTTGAACAAGCTGAGTGATAACTAGTGACGATTTCTTACATTTCAAAAATGAGTTGCACAGACGACCTTATGTGACTGTGTGACAGAAAGGCTTCTTAAAAGAGACACTGAAAAGTCACCATACAGCTAAGGGCATTTTCTTTGAGATCAATAAAATATATTTCTTCGGAAAATATACCTATTAGAAAACTCACTGATATCATTATTAATGGCTGTTTAGCTCTTAATAATATTTATTTGCCTTAAACAAAATATAATATAATGTTTGCACGTTTTTATTTCGTACCGCTATATTATTCACCAACAGTTACTATGTGCAAAACATTTCAAATTCAACGATGTAAAGAAAATAATTAACCAAATGATAGCTCATGTTCTTCCAAGTTCTAAAAAATGAATTGAATTGCCAGACTAAAGATTTTCTGTTCCATGCAGATATACTCGTACGTTGGTTAAGTAAAAGATGTGTTCTCCATAATTTTAATGAACTGCTATCTCGAGATTTCCAGAAAATGTGATAAAACTATCCAGAACTTTGAGTGACTGCGGGATTTTGCCTTTCTTGTGGATATCATAGAAAAACTCAACGAACTTAATTTTCCCCTTCAGGGATGAGACCAAAAAATTGAGGAAATGATTTCCAACGAACAGATACTTTTCAACAATTTTGCATTCTAGAAGAATAACCTGAATCAATGAGGAGCCATACATCTTTTCTGTTTGGAAAATAATCTGAAACAGTCTGAGACCAACATAGGGGAAAATCATGTTCAAATACAAAACTTTCGAGTTTGCGAGAACCCTTGGAGCAACAGTGAAGCGACTTTATAAAAGTCAAGCTGTTTGCGGAATTTATTTCAGTTCCATTAATGAATTTTAATATCGAAAAACTGTCACAACTAACATATATTAGAAAATTTTAAATCAAAGAAAATCTCTCAAAGAGATCTAATAGATTTTTAATGCGATTTGTCGCTGAAGAGTACCTACTATCTCACCTGCAAATCTATTGTATGGTATTACATGGTATCAGAGAAATGTCAAATTTTAGTTTTACTGAAAATTCAACGTCTCACTTTACTTGACGTTTTTACATTTTGCGTCTGTACTTGTTATTCTAGTAATTGAGGTACGAGGCGTATCCAGAAAGTAAGTGTACTGAGGCTCTCACGACCGGATGGATTTTATTTTCGACATGTTGGCTACACTTCCGTGTAGCCTGGCCCTTCCCCTCCGCAACGAGACCGGTTCGAGGTCAGTACGTTGAGAAGTGTCGACGCGACAACACGTACTATCATAGAGAGTAAATCTAAAAACTTTTCTATCCAAGTACACAACATTCGCCTCCTCCACAGTCAAACATCTCGTCAAAACCTTCTACACATATTATTCATCCTTCTTACTTTATCTTCTTGCAAAATCGGATCCATTTGATTCGTCTGGTTTCCCTCGATCTACCTCTTTCACGCTCACCTTGTACTACTGACTTTTATAATCACTGAGTCATCCTTTCGTTACTCATCCTCTCCACACTTTCAAGCAATCTCATGGATCATTTCTTTATTATTCTTGAAATATTAATTTTATTCAAACATTAATTTCTACCATCTTTATTCCGCCTTCTATCAAATATGACAATCCACATATTTTTCATAGTGCACAGATCTAAACAGCATTAAACTTACTTGTTTCCTTATTTCCAAGATTCACATCCATACGCTAAGGCGACACCAACACAATATTATATATTTTCATTTGTTACTTTTTATATAGCGCCGTTGTTTTATATTACATTTAGTGCTCCGCTTACCTTGTTATCTATCGCAATTTTTTATTTAAAATTTTCTATAAAAACGTTGATATTGGAATTTAAATTTTATTTACAAAACGGTATTAAGACTGAAATTCCATGGTTATTATTTTTTTAATTCATTAAATCTTATTATAAGTTATGTCTATTTATTTTCACTGCTTGGATAGGACTTTTTTTACATAGAAAAAAATAAAAAAACAGTTTTAATCTTACACGCTACAACCCAAAGTTTTATGGGGGCAGGAACTCCATAAAATCATTTATGGGATTTATTACAATTTCGGCGGTTCATATTTATTCATCTACAACATGGGTGGCCAACCTTTTCAGCAGCCGGGCCAGATTTTAGAAATGAGATTTCCTACCGGGCCATACAACGAAATTTCTTTTATTATTCAAAGCAAACAAGAAACATATTGTTTTTTTAAGAAGATATAACAAAAATGAGAATCAAACATATTTATTAGATTAGAGTTAGGCAATACAAAAAATAATAATAAAAAATAAACAAAATATAAGAAATTTTAGTGAGACGTCTGATTTTGTTTGGCAGAACAAAGTGCATCAAATGTTGATAACGATTGATGTTAATAAAGTTCGACTTAATAAAGTTCACTGTTTTGATGACCACCTCCATGACATGATCCATTTTAAGGGGCTTGGAACATAAATTCTCCTGATGAATAATGCAATGACAATTTAGCATCGAAGTATTACCAACTTTGCATGCCTCATTTTCGATCAATTTTACTAAACCTTCGTGTTTTCCAACCATTGCTGGAGCACCATCTCTTGTTAAGCCCGATAGGTTGTTGAGTTGTAATGAAAAGCGATTCAATGTCGATGTAACAGCTCCTAACAAATCTCGTGAGCAAGTAGTGTCCTTAAGTGGATACAGTGCCGCTAATTCTTCTATTTTGTTAAAATGGACATCAACGCCCCTGATAAAAATCGCCACTTGGGCGGTATCTGTTAGGTCTGTGCTTTCATCCAATGCCAGAGCAAAAAATATGAACTTGGATGTTCGATTTTTCAAATTATCTTCAATATGTTTTCCAATGTCGTCCACACGCCTAGTAATAGTTTGACGAGACAGGCTTATTTTTGAGAAATCCGTTTTCTTTTCTGGGCACAGAATTTCAACGACACTCTCCAAACATTCCTTAACCATTTCACCATCTGAATATGGCTTCATTTTTTTTGCTAGTATCATGGCTACTGCATAACTAGCTTTTACATAGCATCTTGACTCTTGAGCCGCTCTAGTAAATATCGGACGTTGTGCAGAAAGTTTTCTTTTTAATTCATTTACTTGGTCTTGTCGAAATTGCCCTTCGTACTTATCAAACTTATTTGCATGTTTAGCCTCGTAATGCCGTTTAATATTATACTCTTTCAAGACAGAAACAGAATTATTGCATATCAAGCATATTGGCTTTGTTTTAAATTCCACGAAAAAATAGTTTATAGTCCATCTGTCTTGAAAACTTTTCAGTTCTTCTGTGACTCTTCTCTTCTTTTGTCCAACGTCTTTACTACTTGACGCCATTGTGGGTCTTCGTTTTAAACTAAAAAAATAAATAAAATGACATCAGTATTACATAACTTTCTGACAAAAAGATGAGATGCTTGTGGTGCATTGTAAAAAATCTGTAATGCCATTAAGGATCTGATTCGGGCTAATTCATTAGTTAAATAAAAACAAAGTATGTAAATAAAGTAAAATACTAAAGAAAGGCCTTTTATTTTTTTTGTACTAATAAACGAAAAAGTAGGTACTCAGACAAAAGCCAGTGGTCAGCACGGTTAGTAATTTGGTTAGATACCCATAATTAAACACAAAACAAAAAATAGAACTCTACAAAATCAAAGCCAAATATCATACATTAATTTAAAAAAATAAAAGCTGGGTTTGCTTACCTTCACTGCACTTAAACAAGTAGACAGGACTCG
This sequence comes from Odontocerum albicorne, assembly GCA_949825065.1. Classification (NCBI taxonomy): domain Eukaryota; kingdom Metazoa; phylum Arthropoda; class Insecta; order Trichoptera; family Odontoceridae; genus Odontocerum; species Odontocerum albicorne. Next base: position 27,356,135 of record OX463840.1, read on the forward strand.
GTATAGTATTAGACAGGATACTCGGTTATAGCAACTTGTATTCTTATCAATGTGTATTTGAAAGTCAATCGCAAAATCTCACGAGACACATGGCGATAACGCACACAATGGAAGCGACCACACGTCCGACGGCGTTGCGAGCTTGCCACAGACTGGCGGTCGCACGACGCATCCCGCCCCGCATTCACGCTCACGGCTATCCACGCAAGATCGGCGTGCGCGCTTTTTAAAATCAGCTTAACGTTGTGATTGTTTGTTAACACGAATATACCATAGAAGAAATTGTCACGATAGTTGAATCAATGTACTGAGATACTTCCATATATGGGATATGATACGAACTACGCACGATAAAATGTTCTTTTGGTGGTTTTATGTACACGAAAAGAAAAAAATGTGCGCATATGCTCCGCGGGCCACAAGTAGACACCCAGCGGGCCGCACGCGGCCCGCGGGCCGCGGGCCGCGGGTTGGCCACCCTTGATCTACAACTTTACCCTAGGGATTTAGTTACTAATAAAAAACATTAAAAATAAAAGAAAAGCTTGTTAGGGATTAAATACCCATATAAAGTAAATGTGTTAAATATTTTAAATACATCTAGCTGAAGCTTACAGCAACCGGTTGGTTATTAAGCTATTTTTAATATGAAAATAGCTTTAGGGAAAGTAATGCTTAATTTTAAAGAGTTATACGACAAAACAGAAAAAATATGATTTTATTACAACATAACGCGCCGTGTAAAAATAAGATACTATGAATAAAAATAAATATTCAACCTCATTAAATGTACAATAATGTATTTTTTTAATGTGAATGTGAAAACATAAAAACGAATCCATGCAACAAACCAACCTCACAAAGAAATACGTTAACTGAAAGTCAATAGAACTTTCAAGCGGTTTTTTTTGTGAACGCTGTAGCTGAATTAAATCTATGGAATGATATAAAATAAAAGATCGATATCATCATATAAGAGATTTCCGACTGTGCATTTCGCACAGTTGATCCACTTTCTATGGATTTCTCCTGTTACGCAAAGAGGTTCTGCTTCTAGTAAACTTATCCGTAAGGAAGAATATCAGTCAGGATTCTTCTCATGCCGCTGGTGGTGCCGAGAATATGTTCACAGTGTCACTCAGTTGGTTCAATATCTCTATACCATGCGTGACTGAGTGGTTCACCATGATATTCGTTCTGTAAGTTCTACATAGAACAAAGGTGATTCCTTGCACGGCTATATTTATTGGGGGCATATAAATTTAGTGATTATAATATCGCGGAACAGTTAAAGCAACCTTGAAAAACCTTTAGAAGGAATATTGCAATGGATTCTTGCCTTCTTGTTTCGAGGATTTTATAGTTACACATCGTGAGAAGTTCGACATGGTGCGCATATTTTGGGTAATCGCACGGTAGGTACCATAAATATCTGAGGATTTTTTTTGTATTTATTGTACATTATTTTAATATTATATTTGAGCTGGATATACTTGATTTGCACTTAGTCGTCATGAGTTTGACTAAAATTTCGAGTTGGCTTCGGATTGGTTTTAACTACAGATCTTTGATCATTCAAATTTTATTTTACATAGTCTTTTAATTTAAATTAATTTAATTAATTTAAACTCATCTTCCAATAGAAAACAAGTAAGATTAATGTTGTTTAGATGCGTGCACTAAGAAAAAATACGTGTATTGTCAATATTTGAAAGAAAGCGGAATAAAAATGGTAAAAATTTATGTTTGAATAAAAGTCATGTTTTAAATAAAATGAAGAAAGGTGCTATGAGATGGCTTGAAAGTGTGGAGAGGGTGAGTAACGAAATGATGACTCAGCGATTATAAAAGTCAGTAGTACAAGGTGAGCGTGAAAGAGGTAGATCGAGGAAAACCAGACTAAATCAAATGGATCCGATTTTGAAAGAAGATAAAGTGAGAAGGATGAATAAGGTTTTGACGAGATCTTTGACTGTGGAGTAGGCGAATGTTGTGTACATGGATAGAAAAGTTTTTAGGTGTACTCTCTATGCCTACCCGTAAGAGACACCGCATGATAGTATGGATGTGTTTTTTGTCTTATAGTTTTACCCAATATGACCCGAGTGACTGAAATATTAGTAATAAAAGTATGATTTATAACTAATATGCGATCGGAACTTAGTTTTTTTTTGTTTAATGTGACCGATTGAAATAGTGTGGACAAAAAAAACTACAAGGGATTATTTAATTACCTCCACTTTTCACTCTTTTTTCGTCCTTAAAGAAGTTCTTGGCAAATGTTTGAAGAAAATACAAATTATTAAACTAATTTTTAAGTTACTTTTTTTATTATTAAATTTAGGCCAATGATCACGAACATTAACAGGCATGAAATATTTTGAAATGGTAATTATCTGATGAATGCATACATATGTATACCATGTTAATCGGTTTACATACGAGTATTTACTAGTCGTTGCTGGCCCTCATAGTCGAGGATCCCCTCGCCATTCCAACGTTAATTCCATTACGCGGCCATAGTTCTAATATCATCATGTCCTCCTCCACTTTCTTACATTTCGAATATTTTCATAAAACATTATAACACTTACTTAATTAAATACATTCACTTATTTTTATAAAGCTACCCTATCGATTTTATACTTTGTGTCTAGAGTACAGCATGTTTATTCGAAATTTACGACATTTTTGATTTGCAAACTTGATATTAAATTGTGAAACAGAAAACATTTAAGCACGTTTCAGAACAGCATGCCATTTTGGAGGAATACTTGCACATATTTGTGAAATAAGTTTCATACATATCGTTTACTTTATTACTCGTATTTAAAAAAATCAACAACTTATTTAGAAACTCTTTTTAAGCAAGTTATGATATGGTGATATTTTTTATGAATAACAAAACGAATTGTATTGAAGTTCATCGTTAGGGATTCACTGAGCTGTACAAATTGGATAAAGTATATTTTCAAAGAAGCACGTGAATCTGAAATATATTAAATCGTATACTCCGAAGTACACGTCAAAATCAAACCGATCCATGAGTGTGAAACTTATTTTTGAAACATCCACTAATGACCCGAGTAAAAAGTCTATCTCAAATTCATAATGCTAACAAGCAGTATCTAATTTAAGTGAGTACATGCACGTACAATGTATAAGTATTTGGTAGTAAAACACTTAAAACATGATGCTTTATTCCACACAATTTATATTTTTGACACACGAAATTTCCGTGATTGACTAAAAATTATTTAGGATATTATTTCGAGGTCAGTATAAACTATGGATGAAATAAATAAATATTAAACGCGTGATACTCGTATATAGAAATGTGAGTTTTATTCGGAAAATTATATAATACCACACATAATCGTCATACACTCGGATAATCGTTTCTATTCGCTTTTCGAAAACCATTCGCTTGCCCATAAATACATTTCGTATTTTTAAATCAAATTAAAACACAAAATAGCGCTAAATGCTCATGGACGGTGGTTTTCGATATTTTCAGTGTCTCGGCAATTTCTTGTGTCGTTATGAACGCTGGTTATTCTCGATCAAATCCTTAATTTGATCATTATCAATGGTAATCGACTTTTAGATCGGACAACATATTCAAGTGTCGTATCACGATTACGAGTTTTTAAATCACATTAGACACACATACATATATTTGTTTTGCGTATGTAACACTTTTTTTCTTTTGCGATAGTAAAAAAGCATCAAGCACCAAAAAACCACTTATTTTGTTCCATCTTCAAAAACCGCTAAAGCAATTAGGGTACACAATGACCGGAAAAATGCGCAAAACTATTACATTTCATAATAAATAATATGCAGTCAGTCTTTTTCGAACGGTATTTTCAATGAAAATATTGTTTATTCGAAATATATCTGAGAAACGTGAAACAACTTTCCGGATAATCATATATTTTATAAAATGTCACATGTATAAATAAGGTTAATACGAGGGTCATCTAGAAAGTAAGGTTACAACATTTATGTAGGTTCGAAAAATGCTTGTATTTCATTGAAATTCACAGGATACTTCACAAATATATTAAACTATTTTTCGAGATCGAGACATTTCTGTAGTCGGGGCACCAGCTTTTGTATGCCAGTGTCATAGACCTCCGCCGCCAGCTCTTTCAGCCACTTCTTCACAGCTTCCTCAACCTTGAGTGTGTCACTATACCTCGTTGGGTTATAGTGAGACACTCACGTCTTATCTCCTGTTACGGTAGAGTCCAGAAAAGCTTTTCTCTCCTGTGCAAAACGATCCAAAAATTCACGCGCGGCGGTCACGGGATTTTGACGGTGCTCCAGTGTGAGCATTCTGGGCACCCATCTCGCACACAACTTCTAGTAACCAAGTTTTTCCGACACAATATTACCAAGGAGACTTCGAGAAATGTCAGGAAATTCTTCGTGAAGGTCGTCATGCGTCACACGGCGGTCATTTTGCACTCGTTCTTCCTTTTTTTGCACAAATTCATCAGAAATCACTGCCTTGCCTCGTCGTGAGTATCAGTACGGCCTTCTCTGAACAATCTAATTCACTTCGTGACATGTTGTCGACTCATCATATCACTATCATAAACTTCCACGAGCTTCCGATGGATATTCGCGGCAGTATTGTTCTGCAAAGTCAAAAAACTGATGACCGCGCGGTTCTCGCACGGACGAAAGTTGGCGGGGGACGCACGATGACCTCTCCATCGGAAGAATTTACTGTAACAAAATGGCCGACAAACACGCGAGACCAAACAAACTGACCGTTAGGATCTCCTCTACACACCAGGTGCCCAAACTCTGAAATAAAAAAAATTCCCCGGCCTCAGGAGCCCTTGTAACTTTAGTTTCTGGATGACCCTCGTATACATATAGTGTTTTTTTACACTTAAGAAAATGCAAAGCTATTTAATGAGATAAACTAAAAACGTGATATCTAGTATCAAACTTATGTTTGACATTTCATTAGAAATACTTGGTAATTTTTTTAGATTTAATCCGAATTTTTATGAGAAAATAATTTTAAGTCACATTTATTTTTCTTTATAAGCATGCCATCTTCTAACTAATCATTTTGTGGTTATTTTTAAAAGTTTGTACATCTTGTCATTTTTATATCGTTTTTTAATAAAATTTAACTATCTTACAGAGAAAAAAATTGATCTTTCCGAATTCTATTAAACTTTTTTACTTAACACTTTCCAATTGTTTTTTTTTTTTCTGTAAATAAAATTTAAAACCTACATTTCCAAAAGTCACAGTTAATATGAAAGAAAAACATTTCATCTAAAATTTAATTCAAACCAATTGTGTATATTTGCAGTTCAGCAAGGTATAATGAATTTGGGATTTAAATAGTTAATGAACTTATTGAATATTCAGTAATCAACTTAGAGATCTTATCTTTTCAAATATAGCGTAATCAGGGTTACCTGATATATCCTAAAAAATATTAAATGTAATATAGAAAAAGTCTAAAGAATACTCAAAATGGGCTAAGTTTTTGTCTTTTCTACCCTTACTACGAGTATTTAAATCTCTCAAATTTCTTGATCGTAATTCGTCTTGTATCTCTTTTTGGAATAACGTTCAAATGTTTTATGTAGTCAAATTGTTATACTCTGAGTAGTAGATATTCAAAAGTGATATTTTAATGTATACACAGATTCTTTCACACTCAATTTTTTAACATAAAAACGAATTCGGGTTGTCCACTTTACGAAAGCTTCAAACTTTTAGACATAATCACGCTAGTAAAAGCAACGATCATTTGGTAATTAAACTACTTTTCTACGGATTTTTTTATATTTCAGTTTGTCCTTCCTCTATTATGTATTTAGTGTCACTCAATGCATTAAAAAAAAGCTTATTGATATTCTTTCTAAACTAATCATAACGATTTAGTCGTTTGTTTTCTAATTTTAAAGGCTTAATTTGGAATTCCGTATTATTTCCAATTTTGTTCCCATTTATATAAATTTTAACCCAACGTATCCCGTAGAAAATAAGCAAATCTTTGCATTAGCTAAACTTTTGTCACAATTAAAAAAGTATACAAAAAAATGAATCGAAATTTTAATATGTGGAAACCCTGGGTATAATTCGTAAGATGACATTTATCCAATCAGCCGGTTTGTTGACCCAGACGACAGAGATTCTGTTTGACAACGTAATGTACTCCCTTAAGAGAAAAGCACGACTAATACACGAAGAGATTTAAACACATTGTTAGGACGCACCAGTGTATCTATTCAAATCTTCCTCCAAATTTAGAAAACAACTGAGAACAATGGCATGTATAATTTATAGAGTTCTTTCATAGAACCCCTTTTATGAAATGAATTTTACCAAGTACGAGTATATGTATACAAAGTTCATATAAATTTCCCAACATTTGTCATTCCAGAAAAAAACTTTTTTTATGTTTGGGCAAAATTAAAGCGTTAGAGGGAAAATTGAAGAAAGTCTTAAACCATTTTTACAAAATGCAAAAAATGTCCACTTTATATTTATCTTTTTTTAAGTTTTTCGACTGAAAATGTTGAACAAAAACAAAGTAAATTAATTAGATAAATCTTTGTGGTAAAAATTCATTTTAAAATAAATGACATATTTTTGTTTAAATAATATAATGTCTCTAATACGTTCCTATAGAAATTTCTTAATTCTCAGCTTATAACCTTCACTGGACGGCGATAGTCTCCTCCAACTGTCGTGACCGCTGTAGCTAACTAGTGATTTACATCCAGATTTGTTAAAATTGACTTACAAAATAATTTTCATGTCAGCCAGAAATCATATTGGTTTTTTATTTTTTTTTATTAAACAAAGTAAATTATTGTACAAACATTTGTCAAGGCTATACCAATATACAAATGTATTACTAAACTAATCATAATTATATGTTATAATTTATGCACTTACTTAATCTTATTTTCCTACATATCATTTTATTTTGTTTATTCAATCTTAATACTCGTATATGAAGTCTTAGAAATAATTAACACCTACATACTACTTATAACTAGGTAACAATTCTTACACTAATTATTTTGCAAAAACAAGTCCACTCGTTCAGGCTACTTGTATTCCATCACATTCACTCAGACCTTGGTCGTCCCAGCTAATACTGTAGGTGGACTAGTCAAGCAACAGATAATGCTTCGGGAGCTTGTGCTTATAACGGAAGGGTAGGCCGCATATTGGAAATAAAATAAAAAGTATTTTTTTAATATATTTTACAATGCTACGAAAATTGTCGAATTTCTACTTAGTTCAATTCAGTTCGATCCCACCCCCTACATTGTTATGGGGGAGAAAATAAATACACATCGAGCACGATCTACACTAGAAGAATGAAACATGCTTTTTTTATGAGCCCAACTTCACTTAGTGGCGAAGAAGGAAGTGCCCTCCGGCAGCGGTACACCTGAGTGTGTAACGAATATTCCTCTGACAGACTTAAGGATGAATCAAATTTCAACTACGAAAGCAAACGGTCGTCATTTGATAAATTTGAAATGATAATGCTGTTAACGTTTTTAATCCAATGATCACGGCATTGTACACGGTGCAAACTATAATAACTAATAACATACAAATTTATAGGAAAGTTTTCTAAACATTTTTTTCTTAATTATTGTATTAAAAAGTCTTTTTTGTTCTTTTTGGAACGGCAAAAACTTTTAAAGCAATTATATTTTATAAATTATTTTGAGAAGTAATAGATTTCGATGTCCAGTTTTAATCCTGTGAGAGGTCATATGGTATATTGAGAAATTTCTTTTTAAGGTAATAATAATAATTATTAAGCATACAAGTTACGAGACCTTGTTCTATGTGTGGTGACAGAAAAGATCTTTCCTTTTTCTATCCAGACATAAATTTCAATTCCTTTACATTTAAACATTTAGTGATGCAAAATATTTTATTTTTACCATTTTTCTTTTAATCCTTTTTCAAACTTGATCTACTTGTGCCAGCCAAATTTTCATCACCTATCTTTTACACGCCCGCTGTGTTATTCTTATGTCTTAATTCCTCGAGTAATTATTTCGTAATTTGAATAATAAGTAAGTGAAGATAATGCTTTACTTTTGAAATATAAACTCGAGTACGCTTATTTCAAGAATTCACTTTGACAATTTTTCGCCAAAATATAAGTTATAATAATTTGCGTAACTTTGTACACATAGATATATTTGAAATTTTTTATTTTTTTATTTTAGCCTTGAAATTTGGAAGAAAAAATACATATAATATTAAGTTGAAAACAAAATACACGTATGTATGAACACGAATTTCATCCAACCTAGAAACCTCTCGGATAGCAGAATTTTAATCAATCTTATCTCGGTTGATTATATTTGAGCTTTGTTTAATCAAAAAGGTTGATTTATTATATTGTATATTTGATTTTTGGTCATTTGTGAATGCTACATATGACACCCAAAAAGATAAGAGTAAATGGATTTATTGTGAAGATAAGGAAATAATGAATGGCACCCAACATTGTGTTATTTTGCAGTTTTTTATACTAAAATGTACTTCAACTTTTTGCAAAGGAGTTGATTTTAGAGTACGACTGACTTTCCTCATATTCAAACTATGATAAATATTATGTGACAGTGTTCAATTTTGGTACAAATAATTAAAAGTTTATTTGTTTGATGCGATATTTTTATTGGTTGACTTTATCGAAATCTTGACTTAATTTTACGAAGTAAACTTGGGACATATATCATATACGAGTAGATATAATATTTAATCTAAGACATAATTCGAATTTATATTATTCTCTTCTAGTTAGTAGATCTACTACTAAGTTCACAACAAAGTCTTATTATGTAGTCCTAGGGTTATTCAATGATTGCTCATTATTTTTTTTCACTTACTAATTTTATTAAGTAACCGTAATATTAAAGTATCATATGAATCCTCGCTCTTTTTTAATGAACAATGGTTTCCTACTTCGCTTTCTACCAGTCGTGAAAACTTGACAATCTAATGCTGATGACAATGATATCCTCCGCGTCTCGTAATCTTGTCAATTACCGTTGTGTTTTAACGGTTCTTACATCGACCTTACATTATCAGCCCATAATTTATCTGAGTGATGTATTCATTTACAAAATGATACCTGAGCGCTATTTTTTCCACGAGAAATTATTGTACCATTCTCCTTCACTAGTCCAACTGAGGCTGATATTCGACTATCGAATGCCTGAAATATTTTTTTCAAACGCACTAAGAGATTTCGTGTCTAGCATATTAATATTTTATTTTTATAGCTTATTTTTGTGCTCATTTCTTCTATCAAATGTTTTTTTTTATATTCAACCCTCGACTGATCGTTTCCTAGTGACTGAACCGGGCGTCGCTATTTATTTGTTAGTTCTTATTTTTGGAAAAAAAATATTTAAAAACATATATGGTACATTCAGCTAGTAAAAATCTTGGAACAAAGGAAATACTTTTCCTAATCCATTAGCTCTTATACCAAAAATCGGTCAAACTGCTCGTCAAACAGTCGATCCCCGACTAGTAAACATCAAACACATATTGCGTCAATCTCTCTCACATTGTGTTAATTTGTCCATTAATAGCTAATTGTAAGCACCTAAATTTTATATCTAACTCGTCTATTCATAAAATTAATATAAATGTTACGTGTCAGCACTGATTTTTATGACCTTTGACGTCAATAAGTAAAAAAATCATATCAGAATGATTTTACTGATAATACCAATTTTCTCATCATTCAGTGGTGGAGCAATTATTAAATAATAAGGGATTTATAAAAAGGGTATAATCATGGCTCGTGTGAAGAATATTTAAATGTATTTGTATGATGTGTGGCTTGTAAATAGAATGTCAAGAAAAAAGGCTGAAAACGAATATCACGGTAATTGAAAACGTTGAATCGAAAATTAATGCGATACTTGGGAGAACAATGAAAGATTAAATCGAAGTAAATAATCTGATGTTTGAGAAGTTTGCTCTTATATGACGGAAAAGTAGAAAGGGAGGTTGAACAGCGCGTTTTAGTAGGTGACAAAGGTAATGGGGTTCTGAAAGACATATAACCAAAACAAGCAATATCAAAATCTGCCATAATGATGTTTCACAAAAGTGTGATAGTGCCTACATTGGTGTATGAGAGTGAAACGTGAACGTGGCAAATGAATTGGTGCCGGGTCAATGTTGTGAAAACATTAACACTGAGAAGAGTGTATGGGTTCTCTGGGATTTACAATACAAATGAAAATTGATTTGTTGTCATTATTGAAATTGGCCTTGATACCACAATTTAAATTTCAAAGGACAATTTTAATTAGCGCCGTTTAGCGAGCAAACTCTTCTTAAGGACGCTCTAACTCGATACTCAAACCCACTTACATTAAACAATGCACATCTGGCAGTTATAGCAACGCGCGAGTGAATCACATATAACACTTTCTTTGCATACAATACAACCTTATGGAAAAAATGCCATGTGGAAATCTCCTCCAACCTACCAGAAAGAGTTTATGAGACCTTAAAATAAAATTGTTCTAAATCTTCATACCATGGGCAAATGACTCAGGGTAAAATGTTTGTTAGTTTAGTTAATAATTATTATTTTAATAACAATGAATGGCATGGAAATATAATCCTTATTGCAGGTTAGTATCTTTCTTTCATTGTGGAGAGAGTTTATTTCTTTCTATAGAATGGAGGCGAGCCCTCTCGGCGAGAAAACAACCTCCCCACAACAACTTCCAAAATTCTTGGTTGTCGCACCAAACAACTTCTTCCTGTTTTACCAATAACATCATCCGGTGACGGTACTATAGACTATAAAAACAAAAATCTATAAAAACAAAAATCAACCATCTAACATGAAAAAAAATAACCTTATAAGTTCAATGAAAACGTCATCCTGCCCCATTGATCCCACCCCGTCACTCAAGTTTAGTATTTGATATGGGTGGATTGTTTATAAAAACCAATAAATTACTTTCTCAATTACTCGAAAACGACCTGAAATAAAACATTTAATTGAACCTAGGTCTTATCAAGTAAAATTACTGGAAGAATCTGATTCTACTTTCACCTAAAAATGTTTTATACAAGAAATATTCTACGTTGAAATATTTTTATTCCAAATTGTCTACGTGAGTATAACAATTAAAAAGTATTAATTTACTATTTTTGCACGTCCTTGGACGACCTTTCCAGCTTGTTACTGGTAATTTATAATTCATGATTGTAGATTGATACTGATACTGCCAATTTATTTGTAAATATCCCTGTGGCCGTTCTCAAGGTTAACATAAAATCTTTCCAATAATATTGATGCAAAGTTAAGAAGAGCCTTTTGATTTTTTATTTACATAATCTTATAATTTGCACAAAAAATTACTAGTAAAATAAATTTAAAAGTGCTTGATTTAAGTTAAAAGAAATAGTTAACGCGCTGAACCTGTAGAATGTCACTCATTCGGCCTGGACAAATATTTTGACTGAAGGTCCACATTGAGAATTCAAATATAAGAACGGGCCGACAGATAAAATACGATTGTTTGTGTTTGTAGAGGAACTTATCATTATTTTAAAGAAATATAAAACTAAAACGTAAGTTAGGAGGTTGGAGTGATAGTGTATTGTTGAGTAAGCTTTGTGTTCATACAAATTTGTGACAATGAAAACGACTGTGTATCATACACGGTTACAAAAAACGACTGTGTATCATACACGGTTACAAAAGTCACACGAGCCGTACTCACACATTCATTCTCATAATGCAACTCGGGCTAAAAATCTATTTTTTTAGGGAGGTGTAGGTTAAAACAAAAAAAATATAATAAGCAAAACAAAAAGATTATTCCATGTTAATGGAAAAATGTTATTTATCACGAGCCGTATTAAAAAGAAGGCGGGACGTATATGGCCCGCGAATTATCATTCGCCTAGAACTTTTTCTCCTTCTTCTTCTAGATCTTCCGATCTGTTTAAATAGGATTTCAGTTTTGGTCCTTTGATGAAGATGTCCAACTTTCTCTCCATCTCTTTGGTGGACGTCCCGGTGGTCGATGACCCTCTGGAATCTCGTGCATTACAATCTTAGGTATTCTCGCGGGGTCCATCCTCTCAACGTGGTCCCTCCAGAATCATCTTCTCTGCCTACTCCATCTCACGATGTCCTCAATGTTACAACTTCTGCGGATTTGCTCATTAGGTATCTTATCTCTAAGGGTTCTACGTACGATAGGCCGCAGTGTTTTCATTTATGTTGTTCTGAGGAGGTGTTTCGTTCTTACAGAGTCTGCTCTTACTTCGATTCCGTAAGTCATTACAGGTCTTATGCATGTTTTATATATTCTGACTTTGCTTTCCACCAACATGTGTTTATTGCCCCGAACAGTATTCCTCAGGCATCCGAAGATAACTGCTGCTTTATTGGTTTGTCCTTTGGCTTTGAGCCTAGAACTACAATATATTAAAATCTACACTTAACTTCACTTCTTAGATTGCAAAAATATTTTTGACACCTTATTTTGGGGGAAATATACACTTGAGTATGCTCATATATTATATAAATACTATACATAAAAACAATTACTTATTAAGCACGTTTTCAAAACATTCAATACCTAAAAATAATACAAACATTATTTAATTTTCCAAGAAGTAGACCTGGGTGGCCTAGTTAATAAACGCCTGAATTCAGCCTGGAGGCTTCGGGTTCGAATCCCATTGGTATCCAGATTTTTCTAGTGGATTGGAAGTGAGTGTTACATGACAATACACCCGCCAGGATGTACTGTATACAACGAAAGTGTATTACAATAAAACAAAAAACTACAACAATATTTATTTAATTAAAAGAGGCGTATATGGCTAAAAAGTGATTAAATCTAGCACTTTTTCAAAACTTTTTCAAAAATCTTTTTTTTTTTTTTAGAATCATTTCTCTTTTTTGTCAATTTAAATTAACCTAATTATCTCTCCCTCAATATAATTGCCATTTTTTCTACTTTCAGGGATCTGAACTTAAAATAATAGTATAACACTCAGTTTAAGCAAATTGCAGCCATAAATCTAGAGTTAGTATTTGTTTGTGAAATTTTCATTATCCTATAAAGTCATTCATTCACTTTGAAATATTGCTTCCTAGCCGTGTACTCGGGATAATTAAATATAAATTACCGGTGTCCTTTGAGTTCACGCAGTTAAACAAAATAAGTAAATGGACTAACTTCTGCCATAAGAATAAAGGAAAAATCCCGCAAATTATATTTAAGGTCTACTATATAAATTCGCATTCATTATTATATTAAAGCACATTTTTAAGTCTGAATGAATGACCTCTGTGACCTGGTTTTTTCCAACATCATTAATTAAAATGATTATCCTATCTCACTATTATTAAAAATCTCTCTTTAATGACAAATTGTGTTTCTCCATAACTCCTATTTTTTCCATCCTTTCTCATCTTCATATTTCTTTCTTCATTGTCTGGTGACAATTGCAAATATTTGATATAACACTTCTTCTCTCATTTGCTTTTGAATGATTTAGGGTAAGTACGATTGCCTTTTTTGTAAATAACGTTCTAACCTTTCACTTATCAATTGGTATGTATTTGTATAACGCTTATCTGGTTGGTTGGAATAGATTGCAGTATATCATTATAATCGCACAATGCATACTTCACAATAAAGTGTCTTAGTTAATAAATAAATAAAATAATTCTTCGATAAATCAAATTAACATTAGAGAAAAGCAAGTAAAATTTGAATCTGCGTTAAAAATATCCAATTTGATTAATTAAATGGATAATTTTATTCGTTTAGTAAAACAATTTACATATATTTTACATGCCATTCAATGTGAATGGCATGTAAAATAACCACTAATGTAAAATAAGCCACTAATAACATAATTGAATCACTAAAAATACATCGTCATGGAAATTCACTACCATATGAGAGCGTGGCTGCAAATTATAGGGAGTCCATTTCCAGCGTTAGTTTTATATAAAATGGGAGCATTTGACTAACGATAATTTTATTCAACGTACAAACTTATGATTAAAGAAATAACATTTCTGTAAAAGAAATAATTTCACAAGCCTTGCTTATATTGTAATGAAATAAACCTTAATCAAATTTGAAATGACATGCGTGTCTTATTTATTAAAATTATCTACCAAATTGCTTTAATTTTAGTAAAATACCTAGAAAATTATTAATTCTCAGAAACAATTTTGAATGACCCATTACAAAATAAAAACAAAGGAGTTTTACTTTATATTTCTTGAGACGAAACATACATTCGACAGACAAGTGTCATTTCAAAAGAATGTTAACACGAACAAAAAAATATCCATTAGGATATAGTTGGTTTGTTATTCATTTAAAAAAAAACAGGCAATACATAATATATAAATTTTAGTTTGTGTAAAATATAAAATACTCGATAAGAGTTCCAAGAAGAACTTGGTTTTTTTATTTTAACAAAAAATGTAACATTGGATATAAATATGATCTAGAACTTTTCTGGATATAATTTTAGGCATCTGGTGAATGAAAGAAACAAGTAAGAGAAAAGGATTTATAAATGTTTTGACCAATGAAGACAAAACATTGTTTATGTTTGGCATTTGGTTGACGGAAAACAATGACCACAGAATCAATAGGCAATAAATTGGCCAATGGTCCAATAAATATTGGGCAAGTCATCGACCCGGAAAAGGCCAGCACAAACTTGCGAAAAGGCTCTTGCGAAAATTTTGAACAAAAATTGGCTCGGTAAATAAAAATCTATTGTTGTTTTTTTTTCATATTAGTCAAAATAAATTGCTTGAAAACAACACAGCAAAAAAACTCTTCAAGTTTTATTATATACGAGTTCGATGTTGAAAAAACCTTCATGAATTTATTTGATATTTAAGTACTTAAGAAATATTAAGCATTTTTAAAATGAAACAAATTTTTTTACATCATTTTAGCTTAAATTGTAATTAATATTAACGTTTTGTGTTTAGACAGGCACAATTTCTCAATATAAAATAAAAAGAACGAATTATTTACAATGACCTTATTTGACACTGATTAAAATCGAAAAGTGCAATAAATTCCCTCTCCAAAGATAGTTTTAAGTACCCGTGTAACATTGGACCCCTTAAAATCGTACGAGTATTGTAAGCATTCATCACTTTTTTCAATGTTTTTCATACAATTATTTATATTTCAGGACCGAAGTCTTCCTTATTACTCATCGATTGGCCTTTGGTAAATATGTTTGCTTTTAATAGTTCTCTTTAGATTATTTTACCTTCAAATGGTTATATAACATTTATACTTTATTTTTAAATATTTTAAAACTAATCAAAACCACAAAGATGATTTTCAATTGAACAATTTGTGTTGGTTAATGGTTTATAAGTGAAATGGCTGCAATTAGTAGTTATTATGTCTTTAAATTGGTTATCAAAGTGATATAGTTTTAAAAAAGTCCATTATTTGAGATAAGAAGGTGGCTGAAAAATCAATTCAGATACCGACAAAGCGAGTTGAGCTCTGTGAAAATTGAAATTGATCTTGGCGTAGAAGAACAACCATTGATCATAGATGCAAGTAGAATTCCTGCTGCAACGTATTGATCTCATCTACCAATAAATAAAGGGTTAATCTAACAATTTTAGAAAATATAAAATCTGAATCACATATTTTTCAATTTTATGACTTAACTATAAAGTTCATTTCCCATTTCAAAGATTTGATGAAATAATATTTTCGAATCAAGTGTTATCTGGATCATCGAATAATTTTATATTTAAGTGTCGGCTTAGTTATTTAATTATAATCCTTTTTTGTGACTAAATCTGCTTAATAAATTACGTTATCCTGCGACGGCAATAAAATATCTATTTTTTTAAATGAAGCCTCGCAGAATCTTGGATCGAACAGTCTTTAGCCAAAAATACTATGATTTTTTGACATCTAATGGTGGATAAGTTTCGTTTTCAAAATATTGAGAAAATAAAAATACTTCTCTAAGCTGCTTACATCCAAAGCCTGGTGCCTTATAATAAAAGCTTTAAAGATTTTTAAATTACTGCTTAATTACGTCTATACTTCACAAACGCTTTTTACCCCTTCTGTTACAAAAAGCCTTCTGTTTTCGTCGAGGTCATCCTCTTCTCCCTTTAGTGTAACATCAGCAGAGAGGTTTCTAGTTGAGTTATTTTCATGTCGTTCAAAGTATGCGTTTAAAAAATATTCAAATATAAATCGCACTGCATGGGAACTGGATTTGTTCCAAATGTAATTTTGGGTAGATGATGATGAATTTAAACAAAATTATAATTGATTACACTTTTGTTGTACTTGGATACAGTATAATCTGGCGGATTTATTGTCATATGGAAATATCTTCCAGCCAACCAGAAAGATATTTAAGAGGTCCTAATTTACTTAGCTGAAACTTTTGCTAAAAAATGTGGGCTTCCACCGGGAATCGTATTCACAACCCCCAGGCTGAAAGACTAGTATCTTGTCAACAGGGTCACGAAGAAGGAGATTATTTTCACCAATTACAATTGGATAATCTTGTATTCTAAAACATTATTTTTTTATAAACAACAAGCAGTTTATTCTGATTTGTAAACAACAAGCAGTTTATTCTGATTTGTAAACAATAAGCAGTTTATTCTGATTTGTAAACAACAAGCAGTTTATTCTGATTTGTAAACAATAAGCAGTTTATTCTGATTTGTAAACAATAAGCAGTTTATTCTGATTTCAGGCTAAAATAGAAATTTAAGTCTCAGTGTATTTGTTTTTTTATTGAAATATGAATTATTGCTCTAAAAACAAAGAAAAATGTTTGATAAATATTTTTCGTATGAAATATCTACGCTTTTAATTGCACTCATCTTTTTCTCAAACAAGACTTACAACAATTTCATTTAAAATAGTCGGATTAGAGAAAAACTTGGTCTCTGCTCGGTTAAGTTCAACTTTCCATTTCGTCTCAGCCAAGCGAAATGTTTCACGAAACACAAATGTTTTCACTTCTCTAAAATGTTCCAAACGGGAACAATGACCCCACTTTGGAGGTAACGTCACTGCACCTCTGACTAGTCAGACAGACAATTTGTATAAAAAAATCAATACCTCTATAGTTTGACAACAGGCGGGTTTACAGTGCAATGCCTTTTACGGTTTGGAACGGACATCTCATTTAATAACAAAGATAACTTCGTGGATTACGTCTTAATTTTATCTTCATTGTGGTCGTGACAATTGCTTCAAAGATTTATAAAGGTTATCTGTAATTTTATCTCTGTGTAGAATGTAATTTATACGTCCAAGTTAGTGTAAAAATGAATGGACCATTAATGCTCAAAGTAATCAAAAAGCAAACAAATAAAAATTACGTTTTTTTTATGAAACATGTTTACTACTTCTTCTCACATTATTACTGTATATTTGATTTTTCGTATTTCTTAATTCATTCATTCTACATGTCCAAACCATCTCAGAAGATTCTTATTCATCTTACTTCATACATTATATATGATGAGTACAATATTACTCATAATATTTTAAGAACATTCTACTAACGCCGCCCATTTAAAGCGTCCATGAGAAGAGTAGATACTATTTATATACTCGTTCAAACGAAAGCCATAAATAAATTGACCATAAATGATCACTTAACTTAAAGAAGGTTAATCGAAAGAAAAGTCGATACTGTAATTAAAACATTGGCTTTGAAATACTTTACTGGCCATCGCTGTCATTAACTATCCTTTGAACATGATCTTAACAAAGATTTATCTTGCCTCTCACACAACACTTCAGCATCCACTTACATCCGCTTTCTTAATTTAATTTGTCTCACATCCACCTTGTATGTTTTATATATAAATTTCATATTAAAATCTGACTTAAAGTTTTCTCAATAAACTTTATTATTTTAATACACGATACCACAGGCTATGCCCCTCGTGATCAAGTGTGATTGTCAATAATTATTTGGATGAAAAATATTGTGCGTACACACAGTCTAAAAATATCAAACCCAAAATTCCGATGGCAAGGATGGAACTTCCAAAACAATCAGCAGGTTTGATTTGCTACATCCCTTCATTCGGCTTAGTTTTATGTAGCGTTATTTTTGTGTTGTTGAAAAGCGCTATAAGAACTTATGATAAGTAGCACGTAAGCAATAGAAAAGCGTTAGTTCAGATGCAAAATGGTCTGAGTAAAACCAATCTGAAAGTAAATACGTCAGGAATCAAACCTAGGGTGTCCACTTGCTTAGCGTGAATGGTAACCGTTAGACGAGGACTGCCGAGATCTTTTACGAATAGGCACGAGCATATATCCAACATTCTTCGTTCGTTTTACGCACAAAATACCTTTACAGTGTCGAAAATTGCCCTCTTGTTTTACATATTTTATTTAATCCATATTATTTAGATAAGTCCTTAGCACGCAGCAGAATTTGCGTATTGCAATAAAAAATTAAAATAAACTAGCGAATCTTATATAAAACAAACCAGGATAATACGGAACAAACATATATTTAAAATGTTTCTTAAATTTGCTAATGGTCACAATACTAGTTTCCCTCAAGGAATAAATTGATTAGTTAGATTCACCACAGCATAGAAGAGATTGTAAAAAATATCAAAGGATTTTCAAAATGTTATCCATTTAATAGATATGACTTCCATGGTCTAATTTGTAAGACTCCTGTCCTCCGGCACGATAGTTGCGGGTTCGAGTTCCGTTGAAACCTAATTACTTTTAAAAGAGTTCCAGACTGATTTTCATTTTAAACTTTAAAATATTTATGGTTGGTTAAAAGAGAAGCCACATGGCAATAAACAAACCAGTTTATACTATATTAAATGAAAGTATTATACAATGCAATATTGAAATTTCTCCATACTCTATTTGTCAGTAATTATACAAAAAAGAACCCAGCCCATAAAAAACATTTTTTGTTTTATTAAAATATTGTATAAACGTACCTCGATCTCACATTAAATCCGTCTTAAAAAATCATTTCATATATGCTCAAACAAAACGATACCAAGTTTACTGAATTCTCTCAAAGCTGGTAAAATATGGATTGGCTCTTTTTTACATATACGAGTATACGGCCATAATTTTGTGTGTTATCGTACAATTTCAACAAGTATGTACCAGCTCAGTTCAATCCCACTACCCACGCTGTTATGGGGGACCAAATAAGCCTCCATTCGGCGCGATCTACACTAAACGACCTTATTTATGACGTCACGTAGTGACGAAGAAAGAACTACCCAATGGGAGACAAACCTGAGTGTGAAAAGAATAGTAGCAACGACGGACTTAAGGTCGGACATCACGGTAGAAGAAAAATGACTCGCAGCGCAGTAAATTTTTTCTTATAAAGTGACTTCAAAGAGTCCAGCATGTTGTCAGTGCTTCCACAAATTATTTCAAATGCAACAAAACTATCCTTTGGCGTCACTAGATCAGAGTAACCAATCGGTCTGAAGATAAACCGATGTAAGGCTATGTGGAGTTCCCTTCTGAAATCACTGACTCTATTTTCATACCATAGAATGTGCACTGCAGATTGGTCCAGATGGCCAGAGGGTGACAGAGAGTGCTTTCGCCGTTAAGACAGAGGGTGCTTTCGCCGAGTAAGTACCATAAAGATTAGTGATTTGATATAAGTTATACGAGTACATTTGAACTCAACTGTTAACATAACGATACGGAGAAGCACATTGAATTCTAAAAACTCCTCATGTTTTATATTTGGCGATAGTGTAAGCTAAATTAATTCTTAATGTCACAATCCAACTTTAACCTATATTCTGTGCGCCCAAGTCGTTAATTTTAGATTAAATATCAATTTACAAACCAGTTCTCAAATCTTAAGAGATGTCAGTCAGTATCGTTCATTTCAATGCGGGGATTGTGTTATCAACCGATGATAACCCGTTGATTGGAAACACATCACAGGCCACATCACTGTTAATGTGTGATTGATATTTCTCATATCCAATCGATCAACATCCAAACCAATCCTGTTAAAATCAGCCCATTGCTCTGTGATTTACCCGAAATAATGATTAATTTCCTTAATTCCCTTTATCTCTGCTTAGTTAGATTTATGTGTGAATTAACGTTACCCAAATTGGGATTAGGACAAATTATCTATACATATAATGTTATACGTTTATATTCAAGAGTTTGCTCGCTAAGAAAGACAAATTGTTAATGCAAATACTAAAATCTCTTTTGTAAACATTACGAAATATTGTAACGCAATTTGGAAGGAAGTAGAGATAAATTGATACGATAAAAAACTTTTCTCACAAAGATTTAAAAATTATACGTCTTGGTAAATTTTATCACATGTTTTATTATTGGTCTTACATTTATGAAAAAATACTTATGAACGAGATAAGAATGTAGTCATTTTTAGTGTTTTTGAGCATTTTGATTTAAGAAGGTAGTTTTTGAGCATTTGGTTCTACTATTTTTATGGTTAAACATTTTTTTGGACTATTGATCCGTCTAAGCCATCTGTTCTCAGGCTGATGGCATTTCAGCAATTAGACGTTTGAAAAAGATTGAAGAAACACATTTGCGGTATTTTATGCTGTTTTTATTCGATAAAAGATTGAAGTCAAAAGAAGCTACCCAGACCATCTGCGATATTTATGGAGACATCTTGAATCCTCGAAAGTGCCATACATGATTTCAAAAGTTTGAAAGTGGTGAAAGAGAATTAAACCTCTTAAAATTGATGATGACACTTTAAACTCATTAGTGGGGTCCGATCCGCGTAAAACCATCAAGGAATTGTCACAAGATATCGGTTGTTCATGGTCAACAGTGAAGGACTATTTGAAAAGGCTCGGAAAACAAAATAGATAATGAATTTGGGAGCCGCACAAACTTTCTCCAACGGCCATGGAACATCCCATTTAATTTTTAACGATCTTAAGATTGGATCATAAATTATATAAAAAAAGTACTCCGTAAGTGAATATTTTAATAGCCAGATTTATGCCAGCAAACAAATTTCATCATGGATTATCAATTTAGCAATAACGTTCGGCAGCATAAAATTATCTCAAAAATTAAAGGCTTTTTTTTTAACTCGAGCATTTTTATCCACTCCCTTAAATGTATTTGCCACAATCGCAGGGCGGAACGGAAGACACATATTAGGCACTAGATATAATGCTATTGGTTTAGATAAATCTTTTAGAAGTGTTATTTTTTTAATATCCGCTCGTACGGACGACAAGAAGGCAGACAATCGTAAAAGTAATGCACGATTATAGTTTTCGGAAGTCAGAGAATTGTACGAACAACATTTTACTTTTAGAAAAATGCCTCATTCAGAAATATTTTACGAAATATAGGCAGACTTACATTTAATACCGTCTGAATATATTTGTTTTGTGTTTTCTTTAATTTTATTCTAAAATTACAAAACAATATTTTTTCAGTTAGTAATAAATTATTAAAATAAACATATATGTTTAAAAAATAACAACCCCATAGCCTAGTGGCCCTAGTTGGTAAGATTGATTTTCCACTCGGGGGATTCAGGCTCGATTACCGACAGTACCCAAAAAAGGTCCTAGTCTGGTAAAAAAGTTCCTTTGGTAACAAAACAGACGTGTGCAAGTTTTGTTGCCTCTACACGTGCGGTAGTATTTCCAACACATACAGTGGGAAACTGTAAGTAACTTGTTTATTTTAGTTGTTTTTAACTCGAGGGATATTATTGTGATCGAAGACAACATTTTCTGCCGGTCACGTTTTCCGACATACAAGCTTCATCAATTCGTCTATTTTGAGAGGTACCATACGAATAAATACAAAGTTTTTTTATGAATGTAAAACAGGTCGAATCAGAAAAAAAAACAACGTGACGAACTCTTAATTTGATGCATTTTGCCTATATTTTTTACTTTGGAGTATATACGAGTATTTAAAAATATTTTCTTTATACAAATTCTTGTCGATAAATTTTTCCATAACTTTTTTATTTACATTTCTGATGTATCTGTCTAATGAGCCCATGCTTTTTTCCTAATTTTTCTGTCTTGAAACGTATAATGTAATATATGCCTTTCAATTCAATAGAATATAAAAACAAATGAGTTGAGAATTGTTTTTTTTAATTAAAATTTGGAGTTCATACCGTTATATCGCTCAATATTAGATGATAAAAACAACTTAACAACTTAACCATTGACATTTCCTTACATCTGAGATTTATGTCTAGATTTGTTAAACGTATTTACATGCGCATTTGTTTCTAACGCCATGTTTGTTTCAAACGTTGACAGTGTGCCTCTGTAACAATTCCTTAACAATTGAAGAACAAGAAGTGTAATTTATCTTCAAGTTTTATAAAATATAGGTGCATATATAGTATTCCCCTTTCACAATCCACAAATAACAAATCCAAATAATGTATTGAAAAACATGGTGAAATAAAAATAAATCTTTCTATGTACGAGGCATATCCAGAAAGTAAGTGTACTGAATTTTTGTAGGTTAGAATTTTTTTTATTTAAACAAAAAAATTACGTGGTTAGCGTAGTACATATGTAAGTTATTTTTCGACATAGTCGCCATTCCTCTCAATGCAGGTGGTGAAGCGGGGTATCAACTTTTTGATGCCTTCCTCGAAGTAGTTTCACGCCAACCCCTCCGTCCACTTCTCCACCTCCTCCTTTACCTCCTCGTCGGTTGAAAACCTTTTCCCACCCATGTGCAGCTTCAGGGAGGTAAAGAGATAGTAATCTGAAGGTGCTAAATCAGGGGAATGCGCGGGATAGTTCAGGACATCCCATTTAAACGAGGCGAGCAGTTCCTTCGTGGTGTTGGCCGTGTGTGGTCTGGCATTGTCGTGCAGCAGGCAGACTCCCTTTGTCAGCATGCCTCTCCTCTTGTTCTGAATCGCCCTCCGAAATTTGTTTAGGGTCTCACAGTATCTTGCAGAGTTGATGGTCTCCCCTTGAGGCATATATTCAATTAAAATTATGCCTTGACAGTCCCAAAACACGGATGCCATGATTTTCTTGGCTGAAATTGTGGTTTTGAACTTTTTGGCGGAGGGTGAAGACGTGTGACGTGACCGTTTTTAAACTCGCGACACCACTTGTACATACTCGTACGATTCATAGCTTTATCACCATATGCAGTTTTCACCTGATTATAAACCTCAACCGGAGGTTTTCCCTTCCAAACGAGATAACGGATGACGCCGCGTATTTCGCACTTGGCGGGAGATTGGTTTAACATTTTTCACGAAACGTGTTGTCGCGTCGACACTTCTCAACGTACTGACCTCGAACCGGTCTCGTTGCGGAGGGGAAGGGTCAGGCTATACGAAAGTGTAGCCAACATGTCGAAAATAAAATCTATCCGGTCGTGAGAGCCTCAGTACACTTACTTTCTGGATACGCATAGTATGTAAGAAAACTAAACGACACCAATATTGTCAAAAAAAAATCCACAGGGATTTTGAGAAATTAATTTAAATATGATGAAAATAAAATTAGAAAAACTCATGTTTTAACTGGTTCGATTAAAAAATATTTGGAAATCAGTGCACTAAAAAAGAGAAAAGTGTGAATAGGTATTGAAATATTACAACTGGTGGAAGAATGTAGACAGTGAAAAATAAGGATGAGAGAGTTAACACACACAAACATCCAATGGTACAAACAAAAAAAATGTAGTCCAAGAAGAGGTAAATTTACGACAGTTGCAAGCCGATTGAGAGCTTGCAGGAAACACATAACATTTTAAATATCCATAAGAAATTGGCATATGATAATTACTTACATCACTTGACATGTCTCTATACCAATGGACAAAAATTTGTAGCTATTTGATGATAATAGACCACTAAGATTTCAAGATTCCAAACTAGAAAAGGCTCTACAAGTAGATTCTTTCACGGCATAAGTTATCAATACAATAAGACTAGCTAAATGTGGGAAACACCTTGATGAAGTGCTCAAAAACATAATCACATTAATTGATAATGATGTCATCGCTATTCTGGTCAATATTTTCAATAAGTCAACGGTATGGAGGTTATACCAATAAATTGACTAAGCTATACATTTATGGTACAAAAAATTCTAAAAGATGCAACAAATAAAAAACAATATACATATCCACATTTTAAATTAGCGTCTATAAATAGCTTTTAAGAAGTGTATTAAACTATAACATTACAATTTGGTCACCTAACTATCTTATCCATTCCAGAACAATTAAACGGTCTAGAAAGGGTCCAGATCTGAAACTTATTAATTTTCGTCTCGGCATTCCACTTGACATGCTTGACTATGAGCTCTTATTAAATTCCATTCACCTTATTAAATTATCTGATGGAAGGATTATATTTTATTTGATGAATATGTATTTTTTTTAATTATTTTCAATTTACGTATAACCCCGATATATTGTCTCAAATTAATTTCCAGATTCCTGTTTCTGTGCACGGAACCTAACACAATTTAAATGTGTCAATAGCAATTTGCTAACGCGAGTTGTACGTTATTGTTCATCAATCGTGAGAACATTTGCATAAGTCCATGTCTAGATTAATCGATATTTTTTTTATTTTAGTATGCTCAGGGAGTTCTTCTTTTACATTTAAAATTAAATATTTTATAATTTTGAATTTTTGTAGCCCTAGGGCCTAGAGGGTGTTTATTTTTTCCTTCTTAAGTCTTATATTGTTAACTTTATTAATTTACTTCTATTTGAATATTTTTTTAAATTCCATGTCATTAGACAATATGACGTATAATACCATTACTATTTTCATATACTATATTTTGAAAGATTACATTTTTATTATTCTAAATGAGATCACATTTTTTTAAGACGTTGATATTTAATCTTTTGTTTTATAAATGTTACGTTGATATGTAAAGAAAAATTAAATGTTGTATGTATGCTTTTCAATATATAGGTATCTTTATCCATATCCTAAAAATTATCCATAGTAGAAATCACAAAAATGTGTAAAAAGTATTAGTTAAATGCAGTTTGGCTCAAAAAACAGATAAAACAAAAAGAGCACTTTCTTGATTTGAGTTTGACTAGGAAGCGTATTCCCACTATTTTTTTAAATGTTAATTCTGAAACGATTTTTAAGGAAGCTCGGGATGAAGTTAATTAATTATCATAAACGGTAAAAGATTCATCATTTTCGTAATGCCGATCACACTATTCTTCTTGCGGATAATTTATGATGTACAAATATTATTGTAGAGGATTTATACAATTTATAATGAAAGAGGTCTGGGAATGAATATATCAAAGACAGAATTGATGATTATCAGTAAAAGAAAAGCACAGATAAGAATATCTATTAATAAAAAAAATTACTTTTCGAGCGAGTCTGACAATTTACTCGTAAATATCTGAAAGATATTTGGGATTAGTCTCAAGAGTTCGAAGTAGGAGTGGAAATGACACCAAGTTGCTAATTCAAAATACAGAACCTCCTGTGGAACAAATATTTCAATCTCGACTTACATACGAGTATGTGAAGTTTGCGTTACCTAATATTTTTCGTGTTTTCCTATGGTGTTGGAGCATGGACACTTACTCAAGTCACAACAAAGAAACTAAAAGCTTCTGAAATATGGTACTGAGAATCCCATGGGTTGATAAAGTCCGTAATGATGACATAAACACAGGTAAATAAATACAATATATCCACTATCAAAATAAGAAAATAAAAGTACTTTGAATAACTGGGTGAAGAGAAAAATATAAGATTCGTCACCGGATATTGTAGGAAAAAACAAGAGCAGAATAAGTGTGGGAAGACGACGCATCTCACCGTGGTACCATATATTTACTCAGAGCTTTAGCCTCAACTATAAACCTAGACATGAATGTCGCCAACCTCCGAAGAGGAGAGGAATTTTAAAGAAGATATAATGTACTCGACTATAGAACGTTCGAATTCATTAAAAATGTATTGAATCGTAATGTAATGTACAATACGGGATTATTGTGATGAGACAATGAGAAAAACCTGACCATGACTGCTGTTTTTGAAAAGCTAAATCAAAAGAAACGAACGAAAAACAAGCTTCCTACTAACTAGGCCACGAAAGTAGTAACATAATTGAAAATCATTAAAAATCATGACTTTCTGAGAATTGTTTTCAAACAGTAAACTAAACAAATAAAATAACGACATTCCATACCATCTTGGTTACGTTAAAAAGTTTAAAAACCTATTTTTATGTAAAGGTTGTATCTCTCGGGATGGAAAATTCTATCGCTTCGTATTTATAGATGTACTTGATCCAATACTTGACGGAAAAGTGACTCATCTCGGGAATCGGTGTTTTTATGTTTAAACCTTCCAAGATATGAAAACATTCAGAAAACCTGCCAAAATTCACAAACTTATGATTCTATTTCTTTATCGCTGTAAAAAAGTTTTCCAGCCCCTTAAACAAATCGGTTTCTTGGTTTTATTTGCTTGTTTTACATATTTCGATTCATCATGAATTGTTTATACGCTTTGTTTATTATGTTAACTTTCTCTAAATGATTTACGATATCAATTTTTTCTCTTGTGTTTTAGTTGAAGTTATATTTTTTATATCCATATCGCTTTAATAAGTTTGATAACGCTTATTTATAACAGCTTACTTTAATTTTTATTACTAAGCATCAATATTATTTTTAAAATTTTGTTTAGGACAATCAATAATCACTTTATCTTCTTAGATATTTGAATTCACTATTGTTCCATAATATTTAGTTGGTTGTTACTGGTTAGCTTTGAAAAGCAAGTGAAGACTCCGTTATAATTGTCTTAAAAATATACGAGTTTATAATTAGTATCAAATGTAATAGTGTAGAGTTATAAACGACTTCAAAAGCAAAAATGGTTTCAAAGGGAAAATAAATAATATAATTATTCAGAGAGAATCGACAGTTTTTTTATGTTTCTAATAAGTAAAACTTGATGCCCAATAGAACATTTACTTGTCAGCACCGTAAAATTTGGTAATAATTATTTAAATTTTACATTTTTTCATATTTCTGAAGGCTTAAATAGAATAGTGTCTTAAGCATAGTCACAAAATATTTCTGTAGCTGAATTAATATTTCAGTGAGTTGATAATATGACTCTGCAGGGTTCGTTCACATTATATCATTATTTAAAAAGCAAACACTGAGCCCAGATTTATTTTGTCACTCACATAGAGAACGTCTCGGTTGCACATGTGGGTAAAGTGCCTACGACAAATTTCGGAATAGACCGCAAAAGTTTCAGAATGGGACTAAAAGGGAAGAAGTTCCCCAATTCGTGACAGCTTGAGTAATTGCGCGAGAGTCTTAAGTTCCCCTAAAGTGTGTTCAATCACACCTTTGCTTCGAGATAATAGATTTAAATGATTATGTTGACTCTTGGGTACTGTTTTATTGTTTAGTTACCTTATTCAGTGAGGAGAGAGGTGTGTCTTATTTTAACAATTTATTTAGATTACCAATTAATTGAAATGTTTTTGTTTTGAAAATAAAATATTTTAAGTAAAAAACCAAAATATTATTAAAATATATACATATATCAAACTAATTGTCACAGAAAAAATACAATGAAGAAAAATGTATGATTTTTTTTAATGTGTTTATCAGACTAAACTAACAGACAAGTTTACACAGACCAAAAGATAAAATAATATTCAAACCTGTTTCAGAAGACGATACTGTAGAATAGGCATGGTACAAAATAAATATTGAACTAAAGAATACTACATAGGAAAGTAAATGTTAATATAAAACTTAAAACAAAGACATGGTTCACCGAAGGAGTAAATATTCTAGCAGCTTAAAAAGTGAAAAAGTTACCTATTGTAAATTACAGAAGTGACCCTACTCTCGAAGATGTCAGATGTGTGGGAGTCCGAAATAAAGTAAATTCTGATATAAAAAGACACAAGATAATTAGAATAAGTTCCCCAAAGACAAAAAAATACTAATACAAGGGTTAAAAAAAATATGAAAAAAAACCGAGAGATAAAAATGAGTGAATTCAGAAGAAAAATATATCAAGAAACGGTCGAAAAAATATTTTGATGGCTGTTCAGAAACAATAGTTTATTCCAAATACCATCACTGCAATTAGATGAGGTGTTCAGAAATGATAGTTTATTCCAAATACCATTAGTTCAATTTGATGAGCTGTTCAGAAATGATAGATTATTCTAAATACCATCACTTTAATTGACTGCTCAGAATCATATTCAAAAGACGGTGAACACTCAAACATAGAAAACAATCAGGTCTGGATGAAATATTTATGAACTTCAGAAATGAACGACTTATCTATTTCTGTTATTAAATAAAAAAAATGTATGTACTCGTATCTCCTATCCCCCAAGAAAGGCGCACAAACATTACAATTCTAGTTTTTTTGCAAAGGGCTAAAAACTAAACCTTAAACTACTTATGAATAAACTTGCAATGTACCACTCAAAAATTATTACCAACAACGCGGAAAACAAAATTAGATACATATGCAAGGATTTCACAGTTATAAATCTTCCGCTGATACTTTACATATACTATCAGACAAGCCAAAAAAAATATTAAATTCAATAATACTATCCAAGATTGCTTCAAAGATCCAAAAAAAACATTTGTCCGATTTAAATTCAAATGTATAATTGTAAATATTTTTATTGAAAATAACAAATATTCTGGCAAAATAAATGTAATAAAAAATAAGCATCAATAGTCACATTAAAGTAAAAGTAGATGGAGATCTCTCAAAATAAGCATCAATAGTCACATTAAAGTAAAAGTAGAGGGAGATCTCTCAAAATAAGCATCAAAAGTCACACTAAAGTAAAAATAAATGGAGATCTCTCAAAAATCATTGCTAATGTCACAGTAATACAATAGGGATAGAGTTTAACTCTATTTCTTTTTACTAAAATAATCGATGAGATAAGTCGTTGCATTGGTTGAACTGGACTACAGAATGAGAAGGTCACATATTTAGTATCATCTGCTAGGCTCACGGTGAAAAATAGTTGCGAAATCCGACGACGATGTCCAAATAATGTAACATATTTTATTACAAAAATATAATATAATGACATCAGCAGTAAAAAATTAAAGATTTAAAATTCTTAAAAATTCAGTTAGATGCCAACTTTTTATTGATGACACCTATTGAACAAATGATAGAATGCAAACATCTAGATATCAATTTGTTTCGCTACAATGATTTTCACACAGAAATAAAAGGTCAAGTAAATACCATAAAGTCGCTGCTATCTCAGTATGCCTTAAATATGTGATTTAGAATAGCAAATACATTAGAATAGACAGTAAGGAAAAGTTCATAAAACATGGGTGAGGTCAATTGTGACTTATGGAATAAAGCAGACACAACAAAAACAAAACTTATCCTAAGAACTAATGAAAAGAACACCTTCAACGCCAGAGGGGGCCAAACACTTCAAGATACGGTTAATAACTCCCGTATCCAAGAAATATATGAAGTAGGTAATCTTTTGAGATGGAGTAGAAACCTCAAAAGACATTGCAAGGACATATGAAAAAGAATGACACAAGAGTTCCGTGCGTGGCAATGCATGAAATACCCACTGACAGTCGTCCTTCAGGAAGACCTCCAAAAAGATCGAAATAAAACTTTAAGTAAACATTTCAAGAGCAGTCCTAGTGATAAAATAGGAAGAAGAAAATCGTTAAATTAATTGGACATGGTGGCTCCTATTTTTCTTCCTAAAGACTTAGTGGAACATTTTTGCTTTTCAAAGATGTTTATTTTAGCTTTTATTTATTTTGTTCATACATTTTGTTTTGTATACATACTAAGAGGGAAAAGTATTATTTATTCAAAAACGTTTGAATGAAAATAAATTATTTTTGTCGAATATTTATTTTTTACATCAAAAAGTAATGACGACGTTATATAGTTATATATTTCGTTGAAATTATTATTTTTTTCAAATATGATGGATCAGAAAACATGGTTTCTAAGAAACATAATTCAAGAATTATTGAGAAAAAAATATCCATTTAACTTTTTTAAGTTATTTGTACAACTAACTTGCCTCTCGATATTACTTTCGGATATAAAATATCATGTTTCAAATAAATTCAAAGAACTGAATTAATCACATAACATGAAATAAATAAACGTATCGGTTAAGCGGCGAAATAACGATTTTGGTTTGGCAAATGATAGGCGTTGAAGAATTTGAAAATGGAAGTTTATTTTTTTACAAACTTCTGTTATTGCTTTCAATATTAAGACTAACTCATTATCGTTACTTGAAATCTGTGAGGAGTATATTTTATAATTGCATTAAATTCAAAATGGCTATAGTATTTTGTGTAAATTATATTTTATCATTTAATTAAATTCAAAATGGCTATACTATTTCCAGAATAATATCGCGGGCGCCATGTCTATGCAACTGGTTGGCCCAGTACTTTTAGGATCATAAAATACCGTTAAAAAGTATCCGCGCGAACGCACCTGCTATTACGCAGTTAGGCCGAACGAGATTGGTTCTAGAAGAAATGGAATCGAAAACTCGTGACAATTTCCAAGGTCCCGTCTTTGTTTATGTTTTGCACCCGAAATGCACTTAAAATTGACATCACGCAGTTGTTCTTCTCGGCCTGAGGAAGGGAACGGGGAGGGAGTCTCCCACTCTTTTTCGAACCCTTTAAAAGGGCGGGCGGTGGGTGGCGCCCGGAATTATCCGATGAAGGAGTAAGGCGTCCTACCATTGGACCGAGACTCCGAACGAGATATTCATCACTTGGCCCGTGGCGCCCGGCATTCACCGCAGGGCAAGCTATTGGTATATAGCCCACGCTTCTCATTGTCATAATGTAAAGTTTTTTTAATTAATAATTACTCTTGAGTTTAATTTAAATATATTTTAAATTCAGTTAAGGTGAAATTCCCTATCAGGAATTCTCCCTTATCCAGGAACTCCTTTCTGCTTGTCACGATCTATTCGATCAAATTACGCAGTTGTTATTGCGTCCAACCGATGTGCCCACGTGGTAGCGGAAAGTGCGCGCCTCTCTGCCAGAACATCCGAGGAAGTCCGCAGTCGGTGTCATGCTCTCTGTGAGTAGCCTCTACCCTCCACTACTTTCAAGAAGTTTGCCACGTTTGTCATCAGGCCGAAAGCCGTCTCAACTTGTCGTCGTCGACTAGATTTTAAGTACGGTAGACACATCACCCGCTATTACATCGTACATTTCTCAAAGGTATGGTGTTTATTTCATTTACTGTAATCTTTTGATTGATTTCGCTCTCCTTTGTAAAATGTGGTGTGACCTTTCGTCTTACACGAGTATGGTCTGAATAAGAATTGAATTTAACCTCAAATTAAGAACACCAGTTATCTGTTTACCTATTCGAAATTATAGATTTTTTTTTATCGGATCTTCGATCCGTGTTTTTTTAAATATAATAAATATTATTTTTTCCAATTATCTTATGTCTTATCAATTAATTTCCCTTCCTGGTAAAAGCATCGAGAGAGAAAGAACTTCAAAATGATCCATCAAACCCTGTTTTGAAAAAAAAGTCCTCGCTCATCTTCATATACCGCTGAGCTAACCGCGAGTCAGGACTGTTAAGAATTATAGTGTGGTATTTGAAATTACGTAACTATTTACGTAATTAGAGTAAATAACAATAGTTCTGATAAATCTCATAGATAAAGAAAAAATACTGCAGGAATACGTGCACAAATAAGAATACATGGGACAAAAATGTATGACAGAATACGGCATAAAGTGATTAGGTATGAATGTACACTTAAGGTCAATTTATTCAGTAATATGGACAAAGGCACTCTGAGATGGGTCATGTAAAATGTAAGAATGAAGAAAGACTAACAAAACAAATTTACAGTGCAAATGAAGAAGAAGAGCAAGGAAACTATGGTTTAATCAAGTGAATGATATTTTTAAAGAAGGAAATGTAAGAGAACTCAAAGAAATCGTAGGAGTTGAATCAGAAGGTGTGTGCACGTAGAGGAGTTGAAAAATGAATGTCGCAATAGGCAAGTCTGGTTCTATCCTGTATGTACATACGTTTCAAGCCCCCACGCGGATGGCGAAATCCGCGGATGGTGGAATCCGCCGACAATAGCGAACCCCTTCTAAATTTCTTTACATTTAAGTAAACCTTTACTGGACAGCCGTTTAAAAAAAACTGAACGCTCTCATCTACGTTTTCTCTGTATATTTTGCAGTTTGCAGTGCAACAAGTAAACTAACTAATGTTTCTCTTTTTCAAGCATTTAACGAATACAAAATATATTCTTTCCATACATTCTAGCAACGGTAGTGATTGTTTTCTTTTCTTTTAGTATCAAGTCAAGAATATTTAGCTTTGTATTTATAACAAGCACTTTACGGGGTATCTTTGTAGACTCAGCGTTACTAGCATCACTAGTCTTGCATAAATAAATAAATAAATTTCGAAGGCCGTATAACGGTAAATAAGACTTATTTGAACACACTTAGATAGTGGGAACTACACAATCTTCGGGAAATTTAAAATATCGCGAAAGTTCGCCCGCGGATAAAGGGGGGCAAATGTACTTTTAAAACCAATAACTATTTGAAGGCTTTTATGAGCTAATCATTAAGTGGCATGGTAAAACATTTCTATTATAAATGCAAAACAATTTTCAAGTGCCGATAAGATACTTGTGGGTAGAAATATTGTCGATCCGGAAATAAAAACAAATTATATTTTTATTTTACTCGAGCATTTAAATGAGCATTACTCAATATTATTTTGAGCTCAAATCCTTGGAGAATAAATTCACAGCAAAATATGACTTTATCTGAATCTTGTTACTGTAATAAGAAATTTCCTCTTTTTGATAATTAAATCCAAATTTCCATATCCGAAATAAAATTTTCTTAACCTGAAAAATATATTAAATAAAAATTAGGTGCGAATAAAATTTAGTCTCTCTACCAATATCTTTAACAGGCTTTTTTCCTTACAAATGAAGGAAATAGACCTTTTGTCTACTCAAGAAAAAAAATATGTTCAGTTCCTCTTAGGAAATTGAGCTCGTGATTCCTTAATGTTGGATAAATGGGACTTTTATCGATTCCGTTAATCACTTTTTAAAGACAACGAACGTGTTTTTAACTTAAACAAATTGTCTTTTTCTTTCTCAAACGAGAAAGAATTTTATCTTGAACAAAATTTCTCACTCAGTAATTAAGCTTCAATTTAATTTTTTGTGGTGTTCAGTATTTTGGTTAAGTGTCTCTTGTTTTAATCTCAGAACTATTAATTCTGAGGAAATTTGCATTTTTAAGGTATCTTGAAAAGCTTGATTTATATTTAAAAATAATTAATGAGATATTTATTGAACGGAGAAATGTTTTAAGTAAAATAAATTATTTCATTTAATATTCATTTAATATAATTTTTTAAGTTAAATAAATTATTTCACGTAATAAAATGTATTTTTCTAAAAGTCATTCTATAGAAATAAAATTATGCTTTAAATAAGTCGATAAAATTTTCTCCCTAATCATTTATTCGTACCCCTGAAATAAATAAATATAAATAGTAGGCCTTGATATGTTTTTGAATTATTATTATTTATTCTCTAATTATTATGAATGGGTAACGACTCATAAACAGTTCATGACATTTAATTATCTTTGAACCACGTTTTTATATCTCATTCCATTCGAAACATGATTAGATCCTTTTTTTCCTCTAGGACGTTATTCAAACCGTCCAGCACTATTTTTAGACCATACGTTCCTGATTACAAAATATGAAGATCATTACTGGTTTAAATTTTATATATAAGTTATCGAAGTGGAAAAAAATATAAGTTATCGAAGTATTAAAAAATGTAACGAACGAGGATATTATATTATTTAAAATATACAAATTTTATAAATAATATGACAAATATTATCACCAAAGTTCAGAGCGTTCTGGACTTTTGTGGCGAAGGTCACCGGTTCGAACCCTTCGCTGTGATACTCAGCTCGAGTAAATAGGACATGTACGAGTATGTTACTCGTATTCCGCCAAGTTTTCGGGGTCAAAAGGATGCCTTGGACAACAATTATATATAATACGAGTATTTTAGAAAGTAAAACACTTTCGACGTTTTATTTGCTAAATATCAAATATCGATTTTCTGGTGATTTTTTTGTTTAAAATATAACAGTTACTGATTTCTAAATTATAAATTCCAGATAAAATGCGTAAAATGAATTAACACTAAGACGCAAACCATTTAGTTTAATGAGATTTAGATAATCCATTGTTTGTGACAGCGCTAAGGGCGTTATATCGATTCACCAAGATATGACATTAACAGATACGCACGCCTCAAATTATAATTTCAAATTATTCATAACATAAATAACGAGAAATTAATAGGCTCAGGATAAGTAATTAATTACCTGGATTGCTTCAAGTCTAAGTCGAATATGTTAAGAGGTCTTATTTTAATACAATTACTCAAAGGAAAATGGTAATTAAGTTAAACGTGTTTCATTGGCAGATGGAACGCCTCACCACATGTTTGATGTATTAACGACTATAGTTTTTATCCCGCATGTCTTATCTCAATTCGAGAGGCAAACTAATTTATCATGTTGGGAAGATAATGTGACATGATAATCTAATTAGAAATCATCCGTTTTAAGTCTTGTTTGTTAACATCAATCCTATTTACCAAATTACCATGAAAGAGAACCTTTCGCTTATCTCTTATATTGTTTCAACATCTTTTTATTGCAATAGATTTTTCCCTTTTATTTTTGTTGTGTGTACAGTCTTTGTAATTTCTCGTTTTCGGTCATACGAAAATGTGTTTTTTAACAAAACAAAACAAATATTCTCAGATAATTTTTTTTTCAATATAAATTATATTTTTTTAACACATACTACGAGTATATAGCCATACTAATTTTAGTTCATAAAATCATCAACTTTTGAATTTCTTATTATTTTTTTATGTTTTCAAAGAACACTTTCACGATTGAATGTAATAAAAGAAAGAGTAATTTGTGATAATCCCTCGGTTACGAAATTCTTATGTTGAGAGTGAGTGCAAGTTTTTAAAAAATTGAGAGTTGCGTTATAAAATTATTGTTAATGAATTCCAGTTGATATATTTGTGAATCAGAAATTAAAGAAGTAATTTATAATATCCAAATAAAATCGAAGACTTTTTAAAGAAAAAATGTAAATATTAATTTTTACTTGTTTGGGTTTTATTCTTATCTGACTCATTTGTTTATTAAAGACCTGATGAAGAAATGCAACTTTAAATAAATCATTTATAATTTCAATCAAGATAATGGCATACGCTTTAAATAAGTTCAATGACAAACTTTGTCAAAAAATACCATTAGGGATGAATAATAACATTTGGTTTAAAAAAACATTTTTGATGTCAGCGGGGTGATATTGCAAAATTCTATCAAATTTACGTCGGTTTTTGAAAATATTGTTCTCCGTTAAGGAATATGATTAATCATCGTCGTTAGGATTTTTTAAAATATTATACTCGTATTTACTCCAAGAAATCCTATGATAATTGACGACCTTCGTGATCTCGTTGATAAAATGCCTGTCTCCCAACCCGTGGATGGTAGCTTGGATTCCACACTGGTAATCAAAGCCGTAACCCACGTGTTGGGAGACCAAAAAAAGAAGTTCTATTTTCTTTTTACATTTAAGCCTCTAAAGCGTATTTCTGGTTAGTTGGAAAAGATTGCCACGTGACGATTAACCCCACAGATTGTACTGTACCGTCGATCGTTGCTGGGCTTTGCAGTCGAGAATACCCTCGCCACTCCAACATAAATTAAACTGGAAAGCGAAGCTGTGTCGTGGAGATTTTTTTAAGTGAGTGATCCGTTGCACACCAGCAAACTCACCGGCCACACCACTACCGGATACAATGGGATACCGAAGGGAAACGATGGGAGCACACCGGCATTTTTTTCTCTTTTTGAAAGAATAGGTATGACCGAAGTCATATCGAAGGTATCCTTATACCTCCGAAGAATAGGCGGTAAAATGGTTGTGTCATTCGAGGAGAATGGCACAGCGCGAGGTTCGAACCCACGACCTTCCGCAAAGGTGTCCATTGCGTTACTGCGCGGCCATGCACATCTGTACACAACGAAAATGTATATAGTTATTATACAATTTCGATGAATTTTATTTTCGATATTGACTATAATAGCAAGGTTCTAATTTGTATTTTATTATGTTCCTCTTAGATAATATTCCTCCTAACTCCATGCCACTAAGTAGGGTAGGGTAGGATTTTCGAGTCTTCTCTCCGAAGTCGCCTGTTATGAACAAAAGCCTTCGCCATGACCAGCGTTCGGATATCTTCCTCCACACCGTCTAACCATGTCTTCTTTGGGTAACATCTACGTCTTCTCCCGTCAACTTCCAGGTCATGTAACGATCGGCAAACATACACTTTTAGTGACGTGCCCGTA
Organism: Odontocerum albicorne; assembly: GCA_949825065.1. NCBI lineage: Eukaryota > Metazoa > Arthropoda > Insecta > Trichoptera > Odontoceridae > Odontocerum > Odontocerum albicorne. The sequence goes on from OX463840.1 coordinate 27,392,758, forward strand.
CCACGCAATCTGGCCTCCCTCAGTTTTTAATTTTACTTCTGATATATTTGTTCAGTACTAAGTGTCTTCAAGTGAAACCCTCCATCTTCCTTACAATCTACACTTCTACTACGAGGCATATCCAGAAAGTAAGTGTACTGAATTTTTGTAGGTTACAATTTTTTTTATTTAAACAAAAAAATTACGTGGTTACCGTAGTACATATGTAAGCTATTTTTCGACATAGTCGCCATTCCTCTCAATGCAGGTGGTGAAGCGGGGTATCAACTTTTTGATGCCTTCCTCGAAGCGATTTCCCGCCAACCCCTCCGTCCACTTCTCCACCTCCTCCTTTACCTTCTCGTCGGTTGAAAACCTTTTTCCAGCCATGTGCAGCTTCAGGGAGGTAAAGAGACAGTAATCTAAAGGTAATCAGTAAGCTAGGTCAGGGGAATGCGCGGGATGGTTCAGGACATCCCATTTAAACGAGGTGAGCAGTTCCTTCGTGGCGTTGGCCGTGTGTGGTCTGGCATCGTCGTGCAGTAGGCAGACTCCCTTTGTCAGCATGCCTCTCCTCTTGTTCTGAATCGCCCTCCGCAATTTTTTTAGGGTCTCACAGTATCTTGCAGAGTTGATGGTCTCCCCTTGGGGCAATTGTTCAATTAAAATTATGCCTTGACAGTCCCAAAACACGGATGCCATGATTTTCTTGGCTGAAATTTTGGTTTTGAACTTTTTGGCGGAGGGTGAAGAGGTGTGACGCCACTGTTGAGACTGCCTTTTGGTTTCAGGCGTGTAGTGTGCAACCCAAGTTTCATCTCCAGTAACGATGGAGCGGAGAAATTCATCTCCATGGAGTTTGCAGCGCCTCAAAAACTTTTGCCCGGCCTCCACTCGATTCAACTTGTGTTGGTCTGTCTGAAGTGTTTTGGGACCCACCTCGCGGACAGTTTCCAATATCCGAGGGTTTCTGTGATGGTTTCGTGTAGTAGAGATCTGGAGATTTGCGGAAACATCGCAGAAAGTTCATCCACAGTCAATCTGCGATCGTCACGGAGCGCATTTTCGATTTTTTCCACAATTTCGTCAGTCACAATTGAAAGTCTTCCGCTCGTCTGATCATCATGCACAGACGTATGACCGTTTTTAAACTCGCGACACCACTTGTACACACTCGTACGATTCATAGCTTTATCACCATATGCAGTTTTCACCTCATTATAAACCTCAACCGGAGGTTTTCCCTTCCAAACGAGATAACGGATGACGCCGCGTATTTCGCACTTGGCGGGAGATTGGATTGACATTTTTCACGAAACGTGTTGTTGCGTCGACACTTCTCAACGTACTGACCTCGAACCGGTCTCGTTGCGGAGGGGAAGGGTCAGGCTACACGGGAGTGTAGCCAACATGTCGAAAATAAAATCCATCCGGTCGTGAGAGCCTCAGTACACTTACTTTCTGGATACGCCTCGTATATAGTACTTCCGTTTCGGTTCTCTAGGGTTATAAAAACTTCTACATAGGTACACAAATTCAATTTCAATCTAATAGTCTATTATGAATTAGAATAAGTTCTTACAGATTATGGAATGTGTATTAAAAAATAATTGCATGGAGTGTTGAATATTATTATATTACAAAAAATCTTTAAATTGTATTTTATACCTAGAGTTACGCTTTAAATCCTTTTTAATTCACGTGATAAGCATTTTGATTATTTACTTAATTTTAAGTAAAACATTCTCCCTTATATCCAACAACTTTTTATATCAGCAGGGATTTCAATATGACAGCAAAACCAAATACGAGTATTTGCTTTACGACACCGAAAATTAGAAAAGGAGAAGGAGGATGGAAAAGGATAAGAAAATAGGAGTTATGGAGAAATATCAGGAGTTATGGAGAAAATAGGAGTTATGGAGAAATATCATATATTTTATCACTAAAGAGATCTGTTATATTTTTTGTGTCGCTTTTTGAAGCAGTCCAACGAGGGAGACAGTATTACGGTTGCGAGTAACTAGTTTCAGAGCCTGATGGTATGATGTAAAGAAAGAGGAGCGATGAACTAGCAAATGCCAAAAGGTAATCACTGCTAGAGCATAGCACAAGTTTATAATCGGAGAAGCGCTGAATATTTTCGGCGAGATATTGGTTTGCTAAAAAAATCACTGTTATATACCTACTCCTTAATTTGTTTCGTTATCTTATTTTCTTAAATAAATATTCAATAAAAAATATTGGAACAATATTAAAAAATATATTTCTCAAGAATACAACGGTATTATGCCTTAATTATTTTCAAGGGGAAAACCTGCAGTTAATGTTTGAAGAAGAAGTGTCCATACTTACACTAATTGCTCCACTTTATCATTTGAATGTTTTTGCTCTTATTTATCTCACTCCTCGAGTATTTTCTCTCGTCCTTATGTTTGCGGAAAAGTGTCAATCAGGGGTGCACATAAGATGAGCTTATTCCATTCAATAGCAAACACTCTTTTAGCCCCTTTTCAATTTCGCAGCATGAAATGTTAAACTTGAAATAAATTGAAGTTATTTCTTTTCGTTGGTTCTATTATCATTATCTTTGAAAATAAACGAAACGGAATAAGAATACACAAAGCAAAGATAGGAGGTTTTGTCTAATATGATTTTTTTATTCTTTTAACTTCTTCTTTAAATATTCTCATGATAATCATTAAATCGTATTGTATTCCTTGACATACATGTATTTGGAATTCAAATGCGTTAAAGAGTGTGACATGAGCGTTACAGTTCGATTCCCTAAATCGTGCTTTCAGGATTTGGATCACTGACGTAGGTAAGTAACTCGTTGTTCGTCGTCAAACATATCGGTATTATTGCTGCGCGCTGAAAGATAACATAATATCCTGGATAGTATCCTCTATGACGACCAAACAGGGACCATTTCTATATATTTTTTATCAACCCTCACGAACCGAACCCAAAACTCCCGGACGGGCTATAAGCGTCTTACTACCTAGGTCATGTATTATAATATTGCATACTAGGTAAGCATTTAGGAAATTCGTTTTGTTGTAAATTTTTTGTACAAATACCATAACACAAATCCTTTATTTCTTTATTCGTGTGATTTCTTCTTGTGACATATCAGCTCCCCCGATGTTGACTATCCCTTGGGTAAAGGCATTTCTGTCATATGATTTATGGAACTTGGACTCCTTGTATTCCGATTACCTCTTGAACGTTTCGAAACTAAGACATCTGTATTCTTCCAGCACCGCGACGACCCCATTTTTTTCCTTTGAAAATGAGCTGCAGTACTTGCTATTTGGAATCACACAGGACATGTCCCAAGCATAGCACTTTTCTCCTTTGACTTCGGTCAGTAGATCTCATTTTGTTGCAACTCTTTGAAGGGCAATCGTGTTGTTAACAATGTGTGCGTTTCATATCATTTCATTAAATTTAATTCTTGAAAATTTATGAATCAAACTAAAAAACCAAACATTATTGATCTATATAATGCATTACATTCTGTATAAACCTCAACATTGTTAAGTCACATGTTTATTATGTATTTGTTACAAATAGATTAACAGGGAAAAATGTTTGTCAAATATATGTTACAGTGAAAACCATTATTTCCAATACCTTACATAAGTAAATGATTTGTATTGCTATACTTAACTTACTAACTTAATTCTTAAAACGGGGGATTTGTATTGCTATACTTAACTTACTAACTAAATTCTTAAAACGGGTGATTTTTATTGCTATACTTAACTTACTAACTAAATTCTTAAAACGATGGATTTGTATTGCTATACTTAACTTACTAACTAAATTCTTAAAACGGGTGATTTGTATTGCTATACTTAACTTACTAACTAAATTCTTAAAACGGGTGATTTTCAATTCAACAATTTTGATCATGATTCATTAACTATTGATAAAATATAAAAAGTATAAAAAAAACGATTCTTTAAAATCCCTGTCTTAAGTTATGAACCTAAATAAATAAGGGAAACAAGCGAAAAACAACTTCTTCCTATCCAAGTGGATTAAAGCACAAAACGTTATTTGTAGAATTATTATTACTTTAATTTGTTTATCAAAGTTAAACGATTCTCTAAACAATTTTGTACCCAACTGATGCTATTTTACGTTATTTTGTTTCTATAAAAATGAGAATGTGAAAAAAATGTATTATCAAAATAAATTATAATTCTATTTTCTTCTTTGTTTGCACAGATAAAACTGTTAACGTTGCTAAAATGTTATTTTGCAAAAAAAAAGTGTACGAGATAAAATCCGCAAAAAAAATGTTAAAACAGTAATTTCATATTTTCCACTGGGCTCCCAACTTATTTTTTCTCCAAATTTGATTCAAAATCCGAATGGTACGACTGTAAATTAAGAAGCTGTGAGGGTAATTATAAAGTTATTTAACTTGTTGGTTGAAAAGATTATATCACAATTTGCGAACATAACACGCTTTCGGGGAAAATACTAACGATATTTTCTGAGTGGGGAAATTCTTTTTAAATTATATTCCTCTTGAATTGGAAACATTTTTAATATTTTTTGTATATTCCGAAAATAGGACAATTTTTATGGAGGAAATTCTTATTATTATGTTTGATACCGCTGTGAAAAAAAGCATTCAAATAAAAAATGTGACTCAGATTTTTTTTAACAGTATCCTTAACGATAAATTTAAATCAAATAATATTACACAAAAATAAATAAATTTGAAATGAAAACAGCAGTCAAAATAAACTTTTAAATGTATCACATATGAAAAATTAAAATCAATAACAAAATTGAATAAACTTGAACACACAATCGAAATAGAAAAACATTTATGTACAAAACATAAAAAAATAGTGCTTGTCACCAAAAATTTGCTTTAAAATCATCATATTTAATGAAAAGCATTACGAAAATCAATATTAAGAAATCTTAAATATTCCTGATTGATTCCATGTTATATGACTTACGGTAAGCCCAGAAAGATCGACTCATCTTGAGTAGAAATATAAAGAAATTAAACGGAATGAAGAATGAATCAGTTTGAAGTATACATTCGATTAGCTTACATTTTTTTCAAACATAAGCTAAATAAGCGCATGATTTTCGTCCTCATATGCTCATTATTTCTTTTAATATTGGGCAATTCATTTAACTTTCTAAATACTTAAGTACTATAAATGTAATATTTATAACTACAGGGTGTCGCAAAAAAATGAATCCACAAAGTATAAAAAAATACATTTATGTATAGTTTATTGTGAACGTTGAAAGGCAATTGTAAGCTAAAAAATACAGACTTTATGATCATTAAAATTATGGATTTATTTGTTTGCGACATCCAGTATATGTAATATTTTTCAGAAAAAAATAAGTTTAACGATTTTATTTCGGTTAATACTCAAATTATTCACTTTGGGGCACTATGAGTTATTCACCTTTTTGGTGGTGATACAACTCATTTTGTAAAGTGACATAAAATATATCTGGTGAAAAATTGTTTCCGCAAACGAAATAAATTTTCATCTCACCAAATTTACAATGATTTTTTAATTCACACTTTTAACTTTTTATGTCCTCTTAATATACGAGTATAATATATTTTAAAAACTATGAACCCCGATGAAAAATGCATTCACAAGGTGGTGACAAATATTTCAGAACGTGCAATACGTTTAAAATGTCAACTGAATCTTATAAGCCCGCGTTGTTACACATGCAATATGCAGTAAGAATTCCAGTGCAATACAGAAACCCGACAAAAATGTTTCCAATTGTTCCAGGGAAAATTTTATTTATATTTATTGTGTCATTCGTGGCAGGGAGCATTTTGACTCTTTGTTGTTTGGCGCATTCAGTGCAATGGAAACACTCTCACCGGTATTTTTATTCAAATTTTTATGTTTTCTATTTATTGTATAGCCATGTTACCCCTTTTCTGTGAACAATAAAATATCGAAACTTGTTTCACAAAAAAACTTTTGGCATAAAATAAAAGGTGTAATAAAAGTGTAACAAAACAGCTATTGTTGTTTTTTGTTAAATTCAAGAAAATATACAAATATTTATATTTGACTGTGGAAAGCCAATATTTTTTTAATATTGTTTCTTGATTTTTTCATATAAATGCCCTTGAATCTTTATTGTACATAAAGGTAAATTTAATAAAAAAATTAAAAGTAAATGCCCGTTTAATAGAAAAACATCATGTCCAAAATAAAATCTGAAATATTTATTGTGAAAAAAAAGTATTTTTTCAATAATATTTTTCAACACAATATGTTATATTGTAATAAAAAACGTTGCATCATAGTAAAATACTCGTTGTTTGGGTTTTTTTCGTAAACTTAAAAGGGATAAATTTGAACAAGAATTACGAGGTATAAAACACGATAATGTAGGCAGCTTTTAAATATAAGAGCCCATTTATCTTCCTTTAAGACATCAAATTTATCATGTATGCACATTTTACGTAAAAGCTCTTGGAGTCCTTTACATATAAATCTTTAGTTAAGCTTTTAAGGAAAATTTATTATAAATCAACTCACTAATTCTCCATTAACTTAACTGGATATACACAATAACTAATGCACAGCATATATGAAGTAACATTTACATAATTCAAAGATTTCTTGTTCAACTTTTATCGCATTACATTTTTCTGAAGTTAAACATTATTTGAAATCATTAAATCAACATATATTCTATTGATTTTTTTTATACTTTCATTATATACAGCACGACATGTTGAATCGATTGTTTTTTTTTTAATATTCTATCATTTGATTTCATAAAAATATAATATTGCAAATTTTCGTTTGTTATAAGAAATTTCATCAAAAAAATTTAATTTAAAAACTATGATTTTCAAATAAAAAATGTGTTGTGCATATTAGTTGATTAGCAAGTATTGTCTCTGTTTTGTCTTCAGATGGCTAGGAGTTATCATTTCTAAATTATGAAAAAAAATCAATAATTATTTCCTAATTTATAATCAATAATTAGCTCTCTTGTTTATTTTCTCAGGTTTTAATTGGAATTCCGCATTCAACTACTTAACTTTAGGTGACAAAATATTGTTTCCTTTTTAAATAAGATTTATATTATAACAAATTTATTATATTTATTTCTTAAATCTAAAGATTTTTTCTACTTCATTAAACTCTCTCTTAAGGCAAAATCCATTTTCAACGGAGTTGACTGTTTTTAAGTTTGAAAAAAATATCAAATTAGTACAGAATGCTGAATAACTTTGTTATTTTGGTTTGACGTGGCTTTTCTAAATTTGAACGTTTAAATACATGTTCATATTCCATGCCTAACTTTGACCTGAAATAGGATTGCGACCTCTTGCATTTAAATTTCTAATCAGAAATAACCTGACACCACGATTATGAAGCACAGCATGAAATTGGAAGCATGATTCACTGAACATAATGCAAAACACCCTGTACTCATATAAGGTCATTTTTCTATAATCGCAGTACTTTCAAAGGAATGCACGGTGTTTTGAGGATAACGTGTCTGTATTTAAGTATTTTTTTTTTAATAAAAAAATCAATAACACAAACATTTGCCAAAAGCTTTACCTAGATATATATACAAATGTATACATATATTAAGAACTAATCAAATTTATATAATACTATAGACTAACTTAATTATAATTTTCTACATGTCATTCTATTTACAATAATCTTAATATTTTTTTAGAAATAGTTAACACCTACATGCTACGTATAACTAGATAACATTCTTTACTACTAATTATTTAGCACGTTCATGTCCATTCGTTCAGGCTACTGTTAATTGTGGTTTTTTGAGATGATCGGTACTTAAAGCGAAATATTACAGGATAATCAAAGAAAGTGCGCCTGCTTGCTCACTAATGGAGATTTGATTGGTCTAATAATGATTGATTATAATCAACAGCCAATCAAACAACGGAGGGAGAGTCGGTCGGATAGGTTAAGCCCAGTTCCCATTGAGAACTAATCACAATTTATTCGTGTACCAAATTTGTTATTTTAAAATATTTTTTGCTCTTTTAGTATTTTAATAACGTGCTAACGCGTTCAAATATTTAATAATAAATTACTTGATTATTCCACTAATTACGAGTACATTACAAGTGCTTCTACATTCCTAAAAAGAAACTCGGATACAAGTTAAAAACACGTGAAGCGGGGATTTGTGTCATTGGTGAAATAACATAATTTAGTGGTAACATATTATTGTACGGAGGTCCACAAAGCTTAAGCCGAAACCTTTGATAAACTCGGGTTCCTTTGAAAACATTGTAATTTTTAAGTAAACAATAAAACCTGTTTACTTGCAATTTAAAAACAGTTTGAAAAGAAAAAAGGTTTTGTTGAAATTTTTCTCAAACGTTAAATTAGTATGTGTACTATTTTTATTTTATAGCCATCTCAATCCATCATTTTGATTAACTTTATGAATAAATAAATGGGGTCGACTCACTTGAGTTGTTAAAAAAATAAACAGTAACCAACGATTGTGAAAGTTCGTCTGTCGGAAGTTTAATTATCACAATTCCTTTACAACGCGCCTCATTATTTTTCCGACGATAATTGACAGCTGAATGCTAATGGTCTCTTAAATTTTAACATTTTTCTCTAGCAGACTGAATTGTGATAAAATTCCGTTAATAAATTTTAGAATTCTTTAGAACTATTAGAAAAGTTTCGTGAAAATTGACATTATTATTTTTTTCAATGTAATATTGTTGAAACATGGGCAATAAAAGCTCGAGAAAGAGAAAGAATCAATTGCTTTGAGGTGTGGTGTTGACGTCGAATAATGAGATTCTCATATTCCGCCAGAACAACGAATATATCCGTACAGGAGTAAAAGCTGACGGTGTGACTATCCTCAATATGCTTATAGCAAATCCTGGATTTGTTCTGGTACATGTCCAGACGTGAGCTAGATAACCCTAAAAAGTTATAGTCATAGGAAGTGTGCTAGAAAGCAGAAGTAGAAGCAGAGTGTCAGCAGTTTTTTTATTCATTTATTAAAAAAACACTCACATATACATGTGAAACTTAGAACGAAAACTTAAAAGATATGTGTCGAGTATTTAACAATTAAAAAAGAAAAATTAATTTGTCAAAACATGTAACTCCCATCTAAGAGGGCTCAATTACTTTTTTATTTAATATTTTCTGAAATGTCGAATGTGTCAATAATATCCGAGACCCGATTCAAAAGCATCATCCCGTAGAAAAAAATATCACTTAGAAAAATAGTTCTACTTATTGTTAAGATGGAAAGATCAGGTGAAAGAATTGACTGGGGAAGCCTGCACATTACCATGGCAAACGACCGAAATGAGTGAATATATGTCATATCAACCTGTACCACCAACATCACATAGATCATCACCTTAATGATTAACGACAGGACTTTTGTTGCTGAAAACATGGCTTGTCAATATTAGATTGTTCTTATATTTAATTATGGAAAAACTTTGCTTTTAAATTGTGAACAAGCATTCCCTTTAAGAGTTGATTATTTTCTTACAGGTGCCGTTCCAAGGAAGAAAATTTGGTGAAAGTCCATGAAGGTAAATATGTTTTTCCATTTGAGAATTATTAAAAAGTTTAAATTATGAAATGAGATGAGAATAAAGCAAAGTATTAATTTATCTTTTCTTTGAGAAATAACCAAAAGGAAAATGTGCCAGAATTTGCGAGTAGATCCCTTTTTGAAATTCCAAGGATATATTTAACATTCACTTTTGTAGCATTTAAAAGATTAAGTGTTCTTGATACGAGTGAATTATTTGTTAAGCATTTGCTTCGTGAATTTTATTTAATTTTAATTTAATTCTAATGGGCAAATATTTATTTTCATAAGTAAGTAAACGTGACTATAATTTTGAACAAATGGGTTAGTTTAAAAAAATTTACACAAATGTGTTATTGACTCTTGGTCATAAAACTAAATTCAGTCGTATGATACCCTTCAAGTCATCTTAATTGGTAATTCGAATATTTAAAAATGTGTCCGGGAGACACGGTTGTCTCCAGTCTTATTAATCAAGCCACCGCGTTAATAACCACTTAAATAGGAATGAGACTCGCTGTTCTTCATCGTTATACTACCCCGCACATAGGCAACAACATTGCACACTTCTAGTGCGTGTGATTATTATTACCAGATGAACGTTTTTACCATACTGGGGGAACCCTTAGTTTTTTTTTCAGGGGTCACCGAGAATCAAACCCAAAACCTTCTGATGCGTATTAATTATCTAACCAACTAAGACACGCGTATCGTCAAACTTAATGTTATCATCAATTAATTACATCAATGAACGTATGTACGAGTACACAAAAAGATCGATTCTAGATTTTATCTGTTTTGAGATATTTCAGGAAATATGAAATCGCTTTATGGTATATGAGCTTGTGTGAATATTTAGTTGGAAGTCGGCTCTGAATTTCAAATTTTCCCTTGATATTTTGATCCATTTGGGATTAACATTCTTTTTCAATATGAAAAATTGCTTTAGTTGGTTGGATATTTTTTGCATATTTTCTGTCCAAATTATATTGGGTAAACATTCATGTAGAAATGAAACCGTTAAAATAGACGCTATTTAGTCGTTTCAAGGAAATAGTATTAGACAATAGACATGGAGAAATTCTAAATATAAAGACACTAGATATATGAAAAGATCAGAACAAAAAGAATATCGTATATTATCATGAAAATTAAAAAAGATACGAAAAGTTATTAATTTTAACTCCCGTGTCCTAATTGGTAAGATACCTGTCTTCCAGCCTGAGGGTTGCAGGTTTTATTCCCGCTGATGCCCATTTTTTTTAAATATCCCAGTCTGTATTTTACATAATGCTTCTTTTGAATATTTTTATTGGTTAAAAGAAATTGCCACATGGCAATAAACCCACCAAATTGTACTATATACAACGAAACTGTAATAAAATACTATTTAGAAAGAACGTATTCATTTTAGATCTTTAATTGTTTCGAGGAGAAATCAAATTCAAAATTGCTTTGAGTCTCTTTTATTTAATGTCCCAGAGCTGAAACACTGTATGATTGATTTAAATACAAATATTTGACATTAATATTCAGAACACTTTAGTGTATGTAGGTAAATGTGTAGAAACATTTAAGAATATGGCCATATAAGCAGTTGGCCTGTTAAAGTATTATGTTTATGAGATACTCAAAATACAATACTTTCCACATTATTTAAGACGATGGTTTCTTAAATGCCACGCTTCCGAAAAACTTATTTACGCAATTTCGTGTAACCTTTTCGCATAAGGAAAAACGGCCCGATGTAATAACCATACTTTTCCATAAATGGCAGTGATAACGACCTATACAATATTATAATAGCACCTTTTGAAATTGGGCTCCACACTGGATATGAAATGAAACAAACCCCATGAAATAAATGTTATCCTTTTGTTATTTTAAAACAACTCGAAGAATGGTGTAACATATAGTAAATATGATATTGTTTAATATTTATTACGCTAAAACAACAAAATTTTGACTGGTTTTTATAAATAATATATATCTTTGAATATTAAGAGGGGACACTTCATATGTTTTACAAAAAAATGTATTTCCATACTTTATTTTCAAAGTGTACATTGTATAACAAAGGCTTGAATAGTATTTTTTTTTAAATAAATATGTTTTTTCCTTAGAACATACGTTATTCTCCTTTTGTACACGTAAGTTATTTTTATTTTCGTGACCCCTTTGATATTTCCCCGCAACCTCTCTGGGGGTCGCGATCCACAGTATGAGAAAATATGATTTAACGTAATCAAGTATGCAGATTTTAGTGTAATACGAGTATTTTCAGGGAATCAAATATTCCATCTACTGCCGTTGTATTCAAACGTCCTGTTAAAATAAAAGTGGTGTGTATTTAGTTATACGATATTTTAGCATACTTTTAGGTTATGCAATCCCTATAACTTAACCGATGTGAAATTTAAAAAAAAAACAAATGTAAAAAAGTTGATGTGAAATTTAAAAAAAAAACAAATGTCTGAGAAAAATATTCAAATTTATTTCCATTAAAAAATAAACGGTTAACCAGTTCCAAACATACAGAGAATTTTCATCCGATTACACTTTAGTGACCGACATTTGCCTCCCCATTATGAATTCAGTGGTACGTATTAAAATATTTGACCCTTTAGATTTACTGATCTGTTAATCCGAACTAATTAAGACCATTCGTTATGAATGAAACATGATTTTTGGAGATAATTCTCGATCCATTAGGAGTAGAGAAATTACAATATCTAAAATGCTAATGACACGAACAATCTCGATAATCCAAAAAAACCGCAACATTTACATATTTCCATTCACACAACTTTAATATGAGATTAATTTTTAATTGTTCATTTTCAAGGAGAGGCCATGGCTGATAAATTAAAGAACAAAGAGCTTTTTTGTATTCCAGATATCAACTAATAATGCACTACATGATAATTTTTCCCAGAAAAAAATCTTCACCATCTTTAATGTGAAAGGCTCGTCATGTCTACAATCTGAAGTCATATAACATATTATTTAAAGTTAAATCATTAACACAGTGGAGGTTTTAAGACGGTGTATTTTTTTTAATTAAACACTATTTTTCCACTTTATACAATGGTATAACCCTACTGGTTTCAAGGTTTTGACCTCATCATCAGGGTAGTCTTGTTTATGATCCCCTGATGTTGAGGTGAAAACCTTGAAACCGGTCGAGTTAGACCATCATATAAACTGGAATAAACAGTGTTTAACTAAAAAAATAACAATCTGAAGTAATGTAACCCGGACAATACTCGACCTTTGCATCATATGATATTGACTATTGGTGTGTCTACACCTAAGAAACATTTTTAAATAAACCCTTAAGATTTTTTATGCGATAATAAGATTTCAACATTCTGGTCGGAAAGGCTACAATTTTTCGATATTTCAATGATCTTCATTCCAATTGCATAATAAAAAGTACAAAATTACAAAATTTCAATTGAGAACTAACGGCTCTAGCAAATGTCTAGCTCGTGCGAGTCCGATCCTGACTGGAGTCCCTTGTTTTTTTTTTTTGAGTCTCATCAGAAATTGAATCCAAATCCCCGGGTAGAATACCAGTGTTTTACCAAGCTACGGGGGGTGTTAAAATTTGAAGACAGTTAACCGAATTTCTTGCAAGTGCCGTCGATTCTCAAGCTGACAATCATTCTCTTTTGTAAGGGACTACCTGTCAGGTAACTTGAATAGAGGTTCAATTAACTAAGGTTTCATTCAAACTCATCAATATTTCAATTTAAGGCTAAATAATACGCTCGCTTTCAGTAAATATAATATCCTGAAATACCGATAAATTTTGAGAGGAAAGCTAGCTGACCCCTTACATATTAAGAAAATTCTTTATTACTTGCTCAAATACCTTTCCTGAAGACGTGTCACATTTTTCGATTTTATTGCAACCCATGCGTGGGTGTTGGTTTTTATTTGAAAATTTATAGGAATTCAGCTTCTCCTTTTTAAAAAATATGTGAATATATATGAGAACCATTTTTTGTCGACAGTTGAATTACGAGTACAACCATATTCATAATTTTTTCATTGAAATTTTAAGTTTTTCTACTTCCACTCTAAGATTTTTTTAAGCATGTGATTTCCTTCATGTATTCATAGCCTAACATCCTTCGAGTTAGGCTATGAAAAATATAAGACATTTTATGAATAAAAATACGCAAAAGCCTTTATAATATTATGTAAACGATAAATGAAAGGGAGTAGAAAAAAAGGTTTATTTTCGGGAACAATTTATTCAAAATGATTTTTTTTCCTAGGCCAACCACTTAGTCGCACACTATTCATTTCATACATCCATATTTGTTTGTAAATCTTTAAAAACTAAATTATTTAAAAAAACTTAATGAAAAAGCAATCAGGTAATAAATGCAGTCACAGTGCAATGTTTAATATGTTTTTAGAGTTGTTACCGTTTTGAGTTAGCTTAAATAATTTCAAAAGCATTACAGCATTCATTCGTTGACCATCATTTAAGCCAACTCATTACGGAAAAAATTATGTTTTTTTTAAACTAGTGGTAAACAGTCGTGAAAATTCCCGAATATATTTCATAAAATAACTTAGTTCTTCATATAAAGAAATGAAATAAGCCTTCGTATTACAAAACATGGATTTAATGTAAATATCATAAAGCACGAGCTTGAATAACAATGTTGATTAAAACGTGTGTAACAGAATGAAATTAAAGCAACGCTCTCAAATATTTGGCCTTTAATCTGGTTTTAACATTTACAAAGCAAAAGGTTTAAACCATTTTATTAAATGTCAAAGTATTTTGAAAATCGCAATAATTTTTATGTTTGTGTTCATACATGCTTACTGACGTGAAACGCCAAATTTTCCTGACACGACATATGACTTTCGCTTCTTCCACATCAATAAATATAATCAAAGCTCCTTCGGTTTTACTGACTTTTATCTTTTCTCCTTTCAATATTTCATTCACTTGGTCAAACCAACTTTTCTTCTTTCTTCACATTCACAGTTTATTATGTCAGACTTTCATCACTGATTTATTCAACGTACCCAAACCATGTAAGAGTAGTATTTTTATTCATCTTATTACATCAGTCACTATAGTTCGGAAAATCTAGGATGAGTCCTGTGACAGCTCACAAATTTGCCCCAATACAACCTTGTAACGATGTTCAGTAATTTTAATGATTTTATCAACTTCAATATAAGCCTCAATTCTAATAAATGGCAAGTTATTTAGGTAAATACATTACATTAGGTTGTATTGGGGCAAATTTATGAGCTGTCACAGGACTCATCCTAGAATTTCCGAACTATAGATCACATTTATCTTTAATCACTTAATTCTGGATTCTATCATAAATTGTCATGAGACACATTCTCAGTGCACGCATTTATGTGTTTATTTCATACTAAAAAGTAATGTAATTAGAGTTTTTTAAAAACATTGTTCGGTCAACATGTGAGATCATGTTCGTTAACCGTTCACATTTTATTTTAAGAAAATATTTTATATTCGTTTGCATATTTATTTATTTTTTACACTTTAATTTATATTTTGTATTAACTTCTTTATTACCGATCCAATTTTAAAGAATACAAAATATAACTAAAATTCAGAATGTGCGTAAAAAAGAAATGCAAATATTGAAAAATATAGTATAAATATCGAAAGACTAACATTATTTATTTATATTTGCGGTTAAAAAGAGGTCCATACATAACTCTGGACTCAGAACCATGCGCTGTTCAAAAGGCAATAGACCAGATCCAGACACGGAAAAACCCTTAACCATATGCTGTTCAAGATTTTTTTATTTTTTTAAAACAACATAATATTATATTATTGTACTTCATAAGCAGATTTCAATTAATATGCACATATATTCCAAAATGTATTATTTCTCTTTATTTATTGATTAAAAATATATTTTATATAAATGAAAGCATCTTCCCAATAATACAAAATGAAACATTGATTAAGGAATAATAATCAATAAATAATATGGCGAAATAAAAAGATTGAACTACCTGTATACTCGTATACAGACAATAATAAAAAATGATACATATTATCTGTCAACAATTAAATGAGGTACGAGTACATCAATGTTATTATATTTCTTTTTGAGTATTTATTTCAAATATTTGTAATTTGTTTTATCAAACACTGTTTATTTCACTTTTGTGCTTCCCTGATGATGAGGTGAAAGCCTTGAAACCGGTAGGGTTATACCGTTACAAAAAAGTGGAATAAACAGTGTTTGATAAAATAAATTACAATGTCCTTAAACCTCCACAATGTTATTTAAATATTATTAAATTTTCCCTTTAATATTTTTGAACCAGGAATATCGAAAACCAATGTGTTCGTTTGTATCGTATTTCAAAACACGTCAGAATTTTATAAAAAAAATTATTTATGATCTCAAGCATTTCTTACCTTAAACAGGGATAAAAATAAAGCTTTAGTTTAAATAAACATTTCTTAATCCTCAAAAACCTTATTTTGCCTTGGAATTTCTTCTTGCTTTCGAACAACAATTACTTTACTCGTATTAACCAAGCAGTCTACTACCTACTCGTATATTGAACTATGATCAAATATTTAATTAAAAAATCAATTTAACAAGATATCCGAGGTCTAGTTGGTAAGATGTCTGTATTGGGGTTGTGAGTTTATTTCCCGTTGTCACCCTGTTTTTTTTAAAAGGGTCCCAGCTGTTTAAGAGTTTTTAACACTATTCTGGCTGGTTGGAAACTATTTCCACATGGTAAACATAAACCTTCCAGGTTCTACTGTGTACAAGTGTAATAAAATACAATACAACACATAAATAGTTGTCACTCCATTAAAACGTTCAAATGAAACGGTAAAACGAGTTTTTACGTATTGTTCATAATTTGAATCCGTTTTCTATATAGTCTACTACTTGTATGTATCAGTAACGAACGATTTGCCTTTTAAAATTGGTTTTTCCAATTGAAGACTTCTCGCACCGGAAAACTTTATGGTAATTTTCTTCGGTATTTCCTTTGTTTCTCACGTTGGGCGGCGTTTCCACATAACACACGTGTCACATACACGATTTGCTGTGTGATTGATGTGCTCTGAGAGCAAAAAGGCGAGAAATATTCTATTATTACAATCGCAACGACAGAAAACGAACATCACAGAGATGGGTGTATATCGGTACTACGTAGATAAAAAACAGAGAAATTAACTTTTGCTGAATGAAAATTGAAAAAAATCCTCTCAATGCATTTATATTTCTTGAAGAATTCTCATTTAAGAAAAAAATATGTTTAAACTTATATGAAAAAAATGTACAGTCACTTCAAAATCATTTTATGATTATTTGTTAATAATTGATCGTTGTCACGAAAATTTTTTGCTGATAACGAAATTTGTTGCTGAATTACGATTTTATGACACGAATCAGATTTTATGCGGCAATTATCATGAAATCGAATGTAAAAATTTATGTTTGTCAATTTAAAAATACGAAACGAAACGCGATAAGTCACCATATTTGATTTATTTAACTTGACCACGTGCTTCAGTTTTTGGGTAGAGTGTATTTATTTATTTTTCAAATATTATTAAATTTTCATTTTAATATTTTTGAACCCGAAATATATATAAGAATAAAAAACCTATAAGCCTCATTTATGGTGTATGTTATTTGCATTAAAAACTATTCGATTTCTACAACTCGGCGTTGTAGAATTCTAATAATTCTACAACTCCGCGTTTTTAATGCAATTAAACAATTCGCAAAAATAATCACAATTTTTTTAAATTTTCTTTCTTTTGTAGATATTTTTTTCTAATATTAAATACGAAAACTCGTGGACTTTATACCGAAGTGCCCCGTCGTTCCTCAATACCTTAGC
>OX463840.1:27410444-27507944 GCA_949825065.1 Odontocerum albicorne
GTAGTCATTTTATTATAATAATTAAAAAAGGACAAAAGTTTGGATTTCGATTTTTCTCTTGAAAATATTTCTGTTTATTTGGTAGAGATTGTCGTATAGTAATAAATCCGCCAGGTATACAACGAAAGTCAAACAACATTCTGTGACTGACATTTAAAAACAAGAGTTGAAAAGAAAGATTTTAATTTTACTTTGTTATATCCCTAATTCAAACTTTGTAATCGCTACTCGTGTTTCCACCTCCTGTCTCGAGGTTCTCCAGTCAGGTGGGCTTATTTTGTTTGTTGAGAAAGTGAAGTTTGATTGGTGTCATGTTACAATACAGGTGTACGCTCTGTCGGACCATGTAAGCAAGAAAACATCTTTATGCATTTTAGATGACATCTGTGTGTATTTAATGAGCGCATTTTTAATGAAAATGTCTCCATACATTGAAATATTAGACATTTAAGTAAATTATCTTTCCCCAAGGACAGCTCATCCTCGAGGGTGGTTGGTTTCACCCCCCAATACCCTTAAATAAACGATTGCAACATTCATATATCACCTTGGAGCTCAAATGGTAACGGTTAGAAGGACGTGAAACACCAGGCTTTGAAACGATCTGGATGGAAGCGTTTTATGATATTCTTGTGTTTATATTGAAGCGTATATGGTTATATTTTTCGATTAGGCACCTTACAATCGAATACATTGTAGAAGGATGTATTTAAAAGTAATCAATTGGATGTATTTAAAAAATATTCGATTTAAATATATTTATTAATGTAACACTTCATTATATAACAATCTAGCGGGCTTATTGCGAGGGTGGCAATCTCTTCGAACCAACCAGACAAAGTAATTATAGGAAGTTATTTTGTTTCAAAATTATATTAATTGGTACAACATTCATGAACATTCCCACTACAATAAAAGTCAGAAATCATTCATGAAAAAAAAAATTAAAAGGGTGCTGGTAAGGGCAATCTGGAATAAAACATATAACATTAATGTTGGTAAGGGCAATCTGGAATAAAATATATAACATTAATGACTTTTAATTCATGGTTCTTTAAACATATCAATGACGAAGTGAGATTAACGCTAGTTGGGAACTGGTTTCAGAGTGTCACATGTCATCGGTTTTGAGATATTTAAGGAAAATATAAGAACACTTTATACTCATATGGTCTTACATATATGGAATATTTTTTATGATTAATTTTAACTTGACATACCTTTTAAATGACTTGGTATTTTTAAACATAAAGTATTACTATGTTCAATTTATTTTTCAAATAAAATAAACCAAAATGTTTTGTAGTTTGAAATGACTAAATACGAGTATATGATTATCAGTAAGGGGAATCAATAACGAGACGCGTCGTTGAGAGGAGTAAGTTACGGGATAAGATAGTGCATAAATACAAGTATTTGCGATGCTGGCCTAATGATCAATGAGATGGCTAGAACTATTTTTACAAAATGAAAAATATTCTCCGTAATAGGAATTTCAACTCAAGTTAATAATCCGCATTCTTCGATATTACATCTTTTCAGTACTTATTTATGGCGTAGAGAGTTGGACATTCACTCAAGCTACCACAAAAATAATAGAAGTATTTGAAATGTAGTGTTACAGGAGAATGTCAAAAATTCTTGGGTTGATAAAGTGAGCAACGAAGAGGTCCTTAGATGCATGAAAAAAGACAAATAAGTACTCACCTCTATTTAGAGAAAAATATGAATTACTTTGGGCATTTCATGATTGGAATCAAATATCAAATCATCCAAGTCATATTGCAGGGGAAGATACAAGCGAAACGAAGTGTAGGAAGAAGAAGGAACTCCAAGCTGAAGAACCTAAGACAGTGGTTCTACTGTATTACGGCCATTGTTCCGAGCAACTTCAGACAAGATTTAAATATCCATGATGATTACGAAAACTCTATATCTAGAGAGGAATTTTAGGAAAAAGTATGTAGGATAATTTTTTTGACAATAAATGATGATATTTTGTTAAATTAATGAGCGTAATACCAACGCTTCTTGGATCCATGTAACTATTAAAGAGCTTTGCAAGTATTTGTGTGGGGAAACTTCTAAATGCCGACACAAAACTTTAAATATTATAAATGAAAGTGTAAAAGAGTTAATAGCGCGGAACCACACGATAATCGAACAATTCCAGACTGTGCAGATATCTACGAACTTTAATTTAATTCTACAATTATAGAGGAGACAAAAATCTTAATTCCACAATTATAGAGAAGACAAAAATCTTAATTACTACAATTATAGAGAAAGTTTAAACATTGTAAAAACTCTATAATCAGCATCTGTTATAAAGGTTATTCATAAAAGTTAGTTTTTGGTAGGTATGCAATTGATTATTTTTTACTATATTTAACGCTTTTACTAGTTTTAAATGTTTTTTTCGTAGTTGTTAGCGTATTGAGCTAACTTATGTTAAATGATTATCAACATTTAGAAGGCGTTGCTGTCTGTAAAAAAAACGCTATCGAATATGCCATCGCTCTTAGAATAAAAACTGCAACGCCTTGGAAACGTTGGCATTCATTTAAGCCAACTCAATATGGCAACAACTTCGAAAATCATTTCAAACTAGTGGAAAATAGTCGTGAAAATCTACAAATAATTCAATAAATGAATTTTAGTTATAAAATATACGTATTTTGTATGCCTCCTGCGTTATTGAAATGCATTATAGATCACATTATTTATAGTCTTGTTTGTGCTCTCCTGATGATGAGGTGAAAGCCTTGAAACCGGTAGGGTTATACCGTTACAAAAAGTAAAATAAACAGTGTTTGATAAAACAAATTACAATGCATTATAGATCGTTATGACAACCTTCATGGTTTAGTTGGTAAGACGCTTGGCTTCCACCCGAGAGTTACGGGTTCGATTCCCGATTTGCCGAAAAAAAAATTTAAAAGTGTTCTCTTGTCTTGTTAAAGTTAATTCGTCTGGTTGTAATGCTCGCACTTTAGACATGTGTGTATGGTTACCTCTTCAAGTGTTGTAATATTTCCAACACATACAATGTATTAGAAATATGACGATCTGCATGACCTAGTGAAGACCTCCATAGCCTAGTGACGACTTTCGTGGCTTAGTCACGACCTCAGTGGCCTAGTTAGAAAGACGTCTGTCACCCAACCTGGAGGTTGTGGATTCAAATCCCGCTGGAACCAAGATTTTTTAAAATGATTCTAGTTTGGTTTTCACTGAATATCTTTTAACATATTTCTGGTTGGTTGAAAGAGATATCCTTATGGCAATAATCCCGCTTACTGTATACAACGAAAGTATAATACAATACAACTACGAGTTCTGGCCCTACTCCAGTGGTTTCAAGCCCGAAGGTTCGATTAACGGAACCATAGATAATGTTGCCAATCTGTCCGCATCGCCAATCTGGATATGTTGAGCAGTACCATATGAAATAATGAATAGATCGTTGTTCAGTTGCAACCATAAATTGCATATTGTAAGAAAGCCTAATAAAGTGGAAATTTATCTGTAAGGGATGGAAAAATATGAATCTTTGAATATAATGATCATTAGCGTCGAGAACTATAAACGACGGTGATAAAGCGATAGAAATCTTAAAGGAGGTTATTTATTCAAGATGAATCGGGCTCTCAAACAACGCCTCGCCACGCCACGCCACACCGCTGCCGCCTGACTGAGGTGTGAGCCCGTCGAGTCGAGTTGAAGGTTTAATTAGTTAGTGTTACGTGAAGTATGGCGAGCTTTGTGAGGGAAATAACTAATTAATTTGTTTATCGTGACGTCACAGGCATGATCGCCTCGCCGATTGAGTGGCTGATACGAGAGATCTGGAACATAATTATAATATTATAGGCAAACGACGGTTCTGTATCGAAGTTTGATGATTTTATTACAGAGGATTTAGTAAATCAAAGTTCTTTGTACATGTATGTATAATTTGACAAGTATTAGTAAAATTAAAAAAAAACTTTTACTTATCTCAAACATTCTGTCATGTTTAGTTTGGTGGATATTTTCAATCTAGTTATTGTTGAATCCAAGAAAATAGTTTTCCAGCATTTCCTTTATACATACTCGATACTCGTAATATCTTGACTGGGGGATTGTTATTATATTGATTATAAATCAACTTATATATATTTTGTCTGTAGTTTGTCATATAATCTCCCCTGGAGAGAGATTCTACTTTATACTTTTAAAATTGTATTTCGTAGTCTTGTATTGTTAACTACTTTTGTTGTGCATTGGTTTGTTTAAGCGTCATATTTTAAAAATTAAATATATTACAAATTGTAAGATTTTTGGAGGATGTTAATACGTTATCTATCTTTATTTCATTTTTATGTTTCAGTATAATATGTAATTTCACTTAAGTGTAGTTTATTGTATTAATAAATATATAAATATACACGCAGTTAATGAAGGACCGGTGGACGGCGGATATCGGAAATTTTCCGATGGGTCGAAATATAAAAAAAAAATATTCGTTTAAAAATATCGTCCATAAAACAAAACACACTTAATTTAATCATTCCTCCACAGGTAAGAGGGAAATCATGCAGACGCCAATGAAATTTAGTCTAGTATTTTACTTGTTTGAGAAATAATACAGCTTTTTAAAATAATACCAATATACGAGGAATTAAAAAAAAAGTCAATTATATTATTTCTTTACAATAATTTTGACTAGATTTAAGTGTGTGGGCAAGGAAAGGGAAGGATTCAGTGAAAGCATTGAAAGAAATTGCTTTAAAGCAATACATTCACCAGATGTATTTATATGAATGTGTTAAAATAAATAAATATATAAGTAATACTTATGTCTAGGCGCTGCTGTCTTCAGAGCGAACAGAAGGAGGTGTCGAAAATGCTCACTTTCGTCCACTTGCCATTCCATTTTGAAGGCTTGTAATAAAATAAAATAATATATGTAACGTAAAAGCCAACACAATATCTTGTAGAGCAGAAAATTTTCTTTCAAATGACCTATAGAACGGAGTTTTTAGATTTTTTTTAGAAAATAGAAAACTAATAGCTACGGTTGCGAGAAAACTGGACTAGAATGAAGAAAAATCTGCACGGCATGTTTCTTTTGTACATTGAAAAAGTATTACTTGAATTCGATATATACGTGTAAGCATGTTTTTAGCTTATAAATATTGGTTAACCCTTTCGTTAAAACAGCATTCAGCAACAAATATTTCTCTAAGTTAAAATGTATCACAAACCGATAGTGAAAATTCAATTGCATCTCACATTGTGCATGATGATGTCTTGTGAGAAAGATTTCTGATGAAAGATTAGTAATGTTGATATAACAAACATCTTTGTATCAAAAAGTGAATTTTAAATAACTGTTATGTAAAAAAAATATTAGGGGGAGGGTAAAGTATTTAAAATTTTGAATTGCCAGTCCGCCGCCGTTCAAAGTGTATATTTTCGAGGTTTATTCTAAGATTATGAAAGTAAAGTTAGGACAGTCAGATTTTTCTACTAATTTAATGATGGTTTTATATTTAGTCAGGTGTGAATTCGATCTTATAACGACTTTAATGACTCATAATTAAGAATAAAAAAACCCATGTATTTTTCTAATAATATGTATATTTTTTATTTCATTGGTCGATGTCATTTTCAAAATAATATATATCAAAATTTTCTTACAAATTAACCCAATGAAATTGAAAATGTTAAAATATAAATTTTGCGCAATACAACACGTCATATTAAGTGGATATTAGACACTAGATCTAAATGACTTAGAAAAACTCTTTATACAATAACATAACTTTCAAAAGAACTAAATATACTCCGCTTGTGAATTAATCTATCACATTCACACACAGTACACGTTGGCGCTCTAGTGGCACAATGCTAGTATTCTCAATCTGGAGATCATTTTTAATCATGATTAACTGCAGAAAAAAATTATGAATTGATATGTATATCGTTTTCGTAAATGTAAAAAATGAAATATTTTTTTATCTAAAAAGTTGGCAAATATAACAATATTTGAAACTCAGTGTTTAATTTATTTTAATTGCACACAGTTTCACAAAACATGTTGTTTTGTTCTCATTACTAGAACTATGGTATGCCTATAAAAATATCTTCATGTATTTAAGAGCTTCATGTGTACATTAATGTGATAAGAAACTTTTGCTACTTAGTTTGAGTAATATATTTTGTAAACAATAAGCTGGAATGTTATTATTTCAACAAACCAATTAAAATACTTAGAAATATTAAATTATAAACGTATGATTCAAGTTGAACCCTACTTAAGTCGATCACAGCTTTTCTAAAGATGACTGAGTAGGTACTCGAGAAAGTTTCAGGGCAAAGAACTTGCAACCAAAAGTTTCGTGAGATATTCACAATTTACTCTCGTCTTTCTCTGCTCTCCCATTCCTTCGGTATCCTTCAATATGGCCTCCCACAGAGCAGGAGGGATGATGGTTATACCGTCATTATAATCGCGCGTTTCAGCCCGCCACGTTGTAATATAAGTTAGGCAATAAATTTCGATAATTGCGTACTCGTGCTTAAGTACTCGAGATAAAGATCTCTTAGATAAACAAAATTGTTTTTGTAATATCCTGTAATTTTAATAATAATTAACTGTTTAGTTCTAGAAAACAAACTATTAAAACAAATTGTAAAAGTTTTCCTACTCATAATTTCTATAAATGTATAAGTTGTTTTTTGGATGCTTCTGTTTTTGAGGTTAGGAATCAAGTCTTAGTTTAAATACATCTTTACTGGCAGTTGGTTTTGAGGTTCTGTTCTTTATTCAACGGTTATTTCTCACTGTATCCTCGAAACACAATTCTCAGAAAATAGCGAAGTAGGGGAGAATAAAATAAATTTAATTTCAACAGTGTTGAGTATCGTGAGTTCTTATAATTAAACATTCTTTATCTCCGACCATGTTCTGAATTGTGTTAAAGGTAGCTCTATGGTATACAATTTATCATGGTCAAGCCATTAAATTGGTTAATTATTTTTTAATAATAAAGGTATTTGAATAGTTTAAACATAAACTGATATTAGTTTTGGACCTCAAGAATAATTCAATTATATATATTGTTTTATATAATACCACATCTTGGGAGCAATGATTGAAGTGCATGAGAACTTGCATGGGTGCATGGGCACGGGAACTTTCGGCGTTGGACTTCCGTGCGGAAAGTCGTCGGTACGAATCCAGTGATGTGATTGTTCATTAGAATGACACAGCCATTTTTCTTCTACCTAATATTTGGAAGTTTGAGGACATCTTTGACTTCGGTTATATCAATTTATTTTATAAAAAAAAATGTAGGTGTGCCATAAAACAGCAAACAAATAAAGCGTTATTCTATTGAGTGCAAATATAATGTGTCTAAAATACATCATACTTTGGATATTACAAATATAAATTAACGTACTAATATATTTTTATGTAATATAAAATGAAGGTTTCTGACGAATGAAATATGTAAGCGAATTCAATTTTACTAACTAGAACGAATGTATGTCAAACAATGGCATAAATTTTAACGGCTCTCTTTTATTCCCCGGATATTTTCAAGTCAAAACGAAACAAAAAAAATATCAGGACATAAATATTATGTCGTAAGTCACTGTTCAAGTATTGTTAGCAAGAGTATTCATTTATCACCAAAATGTTTTTGTCTACGATAATGAGGTTTATTGGGAGCACATAAACTAAAATTTTATGAAGACATTTTTATTTTTATGATCGTTCATAAACTAAGTTTTAATTAACCCTGATAGGACTATATTTCAAATTTATCGTACGTACAAATACCGTGTGTACGAATATCGTATGTACAAATATCGTATGTACAAATATCGCATGTACAAATAGCGTATGTACAAATATCGTATGTACAAATATCGTATGTACACACAACGTATGTACAAATATCGTGTGTACAAATATCGTATATACAAATATCGTATGTACAAATATCGTATGTATAAATATCGTATGTACAAATATGGTATGTACAAATACCGTATGTACAAATATCGTATGTACAAATAAGCCGAAAGGTTTATTTGGTTAATTTTATTATTTTTCCTTTATACGAGTGAACAGTTTAATAATTAAATGGGTCAACTCAGAAATTTTAATAAAATAAAACCTGAAATTAAATTAAAACAAAAAAATACAAATGATTCATAGTAAAAACTCCTTTAAAAACGGTTCGAGCAATTTCTATACATGCTCTTTTACATTATTCTTAATACTTTATATAGAAAATACCACTGATAGTTGAGGACTTTGGTTTGATAATAAGATATTCGAAAGAATTCAAGAGAACACATGGTACCAAGATTTTCTATTGCGCTCTGATTAGAAGTGAACTTCAAGTCAAGGGAGTCGTGATGCTTAGTCATGATCTACAGTCTATAGTACACGATAGGACGATGATGTTGGCTAATTGGAAATGTTTATTGTATAAATTGTATACGAGTATAAAGACTTGGGAATCATACTTAAAAGGGAGTCTCGCTAAGAAACATGCTTTCAAAGTGAACGAGTCACATTTGCTTCAATAAAGTATAAATACGGTGTAATGCTTCTGAGAATAGATTATATGTTAGGTATGTACTATTCAAAATATTATATTTTCTAGAACATTTTTTCTTACGTTAAACAAAATAAAGCATATTTATTTAACATTTTTATTGCAAATACCATCTGGCGGTCTTATTGCCAGGCGGCAATCTCTTCCAACCAACCAGACAAAAGTAAAAGAAGCAAGTTATATGGTCGCAAAAAAACATTTAAATGATTATCCATCCCCATGAAATCCGTGAATATATACGTGAGCATACGCCCACAAAGACGATTTAACCTCTAAGTATCACTACATTTAATATACTCAAACAAATACTCGTAAAGTTAACGAAAAGCACTAAAACAGTTGGGCCGGACTCACTCACTCACACACTCACAAGAGGACATATTATCTATTATATTTTACTTATATTATGAAGATACGAGTAGTTATGAAAATTCAACAAAACCAAATACGAGTATGAACCCAACATCAAGAAACCTTCATTGTTACTAAGACTCTCAACAATGAGACGGACTTAGAAATCGTTATCAAAAGCATTTGCTTCAGTTATAAATAAATCAAAAGGATAAAAATATTTAGTTGAATAATACCAATGACGTGGTCACAGATATTTCCTACGCTGATAAGCTATTTATATAATTATTACATTTTGGCGAAATTTGCAACGTAATATGGTAAATACTTAAGACAAATTTAATTAAAGGTACTCGTAATATTTGTACAGCGCCAAGTAAGGACCCAAAAATATTCAAATAGAGTGTAAAGAGTAAAGTTCAAGTAATTGAGATTTACATATTATATAATCAAAAGGGCAAGTTTATTTTTGATTTTATGATGAAGTATATTTTAA
Source organism: Odontocerum albicorne (assembly GCA_949825065.1). Lineage (NCBI taxonomy): Eukaryota > Metazoa > Arthropoda > Insecta > Trichoptera > Odontoceridae > Odontocerum > Odontocerum albicorne. Next base: position 27,419,913 of record OX463840.1, read on the forward strand.
TGATCGTATAGAAGCAATTTTATTCTTCCTGGGATGTTCAAGACCACAAAGAGAACTGAGAGTGCACTATTAGTGTTGCAAGTTATGTTAATCAGTGATCGTAAACTGACGGCCGGTGTTGGTGTACTTTATAAATTTTATACCTTCTTCTTCTTCATGTGTCCTGCCGGGTCCCCCCGACGTTGACGATCACTTGGGAGAAACCTTGTCTGTCCTGGGCAGCACGGAACAGCTCCTCCACACCTCTCATCCCGGTCCATTCTCTAATGTTCCGAAGCCAGGAGTGCTGCCTTCTTCCAACTCCTCTACGACCCTCAATCTTCCCCTTTATGACAAGTTGTAGGATTGCATACTTTTCATCTCTCATTATGTGGCCAAAATATGAAGTCTTACGGAGCTTGATTGTTGTGAACAATTCTCTCTGTGTATTTGCTCTACGCAATACTTCAACGTTGCTAATCATGTCAGTCCAGGATATTCTTAGCATCCTTCGGTGGATCCACATTTCAAAAGCCTCCAAGCGGTTAATGATATTAACTTTGAGGGTCCATGCCTCGACACCATAAAGCAAAACCGACCACACATAACACTTGATCATTCTTTGTCTGAGCTTCAAATTTACATTATCGTTGCAGAGAAGATTTTTCATTTTATTAAAAGCTGCACGAGCTGCTTCTATTCTACATTTAATTTCTATATCGGGGTCCAGATATATACCAATTAATTATAATTAAATAATCAGATATCTTTTCTCTTACTGAAACAAAACTTTTTGGTTAGGAATGATGCAAAATTAAATATTATTATTTTTTATTGCTTATGCTCTATACTCTACTTAAGTGTTCAAGTAAAAGTAAACGTATTGAAAGCTTACATTTGGGATTTTCTTTTTCACATTTGCTATTTTCAATAAAGCATAAAATGCCAATTTCTCTAGAAGACAAAATAAATAGTTGTGAAATAAAGTTTTTATGAAAAATAAATACAGGTGCTAAAATTACCCAAAAAATGTAATGATGTATATTTTTCTTTATAATATAAATAATACTGGTGGATGTTTATTTATAATATTTTTAGTTAATTAAATTTTTTATCTATCATGATGGATTTTTTCACTATTCGTGTGCGTATTGCACAGCGAGATGAAAAGGCCGTTGGTGACTAGAAAAATGGAAGTACGAAGAACTAGAGCAAGATTTCCTATCGGATGGGCGGACCGGACCGAGTGAAATCTTTCACTATCAAATATTCTTCATTTAGCAGGATGCCGTGAACGATGGTGAAGTAATTTTGTAAGTTGGTCGTGGAACATCTGAAGTGGGTCTCGATCTTTAGTATTGAGTTACCGAAAAGGAAGAATTTGTTTTAATATTTAACTCTTGAGGGAGGGCCTTTCAATATATTTTTTAACTGCATATATTTTTCATCAATATTACGGCCAAAATATATTTTGGGTTCAAGATTTCTGAACAAGATTTTAAATTATGCATAGTCAACTAGCTATCAAATAGGTTGATAGCTACTATAAGATTCATTAAAAGCTTGAAACCGAAAGTGCTGCTCATGTAGTGCAAAGATATTCCAGAGTGTTCCAAAATGTTCCTAGAATCAGTTTTTTACGCTAACAATGAAAAACATAGTGTTTCTCACAATTTGGAATTATGAAAATAAATGTATTTCATTTCAATGGTTGGTCTAATTCCCATAATATTAAATTTAACATGTATGTACGAGCATTTAATTTTCTCTCCTTCTTCTACTATTTGATGACTTTTGTGACTGGTTAGTTGATGGAATGGTTGTTTTCCTGCCAGAAAGTTTTGGATTCGATTCCCAAGTGAACTCAAAACCATGAGACCCAGTCTAGTAAGAAGAGGTCGCTATATGGTTATAATGTAATGCACATAACGAATGTGTAAAAGAACAATATTATTAAATGTATTAATAAATAATATTAATAAGTATTTAAGAAACGTAATTTTTTTACTGTTCTACATGTCGTAAATATTTCATATAGTTCAAATGATCGTCAATTTGTCCATTCTATAATACAATACGTTATTTCATCACAAAAATGAATTTGTAGGCGAATTCATAACAAGATTCATACTCAATTTTATTGCGAAAGATGACAGTAAATTTATTGTTAGTATCATTTTTAGTACTTAACTTTTCAAATCTATATATTTTTTATATTTAACGAACTTTATGGTCTAGTATATAAGATGCCTGTCTTTAGTCCTGGGATCGCTGGTTCAATTCCTGTTGTATTTGTTACTAATGTATATACAACTAAGCCTGAAGTAGTAAGATTTTTTTTATTAAAAAAAATAAATTATTTTCAATTGAGGCATTATGCGAGTGAATATTTAATAATTCAATTTTTGCCGCACATGATCTGCATCGTATTAAAACCAATAACCGGTTAAAAAAATATACAATAAGAAGCGGAGAAAATTAATATTTTGCTGTTGAATTAAGTTTAAAATATATTCCATTCCATACCAGCCCGAAGAAACATACTTTAGGTTTACCTAAATATGTCAAAATGGATATACACATTATTTGGGTTTAACATCACTTATGACCCGGAAAGGAATTTTTTTAACATCACTTTTGACCCGTGAAGGAAAGGTTTGATTACCGTTGATACCCAAAAAAACTGATTTCCCGTCTGGTTTCCATTTAAGGCTTCTATAATATTTTTCTAGTTAATTGGAAGATATTGTCACACCAAATAAACGCAACAGATTTAATTATTTCCAACGAATGTGTAATAAAAAAACGATATAATATATTTTTCATCACATTGTTAAACAATGACATTTTCACAGAAACAAAGTATAGACATTCTTTATAGATTTTGGGGTGCTGAATTCTAAAATGACACCAAATCTGCTGATTGGCTCTTATTTATATGTTGTACAAGAAAACATAATTGAAATTACTTCCAAATGTTAGTTATGGTATACCGTATGTCCTATACGTAACTTGCCATAAAATTTAGCGATCCGTTTTAATAATTTGCCGATCTGTTTCGAAAAATTAGCTGATCTGTAATATTACAAAAATATTATAAGTAGCATAAACTAAGAGACACCTGAATGGTTTATTTGTGTTGATTTGGAGATCATCGTGATATCAGTACAGTTGGTCTGCAGGGTGGATAGGATACGAGTACACTGAATACTCATGCTTTATACGCGAGTGGGACTGCCACACTACGAGTGTCTGTGTTACTACAAGTAAAAGGAATGTCACCTCTTGTACCTAGCATGAAAAATTTTGTATGTGAATCGTTAGTGCATCCCAGTAAAAGTTTTGCTACCACCATTACACATAAAGCTCGGTCTAATGAAAGCATTTTAACTGCAATAAACAAGGATGTACCTGTATTTGAACTCGGAAATGTCTTATTTATCTTTTGAGTTAAAGTCGATTCAGAATTTTGCCTGTTGTTTTCATATTAAGCGTCACAAAATTTGTAAAGTAAATATACTACCGTTTTTGTATAAAACAAAAAGTTAAAATTTTATCAAATTGAATGTTGGAAATTAAGACAATTTAAAATATATAAATTTCTTTGAAACCTTACAATGTTGCAGTAAAATTTTGAAATCAAAAGAAAACGTTGGAATTTTGCTTTGTGAGTTAAAATGTTAACAAAAGGGATTGAAAGTTAATACCTTTGGTAGAGTTTATAACAATAGTTTTGGTTACAAATATCTTAAGTCTAAACAATTTCACTTTAAAATGCTCTTAAATTTACAACTTTAAACATCCACGCCAGTTAAACGACCACAGCAATGTTTTCAAAAAGAGTAAGCGTAGATATGTATTAAACTGTTTTTGTTTGACATTGATGAATTTGTTTTGGCACTAAATAATTTGAAATATCCTTTTGACTAGAGAATTTAAATGTTTGTATGCGTCAAGTATACTGAACCCAGAGTCCTGACTGAACCCATTTGAACTTTTCAAAGTTACTCAATAGTGAAAGTCTATTTATTTGCCGCGGTAAATTGGTGAGCAGTGATTATGAATGTACAAAGTCAAAAGTGCTATTTGAGCTAGTTAAGTTTTGGGGAAACGCGAAATAGATGAATGTTTTTGGATTCAAATGTAACGAAACAAGAAACATAAAGTAACTGCCCAGTATGAAAGTTTAAATCAAGAGGCAGTTTTTAAAATTATTTTTAAGGCCAAGGTTTTCGACAAGATGTCGTTTTTCCTTTTGTTTATATTTTCCTATTGTTAGGTTTTTAAAGATCAAATATTTAAATGTAAGCCGCCAATTTAAATTGAGAGTCTTTAACATATTTTAAATATATTTTATTGTATATTATTTAAGGTCAATGATTTGAATGTAAACTAACAATAAGAATTGAGGTTTTTTTCATTTTTAAAACCTCTTATGCTTATTATTTTAAGATCTAGAATTTGAATATAATCTGCCAATTTGAACTGATATTTTTATGTTACCTCTTGGTGCATGTTAATTTATAGTCAAGGGTTTGAATGTAAACAGCCGACTTGGGCTTAGATATTTTTGACATTATTATTTGAATATATCTCATTGTATAGTATTTAGAGGTCCCAGGGTTTTGAATATAAATTGCCAATTCGGGCAAATAATTTTGTTCCGTTTTTTATCATCCTTATTTCTAAGATTTTTATTTAATAAAAGTATTAAGAAGTAATATTTTTTTGATGCTGATAAATTTGGTAACAAAACGCTTTTCTTTAAAAAGCTCAGTATTTGAAGTGTCCTAGATGGAATTTGGCCTTTGCCTATGAAAGAGTAAAATGCTATGAAATCGTATTACTCGTACATGGCATACCTACTATGTGTATGGAACGTGCCCTTTGTTACATACATTTACAAGATACTTAATATGAGGCTACAACGAAATCTCGGCGCTTATGGACTGCCTTCAGTCACTTATGTTAATAAAGAAAATAATTATAAATTTTTGAATTATTTAATATACTTTTAATAATTAATGTTTGTCGACTGACAAAGCTTTTTGAACTCCATTATATATTTTGACATAATAAATAAACTCATTTTGAAGATTCTCGGCTATTGAAACCAGTTATAGGTTAGTGAAATATAATGAAATAAACTTTTGTTATAAAATTGATATAATAAGTTGTATGTGTTTTTTTATTGAGAAACAGGATAACAAATAATCAAACAAAAAAATAAATAGAGAAAAAAATAAATTATAATGAACCAGCTAGATATAAAACGGTTTTTATGTAGAAAAGAAAAGTGGTACATTTATTATTTTTTAGTCATCATTTTTAATTGAACTTAAATCTTCGCAATGAGCGCTCGATCACGTCGCAGAAGTTGTGAAAACTTTTTAACGAAGCAGGTACACATTTAGTAGCAAAAAAAAAACACATAAATATCGACCAAGTATGTGTATATAGAACTGTATACTTGTATATTTTGCTAATGGATACCTGAAGTAGAGTCTAAATGAAAGGATCAGGTCGAGAATCCAGATAGTGGAGAAAACGTTTCTTAGATTTAGAGAGTTAAGATATACAAAATTCAAGGAACTACGAACATAAAATATATTCTAAAATAGAAAGTTTTTAAAAAGCAGTAGTAGGCTTGTAAAAAGAATACCAGAAACTGGATTTTTCAAATCACAATAATAAAGTCAAGAAATTTGTATGTGTATAGGTATATGACGCAGGTGGAGCAGTGTGTGACGGGACTAGGTGGAAAATAATTTCAAAGAACGAATGAAATATCGATCAGATATTTTGGAGGAGTATTCTTGGTCGTTCTCTCAGTTCTGAGGAGCGTGATCACCAAGGTTATCAACCATACTTCTCCAGTGCAAGTGACCTTTTGCCCTTCTTACTTCATCGGATGGGTGCTCATTTTCTTTTTCCCTTCACACTTCCCACCAAAATTGACCTTTCAAGGTTGTCATCCTCCCCAGACTTCATATATCTTTAGTATCGTAAGATTCTTCTTACACACATCACAAAGAGACGTGCCTCAACTCCGATCTATCGATCTGGTGGAGTATATAACATTACGTGTAACGATCAACTCAAATACAAAAATGATATCGATACCATAATTGAATACTCACTTAACTGAATATATTATAGGAGTATATCACAACTGAACGTATTTCTCTTTCAACGCTGAAAATGTATAAAATCACACTATATTTGAGTTTATACCTAAAAAAATTGGTTACACGTGGAAAACGTCAAACTGTGACTTTTTTCTATCTTATTAACTAGAGAGCCCATAAGCCACAAAAAGTGGACACATAATCCGATAAATCTTCTTGATTTTAATAACTTAAGAGTACTTGTATTTAAAGGACAAGATCCGTATTAAGAAGACACTTCACTTAAGATCAAGTCAGGAATAATATATGTTACATAATGTAATCCTTTAGTAACGTACATTTTTATATCCTTTGTTCAGACTTCTGTTCATCTGAATTGATTTGATGGTGCTATAAGTTGTCTGTTATATATAAAAAATCAGTTTTATCATTTTTGTTGTATTGAAGACATTGCGCTATAAATGACATATGTTTAATTTAAATAGAATTTCATCGTTTTCAGAACTGGTCACTAGTTTTTGTTCTGTCTTTAATATTCATTATAAGCATGATAGTTAAACATTTTAACTTATGTTTCAGTATCATGTATCCACGACAATTTTGTCCTCGGTGTTTTGGAAGTAAAAATCTACGAGTATAGTTTAATCGCTTCTAGACATTATCTAAAAATCTATGAAATTTTCTAAATAATACGTATATTTTGTAGAGCACGCGCCAATATAATTATTAATTTCATTCATGATCGATGTCGACCTCTAAATACATACTATCCTATATTTTGAATGCATTCAACTGATGAAATCAAAGTCGTCCATAATTTAAGTATATGGAATATACCATCATGTCTATTGAGCATATATTATGACCAACGGAAGTGATGATAAAAGCTTAGAACATATACAAAACAATTTCTTTTTATTCACAGTATAAAGATTATGAAAGTTGCAGAATCTTGTTTCGTATTGGGTATATTGCCCGTATTGAACCTCTTTTAAGAGTTTATTGCTTTATTGTTTAACTTCCGGTCTGCCTTCTGTGATAAGTAATTATAAACTGCCAGACACTTGGGATGGAAAACACTGTAGTAAGCAAAGTTCCAGTGCTTGATGTAGCGTACTGCCTTATATATGATATATTTTCAAACATATTCACGAATTCCCGAGGTGCCCATTCTGATTTCTTAGTGAACACGACTTTAACATTCATTATACATTTTTGGAACACGATATTCCCATAATATGATAGACCAACTCTGGAACACGATATTCCCATAATATGATAGACCTACTCTGAAAAAATGATACGCGTCATATCACAGTTTATATTTAGTATTTGTTTTATATTTTAGAAGTCTTCTGTTAAAATTTTAAGTTTAAAAAATAATATTCCTTTCTTGTCGCTTTATGTTGCTTAATAGTGTTGATATACAAATTTATAAAAAATATAAACATAAATTAATAAAAAAAAAAAATTAAGATATTAAACGGTCTAAGAGTAAAACCAGCCTGGAAGTGAATCCACCAGGAATCGAATTTGGAGCGCCCGCTTGCTTAGCGTGAATGCTAACCATTAAATCTCGACCGTCAACTGGGTGTGTCTGTGATCACTACCTCTACGAGCGATAGTAATCGCTGACATGACATACTCCAGTGATACTTGCCTTAATGTTTCTTGATGGGACCAAAAACAATGTTATCTTCTGGTCTCACATTTTAACATATTTGCATCACCGGCGTGGATGTGAAGAAGATAGTCTTATCGTAAAGAATAATGTTTATAACGTCATCAAGTGACCGGTTTTTTAAGAGTTTCGTTTCGTTATTGCGTGTATCAGTAAGTTTTTTTTTCTTCATAAGGTTTAAAGACTCACATCGGCACCCTCAGATGGTTCAACTTGTTTAACGCTTTCCGTGTGGTCCTTTGCACTTCTTAGAGTTTTTTTTAGTAAACGCAAGTGGTTAATACACTTTAAAAAAAAACATAATTTTGTTCGTTGAATATGGATAACTTAAAAAATAAGAGTATATACAGTAATGAGAAAGAGGAAACTGTTGCACCTAAGACTTGCCCAGGAAAAATTATTTTTAATAATTTAAGAACAAACAACATTATATCTGAAAATCATAGTTCTGTGTCTGCTTTGTTTCCCAGGGGTTTAAATATTATTTCTGGCTAAGATATGTGTTGTAAACAAAATATAAATTAACATAACTTTGCTGTTGGCACAATACGCTTTGTTCTCCATCTACAACGGATTAACGGATTGAGAATATGAAATATTTACGATTGAAGTGATGAAATATTAGTGAGTATTATTCAACGCTAAAATAATATAGTACAATATATTATATGTTGTGAAAATCCTCAAATTCCTCATTTGTCGATATCGTATTTTTTTAAGTGCCTACTTAGAAATTCTCACATAGATGGTTTATGTGTACCTGGTGGACTTATTTCACATCGGATTTTCCTACAACTAATCAAAAAGCTATTATGAGACATTATGTCAATACTGGAAAAGATATGAAAGAGCAGAATCATCACCATCACGACGAAAATGCACCAAGTTAAGTCTCTCGTCTTCGTAATATTTATGTAACACATGGTTCGGAGACTTCGACTCTGATAGCAAGCGAGAAACGTAGAATAGATGCATTTGAAATGTGGTGCTGAAGAAGGATGTTACGAATTCCATGGACAGCAAGATGAACTAACGGCTCTGATCTCGAAGAACTGAGAATCACGGACAGATTATCGACAACTTGTCTTCGACGAATCCTCCGATTCTTTGGGCGCATTGCTCGTAGCCAAGGAGACAGTTTGGTGAGGATTGTACTAACTGGAAGTGTGGAGGGACGACGCATAAGAAGAAGAATTCCAATGTGTTGGATTAACCAAGTGAGAGGACAGCCCTTAACAACTGCCCTACGAGCCGCGCAGTGCAGTGATGGATGGAGAGGAGTCGTCAGAGGCTATTATGGGAGTCACGATACTCAGTCATGAGTTACACGACAGGACTTTGATGATGTGAATAATACGAGTATAATAGATATGCGCTCTTTTTGGGTTTGATCGGGAATCAAATTCAAAATCCCTGATTTGGAAATCAAGCATGCTACGAATTATGTAACGAAAGTTGTCATTTGATATATACGATGGATAATTTTCTTTAGTAAAAAATATATTACTTTTATGTGAATGTTATACATTTTATTCACCTTTTTATTCCCTTTGTTGTTGCAGCACAAAACCGTGTTTAAAAAAAGTCTCAAAAGAAATAATTGAATCATATTGGATTTTTTATGATTGAAACTTCTACTCCGATATAAATATGTATATGTTTCCATATTTTGGGGTTTTAGACATTGGTATGAAACATTCAAATATTGTACTTGAAGAAATACGCTTTGGATGATTATAGTTATATTCATATTTTTATTATTTATTTATATTATTTTAATATAAATTAAAAAAAAAACATTAGGATCTTAATATAAAGAGAGCTTAAAATATCTCCTTAACTGATTGATCGACGACCTCCATGACCTAGTTGATAAGACGCCTATCTTTTAACTAAGGGGTTGTTGGTTTGATCCCCGTTGGTTCCCAAATATTTTTGTATTCCACTTTCGTTGTATACAGTATACACCTGGTGGATTTATTACACTTTACAAACGCTTCCAACCAATCAGACAGGTAATAAAGAAATTCTAAGGGAAAACAAAACTGGAGTACTTTAAAAAAAGAAAAGAGTTCCAGCGGAAATCGAGCCCTCAACCCCGGATTGGAAAACAGGCGTCTTACCAACCAGGCAATGGAGGTTGTAAAAAGACGTCATCGTGTTAAAGTTTAGTTTTCACTTCAGACCTCTTTAATATCTTTGTGGCTGGTAGGAAGAAATATACTCTTACATGGCAATCAACACGCTAGGTTGTACTGTAACGTATATTCGTACAACCAAACTGTAACTTAATGCAATGAAGACAATTCTTTTACTGAAAAAAATTAAGAGGAGAAAAACAAAATTTTCTTTCAAAACAAATGTCTAAAATGATGAGTTTAAAAGTGCCACTATTCAAACATTAGAAGGGAATGCTCAAAAAGGTTGAGCTCATAGGCCTAAGGCAACATTCTTAATTCATATTTTGACAATCCCGAGCTTGTTCAACTCATCGACTTGCTCAATGTGAGACTTACCTGTTAAAAATATTGGCATTGTTATCAAATTATTATACAAATGTAACTATAAACTCATCAATATTTAGGCTGTATAGATCGGGCATCTAGTATGAATATTCCATAAACCCTTCTCATCTTTCACTGAGCCTTTAGAAACACATATATTTTCTAGACTCGAACAATCCGTCACTTCCGAGACCCAATTGAATAACATTGGTGAAACGTCTTCCAGCTCGGTTTCGGTATCCCAGTATAGTTTTCATAGATACATATTTAATTTTTTATGACAATTTCGTTTTGCACATAATAGCCTAGTGAATGTATTGCTATGTGGCGATCTTTTCCAACCAACCAGAAGGATTTTTAAAGCGGTCTTAAATGGAAGTCAGACAGGAAGTCTTTTTAAAAAAATTAATTATTTATTTAACACTTTTTCGGAGGATCGCTTGAGACTTCTTTGGATTTATGAGTAAGTCATGCTCCCCAGTCCACTCAGAGATCGATTGAAGGTCCGCATTTAAATCGTTCAAAGCCGCGTGAAAGAAATTTGGATCAAAATTAATATATATCTGCAGGTCATCTGCATATAGATGATAAGAACATTTAAGAGACGATGTTATTGGGTTGATGATTATAGAAAAAGGAGTGGAGAAAGAATTCCACCTTGGGGGACGCCTGCAGAGAGATCAGTCCATTCAGATATACGCTCTTGGTATTTACAGGATTGTTGTCTTCTCTTTAAACAGCTTAAAAACCAGACTATGACCGATTCAGAGAATCGTAATGAACGCATTCGAGCCATAAGCAGATCAAAGTCTACAGTATTGAATGCATTGCTCAAATCCAATAGACATAACAATGTCAGCCGCTTAAAGCTCATTCCACATCTCACATCATCCGTAATCTTGACCAGTGCGGTAGTGGTACTATGTCCTGAAATCTTGACTGCAACGGATTAAAAAAATCAAATTGATTAAGGTGGGAGTCAATTTATATATGAACAATTTTTTCAATAACTTTAGGTAATGTGGGCAGAATAGATATGGGTCTAAAATCTTTATATGACGTGGGTGAGCCAATTTTCGGGATCGGAATAATTAGAGCCTTCTTCCATACACTAGGAAAGCTGCTAGTACTATAGACAAAGAAAAATTAATTATATGTGTTATGATAGGAAGAATATCATCGATAATGAAGGAGATTAATACAATCGAAATATTGTCGTCACCCATCGCTTTTGAGGATATAGTCAAAAGAATACGACGAACCTCATTTATATCAACCTCCGAAAAGTGGAGCTCAGGAACATTGGGTCGAGGCATTACATGAATTTTTCGGAGAGTATTCTCCTTTGTGTTAATGTCTAAACTGAGTGATGGTGTTGCAAAATGTCTGTTAAGATTATTAACATCTAATGTGAAGTTACCTGAGGTGTCCGAGGATTTGACACCCATCGAGTTCAGGATTTTCCACCTTTTTGCAGGCTGACAGTTTTGAAGGGTGTCAAAATAGTGTTTTCTTTTTGCATTCCGACAAAAATTGGGTATCAATGGCAAATAACCGGTAATCTCCGAGTCCGAATACCGGTGGTTTAGTAACTAGTTAGTATTTTTGGCTGGTTGTAGCAAATTCCTCTATGGAAATGTCTACCAACTTATACACAATGAAAGTGTAATTGAGAACAATGTTTTTGTGAATGCCCCATATTTGTTATTAGAATCGTTTTAGGTTGTATTCCTCTGATTATTCCTTAATGTTATTTTTCACATGTATTTTTATCGATTATTTTATGCTTAAGAAAATCGTTTATTCCCAATCAATGTGGTTTAGTTGGTAAGACGCCTTTCCATACTCGGGGGCTGTGGATTCAATTCGCAATTCGATGGAAACCATTCTTTCAAATATCGCTTCAGTATGGTTTTCACTTGAGGTCTTGCCCGTCTCTTTTGTAAGGGTTTGAAAAATATTGCCACATAGCAATTAACCCGCCCCCGAAGGTATAATAACATACTATGCAACCTAATCTGCTGATATAGTAACATACTATGTAACCTAATCTGCTGATATTCATTTCAGTTTTTAAAGCGAGCAACGTTTTTCATGGTTTCCCCCTTCCTGAAGCCTGATAAAAGATTTTTTTATTACATTTTTTATATCCTTCATAAAAATCAGCATCATTAAATATTCCATTTAATCAAGTACTCTACTATGATTAGTATATCAACAACGTTTAAGAGTGATGTTCTTGTGACATTTTACAAAACAGCCCGAGCTTAGCATCAAGCTGTTCCATCACGTTTTTCCATAATTAATCTGCCTCTTCAGTTTCAAGTTATCATCATTATTAACTTGTTGTGCGCCCCGTCCCGCCTCAACTAACGCCTGGATTTAATAAATTTGAAGAAATTTCAAGGTTTTTCTCCTCTTTGTTCAGCGATGCCGTAAAGCCGTATTGTGAATCGAAAAAAAGTATAAGGTGTACGTATATGATGATTGCGAAGATATGTCAGAGCAAGATTTAGTAAAAAATTTATAACTTTGCCCATATTATAAAAAAATTACAACTATTTATTTATTAAAACAATAAACAACACCTAAGTATCGTTTGTATAACACCGTAAAACATCGTAAAACACCGTAAACAATCAAAACGTATCACTATTCTCTAAAAAAATCTTACAATTTATTATTTAACTTATAATGCTTAAACATATCAATCCTTCCGTGGTTGCAGTCCTAAGACTGGTTTGCAGCAATTTGAACTCTTCTCCTCCATTCCCCCCTGTCCTGTGCGGCTCTTTTTAAGTCTGTGTATGTTGAGCAGCGCACGTCCACCAACAGGTCCTCCAGGTACTCTCGGCGTGGGCGTCCCCTAGAGTTGGTCCCCTCGGTCATGCCCTCCATTATGGCATGCAAGAGGCCCTCTTGTTGTATTATATGACCGATCCATCTTGCACGCCTTTCGGACAGGATCCTGAGCAGGTGCCTTCCTCCTTCGATTCGTTGGAGAACCTCAATGTACAACAACAATATCAATGTACAACAATAAAAGAAGAACACAAAATAATAAATAGAATATATCAAGGGGATATTATAGGACAAAATAAAAAAATATATATATTTGGGTTCAAAAACAATAGAATAAGAGCCTCCAGTCAGGATCTTAGATTGAGGAAATTCTTGAAAAGGACTCTCCTGAACTCAACATCTACATTGTAAATACTCGTATCTACCAAACTATTATAGATATCGAGCTACCTAATTATAGTATCCTCATGATTGATGAATTACGAGTACCACATCTAACTGTAGTTAAAAAAAACATTTTTGGCATATTTGACTTTTAAAAGGTACCGTGTGTTTCTAGTAGGAGTGTGAAAACCAATTTGATTCAGTATATCAAGGCTATCAACAATATTGTGAATAATATTTTATAAAAACATCAAATTGAATATGAAACATATAATCGAATGATAATCAAGAATCGAGATTGATTACATTTTAAAAGAAGAGTTTGTTTACTCATTGACTCACAATCAATAGGATATTTTAAAAGCCTTGATACATTACGTTTATCATCCAATTACGCTTTATTTATTAATTTATTATTTTTTTAAAACAAGCTCAGCCCAATTACTTTGAAAAATACAAGACATTTTAAAAATAAAGAAAAATTACATAGAACAAAAAAAAATATATAAAAAATAAAAAATAATGTATATACATACATATACGAGTATAGTATACACACAAACATATGATACACACATATTCACAGTCACTTAAGTACGTTGATGAGTGCTTTCTAACGCGCTCAATGTTACAAGAAAATGTACTTTGCTTTTGGTAATGCGATATGAAATATGTCAATATCCGAAGCAGTTCCGTTCAAAAGAGTTAAGGCCCTTCCAACAGGCATAGCGGCTGTAAGACCCGTTCTTGCGTATGTTATTGAGAACAGTTCTTGCCGGCGCAGTCTAGTGTAATTGTTAGGAACATTTAACGCTAATCTTTGTAGTAATGCTGGACAGCTCACTACTCCTCGAACGAGTTTGACAACGTATACCAGGATACGCCGATCTCTTCTTACGCTCAAGGAGTTATACCCGAGCATGCCCAGCAGAAACTGAATAGGATAAAGCTATGAATAGACACCGAACTCTCTCATATAGAGATATCGTACATATTTTTTTGTACTTTCTCCACCATGAGTGAGCTCTGCGCCACCACCGGGCTCCAAATGCAAGCATTGTTTTCTAGTTTGCTACGGATCAATGAATTAAACAACGTTTTGAGCACCAATTGGTTTTCAAACGACTTAGAGGTTCTCATTACAAATCCTAGAGTTTTATAAGCTGAGTTGCACATAATTTCCATGTGAGGACCAAACGCGAGATTGCTGTGGAACAAGACACCCAGATCTTTAATATTATCTGTGCGGGTTATAGGTATAGATTCTAGTGTATATCTATAGAATTTCAAGACGTGTGAGCGATGATACGACATAATTTTGCACTTTGATGCATTGAAATATAATTTATTATTGTGGCTCCACTCACAAACGTTGTTGAGATCTGACTGTAGGTCTAAGCAGTCGGTATAAGAACGAATTTTGAGGGCATCAGCAAATAGAAGAAACGTGGATTTTTTTATAACTCTACCTATATCATTAATAAAAATAAGAAATAAATTAGGTCCAAGATTAGACCCCTGCGGAACACCTGAATAGGCAGTGAAGTAATCGGACTTGTAGATTCCATATGAAACAAATTGTTTTCTTTCTGTAAGATAATCTGACAGCAGCCTTAGTAACTTACCTGGGATCTCAAGTTCACTCTTTTTTTCTAATATTCTTTTGTGATTGACGCGATCAAAAGTTTTTGCAAAGTTATGATACGAACAATCAATCTGATTGCCACTATCTACAGTTCTTGAAACATAGTCGGTGAAGCCTGCCTCTTCTGAAGCCATGCTGCTCATCAATTATGTATGGGTCCACTAACGACCTTAGTGTGCTATCCATAAACATTTCTAGGAGCTTAGCTATTGAAGAAAGTATGGCGATAGGTCTGTAGTTGGTTACTTCGTCCTTAGAACCATTTTTAAATATGGGAATAACTCGAGTCTTTTTCCATTCACTTGGAAAAGTATGGACTCGGAAGACAAGATTAAATATGTAAGCAAGAGGTGCAGAAAGCAATTCACTACATCCCTTAAGAAATAATGTAGGTACTCCGTCCGACCCAACTGCTTTAGTGTTTTTCATCAACTTTATTTGTTTGAAATAAAGTTGATGAAAAATAGCACATCTTTGAACACCGCATGTTTGAAATAAAGTTGACGAAAAACAGCACATTTAGCACATCATACCTTCATCACTTCAATACAGTTTTCGGATTGACCAATCTAGAGGGACAAAATCCTAAAAATGAAAATTAATACTTCACATAAAAAATGCCGTTTTAGTGTGTCAAACAAACCTATTGATAAGATGCAATTGCCAGATTTTTCAAGAAGCCCTCATTTTATTTTTTATGACGGAACAAAGAGACGCTTTTGTGTTGCAGGTATAAAATATTTCTATCAATACATTTCTGACTTCCGAAGTTTGTGCACGTTAACAGTGTTTTAAAAAAAAAATTGAAAATAATTTTCGTGATGGCATCGTGTTCTACAGGTATTTATTCATTTATTTATGTCATAATTATATTAATTTATTTATACAATAGATTATTTTTATAACAATAACAAATTCATGAAATTTCATCCTATGCATTTTATTGAGTTCAAAGTTTAATAAGATGTAAGGTTATGTGCAATATGTCGCAGGGCTATTAAACTAAGTTTAAAAAATAATCTTATATATTTTTTAAATAAAAAGTATCACAATTTACTGCGATTTTGTGCGATTTCTTAAATAAATATTTTTTTCGTTATAGGGACCAGACTTACGAGAATTAGTATTTTTGAAGTATGGCGTTCTAACCCTTCGAAACACCGCATTCAGCGTGTTTATGATTTTGTAAAAAGGTTTTACAATATTCAAGATGATAAAGAAGCAGAAGCTATAAAATTAAAAGTTTTTGTAAAAGCCGAATATGAGAAAACTCGTCAAAAATGGGTACAAAAACAAAGACGTTTGAATTTGTTTTTAAAACTCGACCAACTTTGGTTAAGTGAAGATTTAGATTTTTCTTCTCCAATGCAGACAATTAATAAGGCAGGCCATACAGCTAAAATATTTCGAGAATGTTCATCCGAATCAAAAAGGAGAAAAGTGCGTAATTTGGTTATCAGCTACGAGAAGGAAGAATTGACATATGAAGCTGCAGTTAGTATTCGAGTCAGTGGTAGACAAATTGATGGGGCAAATTCAATACAAGAAATGTTGAATGCATCACCAAGAAGAGCAACGAGTTATAAAAAGGTAAAGAAACAAATTTTAACAACTTCAATACAAAATCCTTATTCCCCAGAAGAGGCTTTAGCATTGTTCAATGCAAACAAAATTACGGTAATGTATATAGTATAAAAATATCTAACAGGAAGCTTCTGAAAGAGGTTTCAATTTATATCAATCCTATGATCGAGTTTTAGAAGAGAAAAAACAATTGTTATCCAGAAGTAGAGAGCATAATTGTAACAGATATTTTGAACAGCAAAATTTGAAAATTACGCTAAGGAAACAAAAATGTTATACATATCATTATACTCGTGGTACAATATGCCTACAGCCTTGCACAAAATATTGACGCACGGTGCTGAGATCATCAATTCTTCTTTGATTCCTATTGGACAAATGTCTGAAGAGGCATCAGAGGCCAAAAATAAAGAAATTAGAACAATTAGACAACATCACACTTTAAAAACTTCGCGTGTTGGGACTAATTACGATTTATTTCAATATTTATTAGTTTCTTCTGATCCGTATATATGTTCAGTTTTATTAGAAAATTACCCAAAAAAGTTAAACATGTGTATGAAAGCGATTTTCTAATGCTATTAAAAAAAAGTTATTTTTTTCAAAGTTTAAAACCTATTATTAAATTAAAATTAAAAACCTATTATTAAATTAAAAACCATTTTTTTATATTTTCTAAGCCTCTAGTTATTAAAATGTAACATAAAAATGTCAAATGACATGAAAAATAATTTTGTCCCTCTAGATTGGTCAATCCGAATACTGTGCGTCGTCCACATGGTGGTCAATTATAGACTGTTTTTACCCAATTGGTTATTCCCAGGTGACTTCTTTTGTTTCTTTTCACCCTATCAATCAACCGACCTTTTCAACGTCCTCTAGTCAGTATTTAAGGATTATTTTGGGACCTTTGTATCCTTCCTGCAGTAAACAAGCCATATCAATCTAAATTGTGACATTTACAAGAGCTATATAAAAAGTTTCATTGATGTATATTTTATTATAAAATAGGCTGTAAAACCGTGGTTCGCTTGAAATATTTAGATTTTGTTTTTTTTTTAATTATTTACGTAAATAGATTATGTGTGGGGGATTTTAATCTTCTTCTTTCGTATGGTATCCTTCAACGAATCCGACATAGTAATTCGGATATATTGAGAGCATTACCCGGAGACAAATTTGACGACCTCCAGTTGGTAAGACCTATCCATCAATTCGAGGGTTGTGAGTTCAATTACCGCTGAAACTCTTGCGGATTGCAGCCTCGTTTTCGCTTAAAGCCCATTGACATATTTTTAGTCGAAAAGAAGAGTTTGCTATATGCCAACATGTCTTCCAGGTTGTACTGTATACAATGTTAGTGTGGTACAATAAAATTTTGTCTTCCGCCTCAGTTGTTGAGCTTCTGGGAATTGAATCACTGGAGAATCTACTGAACTCGCCGTTCGTCATTGCATATGTTGGCAACATTACAACATATGAAGATGTAACAACACTCGCATATGTAATCGGTGTGTGCGGGTATTGTTACCGAACTAATACTTTTTCAGGGTATTGGGAATCGAGCCTAAATCCTTAGGTGAAAGACACAAAGGTAGTCGTTTTAAATAACTTCATATCGTTATAATGATCGTGATATGACTTATGCACAGTGAAAATTAGGCATCAAATTTTCTTCTAGGTTTTTATATAATCCCTGAATCAAGATGTAAAAAAACTAAAGGAGTATCGTTCACTACATTACATATTTTTTTTGTATAAGTATATAAGAAAATGTTAAATTTTATACGATGTTGTCAGCAAAATTTGAGATTTTGATAAACTTAAATATCTCACATACCGGAGGCACAAAAAATCCATCGAGGCTCACGGCCAGGTCGCAGGAGGCACAAACGTGTGCTTTATTAATGAAATCTTAGCTTATGCCTCTCGGAAAGACGACTGACGGAGGCACGTCATCAGCCAGATTTCTGATAAATGTGAATTTGTTTTGAAGGAGAGTTTCACAAATAGCTGGATGGTTGATAAGGAAAAGAGGGGAATATTTTCTGAGCTGAGATCAAAAAGTTCGTCAAACTTTTGATTAAGGACACTTTTTAATAAAAGTGATTAAACGAACTTATATTTTATTTTATTCGATATTGACACGTTATCCTTCGTGATTGAGTATGATTGTCATCATTCCTGTGGATAGAAGACATCAGTGCGTGTATAGTTCTTGCTGAAGTGTAACACTTTGCAGACATTCTTGACTGATTAAACCTAGAAATCCAATGGCAAGGAGATTACACTTCTATGACGATCGGCAGGTTTAGTATTGCTGCATCCTTTCGTTAGGCAGTTATATTAATCGCTATTCTTATTTTGCTTAATAGTACTTTTCGAATTTGACATGCAACATATCAATTGCCGATAAAGACGAATCCAGAAATAAAATAGTATAACCATCGTCATCACAACCAGGATGTGTAACTGGTTATGTTTATGTATATTGAATACTTGGAACTGTATAGAATCCACCTGTTCATTAAAAAATGCAGTTTTTGTCTGACCTAAAATAATTCAAGAGAAATGTTAATAAATACAATTTTATAATATATGTTAATTTGTAATAAAATAAAAGGCCTGTAAACTAAATCAAAGAAAATTTTCACGGTACGTTCAAATTACTTAATTCTTTTAGGCAACAAAACATTCTATTCTGAGTTAGATCTAACAATATAAAACCCAAACAAAAAGTTTCAACTATAGATAATAAACAATGTTTTACCTATCTTTAATGCCTCGTGACTATTGTGGTCCATACATTAATTAATGCGCGCAAACAATGTACGGTGTACAGCATCATTTCAGAAATCTTATATTATGGTACGTGATTGAAAATACATTGAATTGAAAATTGTTTCGTGCCTTATTTTGGCTTTGAATATTTGATCAATGGATGTATACTTCAATCGACACACTAAGGAAAATATTCATATATTGCCAACCTATACTAAACTTAAAAAAAAACACATACATGTCAACACGCTGTGGCTCTTGGGGGTAGGCAGAGAGAACAGATCTTAATACATTTCTATTCAGTTACACATCTTTCGCATTTTCCACATTCAATTGTTATCTTGTCAATCATAGTCTTTTATTATTCATACTTTACTTTCTTTCGAAATCTGGTATATTTGATTCAGCCTTATTTTTTATCCTTACCTTGCACTTCTTACTTGTATACTAGCTTAACCATTCTTTCATCGTTCATTTTCTTTACATGTCTAAAACATTTTCACACATTCACTATGAAAAAAAGAGATATTTTTCCGTGTGTCAAAATGGATGAAAAAAGAAACATTTTGAAAACTAATAGCAAAAAAGTTAAATTAAAGCTACCGTCGTACGAGCTTTGGCAATGGATACGAAATGTAACCGGAAAGTTCCTCATAATATAATTTAATATTTGATGAATGATGATGGACGACTTTGAATTGTGATTCAATATTAACCAAATAAACACATTATTAATTATTTGTATTTATTTTATCTCAATAATATGAGATTTGTATATAAAATGCCATTTCACTTAAATATATGTTTGGTTACCTTGCAAATTCCGTTGTATCCGTGTTTATATTTATATTTCAACTTCAGATGTATAATGAATAACTATTTTAGATTTATAAATAATAATTATTTGAGATGTATAATGAATAACTATTTAAGATTTATAAATAATAATTATTTGAGATTTGTAAACAACCAATTTTGAGATGCATAACTAATCACTATTTAAAATGTATTAATAATCATTATTTGATTCAAAATAATGTTATTTGATTCAAAATAATGTATAAAATAATTATGTTTATTTTTTTCCTTTTTATAAAACAATGTATAAGACCGATATCATATCAATCCTTTTTATGACGATCTCCTTGGCTTAGCAGACGATTTTCTAGCAAATCCGGGGTAGCTGATTCGATACTCGTTAATGCGTATTTAAAGAAAGGTTTCTAGTTTGCTTTTCTCTTGAGACCTTTTGTAAACTTTTTTTGTTTGTTGGAAGATATTTCCACTGGCAATAAACCTGCCGAATCATACTATATAAAACAGTAATACAATACATATGTATCCTTATGCTAAGCGGGAAAAATATCCATATTCTCCAAAGAATTTTTTTTTTAATTCTAGTGTTCTTAAAATAATGTGAAATAAGATAAAACGGAAAAATATTTTATTTTTCAAAATTATATCCATAATATTTGTAGGTACTTTATTTTGACATTAAATATCAATGTTTTTTGTTATTGTTTGAAAAAAAAAAAACAACGTATTGGTTGGAAAAAAAAAACAATGTTTTGTTTTTTATTTAAGTCGTTGAAAGAATTGTGATAGTTTTTATACTTAAGACAATGTTGTCATTATATTGACAACACGTTATATTTTCAGTGAAGGTTTTTAAATTTTTTTTTTGATATTACTAAAACCGAAATCTAGACTTTAAGATGTTTTTTTTGTAATTTAATAAGAACTATTTAACTTGCTTTATATGAATAAAATGATCTCCAATATTTCTATAAATCAAATATATATGAGAAACATCATACTCTGTGACCTGGAAACGAGGAGCCATAAATTTCGAGACATGGTGGTGGGTATAAACATGAGATGAAACTCTATTAGGTAAGTATGTTATGTTTGTTCTGGCTTTAGCAATTCAATTGCAGAAAAATATTTTCCCCAATAATCATCGATGAAAAGCTGCCATAATTTGGCATTCTTTTCTTAAATGCGTCATTTCAAAAGAGTTTTTTTTGGTAAATCAAATATTCATAAAATAAATATTAGCAAAACATAACTAAATTCACTGAAACGATACGATAGGCAATCCCTCGTGACCGAGTATGATTTTTAGTAATCCAGCAAATAAAAGACGCCTGTACGTGTATTAGTTTATTGTGTGTAATCTATTCCACTTCAGCAAACTCAAAGTATTGACAGATCAAACTGAAAGTCCCGATGGCAAGGACATGCACGTTCCAAGACGATTGACAGATTTAATCTGGTGACTTTGAGTTAGACATAACTTATTATATAGCGCTATTTTTGCGATGCTTACTAACGATCTCATCATTTACGATAATCAGTATATAAGTTATAAAAAAACAGTAATCAGAAGAAACACTGTCTAAAAGAAAAACCACCCTGGATGTGAATCCGCCAGGAATAGAACCCGGAACCGTTAGACCACAGCTACCAACATGCACAGAAAAGTTGTATATGGAAATTTCCCACTCAGGTGTGTCCTGCCACCGGAAAGGAGTACTTTTGGGCGGTTCCTTCATTGTTACTATGTGGCGTCACGCTCATAATAAAATAAAGAAGATTTCGATCTTGTAGTGTATACAGCGCTGGGTGGGGGTTTATTTCCCCCCATAACAGCGTGGGTGGTAGTGGGGTCGAATTGAACTGAAATGAATGTGAAATAAGATAAAATTAAAATAAGTAGGGTATGATGAATTAAAATTAAAATGTAATATTTAAGATTAACATGTTACAAATTATGACCGTAGCTCCGCAAATGAATACGATAGTCCCTACTTATCCGCGGAAGGATAATTTTAAAGGCACCCAGAGGATCCCTTAAAAACTGCGGTTAGTAACGAACTATATACATGTAACATATACATTTTGTTTTTTTTCCTATACATAAACATACTTGTGACATTTTTTTTATTAATAAATTAGCAACAAAAAGAGATTAACAACAATTATTCTTGTACATCAAAATTAAGTATTTTTTTCAGCTTCAGAAGATTGATTACAGCTGGTGGATGGAAAATTTATTATTAAATTTTGTACATAAAATGTTGGAACTATTCTATAAAATGTTTATCAATCTGCAAAAAATATTATTTAACGAGTTAAGCTTTATTAACGCTTTTTGTTAAGTTCATAATTTATTAATCAATCTTTGATACTGGATATTTCAAACATGATATTTTGTAATTTTTCTCTAGAATATTTTTTAAATATTTTTTTTGCCTACAAAAGCTATTGATTATTTTTGAATATAAAAAATAATTTTCAGAAAAGATACAGTCGTAATGTGTAGCCTTCAACAGTGTTTCTATCTATATATCAGTCATATAATATTTATCTGACGATATTGAAAATAAATTATATCGGAAGTTTTTGTAAAAGCTTACGATTGTTCCGTCTCATAGTTATTCTTTGTTTCTTGTATTGCGGTTGGGGATTTATTATCTCAATAAATAGATTTGAGGAAAAGTTAGAAAAAAATAAATTGCGGATTATTAAATCATTGATAACATCCGTGAGAAATATGCGATCTTTAAAATATATGTATTTTCCAATTGTAACTTTTTTAAGAGATGGGAGTTTAAGTTAAATTAAGAAAGGAACGTTGAGATGCTTTTGAAAAATAGAGAGAGTGAGTTATAAAAAGTAAGAAAAAACCAATATCTTCGTAAGAAAGACCGAAGTAAAAATTGAAGGATATACTTAGACATTTTGACAGAGGGAAAGGTGATAAGCTTGCAAACAGAAGAGTAAATGACCTCCGTGGCTTAGATGGTAAGGCGCCTGTCTTGAGGCCCGAGGGTTACAAGCTCGTATCCAATTCTCGTTGGTACTCAATTTCATTGAAAATGGTTCCAGTCTAATTTTTACAAAAAGCTTCGTAAATATCTTTCTGGTTGGTTCGAAGAGATTACCACCTAACAGTAAATACACCATATTGTACGTCATCCAAGAAAACGCTCCAAATTTTTATGATTTAAGCTACTAAGCGTCAGTACAATTATTTTAAATTATGATTTATGAGGTGCATAGCCGCGCGGTAACGCACTGGACTTTCGTGCGATAGGTCGCCGGTTCGCACCCCGTGCTGTGCTACTCCCCTCGAATGACACAGACATTTTTTCCGTCTAGTATTCGGGGGTGACTTATGACTTCAGTCATATCTATTATTTAAAAAAAATAGTATTAGGTATAGACACACCATTAGTACGGTAGTTAGTCCGCTGGGAGTCGAACTCGGCACTGCTGAGTACTAAGGAAGCAAGCTAATGACTAGGACATGGTGTTGACGTAAAAATAGTATTAGGTATAGACACAACATTAGTACGGTAGTTAGTCCGCTGGGAGTCGAACTCGGCACTGCTGAGTACTAAGGAAGCAAGCTAATGACTAGGACATGGTGTTGACGTAAAAATAGTATTAGGTATAGACACAACATTAGTACGGTAGTTAGTCCGCTGGGAGTCGAACTCGGCACTGCTGAGTACTAAGGAAGCAAGCTAATGACTAGGACATGGTGTTGACGTAAAAAAGATAAGGCACGAGGGTGTATGAATAAGTTGATGATGAATTATGACTGTGCATTTAGCCACACGTCGTCATATTTCAAAATTATTTATTCAATCATGAAAACTTTTATATTTTTAGTATTTTTTCAACGTTAAATTTTCTGTTAATTATTTTGATAAATTTTGAAACATTAAAGAAAGCATTAAGCCAGTGTCAACGATCTGGTAGATAGTGTACTTGGTTTTCTTCATCGATAACGATCTGGTAGATAGTCTACTTGGTTTTCTTGATCGATAACGATCTGGTAGATAGTGTACTTGGTTTTCTTGATCGATAACGATCTGGTAGATAGTGGATAGTGGAGTTGGTTTTATTCATCGACATCCTAGTTTTAATATCTTACTTTCTACACATTATTCTATCTTCATATTGTATATTTAGTGAAAATCAGAATTCACTAAGAAATACATTTATATAAATGTTGACACTTATTTCGTATCTTGAAGTTTTTTTTTGTAAGAATAGATATAACCGAAGTCATATGTATCCTTACACCCCCGAATAGATATAACCGAATTCATATGTATCCTTACACCCCCGAATAGATATAACCGAAGTCATATGTACCCTTATACCCCCGAATACTAGGCGGAAAAAAATGCCTGTGTCATTCGACAGGAGTAGCACAGCGCTGGGTTCGAACCATGCACCTTCATTTGATATGAGAATCATGATAAGGGCTTTTGAATTATACTTATATGAGAATCAAGTTTAAATAAATTTAAAAAATGCCAAAAACAACCCACATAAAAAAGAAAGGTTTTTTTTTGCGAATAATAATGAAATTAAATTCTTTCACTACAATAGTCCAAAGTTTTATTTTATTGTCATATTAAAATAGCCTGAAGAGTTTTGTTTATTCAAAAAATGTTCTATCAGGTGAATTTCTTTCCTTTTTATTTTAATTTTCTTTTCGAAATACTAGAAATGTTTAATATAATGAATTTCAGACAAACTCGTTGTGACAAATACACGCACACCTGATAAAAGAGCGCTTGACTGAGATTTTTGAAAACAACAAACACCTATTGCATATCTCTTGCTTAGCATAGCGTTATTCGTTCTAGATATGAGCACGTAGGGGAACGCATTTCCGCGAAAAATGAGTACACATTATTTGACAATGACATATATTTTAGAACAATACTTCTCAAACAATATATTTATAAATACGCTTGTCAGCTGTCAAGCCAAATTCTAATTTGATTTATGTTTTGGTTATTGAAAAGCAGTGATTTCAATAACCTATAATTTTAAGTATTAACCAAGTAAATTAATAAGAACGTTTCTTTGGTCAATAAAAAAATTACGTTAATCAGATAAAAATTAGTGCATAGCAGACCAAACACAAAACTCGGCGAATTACGGTGTAAAAAACAGTTCTTTTGATATAGATGATTAAGTTCATGTCAATAAAGCGATTACATTTTTTTTTAAATTATAAATTAAAAACTTTTTTACAAGTGTACACATTTTTTGCCCGCCTAAGAGTTGTATATAACGTTTGCAATTAAATTATTTTATAAATTCATCCTTCGTACGGTAGGGTTGATGAGATCAACCAACAAAATCAATGTTACTTTCTTCAGGCTCCTGCTGCAATGTCAGGTCTTGGGGACAGAATTATTATCAACAATTTATTTTCAAACCAAAATATTCGGCGTTGTTTTTAAGGTTTAAAACTCAACCTTGTTTGTAACGACTTGTTTAACTAAAGTATTGTATTTTTATGACGAAAACCTTGGATGTCGTGAACAAAAATAGCTCATATAAAAAAATAATAATGCATATAGTAAAATATGAAGTTCGGAAACATCCAGCTTGTCGGAGGGAAAATGCAAAGCTGGAGATT
This sequence comes from Odontocerum albicorne, assembly GCA_949825065.1. Lineage (NCBI taxonomy): Eukaryota > Metazoa > Arthropoda > Insecta > Trichoptera > Odontoceridae > Odontocerum > Odontocerum albicorne. Next base: position 27,445,855 of record OX463840.1, read on the forward strand.
ACGAATATAGCATGTAACTTGATGTCGAGGGGAGAAAAATTTGAAGATTACAACCTGCGTAGGCCCTGCGCTTGAATAAACCAGATCACGTAAAATGAGGATAATCTTAATACGTGCCACTGTGAATCGCTGTCATATTAAATAAAGCTAAAATATTTTTTACAAAAATTGTGTTGAGCAATTTGCTCACACTACTTCATGGATTGTTTTCAGATGGCGCGCAGTACGTAACTAATTGTTTATTCGATTCATATTCCTTCATTCTGTGTATTTTTCGACGAAGATTAAATAATTCCCAACATAATGAAAGAAGATTTTAGATACTCGGAAATTTTAGATGCTGGGATGTACGAGTATCATAAAAAAATTGACGTATGAATAAATACCTGGTAAATTAATTTTCATTAGAAAAGTTTTCTTTATCAGCTAAACTGCGGATTAAATTCAAGGAACTCTTTATTAGAAAAATATTTTCAACTTACAAAATTTTAATAAACAGTAACAAAGTTAAATTATATGACCTTGCCTGGGATACTAATCTTTTTTTTTCTATTAAATAAATATTTTTTAACATTAGTATTTAAAACGCGCCTTGATTAATCGACGGATTTTTGAGGACCTATCAAATCACTCAGCAATAAACAATGTTTGTTGTGAGGATGTTTTGTTTAAAACACTGCATTGTGAAAAGGTTTTGTCTATAATATTCGTATATTTGATGAGTTTTTACAAACAGTTATCGGTTGATAAATTTATTCATCATGACAGTGTTTTTTTAGCAAGTCCAATTTTCTTCTTGGTATATATTTTAATCTTACTACGGCATTTATTCCTTATAACACTGTTATTTGGTGGACATGTATGTTTTTAAGTATATAGTACTAAACTTCATGACCAATATCACTATACAATATTTATAATGCCCTCCTTTCAGTAAAAAAAACAAAGCAAACGAAAACCATACAATTTATTACTGACAACGCAATAAAGTCGTATACTGTTGTGTGAATAAAGACAGTTGTCAAAGTCATTGGTAAGTTGTTACGTCGTAAGTTAAAGTGCACGCAAATGAGGGTTTGAAATACAATTAATTATTCAATTTGATTTTTTCGTAAGTTGGTATTGATAGAAAAAAAAACACTTTCACCTTTCTAATTTGTGGCTTTATTTTTTAGGGAAAATATTAAATAGTGAAATAACCGCATTGTTATATGTAAGTTGTGATGTAGTGTTTGCGAACGTTAAACTTCAAAAGCTCCGTTTATCTCAATTAATGTTAGATTATCAAAAAAACTTAAATTGCATTTTTATATTGTACTAGTATACTTCTATGTGGATAATGAATAAGATTGGTAAAAAAATGTTTGTTAATAATGCATAATATAACGGTTCTGTAATCAAACATCCAGCACTGTAATGCAACAGACACATCTTATAAATAAATATACGAGTATGCTCATGAATAAAGATGTGGCAGCTTTATTCCTCCTGTCATCACGATAATAAAATTATATGACGTAATGTTTACTTTAAACATTAAAGTAAAACTTCTACTGACTTATCGAGTTAATAAAGGCAAATAGTTATTTTTCCACACGTTTCATATTTCATGGTCACTTCGTTTTATTTCTTTGATTGATTCCTAGATGTTATCTCTTTTAGAAAAAAATCGTGATCACGTTTTTAATATTAAGAATTATAAGTCAGTGTCATGCCATTAAAGAAATTTAATATTGTACACATAGTCATTATGCCGCCGCAGGGCAGGCATAGAAGACACATCTCCAAACTTTTCTATTCAAGCAAACAACTTCCACCTCCTCCGTATATGATATATATTTCTTGTTATGCCCAGTATCCTATTATTCTTAATTCTTACGTTTCCTTTTTCATTCCTTCGTCATTAATTCTCTTTCCATATTCTTTTCTCATCGTACTTAAAATATCCATTATTTCTGATGTTACTCCGTCTTCTATTTATCGTCCATTGATATTCCACATTTGTTTCTTAGTGCACGGCCGAAATCTTACTTTTCTGTCTCTCTACTGCACCCACTTTACTTTTATATTTCTTCTGCTATTCCATACGTCAAGGTGGACACCAACACACTGACACGTATTGTTATTTAAATGTATGGCAAAATGTGAGAAAAGCGTATTATCAATATTAATCGTTCGTTTATTCAAGTTTTATTGCATTGTACTATATAAATCGAAGTTGGAGTTCAGGAACATTTTAGAAAACAAATATTTGAGCACAGTAATGAGGTTTCATCTCGATTAACGCTGAGCTAGTGTTTCCTTGACATTCGATTTGATATTTATTTCTTCAAATGTTTTCATCATTCTACTCTACTCGTATATCAGCAGTTTCACTAGGCTTATTGCTAGTTCTAAGACAGCGGTCTTACTCTTACACCCGCGAGATTAACATACAAACACGTATAAATACGAGTAATACAAGTACGAGCATGAGCTGCAGCCGTTCATGAGATTTAAATACTCGAAAAAGAAATACTCGTAGATGTATACATTGTCATAATTTAATTTAAAATCCCTGTTCGCGAGCCGCGGCTCAACAAAAATATTAAATGAACAAACTACATAACTTGTCATACACATTTTTATGTTAATACTTCATAATAACTGATACATGTTTACTCATTTATACTCGTATTAATACTTCATAATTGATGGAACATATTTACAGTTATAATTAAAAGAATTTTATAAAACACAAGAACTCTTATTAAATGGATTAGTTAAATGATTGAGGGAATGTGAACTATTAAATGATTATTAAATCGGAAATATATGGTAAAAAATTTAAGAGATTAAAAGAGATCATGTAAATTCATTATTGTATACATCTTCACATGACTGGATAACATTAATTTAAATAGTACATATGTTACATACAATCACTTTATACGAGTATATGGAGTGCCAAAATTCCTTTAACGATATACTTCCATCGCTTCATCCACATCCATACATCTTCTCATACAGTTCCTTCTGTTTTTCTTACTTCACCTTTCCTTGTTTCAAAATTTCATTCACATAGTCCAACCGTACTTTCCTCGGTCATCTTCTATTACGATTTCAATTTACTTATGCTAGCACTATAAATTTGATTAGTAATTTTTTTTTCATCTATCCACTCAACATGTCCCCCATACCCCCCATACGTGCTCCTTTTAACCCTTCTTAACACAATAATTTATTTCAAAAGGAAATGTAAATGGTACATACATATGTGTACATACATATCATCACGTCGTATCCCTGTCAAAGTAGGAAGACAGGAGAGAGCGCCAGACTTTCCTTTCGCGACACACATCCTTCGCCTCTTCTACATCCATAGACTTTCTCATACAACTCCTAGGATTTCTCTGATTTCTTGCATTTCCTTCTTTCAAAATACTGAATTTTTGTAGGTTACAATTTTTTTTATTTCAACAAAAAAATTACGTGGTTACCGTAGTACATATGTAAGCTATTTTTCGACATAGTCGCCATTCCTCTCAATGCAGGTGGTGAAGCGGGGTATCAACTTTTTGATGCCTTCCTCAAAGTAGTTTCCCGCCAACCCCTCCGTCCACTTCTCCACCTCCTCCTTTAGCTCCTCGTCGGTTGAAAACCTTTTTCCACCCATGTGCAGCTTCAGGGAGGTAAAGAGATAGTAATCTGAAGGTGTTAGGTCAGGAGAATGCGCGGGATGGTTCAGGACATCCCATTTAAACGAGGCAAACAGTTCCTTCGTGGCGTTGGCCGTGTGTGGTCTGGCATTGTCATGCAGCAGGCAGACTCCCTTTGTCAGCATGCTTCTCCTCTTGTTCTGAATCGCCCTCCGCAATGCCATGGATGCCATGATTTTCTTGGCTGAAATTGTGGTTTTGAACTTTTTGGCGGAGGGTGAAGAGGTGTGACGTCACTGTTGAGACTGCCTTTTGGTTTCAGGCGTTTAGTGTGCAACCCAAGTTTCATCTCCAGTAACGATGGAGCGGAGAAATTCATCTCCATGGAGTTTGCAGCGCCTCAAAAACTCTTGCCTTTTTACAAAATTTCGCACTTGGCGGGAGATCGGGTTGACATTTTTCACTAAACGTGTTGTCGCGTCGACACTTCTCAACGTACTGACCTCGAACTGGTCTCGTTGCGGAGGGGAAGGGTCAGGCTAAACGGAAATGTAGCCAACATGTCGAAAATAAAATCCATCCGGTCGTAAGAGCCTCAGTACACTTACTTTCTGGATACGCCTCGTACAATAAACTGTATTTAAGTATCATTTACATGATACAGTAAAACATTAAAATGAAATAAGTGTATATAACGTATCAACATCTTTCAAAAATCTTACGATTTGTGAAACATATGAACATGATACTTAAACAAACCAATGCACAACAAAAGTAATCAACAATAAAGACTTCAAAATACTACTTAAAGAATTAATGTTCATGTTTATTGGTATCAATGTATATAGTGCACATGGGAAATATGTGTGAAAAATGATAACGGCCAAATGGCCACCTCGGCTCCTGTTAAAGATGACGACTCTTTGAGCAAAATTTTCAATAAAGGATTCACATAAATGGATACGTATATCTGCAATGACACGAGTGATGTTGTATTTAAGGTCATCGATGGTTTTTGAATTCTTGGCGTACACGTTAGATTAAACATAACTCCAGAGAAAAACATCTAAAGGGGTTAAATCACACGATCGTGGCGGCCATTCACATTTCAACGACGAGAAATTACACGGTCAGAGAACTTTTCCTGCAATAAAGTCATTGTTTCACCAGCTTTATGACAAATAGCCCCATCCTGCTAGAACCAAATGTTTATCAAGTTTAAATCGTTTAATTGATGCCAAAAATTTGAATCATGTTACGATATCGATTTACATTGACTGAAAGCAGCAATTTTAAATTTTCCGCCTTTTTTCAGCTGTCAAACATATAATATTTATAATGGACATATATCATCTACATAACTTATAAATGAAACATGCAGTGGTACACGATTGCAGAACATCATTTTAATTTAAAATTGCAGTTCTTGTTGGGCTATTTTATACAACACATTACAAATAAGACATAAAGTTAAATAAATAAACAATGTAACAGCCCCCCACCAAACAAACCCATAGATCGAGGAAAAGTTAGATTATGAACATTTTTTATTTTTGTTCAACGTTAAAAAAATAAGATATTTATTTTTCAAGGTTTTATAATCCGAGGCAATATAAAGCAATACAAAACACCTTTGTTATGCAAATTAGATTTTGTCCTGGAAATTTACAAAAATAATAATTTAGTTTTCATATTTTTATGCTCGTATTGTTTTCACGTCATGTGGAAGACAATTGAGAAATAAAAATGAATATTTTCTTTTGTCTGGAAATAAAGGCGACATTTTTCATTATTCGTATGCAAATGTCGGTAAAATCGAAGATTTATTTTTATAAATACTTCAAGGAAAGTTTTTAATGGTTTATTATAAGTTTTATACTGGTTATTCAACAAATAATTTGCTAAATTGCCTGATAGTTTTATACTGGTTATTCAACAAATAATTCGCTAAATTGCCTGATAGTTTTATACTGGTTATTCAACAAATAATTCGCTAAATTGCCTGATAGTTTTTCTGCGATGGCTTTTGCTACTTCACATATGATATATGTACAAACCATCACGTCATTTCTCTGCCAAGGTAGGTAGAAAGGACAGAGTCTCAGCCTTTCCTATTACGACACACGTATTTCACCTTTTTCACATCCAAACATTTTCTCTGACTTTCTACGTTTCCTTCTTTAAAAATATGATTAATTTGATTTAGTTAAAGTTTCCTTGAACTTCATCTATCACGCCTTCCACTTACATTTGCACTTGTTACTTCAATAGAAAATTGAAATGCAATGTTTAAAATCCACATCAAAATTAAAGTAAAGATAACTTGATAATCATATCGAGTAGAAAATAAAGTGCATTTTTTCTTAACTAAACACTTATTCACACACTTTAAAGGGTGTCTCATTAAACTATTTATTTTAATTTAAATTTTATTAATTTATTTCTTCATCAGACTGGCCATTACTTTAGTATATTTCTATTTTGTACAGGATTTTTACAAGAGACGTATCAATTATGCATACCAAATACTGTCGAGATTTTCTTCATAAATGTCACATATGTTAGGAATTGTGTTATCTCCAGTCAGCGTATAATGTCGGTTCTCAACTCTTGAATATCAATTGAAAAACATATTGTGGACAATTGTTGAATATAGGATACTCGTACGTAAATATCTTAATACACTAATAGAGAAGAAATGTTATTCAGCAAAGCTTAAATTGTGCATATTACGTACGCTTGCATTTTTTTTGTCCCAAATTCATTGAAGCCAAAAACTCTTCAAAGTTTATTTTTTTATTTATCACGTCCTTTTTAACTTATTTTTTTAAAATACCTTCCTCATTCTTTAACATAATTGTTATACGCGTGTATGTATTTCTGAGCAAGTCTATGAATGAATACAAATACTTTCGTTTGGTTTTCGATCGTGTCTCACTTCTGAGGATCAATTAGGCAATAATATGCTATTGTGAATAACTAATAAAATACATTGGTGTTGGTCATATATTATTCAAAAATAAGTCTCCCCATTTATTTTGCCAATAACTTTTTACATTTAAATACGATTCTTTTTGCAGATAATGAAAGATGAACTCAAAAAAGTCATAATAGCAACAACGAGCTCAAATATTTTGCTGTATGCCAGAAATAATAATTCAATAATTGCTAGGAAACAAACAATCTTATCCGTGGAGCATGTTGGTTGTGTGTAGGAAAGTGTGCAAGAATCCTACATGTTCTCTAGGTCAGATATTACAAAGCGTTTTGCATCTTTATGCGTACACAATACAGCTGGCTCACAAATTTAGACTTGTATGGTAGATACAGAAACATTCCTTTATTACTGCCGTGAGGTGTTTAATCTTAATAAAGTTTTTCTCATTAAAATTAATGATGACTGATGAAGCTCGTTTCGAACTGAGTGGGTCTATAATCAAATAAAATTGCTGGTTCTGGGCAACTGAACACCCTATAAATGTCTATATGAAACTAATGCTGCCATTAAGAAAGACACCGATATGTTTGATCAGTGAGAGATAGCGTGTTGTTATTGAAATTCTTTTTGCGTAGTAATTATTGATTTATTATTTCTAGCGTACAAAATGGTAACTTGGTTCGTTGTTACGCTATATACCTTTCTATTTTAAAACTTTTCATGTCAATATTATACTATATGTAAAACAATAATAATTTCAAATATTGAAATAAGTTTCAAGTCAAAGACTTCAACTCCAATGTACGAGTAGTTTTCAAAATTTATTTATTTCTTATAACGACGTAGTTTTTAACATTTCTTGCAACTAATAAATACCACACTTATTCAAAATTTAATCACAATAAATATAATTATCAGGAAACGAGGTCAATGTAAGGTTAAATATTGCTTTATTCTCGATTATCAATACAATGTTTATCACGTTAAAAACAAAATTTGCAACTTGTAACAAAGTTAGTGAACTAACTGAGGCGTCAAGCTTGTCGTTTTACTCGATTTTGGACTAGACAAGCAATGTTTTACTGGCATAGTATGCTGAATTATTTAAATATTCATCGATGTTTAAAAACCCGACTAATTGCTCGATTTATATGGCTAAATATAATATTATCCCCCAGTCACGCTCTTTAATATTCCTTAATCACAAACTTTAATAAATTGAAGGGTATTATACGAATGAATTTATGAAAAAAATAATAACCTTTATTAAAACAGGAAAGATGTTGAAATATAACACGTGGAAAAATTTATTCTCATTATTTTAGACCTTTCCATTAACATATTGGTGAATTGGTCTCTAATTTTTCCAAAATAATGAGAAAATTACCGCAATATGAATATGTATTTTGAGTTAGTTTTATTTTTAAAAGCTTGATGTATAGTATAAAATAAACCTCATTACGCGCTTTTATCGAAACGATAACAGATTTGCGATAACGATTGAGCCAGTTTGGTTATATTTTTAAAATATGATCTAAATAAATTTTGATGTATGGATATAAAACATGCATATGGAAAAATACTAAACGGAGTCGAATAAATGCTCTAGAAATGCAGACACTGAGAACAATATATGGGATGACAATGTATGACAGAATACGGAATAAAGTGATTAGGTATGAATGTGTACTTAAGACTGATGTGTTGAGTAAGATGAAGAAGAGCACTCTGAGATGGTATGAATGAATGAATAGACTAATAAAACAAATATACAGTGGAAATATCAGTGGAATGCGTGCTAGAAGAATACCAAGGACAGTATTATTGAATAATATTTTGAAAGAAAAGCATGTTTAAAGTCAGAGCAATCACAGAAGTTGTATGAGAACATTTATGAATGTAGAAGAGGCGAGATGTATATTGTGAAAGAAAAGTCATGCGCTTTCCTCTTTCTGCCTACACCAAAAAGGAAACGGCGTGATGGTATGTTTGTAAAATAAATCGTAAATGGTTTTAAATCCTTTTTAATTATATTCGTATCACAAATTCAAATATGTCTGATTATTTTGGTTTCCGATTAGTAAGAAATATTTTAATGAATTACGTAATAAATCTTGGTTATCCTGCGATTATAGCTGGATTGGAATTCTACAATTTGAAGGCGAAGAAGTTTATAGAATATTGAGTAACCTGAGCAATATTAAGGAATATTAATGGATGTTAGTGGACCTGAATACTAAGTATTATGACCTGTACTTTGCATAATCAATGTTGTCAGTACAGGCCTAAGAGTTGTTTAATTTAAAGGAAATATCAATGTTTTCCTCAAACGCAAGTGGATTTTGCTCAGTATTCTCGTAGCGTTTGAGTTGAAAGCTGAAGGACACGAATTGAAAAGGTGAGTTTATTGACAAATATCAAGTTTCTTTGTATATCATCACTGTTTGTTGCCTATTGTAAGTGAAGAAGATTTCATTTTATTTGCTTGAAATAAAATATTGATTTTGAGATAAAAAAAAACATTGGAGATTGTTGTATTAAAAAAAACTAGTTCTATTTTATTAAACTGTAAAATTAGTTTACGCTTTAAAAGTTTTATGGTATCTGCTTGTCTTGTTTTCAATTTTAAATAATACAAAACTCTATCGACAATATGTTATTTTATTCAAAATATTTGTTAATGTTAAGACAAATATGTTGTTAAGACAAAATTTGTAAACAAACAGAATAACAGATAGAACGGCTTTTGACTAAAATATTTCTAAAAATAATAAATATCAAAAATAAAGTACCTGAAATCAAACTTATTATTTTTTAAATTTCTACGAACGTTTAATAAAAAAAAATTGACAAGAAATATATATATATATATCTTTTCTATACGTCGTTTTTTGTGTACGTGTTAAATAAAAAAATGTACTGTTAAATACACAATAAATTTAAAAACATATTTGGTATGTGGTGTATGTGTAATGTAATTTAAAGAGCTGGTTTTAATTTCTCAAACAAATTTCATCGACATTTCTGGATGTTTTATTTTTTCATATACAATATGGAAATCGTTTATCAATGTCTACATTGTTTAAATTGACACCTTAAATAATCTCGGTATAACTTATCAATTATTTTTCATTACTTAAACACTACAGAATAAATATATAATTTGATATTACTTGAATATGAATTATATTTATTTATTAAATAAAAAGAAAATGTTTTCTGTTCTTATTTTAAATGATAAATATTTTTCTTTAATTGATAAAGAACGTTTCAACGATTTTATAATATCTGTAAATAAAGTTTTTAAAACTGTTTTCATACAGGTGTTTATTTTTTTAACGATTCATTTAGATTTGATTGTTTCGATTAAACTTTCAAAGGAATTGATTGAATTGATATTTCAAACCGTGTTGTACGTTTAAGAGAAAACCGAAAAAGATAATGTCTTTTTAATGACTGTGGAAAAATGTCCGATTTGTGGAAGGAATTGGCGTTATTACGTTTTAAACGCGTAATGGTCTATAAAAATAAAAAAAATACCTTTTTTTTGGTTCACAATATACTAAATGTTTTTCAACTCCTCCCGATTTGTTGATGAAAATTGCTTATAAAGGAAAATAGGGGTTTCAAGTAAAATCATTATTGTTCACACACAATATTTCGGAGCTGTTCTGGAGTAAATTGATTTTGGTTGGAATATCGAAAACTTTCTATGTAATACCACATTTATTTCATGATTATAAAAAAATAATTCAAAATAAGAATTGGGGGAAAAATGTAACCTTCGCGTTAAAAAAATTTATTGAAAATATATTTTTATACAAATTAAAATATGTTTAATATTTTTTAACCTTGTACTATTTTTTGTAATATAACCTTACAAATTTTATTTTAATACTCAGCAATATGGTTTTTGTTTGTTCCCATTAAATGTATTTTCATATACACATTAAAAACATACAATTGTGTGTTTAAAGTGTTTAAAGACCACAAGATACAAAATACACTCACAGTATAAGCATATTTGAGTCCTTCAATAGTTTGGTCTAGATTTTCAGGTCTAGATTTACACGTGTCGATAGATTTTTCAATATCCATTGCCCAAATCAGCGATGGTAAATTTATTTGAAACTTAAAGAACGCTTAATTTATACACAAATTGAAAAAAACTGACAAAGAGTTATCGAATGTTTTAAATGTTATTAAGTTTAGTGCGTAATTTATGCAATAAAATAAAATAAAAGTGATATGTACAAAAAACATTATTTAATATTAAAGATCATTGCAAAGTGTCATGAAAAGAATGAAGCATTTTAATCTCAAGGAAATTGGTAAAAATAATTGAGAAAAACGTGTTATATTTTTTACATAAAAGATTTCCTTTTTAAGTTGTTATAAAAAGCTTTAAAAACTTTTTCAATGTAAGAAAAAGATTAAATCGGAGAGTTTGCAATAAATTGAATGATATTATCCCTTAACTTTCGAGTACTCGACATTTTACGATCCTGCGAAACAATTCAAGAATTGTTTTGCAGAATCGTAAAAATGTCGAGTACTCAAAATTACTTCATTTATTTAATTTTTAAAGACTGGTCATTTATATTCTTTACACAATTATGAAGTTTATTATAGTCTCTTAAAAAATGACGATATGACAAATGAATGATATCAAAATTTATCATTTAAAATTTTTAATTCAATTTTATGATAATGTAGAAAGTTGTCTCCAGAGAGTGCAGAACAAGGCATTCAAGATATCTTTTAACACCCATCCCAGAACAATCCTTACCCGACTTCACGCCGAACAGCGAGAAGAAACCCTACAGCACCACATTCTCGCTTGGACCGTGAAGTTCTATAAAAGCCAACAAAATCACAGCAATCCCTTAGTCGCTGCACTGGGGGCTTATGAGAGTAAATCCGACCTACCCTTCCGTTATAAGCACAAGCTCCCGAAGCATTATCTGTTGCCTGACTAGTCCACCTACAGTATTAGCTGGGACGACCAAGGTCTGAGTGAATGTGATGGAATACAAGTAGCCTGAACGAGTGGACTTGTTTTTGCTAAATAATTAGTGTAAGAATTGTTATCTAGTTATAAGTAGTATGTAGGTGTTAATTATTTCTAAGATCTCATATATTAAGATTGAATAAATAAAATAAAATGATATGTAGGAAAATAAGATTAAGTAAGTTCATAAATTATAACATATAATTAAGATTAGTTAAGTAATAAATTTGTATATAGGTATAGCCATGACAAATGTTTGTATAATAATTTACTTTGTTTAATAAAAAAAATAAAAAATAAATAAGTAACTAGTAACACAACTATCAATAACCAAACCATTTGTTACTATCAATAACAAAACCATTTGTTTTTACCAACCAATAACAAAATTTAGTCAACAAGACAGTTATTTTATTAAGAAGCATGTTTGCCTATTTTAAATCGAGTATTACTTTATTGATAATGTTAAATCAAATTATACATACCCCTTATAAAATAAAAATGGGAGAAGACATCTTTACAATTGCCATTGTAGTCATCCTGATTTGAACTGAAAAAAGAATGATTAAATTAGAAAATTTTAATTCTGAGGAACACACATGTTTAAGTGAATGAATACTCAGGGCACAAGAAACATTTTTAATATTTGTAAAAAGGTTAGATTTTGAAACAGGTAAATAAAATTACTAGTTGTTATATTTTCAAATTCATCAAACAAGAAATAAGATTTAAAAACTTTTCTTTGACGAAGGCAGAGCGTTAAATGTATGCGTACACCTTATTTAAAAAAAATACTTGTTAATAGTATCATAAAATTGCATAGCGATATTTCATAATATATTAAATTATCAACTCAAGAGTGTATTGTTTTGAAATTTATGAAAGATTACTTATAATCGCCACTAAATAAATTCAGGTGAAATTATATCTGAGAGCACCTTTAAAACCAGGATGCTAAAAATTAGTGGCTGTTCTCTAGACTGATAATACCGGTAATCAGGTTGGCGAATATTTAGATCATTACAACATATTAATTACATAGGATTATACGAGCGTGGATCAAATATAAACGAAACTTTTTTGTTTTTATTTGTAGAAAGAAAAATACCAAGTGCACATAATTTTTCTACATAATCTCTTGCTTTAGAAATGCATTTTTCTCAGCGGATCGATAGTTTTTTATTCAGCAGTTTTTATTCAGTGTCAGCAGCTAATTGCGCACAAACCCATCTACTCGTCATTGTTGAATCGTTGGCCTCCCAGAGCTTCTTTCAGTGGCCCAAAGAAATGGAAGTCGCAGGGCGATAGATTAAGGCTATAGGGATGGTGTTCCAGTCGTGTTCAACTCATTTCCTCCAATTGTTTGCATGTTACAGCTGCAGTATGGGGCCTCGCGTTGTCATGTAGATGAATCACCTCTCGTATCGGTTGGTCACGTCTTTTGCATCAATAAGCAAGTTAACTTCACTCAAAAGTTCGTATTTGAATGCCGCATTGATGGTGCGATGATCGTGCAAAAAAATCGATGTGCAAAATGTCGCGCCGGTCCCATAAAACGGTTGCAAGCACCTTACCAGCTGACAGCCGAGTCTTGGCTTTCACAGGGACTGTCTCATCCTTCTTTCTTCACTCCATGCTGGCTTGTTTCAACTCGGGCGTATAGTGGTGTACCCAAGTTTCATCGCAGGTAACGATGCGACTCAAAATGCATTCCCTTAGGCTCATAGATTAGGGCTCATAGATGTTCAAACGTGCCAGCTTTTGTTCTGCAGTCAAAAGAGTGTGTCTCATTGAGCAGACACTTTACGGAATCCTAGGTCCTGTAATTATGGATTGAGGGCTCCCATAACTTATTTTTATCTCAGAACAAATTTTGGAAACCGTCAAATGTCGGTCGCCTTCCAGATCACGAAGTGCGTTAATGTTCTGTTCGGTAATGCTCGTCTGTGGGCGACGATCATGGCTCTCGTTTTCGACCCCTTTGCGGTCTTTCATGAACTCCTTATGCAAACACACTGGGCTTTGACAATGTTTGATCCCGAAACTGTGCCGTCAGTCTCCGTAGAATTTCGGCCGGTTTTACGTCCTCACAAGCGAGAAACTTGATAATCATGCGTTGCGCAATCGACGGGTGCACCTCTTTCTGAGACATCATGTGCCATACTAATAACGGAATCTGCCGAGGCCAGCCGACCGCTCTCCCCATTCTTGATATTCTCACCCAACACTCATTGAGGTGGACGCGCGCTCCGTTTAAAACTACGCGCTCTAAAACAAAAGCCTCGTTAATATTTGATCCACCCTCGTATATCTAATGGGGTTGTTGAAGAAAGCACTCGAGGTGATTTTTAAGACGTTTGTTTCTGATTATCAGTTAAAATCGGGATGTTTATGATGATTTGTAAGTCTACTATTCATCAAATTATCATCACCAGCAATGTTGCCTCTGTTTTTAAGGATTGATATTTAAATAAAAAATAAATAATAATATTGTAGACTGGTAAATCCTTTGTCGCTGGTTATTATGAACTCTCATTTTTCGACAAGTTTTAAAAAACTCTTGCATTTTGGGTTGTCTGTAGAAAACACCTGAAATCACCGAAGTTTATAAAAATACGATGGAATATGAATAAGGAATAAGACTGTGAAAGATAATCAAAATAATAATTAAAAAAACTATATGCAAAGTTTTATGTGTTCGATGTTTATCAGGTTGAGTATAATATAGCATAATTGAGTGTCACTGTTTGTCAGGTTGATGAGAACGTGCAACGGGGTTTTGTTTTTGTGTAATCAAAAATCGGAAAAAAGTATCGATTTATTTTTTAATGCTAAATATCCTCAGTGAGATACAGGCAAAAGCCTAGTTTACTGGGAATACGACAAATGAAAGGCAACAAACCCAGATCCATTAAAATTGTATGTCCAAATTAAATTACCTGCTGTTTTTTCACAAATTATGTATATTTCTTGTCATGTGTAATAATAAATAAATAAATAAATAAAAATAAAAAGATGATTATCATGACTGTTTTTCATTATTTCAAATGTTTTTAGGGTTTATTGCCAAGTTGAGTTAGCTTAAATGTTGACCAACTTTAAACGGCACTAAGTCCAATAAAATTAAGTAGGATGTGCTTTATATTTTATACAAATGTAATGACTCTGACTTTGATGGCAGGTTGCTGTGTTTTTAAATGAATACTTCGAGATTTGTTGTACATATATTGTGGATGCATTGACACACTCGATTGTATTTGTACATAAATAGTTTATTGTAGTTTTAATATTTCATTAAGGGCATAAACCGAGCGTATATTATGAAAAATGACTAGCTTAGTTTATCAATTTACTGAGCCTTAAAAGTTATGTTTAATAGTGTCTCCCAGCCACGATCTTCTATATGTACGTATCACCGGTTTGGATAGTTAAATTGTGAAATGCGAATGAAAAAAAAATGTCACCTTGAAAATTTCAAACTCAGTCATATTTATAACATGTAGGTAAAATTCCATACTCGAGAATAAATTCTCGCAAGTTTGCCTTGATTGAACTGCGATTTAGCATTCGTTACTCTGGCAGTCATGTCGGGGGTGTAGTGAGCATTACGCATTTAAGTAGACAGTTAACGTATTCGCCAAATTGCCTTGTCAAGTCAGTTCAGTAGGAATGGGAGAAACTTAGATATTTTATGAATTAAACAATGCTATTCTGTAAGAATAGCAAGCGAGCACGCTTTGTATAGCAATAAAAGCAAAAGAAAGTTGACTGTGATATTAGATGAATAATATGAATGAAAGTTGCAGTTTTCTTTTCATAACAAGTATTATATGCAAACATGGAATTAAGATATTTTTTATGAGTAATCTTGGAAGTTTTTACTTTCGACGTTTTAATAGAAAATAAATTATAATAAATTTTGTGCAAGACCAAAGCAATATTCAATAACTGCGTTGTAATAACATTAAGTTGATCGAAACACACTTAAAACTGTCTACCAATAAATATACTCAGAACTTAGGTCTTAACATACGCCAACGTAGATCGAGGAAAGAATTAAAGAATATAATTGGAGAAATTTTGACTGTAGTTAAGGTATGAATCATGAGAAACAGAAGAGCATGTTCAAGTGTGAATGAGGCAAAGGCTGTGTAAATAAAAAAAAGTGATGATCTTTTCTCTCTGCCTATCTCAAAAGGGATATGGCGTAGTAGTATATATGTGCAATAGGTTGCATTAAAAATAAAATGGAAATCAAAAGAAGAATTGAGACACGTGGAAGTGCTTTTGGTAAACTAAAAAATACTGTCAAAAGAAAAATTCAACTCGTTATAAAAAAGAAAATGATTAATCAGTACATTTTAATCATTGTAGTATATTGCTGCGAGATGTAGAGTTTTACAAATTAGAAAGTGGCCAAACTCACTTTCGTTGCATACAGTAAAACCTGGCAGGTTTCTTGTCATGTGGTAATTCTTTCAGTCATGCAGATAAATGTTAAACAACCTTGAAGGAAACCAGACTTTGACCTTTTATAAAAAAATGGGTTCCTATATGCTTCGATCCCGTTACCCTCGTCTTGGAAGACAAGCGTTTTATTAACCAGTCATGGAGGCCACCCTTATGGTAATATTAAAAGCTTTATTTGTTTTTTGAAACTGTAATTGATTCCACAGCTGCTAAATTGCCTTTTTTGTTCTATCTTCATATTCATGTTTTAATTACCTTGTTTATTTCTTCATATTCTGAAAACTGAAAGCTCTAATTGGAGAAAATAAAATTAAAATATTTTTTATTGAAAGTGGTGTATTGGTCTTTGTTGCAATTCAATGTTATTTTAAATAAACTTAAATGTTATTAATGTTAAATAAACCGGACAGTATAAAAATTAACTAAGATAATTGTCCACAATATTCTAATACTGACTAATGCACTCGTATCATATGTAAGTGGAAAAATAATGAAAGAACCGAATAAATGCTTTGATTAAATGAATTACAATCTATGACAGAATACAGAATAAAGGGATCAGAGATGAATGTGATCTTAAGGCTGATATATAAAGTAAGATCAAGACGAGCACTCAGAGATGGTTTGGACATGTACTCGTAGAATGAATAAGTAATGAAAGACAAAACATAAATTGTGCAAATGTGAGTGTCAGACATGGTAGAGGAAGACCAAGTAAAGTATAGTTGGATCAAGTGAATTGTATTTTGAAAGAAGGAAATGTAAAAATCAGGTAAATCGTGTGAGTTGTATGAAAAGGTGTATGGAAGTAGAAGGGGTAAAGGATGTGTGCAGAGATAGGAAAGTCTGGCGCTCTGTCCATTTTGTCTACCCCGGTAGTGGAATTGCCTGATGGTATGTATGTAATAATTTGTATTGTATAATAATTTGTTTAAACTGGTGACCGTGTTCATGAATTAATGCTACGAGTGTTTTATAGTAACGCTGTCGATTATAATTATATGCAAATGGCGCACAAATTATCAATTATAATTTAAATATGGTGTATTTTGTTCAATATTCAAAACGAACGTATGTTACAATATCAATGTATAACAACACTTTGGCTTATGAAATTACTGAGTGTCAAAAGTAAGTTATTATTTGAAAATTATCATATATTTGAGATAAATGAAATATTTCTATCCATTTCTTAATATCATGATCAACAAAAATGACATTTAACCTCGTGATTTTCAAATAATACTAAGGTTTGAGACATCATAAGCTCGACAGAGTCACAGTGCCGAGATGTGATAGAATGGGATTTCAAGTATTATAGACTGGCGTACACTGCTGAATCCGGGTTACCATCCATTTTCATAGTCGATTGTTAACGACAATAGAAGAATTATCTTCCGCATACACAGACGGGGTGGGGTGGCTTCTGAGTACGGCAAATACCTATAATCAGGGCCGACGTTTGCGGTGTATAAACGTTGATAAGTCATATTCCAACAAGCACATCATTCCAAAATATTATTTATGTAAGACGCTCTAAAAAATAAATACATAATTTGTCGTTATATTAGTTTTAATCATATTTTTACATGAATTTTATACTGGCAAACTAACAACTTTTAAAGGTAAATATTGTATTTCAGTTTATGTATGCGTTGGGGTAAAATATGACTACCTCGTTGATATGTTGACGGGATTTTTGTCTTACAACTCGGGGGTTGTGGGTTCAAATACCGTAGGCAACCTTTTTTTTTTTTTAATTTTGTCTGGGTTCCCCTTAAATATATCTCTGATTGGTTGGAAGAAATTGCAACACAAGAATACACCTGCTAAGTTGTACTATATAGAACGAAAGCGTTATATAATACACTACACATTTCAATAATTTAAGACATGTCTTATTTATATACTTTTAAATTTATTCATCATTCTTGTTTGAAAATATGTACAGCTGGATAAAACATAATTCGATAACTGGTGCTATATTTAAACTCATCATTCTTGTTTGAAAATATGTACAGCTGGATAAAACATAATTCGATAACTGGTGCTATATTTAAACTCATCATTCTTGTTTGAAAATATGTACAGCTGGATAAAACATAATTCGATAACTGGTGCTATATTTAAACTCATCATTCTTGTTTGAAAATATGTACAGCTGGATAAAACATAATTCGATAACTGGTGCTATATTTAAACTCATCATTCTTGTTTGAAAATATGTACAGCTGGATAAAACATAATTCGATAACTGGTGCTATATTTAAACTCATCATTCTTGTTTGAAAATATGTACAGCTGGATAAAACATAATTCGATAACTGGTGCTATATTTAAACTCATTATTCTTGTTTGAAAATATGTACAGCTGGATAAAACATAATTCGATAACTGGTGCTATATTTAAACTCATCATTCTTGTTTGAAAATATGTACAGCTGGATAAAACATAATTCGATAACTGGTGCTATATTTAAACTCATCATTCTTGTTTGAAAATATGTACAGCTGGATAAAACATAATTCGATAACTGGTGCTATATTTAAACTCATCATTCTTGTTTGAAAATATGTACAGCTGGATAAAACATAATTCGATAACTGGTGCTATATTTAAACTATATATTGACTGCCATCTTTTTGTAAAATTATATTTGCTATTTTTTATCAGGTGCTGAAATAAAAATAAAGCTTTTTTTTATGAAACCTGCATAGAAATTTGATCGAATTTGAACCAATTTAATCACTCGTGGGATATGTAAGACTCGGCTCACGGTCAGGCAGGTTTATTATACGAGTAAATAAAAATCATTGATATATATTTTTGGCATGGTTGGTCTGGTTGGTTGAAAGAGATTACTATATGATAATAAAACCAGCATGCCGTATTGTATATAACCAAAGTGTAATACACTAGAACATTAACTCGTATACGCGGGTTTTGGAATCAAGCGAAAAATTCTTTATGATATACCCTTATTCTTTCAATAATTTTTTTCTGTAGATTGTTTTGTAATTTTTTTGTAAAATGTGAAATAGTGTGAGATTGAAAATTATTAGTTGACATAAAATTCTTGGAAAAAAATGGACTTATCTGAGTGTTGATTAAAATTAAAAAGCATAAATATAAATGACAGCTTTGCTAAAGCACTTGAGGTTTTCAGCTAATCAAATTTATTTAGCGAAGCTTCCATGGTTCTCATATTTTAATTTATGACCAATTTATTTGAAAAAATATAAATAATTTGATTTTAATACGTATTTTTACTCTAAATTCCTTCTTATCTTAAGAATTGTTCGTTTTCATTGAAAATTATTCGAATACTTGAAAATTGAATAATATCAAGAACACAGAATGTTACATGACATAAAATAATTTCAAATTATATTTTATCACTATATCGTTGTATACAGTGCATGCTTGTAGGTTTAACGCCATGTTACAATCTTGAACCAACCAGATGAACATTACATTAACTTTAAGTGAAAACCAGGCTGGAACCCGGTTTTTTAATTGTGAACAATCGAATCTGAATCGCAACTTCCGGATTAGAAGACAGTCGTCTTATAAACTAGACAATGAAGACTGTTCAAGATTTAACGACACTAAATATATTTAATAAGTATTTAAATTGAAAGCACACTCTCAACATAGTGATAAGTAAAGTGCCATTACCTACACCTACGAGAGTATATCATTCTTAGATAGCATCACAGTGCAACTATAAAATCATATGAGAAAATATTTGAATATAAAATAGTCGATAAAAAAATATTCCAGAAAATGTTAAATGCTAGGTCAGTGACCCGATTGATATTTTTTATTTTTTTATGACAACGTCCGGTTTAGGCTACCACCACGTTTGACCATCTGCGTGCGTCGCTCCTATTGTAAATGTGGGTGCGACGTTCCTGTCTATATACTCCCAGAAAAAAATATCTCCATAAATCAAAGTAGAAATTTTCGAGAAGAAAGAATAAGGTTCATTGTCTGAAAATATGGTCTATCTTTATTAATACCACCACAATGGTAATGATAAATGCTTTCAACAAAGGAGAGTTCACATTGAAAAAAACATAGTTATACAACAAAAGCAGGAGAAGTAAATGAACGGAAAATATTCTTTTTTTTATTGCCGGCAATTAAAAAGATATTTTCTGGTATTGAACAATTGTGTTCGCTCATTATCAAGAAAATCTTTTTGTCTTATAAATCCATTGAACTATTCAAGGATTGTTCCATGGAAATTCTTAATTCTTTAAATGTATTATTTTTTAAACGAGTACATTACATCCGATAGAATCCTTTTGTTAGTATGATTTTTTTAAATTTTGTAAGTAATTGTAAAAGTAAAGGCAAATTTTAATTTAACCTATTTAAAATTATTTCTCATTCACAATTTATTTTTTTAGTCCGGTTTGGCTTTATATCGTAGGCCATTTTTGAAAATGACGGACTTCAAACCATTTTATGTATTAAAATTTTTAAAGTTTGTTTATTAACACATTGACTTTTGAACATGTTTTTAAATCACGGTGGTGCTAAGCAATTTGCTCATATCGAAATTCTTTAAAAATATCAAATTGTGAGATCAGGTATAATTCAATGTCATTCACCCTTAACATTTTTATTTGTACCATTATCAATCTCCGGTTTTAATTTCGGTCGGAATTGTATGAATCCTAACTTATTTTGAATGAATCAAAATAAGTAAGAATTCATATGGCGATAAGCGTTTTGAGCACAAATATGAATGTCCATAGTGTTTTTCAGCTCTAAACATATTAATCACTGAGTGCATATCTGTCAGATTTATTCCTAGAGCAATTTATTTAAAGTGATGAACAGTCGTAGCATGTTCCATAAAAACACAAAAAAGAAATCTCGAATGAGTATAATTATTTTGTATTTTTAAATGTATTGTTTATGTTGACTATAAATGTACACAATCTCTCAAGATTTAGTTGTAATTTCCTGGTATAGAATTAACCGGTATAGATTCACATTTCAAAAGGTTCAAACTTCCCAACAAATTAACATGAGCTCGGAAATAATTTCCCTTGCCAATCTGCCAATTGCTTCTGTCTCAAAGACAAGTCAAATATACCTACATAATCTTAAATATAAACCATTTTATGAATTGACTTAAAAATTATAACTCATCAAAACTTTAGCTTTGTGTAAGATTAGCAATATTAACAAAGTTATTTAAATAGGTTAAACATTGTCGTAATAACATAACTCAAATACGCAGAGAAATTGAATTATTTTGTGGTGACATATACTAATTCCCGAGACTTAAGGTTTCATCCGTAACGTCTTTGAAGGCAGAAACATTTAAACGTATATTTTAAAAGCTCTCGGCTTTATATCATGGCAAAGTACTTTCCATAAAAGAGAATAGCGTAAATGCAGACCTATAAATTCGAAATGAATATTTTAATAGACAGTTAGCTTGATATTTCTGCGTGGAGAGATAAATAACTTGAAGAGTAGTAGATTGAGAGTAAAAGTAGTTATATCACGACATCGATATTGAATGATGCAATCAAATTCCGGTACGATATGATTTTTGTAAAACTAAAAATATATTGATTGATTCATAAATCAAGCGATTCCTAAAGTGTTCTTTAGTGACCTTAGCTACACCTAGAGCGCCGATGATTCGTGGTACACTCTCTCAAAAAGTTTCACCATAAAATACATCGTGATGGTTTTCAAGTTTTTAGCGTTCCGAAACTCCAGAGCAAGTCGACCAAACGATAAGGCCACTCAGAAAGGGCGATCAAGAAAACTCGATCTGTTTTCTCAGTTAGTGTACCCGCTTCCCAGAGGGCATGCCCCTAATTCATGATTCTGTCATGCAGTACGCCACCAGACCATCCAGACGTCATATGTGGTCTAGTTGGTAAGACGCAAGTCTAACGACCCGGAAGATGTGGGTTTGATTCTCGTTGGCTTCCGATTTTTTCAAATGAGTTACAGTCTAGTTTCCATTAATTCTATAATCCTAATATTTGTAATATATTTTTGGTTGGTTAGATGAGATTGTCAAATAGCAATACATCCGCTAGATTTTTCTGTTTACAACGAAAGCGTAATATAATATAAAATCATTTAAGGCTTTAAAAACTATAATATACTCAAATTGAACTCCTTTATTTCAGGCCACCTTAACCAGTGAATCGACTTGAATATTGGGGCTATCCGACAAAATATACCAGCATCGACCTGCTGTATTAAAGACTTATCCGACTGTATCTTAAGAATATTTGACTATATCTTAAGTTGGCCCACATAAAATATACTGTATTGCAGAAGTCAAGTTGGCCCACATAACATATACTGTATTGCAGAAGTCAAGTTGGCCCACATAACATATACTGTATTACAGAAGTCAAGTTGGCCCACATAACATATAATGTATTGCAGAAGTCAAGTTGGCCCACACAACATAATATATACTGTATTGCAGAAATCAAGTCGAAAAATAATTCTGACCGACTTGAGTTGTCTGAAAGAATCCAGAAGTCACAGTTGAATGACCATTTGTCTGACAGAAAACGTATTGTTCTTTTCTTGACAGGCATTGATCTTGAAGGATAGAAGCGTTCATTAAACTAGTCACTGATTATTATTATTGTGAAAGGTCAAAACAACAAGTAAGTTCTTATAAAATACATTATAATAAAATATTTTGATATTTTATGTTACTAATATTAATTCATCATTCTATGTTCCAAAAGTAAACGTAAATATAAAAAATGTACGAATATTCGAATTATTTAAATGTAGCAACAATGGGAATTGAATGCTTACAGTGGACAACATTGAAATATTGATACAATTAAAATTTGTTTGATGCGGTTAAAATATATTGTCTGTAAATTTTGCGTAAAATATATTTTGAATCTATTTTAATTTTGAATTTAAACCAGACAATTTATTAAGTGTGATTTGTATATTTATTTTACATTTATTTGTAATATAATGTGTAGTTTGGAAACCAATTTCCATGTTTATTTACGAGTGTACGATGCAGGTCCGTGCTATTACAAATTTATTTTGAAATTCAAATACTTTAAATTGACTCGAAACTAGTATGATAAGTTTTTCAACATTATACAGAACTATCCCTTTTAAATTGTGCTATAATAGATTTTTTGATACGCTGTCTGGTCCCCTCGGGTGTAGAAATACGAAAATGCGACATAAATAAACGCGAAATCCTGTGAGAGCGGTTACACGAGTTCAGTTTTATTCTAAAAGTGGCTTCTAATACAGTCTTCAAGGACAAACATATCCTTAAAGGATTACATACGCAATCACTTACTATATAAGTAAAACTAATTGGAAAAACACTTATATTCTTGCTTATAAATTTAATGCACTTAGTAAAATCTTTTTTAGAGGTTTGAGTTTTATCAGATTGAAATAATTAGTAAACAATGTTACTTGGGCTATTTAACAAATTCGCATGAAAGTGGTTAGATAAAGATTTTTTTGCTGAAGGAATTTTGACTACCCTACGGCCTAAAGTCATATCCCAGTTTAAACTAAATACTAAATGACTTGTATTCTGAGTGGGACCTCATATGCTCCAACCTTTAAAGTAAGGTACTTAAACCGCGTGACTCCCAGATTTAAGGAAGCTACAATAAATTTGAGCCAAATTTAACTTAAAATATAAATTTCTTTAGTAAAAAATGTTAAAATTTAGTGTTTAGAAGAATGGTTTCGAGCCTTAAATTTTCAATATTTTTTAGATATGTTTTCTACTTGGGAACTTTTTTTAAACTAAAAATAATGAAAATGAATGGATATCACATAATAAGAAATCATGTCATCGATAGAAATATACATGTAACTGTTATTTTAAAAAAATTAAAACGGTTACTGAAATAAATATAATTACGACTTTATGGTCACAATTAACAATTTTAGAAGCAATTATATGAAAAGTTAAATTAAAGCGAGCCAAAAACTAAAATATATTTTTCGTAACTTTTCTAATTTAGGTGTAATAAAACCTTAATGAATAAACTTGCTGGAAATTTTAAAAGTTTCTTTTTAAGTTAGTTTAATGTTTTTTAGGGATTATAATATTGTGAGCAAGAATAACATTCATATATCTAGTTAACGGGGAACCAAATACGAAGTCAACAAAGAAATATCTTCTCATTGTAGTAGAGAAAAGACGCTCTCAAGTCTTTATGCCTTTAGAAGGTGTCTGCCATCTACAGTTATAGGACGAACTGAAAATATATTGTCTGCAACGTAAGCAATTTTTAGATAGGAAAAATACGTGTACACTGTATTATGAATTCATAGTGCTAGAAACCAGTGTTTACAGATTTTGTTCGCATAAATTCCGATAGTTTTGCTTAAAGTTAACTTGTTAGTCCAGTGGGTTATTCCCCGTGATCGAGTATGATTGCTAGCCATTTTGTGGATGGAAGAGGCTTGCGCATGTATTGATTCATAATTTGCAAGCTGTTGTACTTCAGCAAGCACACACTCTTGATAGGTCAAATCATATGATATATCAAATGCATCAATGGGCAAGTCTAATCTGATGAAGCCTTTAATTTTTTCAGAGTTTTATATAGCGCTATCTTCATGTTGTTTTTTTTTAATAATGATATAAGAATTTATGGTTCGCAGCATATAAGATATAGAAAAACATATATTCAAATTTAAAACGGTTTAAAATTAAAACCAGCCCGGAACTGAATCTGCCAGGAATCGAACCTGGGGCGTTCGCTTTTTTAGCGTGAATACTAACCGTTAGATGATGACCGCCAAATTGATAGTAGTGGTAGATACTAGATAATATGTTCTTCAGTTGAAATATCAAAATGAAAATCAAAATTTAACCTTGTTACATAATATTTTCAAAATTAAACTAGACATTTTCGAGTTTCCTTCAGAATCAGGATCAACACAAAACGTTATAAGAAAACTGCCCCATTAGTAGATTATTTCATGTGCTAAATTCAGAGGTTCTTTTTTTTCTTATACCATTGGATTTGTTTTATCAGTTCATGCAACAAAAAAAAATAATATAGTTATAAAAATATTTTCTTTTTTATGTTTAAAACGCCTTGTTCATATCAATATCAAGTTCCTTTCAAGTTTTTTTTGGGTTTATAAAATTCGAATCAATATCATCAGCTGTCCTTACTAACGATTGGTAATTCTCCTTTTATCTGACCTGATGACGATTTATGCCTTGACATTGTTATCCTTACGCAAATTGTTATTCTCTCCCCGCAAACTCTCCATAAAGGTTTTTGCAAGGATTCCCAGTTATTGTTGAATTCCTGAAAATGAAAAAGTTGACGAGTTAGCTAAATTGTCTTCAGAATCTGGAGCTCTCTCAGATAACTTAATCCCCTCATCTGATACTTTTCCCTTTTGATGGGTTTCATGTTTTTCAACTGGTCCAATGAATGAGAGACGAGTTCAAAATTCAAAGGAAAATTTTATGATAATATTCAATCATCAGTTAAAAGTCCTGGTTTTATTATTTTTCTTATAACAAATTTCCGATGCTTTCATTGTGTCGTATGTGTCTTCTTCTCTGACTCTTTCTCATAAAAAAAAATATTTTGAATTATTCTTAATGCGAATGTGGTCTGAAGGAAAACGACTTGAATAATTTGTTTTTCTAACTGCAGTTTTCGTGTCTGTTCATTTTCGTTATTTGACGTTCCACTGCCAATTAATGTTTCGACTATTTGGCCTGTTAAAACATTCCAGTCAGTAAATTTGACGTTCTACTGCCAATTAATGTATCGACTATTTGGCCTGTTAAAACATTCCAGTCAGTAAATTTGACGTTCCACTGCCAATTAATGTATCGACTATTTGGCCTGTTAAAACATTACAGTCAGTAAATTTGACGTTCCACTGCCAATTAATGTATTGACTATTTGGCCTGTTAAAACATTCTAGTCAGTAAATTTGACGTTCCACTGCCAATTAATGTATCGACTATTTGGCCTGTTAAAACATTCCAGCCAGTAAATTTGACGTTCCACTGCCAATTAATGTATCGACTATTTGGCCTGTTAAAACATTCCAGTCAGTAAATTTGACGTTCCACTGCCAATTAATGTATCGACTATTTGGCCTGTTAAAACATTCCAGTCAGTAAATTAATATAGTATATATTTTTTTAAGAGTACAGAATTTGAATCTTTAAAAATAGCTTTTTAAAGTAAAATGTGTTTGAAAGTAACATTAATAATACATTTTTACACGTTAATTTAAGATATTCTCATATTTCCATTTAATTTATCTTTAAAACAGATTTTTAATGTAATTTTTTTTCATTTTATGTAATATGTGAAAATAATTGTTTTACACTTTTATCGCATGCGATATCACCTGGTGGGTTTATTCCTATGTGGTTAGATCTTACCATGTTGAAAATCAGACTGCAATATTTTTTTAAAAATAATGAGTTTTAACGGGAATCGAACCCGCAACCCCCTGGCTAGAAGATAGACTTCTTACCAACATGCCAGGGAGGTCGTCATCATCGAATAATTAATTGATGTTTATTTACAGGTGATAAAATCTCAAACACTATTTTTATGGCATATTTATTTTATGGCTATCCAGTACCGAATAACACTCTTGGGTGAATAGCAAAAAAAAAGAGCTGCCTTAAGTTGCTGCTTTGTAAAATGAGTTGTAGTAAAATAAAAAAAATATTCTATACTCGTAAATAATATATACATATTTTCTGTATAAAAATCAAAGGAAACATAAATGTCAAATAGAAATAATAATCTATATAATAGTTAATTGCTGAGAAGTTAAAAATTTTAACATTTGAAAGAATAGTAGTATTATACATAATGATATCGAGCATATAATTTAAGTAACGTCATTTACATTCTAATTAATTAGTTATAGTTTCACTCCATAGTATCTCACTAGATAACAGTAGTCCCGGGCCGAGTTGATTTATTATACTTAAAATATCAACAACGACAGCAACAAACGGGTGCCTCTATGTCGCCCATGTGAATAGCACTAACGAGATCCTGTGAAGTGGACATCACTTGACACGAGCGTGTACTCCTTCATATATAGAAGTTCACGACCATCATTCAAGAAGAAGACGAAGCATTTGTTTACAGCGATTCGTTTAGTTTGACAGATATCTTAAGTGTAATGTTCATTGTGACGAAGGTCATAAAAATGTGAGGAAAATTATAATTTATAACCCATTTTATTAAATTAAAACCGTTACATTTTACTTGATGGTATGTACTGCATTTAAATAATTTCAAGAAATTGTATCTAAAACATTTAATTTAAATTTTATTAGTTTATACAGTATAATAGTGTAAATTGCTTGCAATTTACATGTATTATATTGTAATTTAGATCGATAGTATCAAATCCCTATATACGAGTATACCAACGCTTTTCAACTTGTATTTTTTATTAATGTTAAACACATCTATGGCCAAGAGTGAATGTTGAAAACCACTGTAGCCTAGTTGGTAAGAAGCTTATCTTCAAATCTTGATATTGCAGGTTCGATTCCGGGGATGTTCAATTTTTTAAAAGGTTATTAGTCTGGTTTCTACTTCAAGCGTATTTCTGGATGGTTCTAAGATATTGTCACATGGTAATAAATCTTTCAGGTTGTACTGCGAAATATCGTTATCATTCTTTAATTTTTAACATACAATTCTTATCCTTAATGGTACCCAACGTTCCGGCGCGCCTCGATCATCTCACCCCGATGTACCCTCGGATCAAATACAACGGCGTGGCAAGTAAGTTTGCTGGTGTGCAACAATATTTTTAGAGGTATTATTATATGCCTTAGAGATTATTTGAATTGATCTCCTTTAGATATATATTTTTATGTATATTACTTATTTTAAGGTATGGGCTGAAAAACATTTGCTATGTTCCAGGTCGGTTTTTTTTTCTTTACACTGAGTTGATGCCTAATCGAAGTGTCATACAAGATAAACCCAAACATTTTGATGACATTTGGATTGGTTGTTGTGAATCGTGTAATATTTATATCGAAAGATTGACATTGGAGTCATGATGCTGTATACAATGCAATAATTTTACAGCAAATTTTAGATTGTAACAATATAACTGTGGAATGTATTAATGTCAAAAATCTCAGCAATACAGTTTTCATAGAGTTGCGTGAAATATATAGTCATGGAAAATTCAATAAGTCGGACATTAAGGACGTTAAGGATAGTCTAAAGAATACCGAGAAACAATTAGCGTAAGATAAATTGAGTTGTCAAGATGCAACAACCACTCTGGAAGACTGTCGGTTTTAAATAACTGATGATTAACTACTTCAAATGTAAATGAAATGGTTATGTGGTATATTTTCTGCTTTATGTCTTTAGAAACAATAAATAATATCAGTCCCATAATAAGTTTTAGCAGAAACCAAAAATGAAATATTTTTGATTTAATTATGTGCACAGGGGATTTTGACACTTGCCGTCTTCCAGAACGGGTTTTGCAACTTGACGACTCTTTTGGCCTATTGACTCAATTAATTAAATTAATGGAATTGGATTGAAATATTTTTCAAATTATCTATAAATTGTTGAAATAATGTTAGAATCTAAACTAAAAATAATTTGGATTAACTTGAATGGATATTTTTTCTAGAGTTTAAATCATTTAAGATGTTCGAAAAATGGCCTGAGATTTTCAAGCTTTCCAAATTTATCTTGCCTTAACAACATGTCGGTGTTGTTTAGGCAAGATACATTTAGAAAGCTTGAAACTCTTGAAATGAATGTAAATAATTTACCTACCAGGCTGTGCTGCATAGAACGAAAATGTAAAAAAGTAATATATATTTTAAACCTTTCTTTTGTCCAGGTTTCACGCTTAAAAATAATTTTGAAATTTATGATTTTTTAATTTTCGCAATTCTTATAGTTTTGAAGCCTTATCCTGCCCTAATTGCTATAATTAAAAACAGTATTTTATATTTTAAGAATTTAAGAAAATATTTTCTAGATACTATTATTTGTATCACGTATTTATTACTTGTATCACGTAGTTAAAATTAAGCTTGGAGGCATCCCGCCATAAAGCGCACGCCTCCTCTTGTGGGGTAGAGATCCTTTGAAAATAATACTGTTCTTCAATCTTTTTGACAGAGTCCTATATATATTCAGCAACCGGTCCGAGGGCTGGATGATTGGTGACATTATTCATAGTACCCGCTTCGTTTTCCTTGGCATTTTGTATAAAATACATCTGCGAAACAAATGAGATTTCATCGTAACAAAAGAATTGACAGTAACGAACAATTGGTTAGAGAAAATCTAAATATTCCAAGATACTTCTACAGCCTGCAAGCTTTATAATCATCCATTAATCTGTAATAAACACTTTTATTTGTAATATGAATAATTATCCTAAGTTAAATATCTTAATATGAAAACTACCATTAAATATTGTCGGGCGCCACATTAAATTTGTTTGTCGTAAAATATATGAAAGCTGATAGTGCTTTCGTAGTTTTATAATATATATGTTAGTTGGTGTTATTCCAATTTAGAGTCGATTTAAGGTGTCATGTGTGCTGATTTAAAGACCGTATATTTTATAATTCGACATGAAATATTGTTCGGTTCCAGAAAACTATGTTTATAAGAAACATATATTAAAAACATATTCAATCTTTAAATACCATTTTGAACATAAGAAACTAGAAATAGTAATGGAGAGTAAGTCATAACTAACTAAAATTTATTAAAGACTTCTTACGAAGATACTAATAAAATTAATATTCAAATAAACAAAATTACTCTAAGGTTACCGAACATAATCCAAAATAAGGTCAATTGAATGTGCAATTGTGCCTTATCTTACAAAATATCTAAATAAAAGCTAAAAAATGTGTATTGTATTACACTTAAGCGCATTATCACGTGGTCATCTCTTCTAACCAACCAGAAATATGTTAAAAATACTTAAAGTAAAACCCAGAATGGGACTCATTTTAAAAGTATATATATATATATATATATATATATATATATATATATATATATATATATATATATATATATATATATATATATATATATATATATATATATATATATATATATATATATATATATATATATATATATATATATATATATCTGGGTTTCAATGGGAACCTAATCTACTATCCCCGGGTTGAAAGGCAGGCATCATACCAACTAGGCCATGGAGTTCATCTCTACAATTAAGTACACTTGTTAATTGTAAAATAATAATTTGTTATCTTTAAAGTACACAGATAATTATTGTTAAATTAATATGAGCATGAGAAAGGAACAGGAGAACCTTGACTATCCGGACTAAATTGGGATGAAGGTGGTCCGAACAATTAAGGTTCTATTGCACGTAATATAATTGAGCGAAAAAAAATTGGCAATACACAAAATCCAAATAAAAAAAACAGAGCCAAATATTTAATCATAAGTCAATTTCTTAAACGCGCTGTTTTAAGTGTATTCGTTGTTTTATTTTGACAGAAAATACTCTGAATATAATTATGACTTCAATAGGATCAGCCCGTACACTAGCGAAGCAGAAATTGTATTATGAAGGTAGTTCCAAGATAGAATAAAACCAGCTTTTAGCCATATTATATGTCCACGACATTGCGTGTCTTGTATCATCCGTTATTTGTCTTCTTTGCTGAATTAAATTGGAGGCGTCATACTCGTACAATAATGCAAAAACTCAGAAAAAAACAGTTGGCTCTACGAGTACTTCCAAGAAGACAAATAAGTGTTATATGCCAGATGTATGTTACTAACTGTTTATGAGAAAAAAGAATACCGAAAAGTTGAATGAATAAAAACGATAGTTCAGGTACAGCATTACTCGTAGCATCTATGATGAGAACCTATTTCTTAGGTTGATGACCTCTGTGGTCTAGTATGATATGAGTACATAATATAAATGACAATGTTTTCTACTGGAGCGATTGGGATTTGATTCCTGATGGTTCATTGTCGATGTTATTTCAATGGATTCTAACATATATGACAAACAACGAGTGTCTTCTCTAGTTTATTACTCGTATTATAATTAATACAGATGGATCATAATTTTCACTCGTTATATTTTTTATAATTTATTACTATCCGCAATATACCATCTATAATTTACATAATTTTAATAGAACGGCGAATAATAGAGTACATTATAAAATAATGCAAAACTACACTTCATTAGGTAAGGCTTGTAGCGAAGTGGTCTTTTTTTATTGATGAATTTCAGATATTGGACCAAAATATCACTCGTAAAACAAACAGTTGAAACATTCTCGCTCTGCATTCATACTCTTGCATATGCTTAAGCCCCAAGCGATCACCTACACAATTCCAATAGCATAATAATCTGAAAAACCACATCAATAGTATGTTAAAAAATCCTAGGTATTATAATTTCAACAGCCGTATTAAAATCATATTAAATATACTGGGATATCAACCAACCTTTTAATTACAAATATCAGAAAAAAATATGGGAAAAAAAATTTCAATGGCAATAAGAATGGAATGAAGATTTGAAAAGGGATTATAGAAAACTCGACATGTCACTGAAGTTAGAATGATTTTGAAGTCACTGTTTGAAGTACGCCAGCGATGGTGTAAGTCTAATGTTTGTCTGGCTTTGAAGTCTGACGGGACGGTCTATTAAGGACGAAGTGAAAATGCGTAGCAGTGAATAGGATGTATGTTTTATAGTATGAGTTTTAAAAAAAATATTATTTATAAATCCAAAGCCTTTGTTTCTAGGTAGTAGAACATCTAATTTATTTAGTGTGATATATTTATTTCTTGTACAAATTGAGGTAATATAATATGTATTTTTAGATTATACGTAAGAAAATTTGGAATACAAGTCAAAAGGTTTTTATATTGAATTATAATAAATTCAATATCAATAATATTGCTACGCCAGAAATCTACTTATCCAAATTGAAGAAAATTTCCCTTACGTCATCCAAGAAATAAAACTGTCTGAACTTGACACCAGGTTTTACATCATTCACGCGGAAGGAAAGTTCTGCTTCTTAAATCACACGAAAATAATATTTTTATGTATGAGATCAGAAAATATTATGTATTCAGTTATACAAAAAAGTATTGTTTTTATTTGGCAGACTTTATTTGCGATTTAGAATTACGTAGTAATGGTATTCAAATGAAATAACCAACACCTAGCTTTATATTAACATATTAAAAAGTATCGTAGTATGCTTTTATAAGTACTTATCGTGAATTTAATTATATATTTGAAGGATTCTAAAATTGTTTTCGAGAATAGCATTCCTTATGTGAGATCATAGTGCTTAAAATCTAACATTTTATATGGCGCTGTTTTGTAACAGTTATCACTATATGAACGTTCCTAGAATATATTATTATAAATGTTAGGCAACTGCATTTTGATGAATAGAGGACAAAAAGTAAAACCAGTCGTAGACCTGCCGGGATCAAACTCAGGATGCGCGGGCTTTAGCATAGATAAATAGATTTATATTTGCTCGATTTGCTAAGTAACTTCGATTTATTTTTGTCACAAGTACTTTACGTAAACCATTTCAAATGTTGGGCGTCTGTAAGTTTTACACAATGACTCAGAACGTTGTCACTGGACGACTTTTTCAAACTTTAAGATTTCAACCATTGTTTTAAAATAAATCAGGAATGTACTGAAAACATGTAAATATTTATAAATAATAAAATATTTTGTCCGTAAAATCGCGGGCGATGTTTAAAAATTGATATTCATGTTATATTATTTTTTACATTGTTATTGTCCATGCATTATTTTATTTTTTTCGTGTTAGGTAGTTGATTTTTGTTTTTGCAGAGGCACCGTCTGTGTCATCTCACTAAATGGTGTTAGTTGAAGTTGGGAAAAGTTATCTGGGTAGATGGGCAAGGGTTTTTTAAGTTGCGTGCAGAGGTTGTTTTTCCCGTCGAGAGGGCTCGTCGCCATTCAAAAATAATAATAAAACTCTCCGTAATGGAAAAGACGTATGAACCTGGCAACGAGGGTTATATTTCCATGCCATAAATTGTTATTAAATAAAGGATGGTTTATATATAAAAGTTCATGTTTTGAATTCTTGTTAAAGCGAACGTGGTTTTGAGGAGGATGACTTGAATCAAATTTCTTTCAACAAATGTTCTCGTGACTCTTTTCCTTATTATTATTTTTAATTCTCAAACTTTGATATTCTACTACCAGTTTATATTTTGATACTTTTAGCCTATTTGAATTTTACAATCTGTCAACTAATAATAAGTATTTAAGATTACACAATCTAAATTTATACAACTATTTTGACAATGATTAAATAAACTTGATTGTAATATTTTAGATTTATTTGTTGTTACATTATTTTAGTAATATTTATATGTATTTAAATTTAACTCCCTAGTATTCCGATGTTTATCATCCAATTTTATTTATTTCATGTAATACGTGGAGATATGAAATAAATGTTTATTTATAAGTATTTCAATTTCAAATGTGTTTTTTGTTATATTTAGCTATGGCTGAACAATGTGAAGGACACTATTGACGGGTGAACGGTAAAAAAAACAGATTTATATTTGCATTCCCTTATCTTCTTTTTAATCTTACCCCTCCTATTAATACAACTGAAGTGATCACTTGATTACAACCTCAATTAGCGATATTGATAATACTCCTTTATCACCTACACTTGAAAGGTATCGATAGGGTTTTTAATGTTCTTTCTGGGTCGAGACTGGTCTCCCTTTTTAGGATCGGGGTCGCCACGCAAAGGTCAAAGGTTTAAGTGATGTAAGGATCAGGAAGTTACCCCAAGTATTTAATTAAGGCGGTTTCCTCAACCTTTTTTCTGATACAAACAAACGACTTATTTATGATATTGTACATTAAATTAATCAATTTAAGATGACATTTTACGTGTTTTTTTTGTGAGAGCTAAACGATATTATCGAAAAATTGAAACGATAAAACAAATAATAGAATCATAAATATTTGAAAAGTAATTTTATCTTCATTTATTTGAATTAATCATAAAAATAATCTATGAATATATTTTCCTTGATTATTTTTATGATTGATTCAAATAAATGAATATACGAGGTAGGATTAAGGGCCAATAATTCGGAACAGTGGATTGCATTTTATTTGAAAAAATACTGAATTGAGAGTTTTGTTCATATGTATAAATATTTTTTTTAAATTATCTTATTTTTTATTTGCACTTCTGTGGATATTTCTTGAGTACTCAAAGCATGGTTGATATAGGTTTTAGAAAATGGATGGAAATAATCTTACTTCTAGAGTTACACACAAAGATATATTGTGTTGTATAAAATGACAAATTGTTAAAATAAATTTAATAGACGTACGTGAATATTTCAAGATTTTTAAAATTTAATATTGTATGTTGAAAATATGATAAAGCATAAAAACTTTATACATATATAAATATTAACAAGAATTAATGGAAAATAATCGAAGTCTATTCGCATTTATTAAAGTGTCCCGACAAGAGTTGTCATTTTAAATTAACCGTATTTTTTCTATGGATACTTTTAATGGTTGATTTTTAACAACGGTTATTAGGAAGCATTAACATTTTTAACAACGGTTATTAGGAAGTATTGACATTTTAGTTTTAAAACGCAACAATAATTATGCGTTGAGTGTTAACTCAACGCATAACTATTGTGAAAATCGATTGCGAAAATATCACCTCATCATTTCACAACATGTGTGAACATTTCAGTATATATAATCGTCCGCAACCTGCCACACATCGAGACAAATGCAGTTATGGCACATATGTTTCCGAGGCGCGTAATTTTCCGTATTGGTGACCAAAAGTGGCCACGGAGATCATACGATATCATGCCGCAAGACATCTTTTTCTGAGATTTGGTGAAAAATTAAGGTAATAATCCACGAACAATTTCATAGCTTATAAATAAATAGTTAAAATTATGCGCCGATGTCATGAGTTTTTTTTATCAAAATGATAAACGTATTCAAACCGATGAATGGCGGGCGTTTGCCAGATATTGCATTCTATGTTTAATGTCAATGCTAATATGTCGATGTTCAAATGAAAATATTGGCATTCGGAAAATTTTTTTTTTTTACAAAATTAAAAAAAACCTCCTGTTGGGACATCCATACACTCGTAAGACAATTTTTTTGTACAGTAAAAGTAAAAGACGATTTTCAAACGAGATATTATTTAAGTAACGAAATAATTAGTGTTTATATTAAATTAGTGTTTATATTAAAACAATACATTTCAGTTATTAAAGTATTAATGACTTATCTAAGGAGAAAGGACAGTTTCAACATTATTTCAGTTATATTTTTTTGTGTAAGAACATTCGTTACTAGTTTCGATAACATTACGACGACTTCCTAACAGTAAAATTGCTATTGTATTCAAATGTTTTTAATTGAGTAATTTTTTTTATTATAATTTAACTTACATTATTTTTGCAATTGATATTAATATCTGTCTTATAATTGGTTGTTTTTTACAACAAGTAAATCCATAATGCTAACCTTAAGAGTCTATCAAACAAACAAAAAAATACAATTTGTTT
Source organism: Odontocerum albicorne (assembly GCA_949825065.1). Classification (NCBI taxonomy): domain Eukaryota; kingdom Metazoa; phylum Arthropoda; class Insecta; order Trichoptera; family Odontoceridae; genus Odontocerum; species Odontocerum albicorne. The sequence continues at coordinate 27,481,583 of OX463840.1, forward strand.
TCATTTTTCTAAATCTTAAGAAATAAGCTTAAAATAGTTATTGTTTTTTTTTCATTCGAAATAAATCTTATCAAACCAGCACTGAGAGATATGTCAATAGATTTGACACGTCAATTTCTATAAGATTACTTGCCAGAGATTATGTAGATTAAGGCTCCACGTGTCCGTTGACAGGAAATTACTTATGATTCTTAGTAACTTGCTTTTTACTTACCGAACACATTTTAATGTGAAATACTCAGTGAAATGTGAAAAAAAATCTGAAAATCTTATTTATAATATGCAATTACAATCAACATTCAATAAGAGCTTTTGAAGACCACAGAATGATTTTTATTTCCATAACTTGAAAAATATTGGAACTCCAATAAAGCATCGATGCTATAAATATTGAGTATGAAAAACCAAACAAAACTCGTTAAACTCCAGTGGAGAAGAAAATAATGGGATTTTTTAGTGAAATTCAGATTGCTGAATAGCGAAGTTTTCCGGTGTTCGCTAGGAAATCAAGCATGAAGCATGACGCACTCCGATAAACAGAATCCTGATATAGTATGAGTTTTCCAGGGCCGGTATTGATATCATGGTTGAAATGCGTGAGCAGGACCATTCGACGGACAATGTGCCTTTTTTTGTGAATATCTAAAATGTACAGTGAAAATCATTCAATTAGAATGCTAGGAAAGTAACAATAAAAAATAATTATTTATGAAATATCGTTGAGATATTAAAATTACTGCAGTTAGGCTTCACTTTTCGAAAATTGGTGACAAAGATGCAACTATATGCTATTTTTTTCATAATGATGTCACGCGATATTGAAATGAATGCATGCATATTAAATTTTATGATTTCACGTAGAAACAACTGGGTAAGATTATATTGGGAATAAAGTATTACAAGTTTTGTTCCTTTTCAAAATTTGAAAGATTGAAAATGATTTATTCTGAAGATAATTAAGTTATTCAATATGTTTGTATAATCATATTACGAGTATTTCAATATACATTTATTTTAATATATTTCATGATAAAAACTATTGATACAAGAACAATAAACATGTAATTTTAATTATTTCATGCTCTAATAAGAACTCTTCGTGGAACACCATAATTAATAAAAAATAAAATAAATTTATCGGATTGCTCAACGTGCGTCTTTAGAATAGATTTCAGAATTGACTGAATTAAAACCCATACAGTTTTGAGATCTCACGCAATTCGAGGTATACTCGTATAACACTGTTTTTATATTTGATGTTTTACGAGTAATAATAATGTGCAAATGTAATAAAAATCAAAACGCGTTTAATATTATTCCACTGATGTTTTACCCATTTATCGGTTTCGCTCAACGAGTATCTACTAAATGATATATGTACATATATAATATACTATATAATATAAACTGAAGAGAGCGGAAGAATTTTATAGAGAACTATAATATTATATATGTATATTTGATGTTTTACGAGTAATAATAACGTGCAAATGTAATAAAAATCAAAACGCGTTTAATATTATTCCACTGATGTTTAACCCATTTATCGGTTTCGCTCAACGAGTATCTACTAAATGATATATGTATATAATATACTATATAATATATACTGAAGAGAGTGGAAGAATTTTATAGAGAACTATAATATTATATATGCCGATACAGATACGGTAACTGTACCTGATACAAATTCAAATCTGAAAACAACTGATGATGAAAATATACCGATGATCTTACTAGGAGAAATCAGATACGCAATCAACGGAATGAAATCCGGTAAGGTCACTGGTACCGACGGTTTGCCCATTGATGTCCTTAAACAAACAGTTCAAGAAGTGGATACCATCTTATCAGCACTTTTCAACAAGTGTCTTCTAGAAAAAGACATTCCAGAAGATTGGAAATCTGCAACAGTAATACTTCTCCATAAGAAAGGCGATCAAGAGGATCTTAATAACTACCGTCCGATCAGCATGTTACCTACCCTATATAATTTTTTTACCAAGATCTTAACTAACCGACTATCGAGTACTTTTGATATGAACCAACCAAGATAACAAGCTAGATTCAGGAAGGGTTTCAGTACCATGTATCATATTCAAGTGCTGCGGGAAATAATAGAACGACGTGAGGAATACAAACATTCTCTATACCTAGCCTTTGTGGACTACGAAAAGGCATTTGACTCAGTCAAGACAGTTGCCATAATAGAAGCTCTAAAGACACAAGGCATTGATAGAGCACACATTCAGTTGTTCAATAAAATCTATAAGGATGCAACAGCAAAAATACATCTCTACAAATCCTCGGAAACCTTCCAATTTGGTAAGGGAGTTCGTCAAGGGTATACTATTTCTCCAAAATTATTCACAGCTATACTTGAATACGTCTTTAATAAACTGGAATGGGATAATAAAGGCCTGGTAATTAGTGGAAAGTGCCTGAGCTATTTGAGATTTACATATATTTTTTTGTTTTATACTTTTTATTGTTTCTTATATGATATATACACATATATACGAGTATTTACCAGACGCCTGCTGTGTCGTCAACATTTTACTGAAGTTCGCGACGACCCTGTTTCCGTGGCTTTACTAGGTAGCAATGGAATAATATTAATATATTCGCCGACATACCTGTACTAAACTTGAACACATAAATGTGAAAACGAAGCCACCATGTTGACGAGAGTTTCCCAGTCAGTTGGAAATATCAAGTCATCTGATATCACTAATCCGATCATTAGGCGCTGGGGTGTCAGACTATAGTATATACATTTATCTATTATTGGCATTGTTAATAGAAGCATTTACAAGAGAAATGACTAATGTACGTTCTTTACTCGTAAATCACTTTAGTTGATATTTTTTTATATAAGAGGTAGCTTTTCTTAACACTGAAACCTGTAATTAAGTACTTCCTTTGAGACGTTTTTCATTAAGGCATCAATTGTATTACTTGAATATGTTATGAAGACATTTCTCTAATTGTTGATGGGAGAATGTTCGTGTAATAACGGAAGGTTTTCCGTTCGCTACGTAATAATTGTGTTTATTGAAAGTCGTAAGGCATCCGCAATAGTATAAATACGTGTTTTTATTCCTAAATAGTGAGCAATTTGGGCAATTAAGGAATTATTGAGGATTACGAATACAAAAGGCAAATAATGGACGAATACACTGAATGTGAATTGAATTCTAAGCATCCAAAATACAAAGCTGCTTTCAGGTTTGAGATAAAAAAAAATCCTGATGAAACATTTTTTAGTAAACCAATAGATAAGTATGGGGATAATATTGTAAATATTTATAAAAAAATACCACCAAAACACAGTAAGATTATTAAAATTTATGAATAAGATTGGAACATGGACGTTCAAACTTAATTGAAAGAGCCGAGTGAAACATGTTAAGAGGGTGAATAGGAACTCTTTAAGTGATTTGTACATATTGAACTAGTAAAAAAAAACTGACAAAACAAATATAAGTGTAAGTCGTGGACGTGGTAGACCTGATTAATAATATCATCACCATCATCATCATCACCATCAGCCTGTGTCTATCCACTGCAGGATGTAGGCCTCTCCAAGTTGTCTCCACAAAATCCTGTCCTTTGCACATTGCTGCCACATAATACCTGCATGCTTACGTATTTCGTCCACCCAGCGCGCCTTAGGTCTTCTTACAGGCCTTTTTATACCTATTGGGTACCACTGGATTACTTCATACGTCCAACGATGGTCTGTTGCTCGGGCGATATGTCCAGCCCACTTCCACTTGAGTCTTTTTGCAACCTCTATAACATCTTCAACTTTTGTTTGGGCTCTTATCCACTCATTACGTTTTCGGTCTCTTCTGGTATAACCTAGCATGCACCTTTCCATGCTGCGTTGTGTTGTTTGGAGCTTTTGTAACATTCGTACCGATAAAGTCCAAGTCTCGCATCCATATGTTAGTACTGGCAAGATGCATTGGTTAAATACCTTCCGTTTGAGGCAGATTGGGAGCTTGCTCTTGAAGATGTAGTTCAGTCGTCCAAAGGAACTCCAAGCTAGTTTTGATCTTCTATTTATTTCATTTAAAGTACAGTCTTCAAATGTAATACTTTGTCCTAAGTAGATATATTGTTGGACTTGTTCCAGCTGTGTACCGTCCACCTGGATAGTTGTGGCATCAGCAAAGCGGTTTAACATATATTTTGTTTTATCAATATTCATTTTTAAACCTGCTAATTTGCTTGCCTCCGCTAATTCCAGTATTTGGCTCTGCAGTTCCTCAGGACGTGTAGCGAAGGTAATAATATCGTCTGCAAATCTAAGGTGGCTCAGATATAAACCATTAACGCAGATTCCTTTATTTTCCCATTCAAGCTTTTTGAACACATCCTCCAGGGTAGCGTTGAATAATTTTGGCGAGATGGTATCGCCCTGGCGGACACCTTTACTGATTGGAAATTTATCGGTACTTTGGTGGAGATTTACTGTTGCTGTCGCGTTATTGTATATATTACTGAAGAGATTGACATAGCGTTTTTGAACTCCCTGATTAAGAAGGGCCCTGATAATAGCGGATTTCTTGACCGAATCAAAAGCCTTTTCATAATCTACGAACGCCAAATATAATGGAAGTTGGTATTCTTGACAACGCTCTATTATTTCCTTTACTACCTGAATGTGGTCCATTGTGCTATAACGTCCTCTAAATCCGGCTTGTTCTCTGGGTTGATTTTCATCAAAGGTTGTTTTTAACCTATTGGAGATAATCTTAGTAAAGATTTTATAGAGAACTGGTAGTAAGCTAATGGGTCGGTAATTCTTAAGATCTTCTTTATCTCCCTTTTTATGGAGTAGGATGATGGTGGCATTTTTCCATTCTTCGGGAATATCTTCTTTCTGTAGATACGATGAAAAGATTTTCGCCAGCATCTTATCTACTTCTTCTCCCGTTTCCTTAAGTATGTCAATGGAAAGGCCGTCAGAACCTGGTGCTTTTCCCGGTTTCATACCGCGTATAGCGTTTCGTACTTCTTCGGGTAGAATGTCAGGAACTGCTTCCTCATCATCTTCCTGAGTTTGGGTAGAGAAGTCTTGTGATGTATCTGTGGATTCATTTAAGAGGTTGTGGAAGAATTCTTCTGCTCTCCTCAGCAACATGTCGCGATTTCTGGTAACCGTGTTGTCCGAGAGTTTGAGCGCGGTGATGTTTTCTTTATTTGTTCGTTTCGTTTTCTTGAGGCTCCTTCCAGTCTCGATTGTCTTTTGTACGAGGTTCATATTGAATTCACGGATATCCTTCTGAATCTTTTTGCGGATCACTTTACAGAGTTTAGAAAATTCAGCTGCATCGGAAATCTGCGATGATGCTTTCATTTCTCTCCTCCTTTCCATGAGTTTCAACGTTTCATCTGACAATTTAGATATTTTTTGGAGACTTTGTGAGCCCCCAACTTTACTTGCCGCGCTCAATATCTCCTCGGTTACTTCTGCAATAAGGTTAGTGTTGTTAGGGTCATTTTCAAGAGCAGAGAATCTGTTTTTGAGTTCAAATTGAAACTCTTGATTACGGGTTTTCAGGTCTGCGGTATTCACTCGAGCACTGGGTTTCTTTGTCAATTTTGATTAATAATATATATATATATATATATATATATATATATATATATATATATATATATATATATATATATATATATATATTACTGGGCTAAGGAAATGAAACATTGAACGAAGAAAGGTAATTAATACGATAAATAAAAGGAACTCTATGAGTATGTTAGATATATGGATATAGAGCAAGCGAAGGAATATGTGTGATGGGGAGTGTTGTAGGGGAATTGCATATTATTCTATTTATATCTTATTATTTTTTTTGTTAAATACACACTTTCTTTAGAATTTCTATCTAGAGGATAAAACATTACGAAATGATGTAACAGAATAGTTTTTTGTAAAATACGAGTACGTACTGTTTCTTTTGACTTTCTATTTAGAGAATAAAATATTACGGAATGACGTAACATAATAGTTTTGTGTTTAATATGGGAAAGACATAATCGAAACTATTTTCTATTGTTATCTATTAAGGAAGTTAGAACTGGAAGCTTTTACCACTTTGAACTATAAAACTGCAAAACTTCTTAATTTAAATTAGTATTTGTAAAGTACAATTTGTACTACAATATTATTTTATCAGACTGATACAATTGTCCATTTGTCAGAGACATTTGTTGAAAATACGGTCAAACTCTGGAAAAATATCGTTTCTCTACTTGCTACGGCAATGGATTGTGTATCTGTGGTATTTTGTTAAGTTCTAGTATGATTAAAAGTAAAACCAGTTTAACGAATCTGCGTCGGTCTGAATGTACGAGTATGTTATTTTTAAAGTGGCATGTTTTTATGTATTATTTATTCGTATGGTAGCCCTCAATATGATATACCCGAAATGAAGCTCGCTACTACATATTTTTACTCTGCTCTATTTATTTATTTATTTAACACTTTTATTGCAAATAAAAACTGGTGGGATTATTGCCAGGCGGTAATCTCTTCCCACCAACCAGTTGCTCTATGGTATGGAGGAGATACTGAACCAGAACATATCACGTGTGATCGAGATTTTTGAGATGTGGATCAACAGACGTATCCTTAAGATTACCTGGACATATCGTGTTACAGATATGGTAGTATTACACGTATGTATCAAGACCGTGAACCGCTTAAAACAGTGAACATAATCAGAGCACAAGATACAATATAACACAACAGATTATCAAGGAAAAAATAATAAGTGAACGAGGCAGAGTACGACTTCGCGTCTCTTTGCTTAAGAACTTGCGGTAGTGGTTCTGGTGCAGTTCTACTGAGTGATTCGTAACAAAACTGAAAACGCTTATGCTTACTCGTTTAAGAGTGTCTTTTTTCACTATCAAATTCCTTCAAAGTTTTAGAAACTACACGTCTCATAAAATGATGCTAGAGAAATAAATAAATGAACTGACTAAATTTTCCATTGCACAATATCTGTAACTAACAATATGACATAAGAAACAGTAAAATGTTAGGAATATTACAAAAAATTATATCTGGCTAATTAAAATTAGAGGAAAATATTTTTTACGAAAAACTCAGATTAGTTTCGTAACGTGAAAAAAGCTCACAAGCGTCATAAATAAATTCTGATGGAACGATGTCTGAGAGTATGTTTAAAACCAGGATGCCAAAAATGTATCGCTATTAACAAGAACATTGACACCAGTAATACTGCTTATCATATTTGGGAGAATATCTAGATTATTTCAATAAATTAATTATAAGAAACAAGGGCAGTTGACAAAAGCTCCCCAGACAATTTTTCAAGACGCTGCCTGTGGTTATCAGCTAAAATGCTAGTTCAATACTAAATTAATGCAAATAAATGTCTGAAAACAAGTGTTTTAGATATTTCTAGGAACCTTTAACGTATCAAGAGCTCTGTCGCGCTGACCTCTGGCGGTTAAGACGAGCCATCAATTTTACGCCCAAGTGCACGGCTAAGTAGAATTTCTGACCCTGGCTTCGGTAAATGATGTGGCCAAGAAAACTTCTTCCGTGGTTCACATCCGATGTACACTATTTATTGAGCTTGTGTCCTACTTGTAAAAACTCCCCGCATTGATTTTTTCTAGAAGGATAGTTTTTTCCCCGTGGATAATATTAATAATGCGTCTACTACACCAGATACAAATAATGTTTTTTATTTACCTGTGAAATATTAAGACAAAACCCCTCGACACTAAATATTTTTTACTTTTTACCGTTCATCCTTCAACAATGTTGTTCAGCATTATTTAGTTATTCATATCGTGTTCTATTCAAATTTTAAAACTCATAACTAAACATTGATTATTTATTTATATAATAAACATAAATGTAATAATTAAAATTAGACATTGAACATATACGTACTTACATTAAGGGGCTGAATCTCAATCTCAAATGAACGTAAAAACAAATTTGAGGTAAGCATTATATTCCACAATTTATTTTATCATTGAAAAAATATTGTAATATATTTAGAATGCGTTTAAATATGAAATTGTTAATCTTGCTGTCTTGATAACCGCTATCTTGATGTAACCATATTTACATTAATAAATATTCATTTTATTTTGAGAAACAATATTTATTTTTTAGAGAAAAAAAAAACCGGAATTATTTTCTTATCGACGTACATCTATCTGTTTCATCAATAAATATATTATATAACGGATTTTAAACGAGCGTTTTCTTTGTAAAAATAAAAAAAATGATAATTTTTATATTGTTTTAGGAATTTAGCATAAAAGAATTGTAAAACAATAACGTACTTTATTTTGTAATACTAAATTTGTTTTAGTAAAAAATAGTATGTTAGACATAATCCAAAAATTGTATGCATTTTACCAAATAAGACATAGCCTTCTGATATTTTAAAACTTGGCGCTGAAAACAGAAAAAGATTGAGGCGAGAATTTTTCTATGCAGTGAAAGGCAAACAACGGAGCTCTGTCACGTGTTCGATGGCCCTTTATATTCTTGTGTAGGGTCTCGATGAGTCCACCCCAAATATCGGCCATATACTTGTTTGGAATGATCTGAGAGTATACGTGTCAGAGATCGTTTGGTCGGCAAGCCAAGAAAAAATAGAATTAGTATATAACATAATTATAAATCATACGAATATTTTATGTGATTATATAAATCAAAAATGCTATTTTTAAAGGTAGTAGGTAAATCATATTTTTTTGCATTTTATTTTTAACCAAACACATTTTCGTCCAATAAATAAATCTCTTTGGATGTATTTTGTTCCTACGCTCGGTCTTTTCGGTCATTTGATGGAACTTTGACAGTTAAAGAGTGAGTTTTGGGAAAAACCACTGTGTTTTCAACTTTCTTAAATTAATCGATATTGAACCCTGAAACAATTTGAGTAGTAATTATAAATTTTTGCGGTATTTTCTTTTGTGAACTTGGCTTGAAAAAATGATACAGTTTGATGGATAAAAAACATAGATATTTTTTTTGTGGAAGCGTCAAAAGGTTTAGAACGAAGAAAGACACATTTTTTGTCTTTGAATTTGATAATAAATATAAAGTTATATTTTATCACGCCTAGCGGGCTAAATGTGAAACGCACTTAGATTAATTCATTAAAGTTAGTTTGATGTTATTTCCGCTATGCATAGTCAGGAATGTAATTCAATGAAATTGTTGGTTGTACAGGATTTCATAAACATATTATCATGTAAAAGAGCAAACGATTGAAATTTCATTGCAATAGATAAAAAAAAATGATAAACTGCCAACTAAACAAATCCATTTTTTAAGAAACATTTGCACTGTTTTTTGTAATTATTTTTATGAGTATATTTTTGAGATATAATTTCACAAATAAAGCGCAAACGTTTAATAGCATATCTGTAGTAGTTGACAAAAGAGATATATAAGCTTTCGATCTGACAATATAATAACTGATATTAAGCCTTCCAATAAATTTTCCGTGTGTAAGCTTCTCGAGAAACCTTCGCTATTTTTTCAATATATACCATATAGTATACTCGTATAACATACACAAGAAGCTCTCTTATATTTTTGATAATCATCTCGTGCGTATCAAATGTATTGATGGTGTGTGATATAAGAAGTGGCTGATATATGATATCCATTTATATAATAAATATGTGATCGTAATCCAAGGAATATCATTCGATGAGAATTTATCATAAGTAAATAACATAATCAATATTCAATGTAAAGCTTTTCATATAGTAAGAATTTGAATTTTCAATTATGTTTTATCATAAGGATTCAAGGTAGCTGCACAAGAAAATAAATAAAATACTAGTGTATATTTTTCTGTTGTGTATTAATGTACATACATACCATCAGGCCATTTCTCTACTGGAGTAGGCAGAAAGGAGAGAACACTAGACTGTTTTATCTCTGCACACATATTCAATCTCTTCCATACCCAATCACCTTCTCATACGGCTCCTACAATTTATCTTCATTCTTACTTTTCTTCAAATACCATTGACTTGACCTAACTATACTTTCCGTGGTCTTCCTCTACCACACCGTCGTTTGACATTTTCCCTGTATATTTGTTTTGTTAGTATTTTTTAATTCATTCGTTTCACGCACCCAAATCATCTCACTGTGAACTATTATCTTGACACATTTTATGTTCGGTTAAATATGTTTAAGTGTCCCATTGACTACGTTTTCTATCGCTATACGCCATTTGATATCCCTCGTAACACTTCCATTATCTGACAAAATATTATATAAATATCAGAATCCGTCAACTTGATCTAATCTTCCATTACTCACCTATACATATATCACATTAACGTTTTCTTTCCCCATGGATTTCACAACATTCATTCTCATAACTTTCTATTTACATCTCTAATACTATTTACATCTCTAATGCTATTTACATTTATAATATTATTTACATCTCTAATACTATTAACTTATCAGACTTTGTATTTCATTCTTATTCTCTTCTACTATCATGACATCAGCATACAACAATTCATTAATACACATCCCCATTCATTATTTGTATGTCATCCATTGACCTCTGTAGTTTATTTACATATGAATACGTGAAAATATTAAACAATCAGGGTGGCATACTACATTCTTGCTTTACCCCTCTTGAAATATTCAATAATTTAGTCAAGGAACCGTTCACTCTTATAATTGCTCCATGTACAGCATATAATAACGCAATACCACGTTTTAATTTATATTCAACGTCATATTCATTAAATATTTTCTAAAGCTTGTATTTATCACGCGATCATAAGCTTTTTCCAGAAACGCACAATACACCTTGTCATTTTTTGTATAATTCTTTTTACAAGCATACGTAAGGAGAAAATCTGATGCAAGGATCCTCTTCCACTTAAAAAGGCACCCATAGCATACATTACTTTCTTTAAGTCTTTCTTTTCACTCTTTCCATCAGAATTTTCTCGTACATTTTAAATATCCCAGTAAGTAAACTAATGGTCCTGCAACATATTATATAATATATCTCTTCAAAATGAAGCCTGCTTCTTCAGATATACGTCATTGTGTGGTGACTGTTTTTTTATTTATTAGAAGTTTATCTTTTTTGCTTCTCATATTTTTTTACGAAATCAATGGATTTTTCATACGTGTATTATACGAGTATGTGTTAACTTTGCTTAAATGTCATGGTATTGCATGTATATATATTATATCTTATATATGTGTATGGATTTTATAGTTTGCATTATATTTACATTGAAATCTGGCATAAATATCCTATTGTAATAACCTGACGCATTTTTACATTTGGCAATTTCTTACAATCGAATAGAAAGAAATAAAATATAAATGTGGAAAAATCAGTCTGTCATGCCCCCAATTTTTATAACCATCGAGTATTCTAAAAGAGCAATGGTGTGACTATCATGGTAAAAAGATTCTTATTAACCTCTTCGTCAAATGATCTAGCAATTTGATCGTCTTGGGACGTTTGCCATAGTTTTTTAAAGGGATCTATTTAGTTTATTAAGCATAATTTATCTTATACTTTCAGCATTTTGTTGGGAGTACAAGATAAATCAATATGTGTCGAGTCTTTGTATGAAACATTCTTTCTTTGTAATACAATTTGGTGTACTTTTTGTCATGTGGCAATTTCTTCCAACTAGCGATGAGAAAACTAATTCTCAGAATCGAGGGGCAGTAAATGAATTGGAATAAAAACTAATCATTGATAAGCTTAGGAATTATTACACGCATTGATTTGATCGTATCTAAGGTAATACGAGATTCTTTTAATTCTAAAAGGATTGCACGTGTATCTCATTTAAGAACTTGTTCAATAACTTAGATAAAACAGGACCATTTTATGAAACCCTCGTGACAGGAAAAATAAATAACCACTCTTCAGAATTGGAACTGCTTTTGACATTAACCGTTAGATATTTAGCTAAAATCTTATTCAATTTACAGTTGACGTAACGTAACAGACAAAATCTAAAAAAAACTTGCATTTACTGAAAAATTATTTGTTATTAATTCATATGGTACTCTTCAATACACTCGAATTGGTGATTCTGCATTCTGGACATATTAAAAAGCATGGTTGGGAGACAATATTGTCTTTGGCTTCATTTATCGAACCTTCGGGCTTAAAACCACTTAAATAGGCACGAACTCGCGGTTCGTTATCACATGTGTCACAAATTCCTCAATTGGAAGTCAAGTGTCTTATTAACTAGACCACGAAGGTCGTCAATGAAAAAAATGTAAACAGATAAGAAGATTTTCTTCTTCTTTTTAGTAGGCAATCCACCCAAACTAGGATGATTTGTGCCACCAAATTAAAATGCAGTAAATGTTATTATATGAGTCCAAAAACCAATTTTAAAAAATGACGATTCTAGATAATTTAAAGCTTTAACTGATTAAGCTTCCAAAATGTATCAATCGATCTATAAATTGAAAAGTTCCTCGAAGAAAGAAGAAAAGGAAAATTCATTGGACGCGGTATGACTTTTAGTAACACACACACAAGGCTTTTAACAACCGAAATATAATGGTCTATAGTTTCATCCTTCAGACCACACTCCCAGTCGGGCTACAGATTTTCAAAAAAATATATACTTCCAAATCATAATTCATCAAAAATGTTCAGAAATTCAAAATGTTTACTTTTTATAAAATGAATACAGCTGATGACGCTCGCACATTTCTATTTTACACGCGTGAACGAAAGCATTATTGTTATATGTGTATTTTACATTGTAAATTGGGCGTACTTGGAGAAAAGAAAACAAATTCTTGTGCTATAATCAAAGATTCCTTTTTAAAACTAAGAAGCTTTAGCAAAAGTGCTTCTCTTTGTGAAATCATAAATATGTTCAACGAAGTGTACGAATCTGAGAAGTAGTTTTGTGTACTCATCGTTATAAAACGTTTATTGCAAATGTATATTTTGCTTTTTGAATGATGTTTATTTGGAAATTCGACGTGATTTGTGAAGACGACACGTGTGCATTTTTTCTTGACTTGTTTGTTGTAGTATAAAAATACTTAGGTATTCACGTTTTGTCAAAGGCACACATAAAAGTTTTTTGAAAGGAATTTTTCGAGTTTCCATTATTGATTGTTCGAACAATATTTGACATAGAACTCTCCTTATTACATGGTTTATTTTGAAATCGTGTAATGATATATAATTATGTTAACATCACGTGTCACGAAGTACTGAAATTATAACGGCATTGTGTGTGTGTGAATGTCAACATATGTTGAAGGTAATACAAGTTGAAGTACCCTTCTACATTTGTGTTTTTACATGTCAACTGATCGATACAAAACATACGAGTCAAAGAGCTTAACGTTTGACATAAACAAATTAGATAGCCTAGTTACCGCCTGTTTTATGTAATAGTCCACAAAAAAGACTAGCATTATTTCGAATTATCAGAATTTATAAGGACAAGGATTAAGTGGTAAATAAATCTGTTAAGAATCGAACCTGAGGTGCCCGTTTCCTAAGCCCAGACTGCGGCCGCCGATAAAAAATATTAAAATTAAAAATTATATTGCGCTGTGTAGAGGATCAAACTAATTTTAGATGTCAAATTCATATTTAATAAAGGTACTTACTTAGTAACAATGAATAAAATGTATATTAACAAATTTAAAAAAATGAAGTTATTAAGTATATGAATTTGTTTAATGTTTGGAAAAGTAATGTTGTACATTTTAAAAAGAAAATTCATACGAAGTGTTTCCTCATCTTTTCTATTAACTCGCCAAAATAAAAATAAATGTATCTAAGACAATTGACTTTTCTTCATGATTAGTATTGATTTTAACCATATTATAAATGTAAGACGCCTGTTTGTGTATAGGTTTATTGTGTGTAAGCTGCCACACTTCAGCAAGCACACAGTTTTTACAGATCAAACCCAAAGATCTGATGACAAGGAGGCTTAACTTCCAAGACAAACGGCAGGTTCAATTTACTGTAGCTTATCATCAGGTAAAGTTTTGAACATAGCTATTTTTGTTTTATTTAATAGTGCTATAATCATTTATGGTATATAGGCTACAGAAAAAAAATATTCAGATGTTAAATGGTTAAACAAGTCTGGAAATAAATCTGTTAAGAATTGAACCTGAGGCGCCCGTTTCCTAAGCCCAGACTGCGGCCGCCGATAAAAATAAATAGGAAGCTTTGAAAAAATTTGTTCATTTTTAGAATTGCTTTATCACTTCAATTCAAGATGGTTGAATAATTAATAAATTAATTTACACGAGAGTTTTTTTACCGATATTTATGATTACGGTATAATTTTTTGAATGAAATAAATACGTGTTTTCAATAATATGTCAAAATGAAAACTAATTATTTGAAGTCAGCCAAATATTTTTTTCAGAAAAAAAAACACGCCAAAAACGTGCGAATAAAACCGCAAGTATCCTTTAGAATGGCTTGTAATGAGTGGTGTGGGATATCTAGAGTGAGTATTAGCAAATACGTGCTTGTTAGGGAAGGCAATCCAATCTGAGAATCCCTGGATTTAGGAAAACAGTCGGAGTTTCCGTCTGGAAGAAACGATTTTGTCGAAAATAGAATGGACAAGGTGGATTTAAGGAAACACTTCTCAATGATTCTTAAATTTAAGATAGTGAATTCGTGCATAAGAAAAATATGAGAATGAAATTGTGAATGCTCATTTCCGGAAGAAAATAAATATTAAACTTTCAATAATAATAATAATAATAAAGGACTATTTATTTAGCGCCATTTACAAAGCAACTCCTCAAGGGCGCTCTAACACAAGATTCGAATTCACTACTATTCAGATTAAAAATAAATATATGTAAGTAGAGTGTAAGGATAGGAAGGTGTTGACTGCGGCCACCACATCAAATAAATTGAAATTTTCTTTAAATTTAGTTCGACAGTTCTTTATTGATTATCGATAAAAAAAAATATTTCGTATGGTACCTTCTAATACATTCGAGTTGGTTATTCACACACATTGAATAGCGTGGCCGAGAGATAATATTGTATTCGGCCCCAGTCATTGAGCCTTCGAATTTAGAGCTACTGAATTAACCACGGTACTCGAGCTTCGTCATTACAGTTGTTAGTAACACTACCGCACATGAAGAAGCAACACAAGCACACGTGCTCGGAGCATGAGAGTATTATTGTATCCTGACAAAATTTTTTTTACCAAACTGAGACTTTAATCCGTATATTTTTTTTGGTACCAGCAAGAATCTAATCCGAAACCCTCGGAAGTAAGCCTAGCGTTTAACAAACTAAGCCACGGAGGTCGACAAGGCAGCGTTAGTTTTATTAAATCTATCAAATAAACACTACTTAAAATCAATATCCTGAGTCAAAAAGTATACCATTGAAGTAAATAGAATAAGGTTGTCATTTTTGAACTGATTATTTTGTTAATCTAAAAAATATTAACAATTTATTATAATCATTATTGATTTTTTTTTCGATAAGATATTGTTAAATACTTTTGTTGTATACAATGCAATCTGGTGGATTTAATGCCATGGAGCACTCTCTTTCGACCAACCAGAAAGATATTGAATATTGAGTAAAAACCAGACTGGAATCTCTTTTAAAAAATAGGCGTCAAAGGATATTGAACCAGTAATCCCCGTGCTGGATACCAGTTGTATTACCAATCAGGCCACGGCCACGGCCACGGAGGTAGTGCGAAGAACAGAAATACTTCATAATTTGTGCTAAGAGTATCGGTCCGATTTAAGTACATCTAACTCCTTCATCGAACATTGTGAAACGGACGTGGTATATTTTTTTTAGGTATTTTGGGTGGTAGAGAAAACAGTGGTATTAGAGAGGAAAGGATATAACTTTATTATACATTAATGTTATAAAATACATATATGTAACATATTAATAAATTTATATTTTTATGTCACACGCGTTTCTATATCATGTATATGTGTCTGTGTACAGAGAGAAAGGTGTTACATAAATATATTAAATTATAATATGTTACACTACGAAAATGTGGGCAGGAAAATAAAGCTTTGACTTATAAAATAAGTATTTTAAATACGATAGATAAATATGGGGGGATAGATAATATATGTTATATTTGTGCTATTGGCACCATTTAACACCTACCTTTGCGGATTGGGAGACGAGGGGTGGTACGAGTACGTAGAATTTGTTTCGGCTTGCGGTGAAAGCGCAGAACAGATGTGTTCGTAATTATTTATGGATAAATACAATAAAATATTTTACTTCCTACCATCATCATTTAAAAAAAGTCTAATTGTACCTTTTCAAGTTTTTTTTCAATTAATATTTATCTTGTTAATTCCTCGTTTATTTAGACAGTAAAATATTAAACATTTGGCAGTTTTTTGCTGCAAGGAAAAAATCTGTTCAATCTCATAAAATACAATTCAACTAAAATGATTCATCTTAATTAAAGGGTTTGCATGATTTTGATGTTACTAGTACATGAAAAATGTTTTGGGAACAATGGCAGGCGACATTTTGCGCTGAAAAGAAGAGAAGGTTAAATGAGGATGTTGACATTTTTATGAACTTTTTCCCTTTTGCAAACCGTGGTGTTGAAGATATGTGATTAAAGAGGACGCAAAGGGTACATAAAATTTTGGTTTAATGTGAGGGTGATTTAAAAGCGTTCTCCCCCTTTTTTGTTATCAAAACGCACCCATTCTATACCATTTTGGGTACCTGTACCTTTTTTCATTTTCATTAAAAAAATTAATAATGTACATACATCTCTGTTGTTTAATCAGATATTCTGCATTGAATATTTCATGGAGTGGCTACTAATAATAAATACTATAGAGCATTAAAACAATGTTATCCAATCGGGTTCAAAGCAAATAAATGAGAACTATTATCGACAGGATTGATTGACGAACTTCTTGGTCCACTCGGGGGTTTCGAGTTCGATTCTCGATAGTACCCAAAACATAACTTGAATAAAGGGTACTAGTCTGGTGTAAGTATTCATCTTTTAACAATCTGGCTTGTGCTAGACTAGTGTTTTGGCCAAGTTTGGTCCAAGTACGATAATATTTCCAGCACTTACGATGCTAAACTAGGAGTTCCGTGGTTCTTAACCTGAAGGCTGGATTATAGAGGCCGAATATAATATTGTCTTCCAGCCACGCACTTTAACATGTTCGTACCACCAATTTGTTGAAGGGTTTTATACGAACGAATAAATAATAATTTACATGATTTATCTGAAATGAATAGTGATTGAGATTATTATATTAAAAACATAAAATCATCGATACCTTCTCTAGAATTGACGAGCCTTCGAGACTTTTTGTTTATTATTCATATATGTTATATATAAACAATACTTTCTTTCATACTGTAGTTTTATTGACTCAATACTTTCGTCATATAAAATGTCAAGAAAGCAGTATTTAATTCAAAGAGAATAAATTTTCTAAACAGTTTACTTTAATGATTTTGAAATTATAATAGTAAGCAAACGAACTCAAAATGTACATACTCGGAGCTGTTGACGTGTATTCTAAAACAACAGTGAAAATACTCAAGTCAATAATCTTAAAACATTTTGGATTATTTTATATAAAATGTTAGTGAGGGCAACAAAGAAAGAATTTCTACACAATCAGCCTGTCTAAAGAAAGGAATCTCAATACCTTAAGTTGTAAAACGGAAGTTTTTTTTCGAGAGCATAATGCGTGCACTCGAACGCGTTTAAAAAAACTTTTTTTTTTCTTACAATATTCTAGTTCTTTGTGTGCCGAGTCTGATCTTCTGATGTTGGTGAACGAACACTCATGAGAAAATATTTTTGTCTTCGGTTGTACGGAATAACTCAACAATCTGGATACCTGTTCATTTACGAATGTTACTTCACCAAAACAGGTATTTTACACCAAATTCTCATCTCGATTTTACCCATCAATACTAACTTCAGGAAGAAATATTTTTTTTCTCTTAACTCTTTCACTGCTGAGATAATTTCTATGAGAGCCGATGAGTGCGCAATATAGTTGCATCCCGTGATATTTTCACGGAAGTAAAACAAATTTTACATTTAAGAAAATATATATTCATAAATATAGAATTTGTTTATATATATCATTTATACATCGTCCCCTTTTACACCGGTTCAAAAATTGTTGGCTAGGTATTTAAAATTCATTCAGTATAGTTTCGAGGCCATGCTGTAAAGGTGGGGCTACACATGTAAAAAATATTCTCAAATAAATTAAAAATTTTCAAATATTTTTTTGTCCTTTTTCAAATGTGTTTATTTTTATGCTATTTTTATTTTGTCCATTGGTAATTCGGCGCAAAATGAGATACCCAGTCTTTTTTTATTTTTATCAAACGTACTTGAGTGACTTTTTTGTGTGATAAGAGTGATGTCGGTATTTTGACGCATACCGTAATGGTATTTGAATGGAGATTTTTATGACATTTTTCGAACAACATTATATTACAAAAAAAAAACAATATTTTATAAAAACTAACAGAAAAATATACTTACTAATTAGGTGTAAACAATATTTTTTTTTAAATAATTTAATATTTGTGGTAAAGTTGGAAACAATGATCCAAAAAAAGACCAGGTTGTGTGGGGCAATCTGGACAAAAGAATAATGAAGTATTTCTTTTCTTAGCTGTATCCCAGCATTGCCTACATCTGCGTCTTTTGATTTTATTATCAGTGTCTTTTTCACAAAACTTCGGCAGATGTATCTTGGTTTTCGATTGTACTGTTTGTCTCGGAATTGATGATGGAGGTGGACCTAGTAATTTTTTGATTATAAATAGCCTGAAATCATACAACGGCATTTTCTGTGAATTGTCTGCATTGTATAAATGCCAAGAATTCAATAACATCGTCTGGAATAGATGAATGGCCAACTTTTTGTACCAACGTAATGTTTTCCTTTTGCATGGGTAGTAAGCTAACATCTGGTCATGATAGTCTATACCACCCATATGATTGTTGTAATTTATTACCATATTTGGTTTGGTGACCACTTGACCATGTCGGTTTTTACGATCAGACAGCTCCCCATCAAATTCAGAAGAAATCATAAAGACTTCTCGGCGGTCTTTCCATTTGGTAACACATATACCATTTTCTGTGTACTGACTCACACTTTCTCCTTTCTTTAGTTTTTTATTTATAACATCGATCGGGTTTTCTTTTCTATTTGCTCGTAGTGTTCCTGTGACATATGTGTTTTGGTTCAATAAATTTTTTGTTAGAGGAACGCTATTATAGAAATTATCCATGTAAACTGAATATCCGGCTCCCGTCTTCCCCTCTAGCAATTTCTGAACGACTTTATTAGTGTGGCCTTTGCCACCTAACTCTTCATCTGATGATCCACTATATACAATTATTTTTACGGCCAATCCACTTGATTCCCCTAACATATAAAGTTTTATACCATACTTGGCCTTTTTGCCTTTTATATATTGGCGAAAAATCAATCGGCCTCTCCAAAGAACCAATGATTCATCTATCGATAGTTATCTGTGTGGATCATAAATATCTTCCATCCTTCGATTGAAAAAATCAATCAATGCCCTGACTTTTGCCAAGCTCGACAGATCTTCTTCATTATTGTTAAAATGAAGTGCCCGTAAGATGAGCAAAAATCTATCTCTTGACATGAATTGTGAAAATGCCGGTAAATTGAATAGGTAGTCCGTATTCCAGTAGTCACTCAACCGGTTCAAACGTATTGTTCCGGTGTGTAGTAGTAAACCCAGCCACACCCTCATTTCGTCTTTAGTGACATTTTTCCATCGCGTGATTCTGCTTGTATCACCTTCTGATTTCGACAATACTTCAACAGCATACAAATTAGTTTGGGTTGTCACAAGATTGTACAAATCTTCATTGAAAATGAAATCAAAATAATCTATTGGTTCTTTACTTGACATCTCAATTTTCAACCCGGGTATTTTTGAAAATGGTATAGAGGCTGGTTGTTTTTTTATATTCGACCATTGCGTAGAGCTAACATCTGGTGTTCTAGATGTTTGTGAAACAGTTTGAATTTGAATATTGTCATCATTTTCAATATTTGACTCAAATTCAGAATCGTCCTTGATGATGGTGAATTCCTCATCACTAACGTCACTAAATGAATCATCCATATCATCCTCAATCTTTTGTCTTTTAGAGCTCGATGGGCGATCCATTTTTCAAGGTAAACGTATTTTTTTTCGTAAAATCAAAAAGGAAACTTATATGATACTAAATATCACTATGTATACACCAATTACTATAATATATTTTTCAAAAGGCACTTATTTTTGCTCACAATTCACTATGTCACTCATTCAAAATTGAAAATAACTAGAAAACATAAACAAAATATCCGTTGCAGTGAGTGACCTTTTCAGAAAACAGCGCTAGAGAAATAGTCCAATTATTTTTATTATCAAGTCTCACAATGAAAACAAATGGAATAACTAGAAAAAATATTATTTAAAACTGTGGGTGTAACCTCAACTTTACAATGCGTTGCACATGCGCAAACGCCCGAATGCTCGGAATCTTCCGAAATAATGACGAATATCATATGCTGATGTAATATACTAACAATATTTAGGCATGGACATGCCGCGCGTGTTCTGAGCATGAAGCCGATGTTCACATGGACACGCCACGCGTGTTCTCAGCACTGGACGAGTTAACATATGCACCAGATAGGCAGTATTTCGGCCCGTTATAGTATTTAAGGGTTTTTGATATACTCCACATAATACTTCAGTGTTTGAGACGCGACGATACCATGACATTTTAAGCATTTGCTAATGAAACCACATTTCGAATGCTTCTAGCTTATTAAGCATCAAGTCTCTTCAGTGTCTCTGTAGCAACACCTTTAAGTAGAATATATAGTAGTCACTCGTTATCGCGAGGGATTAATTCCATGCCTCTCCTACAGATGGTGAACTCCGTAAATAGTATCAAACTCATTTTAAATTACCGTATACTTATATATACCGTCACTTAACAGCAATTTTCTATGCATACTCTTTTGCTCTCGTCGCTGTTTTCTTTGTATTTTTTGTAGTATAAGGTGCAATAGTAAAACTAGCAAGACCTTCATCATTGTTTTGTGCACTTGACGAATAGAGGATTCGTTGTTTTTAGTGACAACAGTGATTGCTTTCTTTTCTTTTTATACATGACAATTTTTTTAACTTTTCAATTATTGCAAGCACTTTACAAAGTCTCTTTGTAGTATCTGAGTCACCAACATCACTAGTCTTGTATTTCGTCGACATTATTACGGTAAAAAAGGGTTATTGAGAACGACGCGATTACAGTGAGAGATGAAGTGCAACTGATCACATTGGTGATTTGAGTTAAATTTTTAGGGTTTTGGTAGGTATGTCTTCAACATGCCTACTAAAAACCTAAAAAAATCGGAGTTTTTTTGTGAGAGGTTAACCGTGGATATGAATATCACGAATAACGAGAATTCACTCTACCACTAATCATGTATTGCCGTAGTTCAGGATTCAAGAGAAATCCTGCACGTGCCAATCAAGTTTGGCATCTAACATAGCTTCTATATCTAGGACAATGTCATAAGTAATCATGAGTATCTTAGATATTTCATCTGTCGACTTGTTTGATCGCTTGCTTTTGTTCGGCCGGCAGCAGACACACGCCATTCTGAAATTATCGAATATACAGTTTGTTATTTGAACATTAATATTAACTTCTTGCTCGACACATGCTGTATTTATTATATATTATGTAAAATCTGAAAGGCATCTAGGTTATCCGCAAGGATCACTTTTAAATCCAATAAAATATTTTTGTTGTTGAAAATATTTGTATATTTCATGAATTTACAAGACAGGATCCATAAAGAAAGAAAACACCTATATAAAGTTTCTTTGCGCAACTACACATATATAACAAAAGAATTTGGAGGATTTTCCGAAAGGATTTAGAAAACTTGAACCAAACACTGATAGAAATTTATTCAATTTTAGTACGAATTCTATGGAATCGAACGGATCAAGATAAATTTGTTGAACGGAGATTGAAACATACTGGGTTATATAATAGCTTTGAGATTGGTTGGAAGATATTCTCACTCGTCAATGAGCCCACTAGGTTGTAATGTTTACAACGCAATTGTAAAACGGAACAGTACATATTGGATTGGACCACATTATTTGCATTTTATAAGTTCGTTTGAAGTAATGAAGTAAAGCGTTAAAAAAATCGTTTTACAGAGAAAAAAAAATTAATAAATATAATTCCATTTCTTCACGGTCGTCCACTTGGGGGTTTCTTGTTCGTATGAGATGGTACCCAAAAGGTTTGATTGAATCCTAGTTTTAATAAAGAGTTCGTTTGGTAACAATATCCGCATGTGTTAGACCAGTGCGAATGTTATTGCTTATCTACGTACGGTAATATTTTTCTCACGATAACAATAAGTTTTTATATATTTTACTGGGGTATAAGTTACTATTGACTCCCGGTCACGTTTTTTAACATGGCCGCATCGTCAAGTTGACCATAAGGTAATCTGTAAGCAGCTAGCGGTTTAATCGCGGTCAAGTAGGAATCCTGACCAAGATGATTTTGGAATCCAAAGCAAGAAAGTACTCGTACCTTAATTTTATTCAAATACATTGGAATGTAAAGTAACGCATTGAAAAAAATATGACTTGATTGATTGCCTTATTTATTCTGACTATAAAACATTAAAGTATTTATTTGAAAAACATGCACCCAAGTCTGTTGTTACAGTCACTTAGATTATTTTGGAAAATTATTCCATAATAACAATATCATATTTTGTAAAATTATTTCAATAGTAACATACTCGTATATCAAGATATTTAACAGAAAGAGATTCCGTATTTCATTATTTAGAAATGTTTGATAAAATGGTATTATTTGATCTCTTTATTATAACTGGGTTAAATTTGGGTCAAGTATGTGTGTACATCTGTTTAATGTTACATCATTCGTTGAGTGGTTAATATTTCAAAAGATCAAACTTGCGATCTTCGTACCAAATGTTCTCAGTGAGTGCTACTTCAAGATACGTTTTCACTTTCCTGATGTGAATATACCCAAAAATAGCCCGCGAGAGAATAATAATTATAAATACTTTATCATCATTCAAAAACACCGATCTTCTTATTATTTTCCATTGACTTTATTCTCATATCTCATTTGGGGTCAGTCCTTTTCAGTATGCGCAATGTTATTTTATGTCGATTTATTGATATTAGCTCTATTGAGATCGTTTTGGATGGTCAACTTATTACATTGCATTACACTTCCATTGTAAATAGCACAATCTGGCGGGATAATTGCCGTGTCGTAATCTCTTTCAACTAACCAGATACATAATATTTTAAATAAGTGTCAAGTTAAAATTTGACAGGAACCCTTTTTAAAAAATGTGTTGACTAAATTTAATCGAATATGCAAGCCCCAGGTTGGAATTCAGGCATCTTCCCAAATATGCCACGGAGGATGTTTAGCGATAACTACTTTGGATGTTAAGATGCCTTCAGGAGAGATTCAACTGAGATATATTTGAAAACAATGTTTTCACTACAGATACTTACGAAATTATTCCAATTTTAAAATAAGGTATTTTTGAAACCAAATGTTTCAACTAATTAAACTGAATTAATATAGAATTAAAATATTTGATTCCCAAATCATGGTCAATATATTATTAAATTTGTAATATTATCCATTTGAAGTTGTTATTGACAAAAAAATTTATATCTTACAGTTTCTATATATATTTTTAATACGACGTATATTTTCAGTATGTAAAAATCTCATATTGTGTTCTGAAATAATTGCATTTAACTACCCACCTTATACCATATGTTGATGGTCTGAAATATTGTATAAAACATACATTTAAGTTTTTTAAACATGAAATAGAATATCACATAATTATAACAAGCAAGTACAAATGTATGAATGAGCGTAGCTCTCAGGTTCGTGCCAGAACGATAATATGACATCCATAAATACGCAAATTGAACAGCGAGGGCAAATATCGAATTATTCAAAATGTATTTAAGTCAAAATATTAATGCAAAACTTGCAATTTAATTCAAGATCAGCGAGTTATTCATAATGTTTTGATTTATAGAGGCTTTGACAGCAAGCATTATGCGAGAATATGCTCACATGTGTAGAATGTTGATTTATTATTCTATACATAAGGTCTGAAGACAAAATCCGCAATATATTATAGTTTGTGGATAATAACGTGTTGAATATGTTTAATGATTCACTAACTTGAAACTTTCAGGTGAGCTAACAATAATTAAAACTTATAATTCTCATCTTGAGGTATACCATATAACATTACCTCATTAGTAAAGGCTGATTTAGCACAATTATAAGTTTGCGAGTTCTAGTCAATATACGAATATCTCAGATGTAATATTTTCAAACAAACTAAACCTTTTGTACATTTTTTAAACTTTCATTATTTTTAAATATGTAATTAAATTATTATACATGGGTAAATTATCTTATCTACGCCCACTTGTCCGACGTTAAAGCTCATTGGCCCAATTTAGATGAACTTTTGGCACAGGTTCTTCACTGTTTTATTACATCGCACAGTTTTCGGTTTGACCAATTTACTATAAAGGGACAAAATCCTAAAAATGAAAATCAATACTTCACATAAAAAAATGCCGTTTTAGTGTGTCAAACAAACCTATTGATTAGATGTAATTGCCAGATTTTTCAAGAAATCTTTATTTTATTTTTTATGACGGAACAAAGTGACGCTTTGTGTCGTAGGTATAAAATATTTCTCTTAGTACATTTCTGACTTCCGAAGTTTGTGCATGTTAACAGTGTTTTAAAAAAATATTGAAAATAATTTTCGTGATGGCATCGTGTTCTACAGGTATTTATTCATTTATTTATGTCATAATTAAATTAATTTATTTATACAATAGATTATTTTTATAACAATAACAAATTCATGAAATTTCATCCTATACATTTTATTGAGTTCAAAGTTTAATAAGATGTAAGGTTATGTGCAATATGTCGCAAGGCTATGAAACTAAGTTTAAAAAATAATCTTATATATTCTTTAAATAAAAAATATCACAATTTACCGCGATTTTGTGCGATTTCTTAAATATATATATTTTTTTGTTATAGGGACCAGACTTACGAGAATTAATATTTTTGAAGTATGGCGTTCTTACCCTTCGAAACATCACATTCAGCGTGTTTATGATTTTGTAAATAGGTTTTACAATATTCAAGATGATAAAGAAGCAGAAGCTATAAGATTAAAAGTTTTTGTAAAAACCGAATGTGAGAAAATTCATCAAAAATGGGTACAAAAACAAAAACGTTTGTATTTGTTTTTAAAACTCTACAAACTTTGGTTTTGTGAAGATTTAGATTTTTCTTCTGCAATGCAGACAATTAATAAGGCAGGCCATACAGCTAAAATATTTAGAGAATGTTCACCCGAATCAAAAAGGAGAAAAGTGCGTGATTCGGTTACCAGCTACGAGAAGGAAGAATTGACATATGAAGCTGCAGTTAGTGTTCGAGTCAGTGGTAGACGTGATGGGGCAAATTCAATACAAGAAATGTTGACTGCATCACCAAGAAGAGCAACGAGTTATAAAAAGGCAAAGAAACAAATTTTAACAACTCCAATACAAAATCCTTATTCCCCAGAAGAAGCTTTATCATTGTTCAATGCAAAAAAAATTACGGTAATGTATATAGTATAAAAATATCCAACAGGAAGCTTCTGAAAGAGGTTTCAATGTATATCAATCATATGATCGGGTTTTAAAAGAGAAGAAACAATTGTTATCCAGAAGTAGAGAGCATAATTGTAACAGATATTTTCAACAGCAAAATTTGAAAATTACGCTAAGGATACAAAAATGTTATACATATCATTATACTCGTGGTATCAATATGCCCTGTAGTCTTGCACAAAATATTGACGCACGGTGCTGAGATCGTCGATTCTTCTTTGATTCCTATTGGACAAATGTCTGAAGAGGCATCAGAGGCCAAAAATAAAGAAATTAGAAAAATTAGGCAACATCACACTTTAAAAACTTCGCGTGTTAGGACAAATTACGATTTATTTAAATATTTATTAGTTTCTTCTGATCCGTATATAAGTCTTATTAGAAAATTACCCAAAAAAGTTAAACATGTGTATGAAAGCGATTTTCCAATGCTATTAAAAAAAAGTTATATTTGTATATTTTTTTCC
>OX463840.1:27512944-27562576 GCA_949825065.1 Odontocerum albicorne
TCAATAAATATGCAAAAAAGGTGATGTTTATTATTAGTTGATTTTTTAACTCTTCATACCATAAATCAAAAAAAGGCACTTTAACATATTTTTGTTATATGTGTCCAAACCCGACAGTACTATTTATCGTAGGTAGATATTTATAAAACAAGTTTAATGGATTTTAAAAGTTTTCTTACGGGGTAGGTATACGAGTATATCAGTGGTGCCCATTATTTTATTCGAGATAGTTTTTCAAATACAAACCTACAAAGAAATTTCAGTGATAAAAAATATAATTTTTCTTGCATTATGTATATAACCACTTGGTATTGTAATAGAACGTCATCTAAGATAAGTATGTATTTTTCACCTCTACAAACAAGATTTTTTAAAATTGCCTTCATAGTCTCTGAATCCTTGAAAAAATTTTCCTCTGCTTAACCACCTGGCATCGGTGAGCCTTAGTAGTTCAGTATATCCATTACTATCATTTTCTTCTACTTGTTTCTTAAAATGTCGCTTCTGGAGACTTTTCGTTTGATTTGAATTTGCAATTTTGTTTACATAATATCTGTCATGTAAGAATTTTAGTATACAATGCCTGTTGATGAATGATGTAATGATCAACATTTTAACAAAGTTACCACTATTTTAACAAAGAGTAAAAAATCTTATTTAGACTGGTGACCGACTTCCAATAATTACGCGATCGAGCTTACGGGCACTGCTGGTTTTACATAAATATCGTGTTCCTTACTACTTTTGTATTTTTACGTGCATCCAAAACATTTTGTATGAGAAATTTATCTAGTATGACAGGTCTATTTGCAGACTATGCAAAGTTTTTGGTTTTACAAGCTACTAAGTTCAATCCCTTATACCCTAGTGCGCAAGTCAGCAAAATTAGCCGTCATCCAGAATATTCAGGAATTTGTAGTTAGAAGTAAATACGCATATTTTTAATTCTTTGATAATACTTCAAAACGCATAAAAAGTGAAGTTCTTAGTCACCAATCAAACTGATATACTCGAAGAAATAATTGATACTCAAGTTATACATACGATTGTTTAGACTATTTCCGTTTAAAAACTACCCCAAATTGAAATTTTATTCTGAAATTTAGATCGTTCTTAGAGCAAAAACTGTAGATATCGAGAAAGTGGATCGGTCCCCGACATTTAACGAAAAAATAAAAGATGGAGTAAGTACCCCGATTTGCAATTCTTTTTTCAATGGATGACGAATAGAGTTGCTGAGAGGGTTTTGTGGTCCCAGCAACGAGAAAGCATAAATCAAAGTCATTTTGTTCACTCGTAACAATTTTTTATTCCATGTAAAATGGGTTTTCTCTAACAAAGAACAGTTTTTTTTATTTCGTTTGTGGATTCATGTATGAAGACATAATGAACATCACTTAAAAAGGTATTGTATCTATTACATCCTTCATTGATATCATATGTAAATTGAATAATTTTAATCAATATGTATGCTAAAATTCTCAGAAATTTACACAGGCACATATTAGCCTCCGCAGATGAATTTTTATTATTATTATATACCAATAAAATAATACAGAAATATATTGATGATAAGTCAAGATATAAAATAAAAAATATCGAAAAATTACGTACGAATAAGGCGCTGGTTTGAGAACGAATTAAAATGGATTACAACCCCATTTTAAACTACCTAATTTATTTCAGGCTGCAAATATTATCCATTCAGTTTATGGCGGTGTGGTAAAAAGAGGAAGATAGTTTGAGACTGGACATGGCTAGAAACCTGATAAGCTTCAGAGCTCAGAAATATCATAGATGCCATTACTTGGCTGTCATTGAACGTTAAATGACGGGATAAGGATGAAAACAAGTATTATTTATATTGGTCAATTCTTCGAACTATATCGAATATTAAAGAAATGATACAATTCGAAGCGTGCTGAGTATGTAAAAAATTGCAATTATATCTTCAAGTTAAAAATATATACATGATTTAAATAGTGGTTATCTTGATTTCACAATATCTAATGAATTTAAAAACATATCTAGAAAACAAACTATGTCAATATAAAGAAATATATTTCATACAAATTTGATGTCGTATAGTGAGGAACATATTCTCGTGTTTTTGTATTAATTTAAATATGATACAACTTATCTGAAATATTCTGTATAACATATCTAATAGACTTTTACAAGACGATTTATATTTGATTAAAATAAATACAAAAAATACAGACAAAATAAATATAATCCCAATCTTTGCTTAGATGTTTAACTATGATAGAAAATTAAAGCAAATAGCTCCTGGGAACATATTTTTTCATAGCAAACTAATATTTCAATCAATATGAGTTAAAAATAAGTAAAAGAGAAAGTCAACAAAATTAAAATTGTATTATATTTTCATCATCTCGGCGAGGACTTCTATTTGTTTAAAACAATCAAAGCTTTCTATTCAATTATGAAGCTTTCTCGGGTTGATTGACATTAAGAAATATTAAAGTTAAAATATAATTTATTATTGAAATTGATGTTAATGTTTTACTACGAGTAAAGCCAACTTTAGGACTTGTTATCCCAGAAACAAATCCATTGTTTGCGCAATTTTGAAAACATAATAAAAAATAATAAAGAAAATCTTTATTTTATTTTCCACAGCTCCTGATAATCGTCATGAGTTTGTGAAATGAAAAAAATCTTTTTAAATGTATAAATTATAAGAATCGATTGGAAATCAATGAATTTAGAAATTATATTGATAGTTATTTAAAATGCATTAAACCATTAAAGATTAAATTAAACTTGTCCAAATCAACGTTATGATTTTTAATTTATCTACTTTTAATTGTTTTCCAACCAATAAAACAATGTTTCTAAATAATGATTCCTTATTTCATATGAAATATAATTTTATGGCCAATTTTTCTTCCAAATCTTTATTTTTCATAAATAAAATGTCAAAATCAGATAAATTTTTATTGGAGGATTTTCTTGGTATATAACATATACAGGCAATGCATCATAAAATTGAAAAATTGCAGAAGTTAATTTTACGTCTTTCTTAAAAAACTTCTTCCCTAAGAAATATAAATAAATTCATCTTCCTCTTACCATTGGCTCTGAATGAGATCCCTGAAGAGGTAGCTCTCAAAATTTACGAGTTTTTAAATATTTCAAAATTTGTTATTTTCTCTAATTCCTCAAGCGTTCTTTATTCTATTTTGGGTAATTGCTTGATTAACTCATACGTAGAAATATTTAGTTCAATCAAATCCACGTTATTATTTCTTACGCTTCTCATGTTGGTATCACGGGTTATGAATGTACTGATTCCTTAACAAAGTAAATATGTTCAACTGGTCCACCCGGATCTGATTTTTATCAGTCACTAATCGATCTTTTAATTGAAATTAAATATGATACCTGGCACCGCTGGTACCTAAATAAGGGTTCTAGATATAAATCAATACATAAATCTTTTCCTTTGAAACCGTGGTTTAATGTAATGAGAATGAACAAGATGTAGGTGTCAATCATATGTAACTTGCAGATGGGCTAGAACGTGGTGGATAGTCACCTTTATATAATGGGTATTGCGGAGGATCCCGATTGTGAGTGTGGTCTGCATGCTGAAACTATAGATCATGTGTTTTCAGCTAACGTGATATATATGATTTATTACGTGCCATATTTTTGCAATGGACAAAGAATATTGTGTTTCTTCTATCTTCAAAGATTTTTTCCACTTATATATGGATTATTAAATATTTTTAAGCTTTATCAGTTGAAGCTTTCAATTGTTTGACATTTTTATTGATATTATTTTTTTTATTATGTTATATCTTATAATATCATTTTTGGGTTTAATATGGTGGCCCAAATCATCTTAGTGTGTATTCAAAGGAGTAACTATTAAAATAATTGAGAGGTACTCGTATTTTATATATTGTACTTATAAAAAATCTTTATCAGAAATAATGTATTTTAAGAAAATTGTTCCATAAAGTTTTATTTACTTTAGAAAACCAAAAGTATAAAATAACATTTATTATATGGAATATGAGTTTGTTTTCAATACACATTGGAATGGAGTACCTATAAGGAATGCAATGGACTTGTACTACCGACTACGAGTATTTCCATTTTATCTCTAGATGACAGCTTTACCTATCAAACTATCATATCGTCAGCCACTTTCCTAATTTTCATCTATAACAACACTAGTTGTTCACTTTTCATAACCTTATTTTTATATCCATTGTTTGTATTTTTTTAAATGATAATATTTCTACAGATCGGATACGATCAAGTATGCAATTAGTGTTGCTATACTCGTACAATGTACCATATATGAAATTTGTAGATAGTGACTGAAGACATGACAGAGTGAAGGTTATTGGTTCAAGTCCAATTCATGTCGTTTATTTATCGTGTTTTTTTAACAATTTTTGTTCTGTTTGTTATTTTATCCTTTAATGTGTCAAAAATTACCATAAACATGGTTGTATTAAATATTCTTAAAATGTTTTTGTATCATGCTCTCCCAAGGCTGAACAATTATTTTTATTGCCCAAATTTACTCAATTTCTTTGCGTGTTCAACATCGATTTTTTTACCAGAATATACTCGTATCATTAGTTTATTTATTAGGCAAACTGAGACAAAATTGAAACAACCACCGATGTGCGTAGATTCAATTTGTGCTCGTGTTACGAGTATCATGGACGAAACTTAATACGTCTCGTCTTCGGTACCAATATTGGTCTAAAATTAATAATATCGCCAACAGGTGACGCCGCGTCACGTGACAGCCCAACGTTGTTTGTTGGGGCACGTTCCAATCCTGCCCTCCTATCCTACGCCCTGCCCTCCCATCCGTTACCGGAAAAATATTATTGAAGTTTACGGCATCTATAAGATTTCTTATTCCCATAGAGACATGTTGATTATTACTTGTTGATGATGCTTCGGTAAATACAATATCTTTGGAAACTACACGTGGGCTGTTTGATAATTATTATACACGAGATAGAGAAGACGTTTTCTGCGAAATTAATTAATTCACAATAGATCTTTATAATACCAATGATGGAGCCATTTACATAAAAAATTATCAGAAGGTTATTTAGGTTGTAAAAATATCAATTTCCATAAGATTTACACAATACACTGTACTTCATCTAAAGCCACTTAATAGAAATTTGATTTAAAATATGAAAAAAGTTGTACAGAGCAAAACTATTTCCCAAAAATTAAGACAGAAGTCAAACATTGGTCTCTGATTTGATAAAGCTCTCTTATATTGACTTGATGTTCAACTCAATGAGGCTAGTACTCGTACTCGTAATTTACCAATTTTAAATGCCTCGTATCATTATTGCTTCATTTGTTGATGAGATGGGCTTAAATTATTTGAATTTTATATATTTTTTTCCCTCAAACGACCACAAATTTCATTTTGAACATTAAAATAATTTAGTGTTTAAGAATTTGCAATGCGTTGTTCTTATTGTAGAGATTATATTTTTGGTATAAAATATGATTTAAATTGTGATGTAAATTACATAGCAGGATAACTTCTTGATGAGAGGTATGTATTTATGTGTGATTGTTGAATTGCAAAAATATTTCAGAAAATTAAAGTCAATGTTAGAAGGATATTTGCAACAGTGAAATGAGACGATTCCATTGGATTTAAGTGAGATGTGGATATTCACTGGTGAGTTCAGTGTACCGAAGAAGATCCCGAGAATGATTCGGCAGTTAAAAGAGATCCCAAATCTACAGTTACAAAGCAGCAGGGCAGTCGGATAAATTGAATCGACATGGCACCAAGGTGGTAGAATCGACATGGCACCAGAGAAAGTATTGTCTCCCCGGCCGTCCCGACATCAATTAATGTGTCCACATCGTCACCTGAGATAACGCATAACTTCCAATGCAGGGAGTGTTTTTGGTATTCAAAAATTTATATTACAATGCCGTTTAAAAGATCCAAGTTGGTTTGTTTCTGATATTGAAAAGTAAAATATAAAAATAAAGCTTTATTTTATCTATATACAAAACGAATATTGAAAGAATCACTGGTGCTCGTATTTCAAAAAACGGACATTTGGCCTAATTAGAAGTAGATGGTGTTTACTTGATGCTCACATTACCAAATTAGAAGCGGAAACGTATCCTTATTTATTATTTTAAAATCATGACAGTAACGTTTAATAGATGAACATGGAAGTAAAATCATGACAGCAACGTTTAATAGATGAACATGGAAGTAAAATCATGACAGCAACGTTTAATAGATGAACATGGAAGTAAAATCATGACGAAAACGTTTAATAGATGGACATGGAAGTAAAAAAAAGAAAATTAATTGCCAATGAAATAAAAAATAGCGGTACAAAAGCCATGTGTTATTCAAAGTCTATTTTTGCGAATATTAACAAGAATAAAAACATAGATCAGAAGAATTTAATAATTCATTCCTCTGACGTTGTGATTTCGATGTGAAATATTATAACAGAAGTGAAACGAAAGTTAAGGCCGAGTACTTGGAAGTTTTGTTTATAAAACGAAATGGATTTGTTGTTAAAATGAAGCAATTTATAGACGAGTTCCGTAGCCTAGTGGTAATTCTTGACATCCACCCGGAGGTTTCGGGTTCGATTCCCGATAGTACCCAAAAAAGGGTGCCATCTGGTAATATAGATTATCTGGGAACAATATTCGGACGCGCCGAGCAGCAGCTCTTGCCAACACATTAAATAACGAACCGCGAGGTCCGTGCCTACTCCAGAGTTTCTAAATTCGATGACAATATCGCTCGATATAGCAGTACTGTTGTATTTTTGCTTATTGGTTAATGTACTAGCGAGTACAATCTAGGTGCCAAAATTCTTGAAAGCTGTCCAAAAGCAACGTCTTGAATGTTGAAATGAGTTTTAATACTCTGCGACGAGAAAGAAAATAAACAATTGAGTCAATCACCATGGTGGATGAAACTATGGTTTTGTTTCATGGTCCTCTGTGGAAAACAGACTCGATGAAGTGGCGTTATCCGGGATCATCACGGCCCAAAAAGGCCAAAATGACACAAGCCCTGAACATATTGTAGGAACATTTTTTTGGGATTATCAGATAATTATACTGATTGACTTCAAAGATACAAACACTATGGTTATTGGCGAGTATTATTCATATTTTTTGTAACCATAAAAACAAAACGCATAAGAAAATTGTCATGAGGCTTGAGATTATTGCAATAAGATAGTGCACATTTCACTTACTTCAATGACTGCCATTCAACAATTTCGTTTCCAAAAATTGAATCACCCTTCATTTAGTCCTAATTTGGTTATGGGTGAATGGTATTAAAATAATACTTTATCGTTTTAAAAAATATATTTTGAACAGGATTTCTGTATTGAAATATATTTTTTTCCATTCTATCACCTTTTTACTCGTATATCTTGGGCTGGAAAATTGTAGCCTTTACTAAATTATTATTTATTATCAAATATTTTAACAAATAATATTTCAATTATTAAATATTTTAGAATATTGTTTGTAAGTCACAGCTTTTCATTTTTAAATATTCTAAAATTGAATTCCACAAAGATAAAACTGAAATGTGTAAATGATAATTTTATTCTCTTGCCATGAATTATTTCAAATGATAAACATTTGTTAAAATATAATACTTTATCAATCTATCATTAACAGTTATTTACAGGTTTATAATATTTTCTGGCTTGTTTTATGAAAAAACATTTAAACTTGAAACCGAAAATATTGATTTAAAAAATATGATTACTGTTCTTTTTTTTCCAATTCAACGAAAAAGTTTAAATACATAGGAAAATATCTGATTCATTGATATGGAAACAAAAACAAATCCAATCGGAATCCTTTCAGTTGATCCATATGTATTTTAATTAAAATATGCTAAAATCATGTTTCAATATATTTTGTGCAAATAACTTATTCCATATTCGACAATTTATTTCCAAGTAAACACTATTTAAAAATGAAAAAAAGCTAATTGATAAGAAACTATCAGAGTACATTAAAGTGTTTGAGACATTTCCTTTACTGTGAATCTATGCAGATGCGAAGAACAACTCAGTATTTTTATGCTTGTCTTTTAAGAAACTTTCGAAAGAGAAAATAGTTTGCGAGATTGTTCAGTAAGGACGTAACATCGATTCAGTAAGAAAGAAATTGGTTGATGTAAAAAGAGACGGAAAAGTGAGTTAAAAGATTGAAAAAATAATCACATAGCTTTAGTTTTATAAACGAATGAAAAAGATAATACTAAATAATAAAAAAGATAATTGAATTTTCTTAATCAATGTTGAAGAAAGGTAGGCAAAATATTTATGGATGGAATATCACAATAAATGTTTAACCATTGCTCAAAGAAATTAATTAATTAAGTCACCAATTAAGTCACCAATTCGAGAAAGTTTTATTTTTAGTGTAGGAAAATATGCAATCTTTAAACAATGTACATATATTTTGTTAGATTTTCTATAAGTAATAAATAAAAAAACGTTATCACAAATACGACGCGTACCGTCAACTGCATCGGTAAAATATATACCTTAAATATGATGCCCATTTTTTTTATTCAGCTTGCAAAAAAAATATATTTAATATTATTTTAGTCTAAACTTTGAAAACTTATTTTTATGGAAAAGTGTCACGTAGTGTCTGCATACCGAACGTAGTTAATACATGTGGCTCCTAGCAATATAACCTTAGATATACCATATAATAGTTATTTCAACTGATCTTAAAAAAATATTTTGACGTATCGAAAGAGTTTTTAGTCAGTAACAAGAATATGAAAAAAATCCCCGAACTGGAATAAAATATTTTGAAAATGAATCTAGCCTTTTCATAAATATTTTTCCATTTGATTCACAACATTTGACAGAACAAATCAGTTGGAGACATATTTCATCATTCACCTCTCATATTTGGAAGATATTCGGGGTTATGCTCCCCCACCATTCTGGATTTTGTCTGAGCCATGTGATGCGAATTGTCACGCACGATTTTCTCCGCACGGACTTTGAGTAAGATTTACTGCAAGTTGAAAAGAGGGATGCGTAATAACCGCAATATAGTGCTTCAGCTTCATATTCCAATAAAAAAAAGGTCCTTTGCTTACAGTTTAGTAAACAAATTGGTCGGAACTAATTTTTTTAACGTTTTATTCAAAAAAATACACCAAAAGAATTCATAATTTTTGAAAGAAAAATAAGGAAAGGATGGGATAATACTCGTACAGGTATAATGGGTTCAAAAATATTAACTAGTCAAACAAGAAAAATATTGCTAAGCAAATTTTTTTATTTAGTTTTAACACAGTTCATGTTGGAAGGTAAAACAATAATAATGGAGTATTTGAGGGCAATTGGAAAGGCGATGGAATACAATATTGAATAGTAAATAGCTCTAAAAGCTGTACAGAAGTAAGTCGTGTGATCGCATCTACAAAAATATTGTTTTATTCGTTACGCCTTTTGAGATGGCACGATTAATTAAAAAAATCGACTTTAAAAAAATATATTTGGATTATTTGTTTTTATTAAAATATTGCGTTGTTTTTTTTCATAAATGTTATTTTACAAATAGTCTGAAGGCATAGGGCTGATACTTTACAGAATCCAGCAAAATTTAAGATTTAAATAAAAACGGTATTCAAAAACAGATTTTGAGCCACTCGAAAATAAAATCAGGTTGCCAGAAGGCTTAATTATACATTATACTACGTATTATAACTATCCTAACATTTAAACTACATTATAGCTATTATACCAAGGAGGCAGACATTTAAACTACATTATAACTATTATACCAAGGAGGCAGACATTTAAACTACATTATAACTATTATACCAAGGAGGCAGACATATTTACACATATTAACATTCTAATTAAGATGTTCCCACACACTGAATGCAACTAATTATATTCGAAATAAGAAGAAAAAAAGTAACAAAATTGTGTCTACGAGTATATATTGTTGAACAAATTGGTAAGACGCTTGTATTCCAATACGTAGATTGCAAATTCGATTCCCGCTGGATTTATTGAAAAAAAATGGCTTTAGTCTGGTTTTCACTCAAAACTTATTTATCATCGTTCTGGTTAGATATAAGAAATAATTGCAATACAATTGCCAGGTTGTACTGTATACAAAAAGTATAAAACAATACAGTATATTGTGAATAATATTGTAAATAAGAAGGACGGCCTATTTTGTGCCTTCTCAAATAACATAAATAACTCAACTGACTCAATATATGTCTTAATATACCATCGGAAGGTAAATCGCAATCTTGTAGAACATAATACGTTATGTTCTTAAAAAAATAACTGTAATTCAAGAAACAAAACATTCCTTTGACGTGTATAAGCTGGTTTCTAGTTCAGGCAAATTAATTTCTTGGATGAAGTAAGGTCGATTTTCCACAATTTGAATAAATATATTTCTAGTCTAGTTGTATAGATTTTGAATTAATTAAATATAAAAGCCTTTGACTTAACCGTAAAAAAAATTACGCTTATAATCTTAAAAACTAAAAGGATTATATTAATTTGCACAAGAAAAAGGATATGAAACGAAATAAAGTAAGTGGTTTTAATCACAAATTATTTCAATTTTCTA
Source organism: Odontocerum albicorne (assembly GCA_949825065.1). NCBI lineage: Eukaryota > Metazoa > Arthropoda > Insecta > Trichoptera > Odontoceridae > Odontocerum > Odontocerum albicorne. The sequence continues at coordinate 27,523,607 of OX463840.1, forward strand.
ATTAAAATTTATTCACCCTTTCATTTATATAGTACTTCTTCAACTTATCCAAATTGGTTATTCAGATAAAAAATAGCATGGCCGAAAAAAAAACATTGTCTGCGGCTTCATTAATCAATCCTTCAGATTTAGAAACACCAAAGTAGGCATATATAGTAGCTCGTTATTCGTAATAGCGCACTTCTTAGCAACACTACTTGCACGACCTACTCGTACTACTAGACCCCAAAAACACTGTTAATTAGCCGCAGGGCTTACATGTATACAATTTATATAAGGTCTACGCGATGCAGAAGGTAATAGGAAACCACTGCACTATTTTTTTCCATGAAAACTATATGAATATACTCAACAATTTGTGGGCCACGCCACGCTCCTCAGCATTGGGGACAAAAAAGGACTAATAATTTTAATGAGAATGCTTTATCCAATGCATATAAAATAAGTCATTTCAGTGTTGATTATAAGAATATGCTCTGTGCAGCGAATATAAGATGTACAATAAATAGGTTGTAAATAGTAATACTTAATAATTCAGGTTTTAAAATTGATGTAAACTACTTTTTATCTTCGAAAAAAAATTCTTTGTGGCTAATAAAAACGTGAATAAATCGCTGTTTAGATAATTTCCATGAAGATTGAGGAATTGAAGTATATTTTGAAGGTCCTCTGCTATTAAGGCACAGTGCTTGAAACTAAATTAAACAAAGTTTAGGAAAGTGCCAATACGAAGGATTTGCTATAAGAGTCAGTGAATTCCTAGCAGCAGTGGATTGATGAAGTAATTATTTGGTCTTGAACAAATTTTTAATAAAGTAAAGTGTTGAACTTGGAACTTTTCTCTAGTTGATTGATAACTATAAAATGAAAATTGTTCTATAATATTTTCTATACGGTTTAATTAGGAATATTATTGATGTATTTTTTCAAGAAACTTTACATCAACATCATGATATTTTTTTGTTTGAAAGACGTTTGAGAATGATTAAGATGTTAATTTTCTATAAATTAATTAGATTTTTTAAATATTAGGAAACACCATGTATTTCATTATGTACTTTCTAAGCATTGAGTAGATTTGAGTATTTTTAGGAGAACATTGAAAATTTTAATTTTCCGAAATGGAAATAAAAAAATAATAAAATCCATTATGTTTAACGTAAAAATGAATATGTGAAGAGTGGGAGAAATTGAAATGTACATAAACAAGCTATATTAGTGTTTATCGGCCTGATAGAAAGTTTAATGAATTCGAAACTTAGAGAAGGTTTGAGTGTGAAAAATACTTTGAAATATTTAAATTTTGTAAATGTTTGTAGTCACACACAATATTATTGAATTGATAAAATATAAATCGATGTCTTAGTTATATATCTATGTAAAGTGTCTTCAAGTATTGTAACTAAGGCTAATAAACGCCTGCATTCTCGAAGAACTGAGAATCACCGACATATTGTAGACAATATGCCTTCGACGAGTCTTCCGATTCTTTAGGTACATTGCTCGTGGCCAGGGAGAGAGTTTGTAGATGTTTGTGCTGTCGCAGGCGTGGAAAGATCCCGCACAAGAATAAGAATCCCAATGCGTTGGACTGACCGAGTGAAAGATGCAACTGGATTTTAACAACTGCCCTTCGAATCGCGAAGTGCAGGTGTAAATGGAGAGGAGTCGTCAGAGACTCTCGAGGGAGTCACGATGCTCAGTGATTAGCTACACGATATGATGGAGCTTATCGTTAAACATATATTGAAGTATTCAATGAGCAAAAATATTCGATCTACTAAATGTTTTTGATGAGGTTGTTTGAAATATTGAATTGAAAAACCATATTTTATAATATGCTAAATTTAAAAAAGAATTAATTAAAAATCATATTTCGTATAACTGTGTGTATTTGTGCCCAAATAAAATCGTTTTGATTGAGGATCGTTCCGTTGGCTAAACAGTGCTTAAAATACTTTTAATTTAATAGTATAATTACTTTGAAGTATCAATAGTTATTAATATAAATAGAAAATGTTTTTTTTGGAAGATTTAAATATTAAAAACTTGAGTCTGACGAAAAATGATAAATTTTCATTAAATGTCGCGAAGTCTAACAAAGCTTGTCTTGATAATAATTTTTACTTAAGAGTGAAATTCTTGGAAAATTCTTGTTTTCAACATTTTCTATCTTTTAAATACTTTGCTTAAGAGCGCATTAATTATTAAATTACCATTCTTCATTTGCAATTAAAAAAAAATACATATTTTTATTAAATTTACATAAGAAATATATTCACGTCTCATATACTAAAGGATTTCTAGTGTGAAGGTTTGTGAAAGATATGCCAAAAACAAATTAATATTTGCGTTACCACCTGTCTAATCGGTATTTCCAAAACTAACTTACGCGTTTCCGAGTCCTCAAAGTACGTTTAGTTGAACATTTTTTCTATACGTGAAAAAACTATGCCCAAAAATAAATTCGTATAAAAAGGAAAATTTTAAGTATTTTGGCTTTTTACATTTTGATATATAAATATTTATTTAATTTTTAACCATCTATACTAAATCCCATTCCTCAACAGCAATTAACAGAGTGATATCAGTTCCCGTTGGGGCTGGCGTAATGTCGATTTGAATATTCAAACCTGAAATAGTTTTTATTGAAGATTAGTTAAAGACATGTGTATATCATGTACTTAATTTGTCTTAATTTTGAATGAAACAGTTAATAAATAAATAGATTTTCGAATACAATAATTTGGTATTAAAAAAAAAGGTTTAAGATATGCAGATATTTCCTTACTGATGTCCAATTGTCATGATTTCATTATTGTTTTTATTATTATTTCTACCTTTGATTTGTTCAAAGATATTTAACAGACATAGTAGCCATTCAAACATATAATATTTGTATAAGGTGGTACTAAATACGACATATTGAAGCGAATACAACAATGAATCTATTCGTACAAGTAAAAAAGTTTTTTTATGAAAGCTTTTTCAAACATAAAACGTTACAAGAGGTTAATAATGGATAAAAAATAAATTACTAAATTCTCTTACATTGAGTATTGGTTACATGATTGATTCGTTAACTTGTAATAAACTTTATTTATTTAAGAAATTTATTTGCTGTGATGTTTAATTCAGATGAAAGGCTGTGATGTTTAATTCAGATGTAAAGTTCAGTTAAAACATTTTTTTCATTATTTAATAATTACCACTTCATGATTGCGATTTGATGTTTCGTTGATACATTTTTTATATTAATTCCCTATATACCTTCTTTAAATATATTCCATCTACATAGTATCAATCACATACTTTTTACCAACATAAGTTCTTTTTTTTTTTTGTGAGATATATAAAAGTAAAAACTAGGACACGGTAAAATTTGTGGAAACCTAAAAACAAATAAAAATGAGAAAAGTGAGTAAATGTGAGGTTAATATTCATATATCATGACAAAATCTCATAAAATTTGTTCTTATTATTTTTAATGATTCAACATGAGTTATAGGACCTTTTAATAACAATCGGGTGGCATAAATAATCATAACTTACAAAGTGAATTAAACGTTCAAAATGTTGATTTATATATTCACAAAAAATAAATATAAACAGAGCATTTTTCACAGAACCCATAAAATGTCAACATATAAATGAGGTGGGTTTCTTCATTCGACTCGAAATTTAATGGTTACATTATTAATATTATATGCTCGAAATTATTTAAGGGTTTCAGACTTTCATTTGGTAAAAACGCGTGTGGGATGTTTCCTCTTTAAAAATCTACATATTTTTGGTGTACTGAGGTTTTCATCACAAATGTTATTTGAACTATTATAAAGTTTTATTATATTAACTTATGAAAGCGCATGAAGATTTGTGTTAGCATTTTGACAATTCTTAATGTACGAGTTAAATTTTGGTTCCATTATCTGAAACAATAAATGCAATTTGTTTATAAAATATTTAATATTTTTAAATATTGGTTGCAGATTATTAATATATAAAAAAGAATTAAGTGCATATATTTTTTCAATTATTATTGTCCTTCTAGTGCCATGTAACATAAGGTCTCCTCAGCATTGCTTGGGAAAATCTTGGTCCTGCGCCTTATAAAATAGCTCTTGATCTCTTATAATATTAACATAAGACAGAAAAAATACAAAATCGTCTGAAAAAAAAACCAGTCTTTCTTTCTATATGTATTACAATTTTAAAAGTTCTATTACCATCCAAAGTTATAAAGGATTAAAACAAATTGTACATATTTTTTGTTGTACGGAAAGTTTTTTAATATTGGTATAAACTTTATGCGTTGCTTAGCATAATTACTAGTATAGTTCAAAGTGTTATGTTTTTCAAATTTAAAATATGTTTGTTTTGACATACAGTTGGTCAGTGACAAGGCCACTGTACGCCGGAATAGCTGTCACTCATTTAGAAAATAAGATAAAGTATCAAAAGTGTTTAATTTGATTTTCCTAAAAAATATATTTAATTAAATTTGAAATTGTCCGAGGCACCTAAAGAAAATACAACATTACGTAAAAATGATATATTAAATAATAATTCAATAAAGGCGTTAATTGATTGTAACACTTTTGCTGTTTTTTTTTAAACTGTTTGTCAACTTACACTGTAAAAATTTACAGTATTATGTGTGATTATTTTTATATTTATAAATTTAAGATTTAATTTTTTTGTAAGAATGAAATACAGTGTCTTTATTCATTGAACGAGGTTAAAAAAGTATTGTAATTATAACCAACATCATAAATCCTAACTAAAATATTGTTGTAAGGATGTTTAACAAGATACGGGCTATTGCCTAGTTTGTTGGATCACTTAATTATGCATTCCTAATGGTTTTTTTATTTTTGCACTTTGTATGATAAAACACTTATAAAGGTTCCCCACGTCCTCAGTCTTTGGATAAATTTTCACGGTCACAGACAACAATGATATTAAGGAAATGTTGAATATTTCATTCGGGTTAATGAAGTTAGGGATTTGTATAAACATTCCACAAATAGTTTCCAACAAGATGAAATCAACATGAAAGACAAAATACGAACATACGGATTGAATCTTGTCAAACACAGTTTTAGAGTTGCAATTAAAGGAAAGACAATTAGATATTCAAGTGCTGAACATATTGTTTTCAAGGATATTTGTAGAAGTAATTAAAACTTATAGAACCCTCCAACTGTTCATCATTTATTGATTTTGTAAAACTTAATAAATCATGAACTTAATACTCATGTTCTTGACATGCAAAGGATGCTTCACTTATTAACAGTGAAATATGTCGATAATAACGTTACAAAATTTGATGATCATACGAAGTACCGTATACTCGTATACTATTTTATATAAATATAAGAATAGTCTCCTAAAACATATGAAATCGTATTGTACATAACTTGTTAAATTTCTTCGATAATGATAGAAAGTGTATTCTTCATTTCTTTCGACAGAAACATTGTGGGAATTGATTTTTAAAACTACTATGAGTATAAACACTGTTTTCCACTTAAAGCGCACATTAAAGTTATTGTCCAACTGATTTCGATATATCTGTTACCTTTCATTATCAGTGTGGTGTCCTTAAAGATGATAGAAAATTTTTGTCTCAGAAGAGTATTATGCTATCGAAACCGATTGGACAATCATTTTATTATATATTTTAAGTGGTATATCATACATAGTTTATGCTCAGAATAATTTTCAATCGGATTGTTGTTAAATGTATGAATGAATAGATTAAGACCCTTTTTAAATTTTTGACACTTCCCTTTGGAATCGAATCCGAGACTCCTTATTGGAACGCATGCGTTTTACCAGTATGTCACGGAGGACCTCTCATCTTCTTATTATATTTGACTATCTTTATTGTAATCTTATTCATAATGTTCAATATTTGATACTTTTCTCATTAATATTCAATATAACAAAAAAACCTTTAAGGAATTATACTATCAACAATCAACTAAAACCTTTAAGGAATTATACTATCAACAATCAACTAAAACCTTTAAGGAATTATACTATCAACAATCAACTAAAACCTTTAAGGAATTATACTATCAACAATCAACTAAAACCTTTAAGGAATTATACTATCAACAATCAACTAAAACCTTTAAGGAATTATACTATCAACAATCAACTAAAACCTTTAAGGATTATACTATCAACAATCAACTAAAACCTTTAAGGAATTATACTATCAACAATCAACTAAAACCTTTAAGGAATTATACTATCAACAATCAACTAAAACCTTTAAGGAATTATACTATCAACAATCAACTAAAACCTTTAAGGAATTATACTATCAACAATCAACTAAAACCTTTAAGGAATTATACTATCAACAATCAACTAAAACCTTTAAGGAATTATACTATCAACAATCAACTAAAACCTTTAAGGAATTATACTATCAACAATCAACTAAAACCTTTAAGGAATTATACTATCAACAATCAACTAAAACCTTTAAGGAATTATACTATCAACAATCAACTAAAACCTTTAAGGAATTATACTATCAACAATCAACTAAAACCTTTAAGGAATTATACTATCAACAATCAACTAAAACCTTTAAGGAATTATACTATCAACAATCAACTAAAACCTTTAAGGAATTATACTATCAACAATCAACTAAAACCTTTAAGGAATTATACTATCAACAATCAACTAAAACCTTTAAGGAATTATACTATCAACAATCAACTAAAACCTTTAAGGAATTATACTATCAACAATCAACTAAAACCTTTAAGGAATTATACTATCAACAATCAACTAAAACCTTTAAGGAATTATACTATCAACAATCAACTAAAACCTTTAAGGAATTATACTATCAACAATCAACTAAAACCTTTAAGGAATTATACTATCAACAATCAACTAAAACCTTTAAGGAATTATACTATCAACAATCAACTAAAACCTTTAAGGATTATACTATCAACAATCAACTAAAACCTTTAAGGAATTATACTATCAACAATCAACTAAAACCTTTAAGGAATTATACTATCAACAATCAACTAAAACCTTTAAGGAATTATACTATCAACAATCAACTAAAACCTTTAAGGAATTATACTATCAACAATCAACTAAAACCTTTAAGGAATTATACTATCAACAATCAACTAAAACCTTTAAGGAATTATACTATCAACAATCAACTAAAACCTTTAAGGAATTATACTATCAACAATCAACTAAAACCTTTAAGGAATTATACTATCAACAATCAACTAAAACCTTTAAGGAATTATACTATCAACAATCAACTAAAACCTTTAAGGAATTATACTATCAACAATCAACTAAAACCTTTAAGGAATTATACTATCAACAATCAACTAAAACCTTTAAGGAATTATACTATCAACAATCAACTAAAACCTTTAAGGAATTATACTATCAACAATCAACTAAAACCTTTAAGGAATTATACTATCAACAATCAACTAAAACCTTTAAGGAATTATACTATCAACAATCAACTAAAACCTTTAAGGAATTATACTATCAACAATCAACTAAAACCTTTAAGGATTATACTATCAACAATCAACTTAAACGATAAAAATAAAGATAATATTGAATTGATTATGAGATTACTGAGAAAATATTGTCAAATTTTGGGAAATTTGAAAACCGCAAAGCCTTAAAATGTTTCTGAATACATTATTGTAACATATCTTGTTATGCCAAAAAGATACTATAATTTTTTAACACGTTCTATTTAAGTTGAAAAAATGCGAACGAAAACAGAAAGTCGTATAAAGAAATGCATACTTTTTGTTCAAAATGTTTATTGACGTATACTTAAGCAAATATCATAAAGGAGAGAAATGTTTTGCAGTTAAATATATTTATGTTTATTATTTCATTGCCTTGTTTGGGAAGGTTTTATATTTATAACAGTTAAAGAAGTTAAACAAATTAAGCGCCTTCGAATACGATCACTCGAGTTGATAAACTGAACTAATATTTGTTTTATAAAGTATAAACAAAACACTTGATATGATGTTAACAAACTTAATTATCATACTTCACCCAGTCGAATGAAAATGTAATATACATACTTCAAATAATTTTGTACATGCATATTTAGTTGAATTTGATTTTTATTTATTTAACTACTTCATTCGGTGTGATGATGAAGTTTATTTTATTTATTAGAATGCAAATATTAAAGGAAAAGGTTTTCTTTTCTATAAAATTTAGTGAAGTTGAAGTAAATCATTAAATTATAAGATTTTCATAATTTGGCAATATTTCAATTATTTATTTTTTCGTATTAATACATTCACTGCTGACAAAACGATATTGCGTTATCTAATGAGTACTTTAGGGTCCTCAACGAGATATAGCGTGGCGGTAACATCGGGAAGTGAAATTATAATTTGTAACATAACAACCTTCGACGAAATCTGAAAGTCATATTTATTCATACAACCGTATATGATTATAAACATATAAACTTACGTTTTCCGTAAAAGTTTTTCTTACTAGGTCGGCAGTGAACGTGTTAATTCAATGATGGAAATCCATAGAAAAGTAAATTTTAACTCTAAGATTAATTCTTGAGTGAATATGTAAGTTTACTTCATACGGCAATATGTAATTAAAAATATCACCATTTTTGTACGAATTTTATGTGAATCCTTACTCTGTCATAGAAGATATTCTTAGTAAGGTACGTATAAGGGAAAATTATGATACACAAAAAGTCACAGAATAGATGTTTGAATATATGGTAAACGGCTGCGGATGTCTTTGGTAATGGGCAAATGATCACGATTGAAGAAGATTATATCGTCCCATTAAAAACAAACTGACATTCGAGTAAATCCACTTAACGGACGCCTGTATGTGCATTTATTTGTTGCGTTCAATATAACAAAGAATATTTGGTAAAACAATGTTTACCCAGAAATGAATGATCGAATAAGCGTTAACTTTGTGGCATAGCCAGATGTTATGATGAGAATGAAAAAAGTTATCTTGAGATAGTTAGGAATCTTCCAGATAATGAGTTGCAAAAGTTTTACATATAAATAAATATGTCTGAAGTTAATGAAGAGTGAGGAAGGGGTAGACCGAGGAAAGAAGACGGCTTATTTTTTTAATAGACGAGCATATATGACGTAGACGGAGCAGAAGCTGTGCGCGGAAAAGTAAGGTCTGCCTTATGTCTTATCCATAAAAGACATGCTATATAGTAGTTCATTTTTACAGGGTTCTAAATAATGGAATTTTCTTTATAAAAAAATATTTTTCAAACATTTTTCTTTCTTAAAATGTACTGTATGTGATGTGTTACAAATTATCTAACTGTCAAGAAATCTATCACATTTGTATGTATTTATGCAAAAATGACCCAACTCACATTTAACACGTAAAAAGTTGAGATATTCTCATTTGATGCTTAAAAAAGAATAAATGTGGTTTGGATCCATTTTGCACATAAACGCCTATTTATTAGAAAAAATTATATTTGAGAAAATTTCCTTTTAGACGAAACAAAGGAAAATAACACATGTTGATTGAATGTTCTTCATATTTTGTCGGTAATATTATGTTGTCCCACGCGCACTACTGAATGGTAAAAGCATGGGAGAGTTAATTGGATTTTTTTCCTTTAGTTTGTGGCAACGATAATTCATCGCTCGCATTTTGTATCATTAAACCGTACCTCAATTTTCTAAGCGTGACTTTTTATTAGGTCAAAAAATTTCCATCGAAATGACTTAATGTACGTATGAGAATTACGGGTTTTTTGAACGCTGTGAAAACGTATTAGCTGTTGTTGTTATTTTAGCTTTATTGTGAGGACGAAACGAGGGTGTGACTGTCTGTGAGGGGTCCTTTATTTCACCCTATCGCGACACACCTATTCCTTTTTTGTCGTCCATTAAAAACCTTTTTGCACGTTTAAAAATCATGCAAATTTGGTTCGTATATTATTAAAATTTTGACGTTTGTCATTGTTCAATTTACTCCTCATTGATGTGTACTATAAAAAACCAACGTCCTGCCATTTTAAAACGGTTTTTAAAAAAGTTCATATCCTGAATAAATTCATTTTCATCTTGATAGAATAAAAAAAGTGTAAACATGCTTTTTTCGTAAAAAAGGTTTTTTAAACCTTAACCGTAAAAAATGTACAGGGTATTAAAGATCGAAAAAAGGTTTCTTTTCTTTCATACAACTTGTTTGAGATATCTTTTAATATATTCGAATTGGAGATTCAGAAACATTATAAAGCATGGCCATATCTTTTTATTTCAGTAATCGAGCCTTCGGGTTTATAATCACTGGAGTAGGCAGTACAGAACTCATGGTTCGTCATTGTACGTATTGGTACCTCTACCACTTGTGAAGAGAAAGGAACACACGCATGCATCTAGCGCGTGGAAGTATTGTTACTATGCGAACTCTTTTACCAGACTGGACCATTTCTTTTGGGTAAAATCGGGAAATGAACCCTAAACCACTAGATTGAAGCCAAGCGTCTAACCAACTATGCCACAAAGGTCACCATTTTTTACTGATCACCGTTTTTAGTTAATTGTTCGTATTTTAAGGGATCTCCATCAATTGTCACGCAGTTTATTACATAATATTATTGAAGCTTGAAATAATGCATAACTCATCAAACATGTACAAATATACATATTTTAACACTATTTGTCTGTTGAGGTTAGCAGAGAGATCACTTTTTTTTCTATCACTACATATTTCCTTCACCTCCTACACATTCATACACCTTTTCATACAGTTCTATCTTTTTCTCTTCCTTCTTAAGTTTTCTTTTTCTAAATTGATTTTACTTGGTCCTACTATATTTTTCTTGGTCATCCTCTAATACAACTCCCACTCATGTTAACACTGTAAATTTTGTTAGTCAGTTTATGTTCACCCATCCGTTCATCATGTCCAAACCATCTCAACGTGCTATTTTTATCCTACTTAACATATCAGTTTTTAGTTCATATTCATTCTAAATAATTATGTTTATTATTATGTAATACACCGACAACACATATTTTTCTAGGTGCACGCATTTCCAACCGCATTACTTGGTTTCTTTAATTCATTTTCCATGTCAACGTTTCAATCTTCTACATCAATGTTGGCACTTATACGTTATTGTGAACCACCATTTAAGCTGCTCGTGATGTTGCTTAATTTAAATAAATGTATTTTTAGCTTTGTTTCACCAAACGTTTCAGGTTTCGATGTAGTGAAAAAATGAGCCATTCGTCAGTTATATTTAAATATACATATTATTTGTTGTTCATTAAAATTAATCTTTATTTAAAAAAAAAAATGTGAATTGAAACCTGTACAAGAAAAAGAAAAGAATAGATTTCAAAACAAACGAGGTCGATTGGAAGCTCCCCTTTTCCATTCCAATATGCGATTCCAGCTCTGAAAACACTTTCACTTGAATGATCAAGCTAGGCTTTGACTGTTAAATTGCCGATAGACCGATAAAAAGCGTCATGTTTTATGGCATCCGTCTATCACAAAGACTTCCGCCTCCAATCTTGCACTGCACCGTAAGTCAAACCATCGAATATTCTCCCCCTTCGCATGATATTGCCCAAATATTGAGATTTTCCCTTTCTTGTATACACAAAAGTTCCGCATATATCTGTTTTTATTCGGAAAATGGGTTAAAATACATTTATAACTTACATGTATCGGAAAAGTGTTTTTCACCTATCCCCCCGTAAGCAAATGACATCAAATGTTGTATTTTATTGCGTTTTTTCATCACATAAATTTTTATTCATTCGATTACTCGAATATTTAATTGTTATGTTATAATTTATTTGAAAAAAAATATTTTTTCCATTTAATTTAAACCAAAATATTAAAAAAAATTGTTAAAATTAGAAGAATTTAAAAAACTTTTCTAAGCTAATGTTCACATTTGAAAATAATTTACTATTTCGACACTTTCAGTGTGTTTACATATTTCTGTCAATCTGTCAATTAATATATCATCATTTTTTTTAGATTACACTACTATACATACATTGCAGCATACACATATAATCACACGTAAATTTATGAAAATTCAAAATCACAGGAAAATTGCTAAGCAAAAGAAGAGTTTTATACGAGTAGTGTAATAATCAAATCGTTCCATTAAATTTATTTTCATTGTGAAATTCATCAATTGTGGAATTCATTTGAAGGTTTTTTTATTATAATTTTCTCTATTCCAGTTAATCTTATAACATCGATATTTAATCTAAAATATGTGATACGGAAATATTTCAAACGGGTTTTCATCGAAAAAATCTCCTTCAGAAATTTTTCATACCAGTCTTTATAAAAAGCAGTTTATATATATTGCCTTAATAAATCTAAAAAGGATAACCATGTAGTGCATAAAGGAGTGTCGGCAAAAGCATTTAAAGGAGATGAGTGTGAGACGTCCCTCCATAAAAATGAAAGACCATAATAAGATGAATCCAATACAGAAACACGATTTATGACAAAACTGTCGTACTTAACACACTACTTTTCAAGTGCGTTCTTGATGAAATATCAGAATGTTTTCATACGAGAATTTCTACCATGTGTTCTTGTTTTTGTTATCTTCGGCGCTACGGTCTAGAGTAGATCTTGACCTCATCCAGAATTGGCGTCCAACGACTTTGACTATGGGTAGCTCGTGCTAGTGCATCCATAAACCCAGATATTGCCTCACCATTCTAGATCGATCAGTTAATCGTTGTTTTTTTGGCTTACTGTCGTTTCATTTGCTTAAAAACTCTTTTTTTCTCAAATAAAATAAGTTTAAAAAAAAGAGATTTGCATAAAAATTTGCGCTGAGGTTCCTCTGGAGGATCTGTGTACACATTGAATAAGATATTTATGCCACTAGAATATGTAAAAAAATATAAATATTTCATAACTAAGAAAGGTATATGAAGCAATGGAAAGATGTTAATACAATTAAACGAAAAATTTATTTATCAAGTCACAAGCAATAAAAAAAGATAAAAATCTTGCGAGTTTAACGGAGAATAAACAAGTCATTTTTCAGTATACAATCACAAAAATTAACACCTAATTTCAATTCAGCAGCAGCAATGAAAACTCGACAACCTCTCAAGCTAATGAACAAATCAAATTCGCATCAGTATATTTATTTCTTACAGTTTAAATGAAAATTTAAATACCCCAAGAGAAAATACAGTTCAAAGTTAACTTACACGCATATCTGTATAATTTTATGTAAATTAAGTAAAAAAATCTGAGTTTGGCAAATACACGAGTTGAGAAAACGAAGAGTTTTGAAGTCCAAGGGAAATATCAAGAATAAAAAAAATGTAAATACGGCTGGATGATATTAAAATCTTTCAAGGATTAAAGTTGGAATGTAATTTTTTTCTTAAAGAGTATAAGCGTATAAAACATTTGATAATATCTAGCCTTTAAAAATATGTTTTAGTATAGCTTTAAAACATATCATTAGAATAAACCATTTATCGTATCGTCATGCAGTGTTAACTACGAGTATATTCTGTTAGTTTTGTTTTATATTGAGAACATTTTTTTTTCAAATTCACCGTAATCGTATATCATTACAAAATGTTATCTTTCAAACCAAATGATTATTTATGAGAAATGAAGTAGTTGAAACTAAGACCTTAATATAGAAAAAAATAAATGAGGTTGATAATAAAGTTGGTAATATCGCAAAAAAAAAATTTCAATACATATTATTTAGGTGCAAGAATAGAGTGTGGAAGCTCAGAACCATTAGTTAACTGAGTGTAGTGAGTAAAATTTATGGAAAATATTTGATAGAAAGAGTGAGCAAAATAGCTGAAAAGAAAGAATAGGATACATAGTGTTTTTTAGTCGAAGAAGATATGTGGATCAGATTTGGTCTTTGCGTTAGCTTGTGGAAAAATATATTGCAAAAAGCAAAATTTTTATAACGTTTTTGGATTTGAAAGAGTATATACTTGTATATGTCTCCATTGATAAGAAGCAACGTATGGAAAATATTAAATTAAATATGGTGTTGAATTTAAATTTATACATGATATTGTGTTATACTCGTATATATGGAAAGTAGAACATGTATTGGATTGAACGGTGCCTCGATTGAGTGGTTTCATATTGCAAAAGGGGTTTAAAACATAGCTGTGATATGTACGAGTAAACCTGGTTATTTAATATTTACATAAATTAAAGTGAAAGAACTACAAAGGTCAATGATTGGCCTTAAATTTAAATAGGAGGTTACTATATGGTGATGAGATTACTATATGGTGATGATATGGCAGTATTAGCAGATAACGAGGTTGAATTACAGAGTTTGAATATATCAATTGTAAGAGAGATGTGAAGAGAAATATATGAAAATGAATGTTGAGAAACCCATTGTTACGGTTATAGAAAAGAGCGATATGAAAAGTTAACGTGATAGGTGAACAATTAAAGATTATATAGCAAGCTGTGGAATTCCGCGGTTCGGGTAGGATTTTCTTAGATAATGGAAGAGTTACGAGAGAGTTCCAACAAAGTCAAAGAGTCAGTAAAACATAAACACTCGACCCGACCCGACCCAACCCGACCCGAACAGTATCACGATCAGCTAAGATGATGGCACTGAACAATATTTTAATATCTACTTTGTCATATGGGTGTGAAACGTGGACTTGGGAAATTACTGAAAGGAACCGAAAAAATACACTGAAAAGAATATATGGATTGACAATTTATTATTTTATCAATACAAACTAAAATTTTAGCATCGTTGAACCTATTTGTTTAGAATTAAAAATATCTTATTTTAAACTAGAGAAACTTTGACTTATTCTAAGATGTTCCGAAATGACGAAATCCTAGTAATATGATATATATGTTATTTATGACAATGTACTTATAGATATGTTACAACATAAAATATCTACCAAGTATTTAAATTCAGTTCGTAAAAACTACTTTCTAAGTTCGTACTTATATTTTCTGTAATACCGCAAAAATAAAGATTTCTTAGTCTTTTTTGCGTCTATTTATTCAAATTAAATGTTATTCAGAAATAATTTAACATGAATCCATTATATTCATTGTTATTATGCTATAAAGAAATTTCATTAAACTAGTCTAAAAAAATTCTGAAAATACTTCTTTACTATTTAAAAGCTTTATCGTTGAATGCTTTCCTACATGTTAAAAAATATATCAAGTTCTTTTAAAGTTTTATTTTTAAAACAGTTTGATATTTAATTTTTTTTTCTTAAAATTAATAATTAGTGAAAAGGGCAAATTACTTTTGAAGAGTTTGTTATTAAAAAAAAGTTCTTTAAATTTTAAAGCAAAGTGATGTAAATAATTAAAAAGACGTGGGCGTAAATGGAAAAAAATATAAGAAAACTAATTCGCCTTTAGATTGTTTGTTGATAAGCGAACTAGATACTTTGTAAGTTCGATAAAATTAAGATTTTTTTGTTAGTATTTAGAAAAAGGAAAATTTGTTACATCATTAAAGCCTTGAAGTTTTGAGAGAATATATTATATTATTTGTTTTAAATTGACTCAACATATTTCCATATGTGACTAGGTAAAAAAACTGATTGAAAAAAGGAAAAAAGAACTGGTAGTTCTTAACATTCTCTTGATAGCCTTTCTTATGGAGAAGTGTTACTGTTGCAGATTTCCAATCTGGAATATCTTTTTTCAGAAGGCATTTATTTAGGAGTGTTGATAAAATGGTATCCATTTGTCTACTCGTTTGTTTTAGGGCATTAATGGACAAATCGTCTGTACCAGTGGTCTTTCCGGATTTTATACTTTCGAATGTGTATCTGATTTCTCCTGGTAAGATCTTCGGGATATTTTCGTCGTTAGTTTGTATCAATTATAGTTACCATATTTGTAAATATTATATAGTTTTCCGTGAAACTCTTCTTCAAGATTTGTCTGGTAACACTGTTATCAGAAAGTTAAAGTGAAACAAAAAATTTGCCACTCAGCCTACAAAACAGTTAAACCAAAAATTCTGTCAATACCATGAAATTTCTTTGACGAAAGAAAACGGAGATTCTTATACTTAAGAATATAAAATGAAAACAAATTATCCCACGTACAATTTATCCGCGGTTTAATGCTGAAAATTTTATCTTTATCTTGAAATATTTCCTCCCCACGCGGATGGTATTTGCAGTATTTCATTTATTTGATGGGTTGTAAGGCAACGAAATATGGTCTTTTAAAAATAATCCACTCTTTTTCATTTTCCCTAAAAATCCTTTTTGTTTTAAAGGAAATAATACGAAATACGAAATAATACGAAAGTTTTACTATATGATTTGCAATATAATATGGATTGACAAAGAGAACAATGAGCTCTAGACATGTACTTAAATGCTATAAACATTTTTCATTCTTAAAAAAAATTACGCTGGTTCAATTCAAGTTCAGTTCAAAAATAAGCATTGTAAAAAGGATGCTCTGGGATATTGAGAAGATCTGTGGAAGTCACAATCTCCGTATTAAGGTTTTCTGCAAGCGAGTTAGAGTTTGGAATAGACTCATCTAAAGGATAGGACTATACAGCCATCAAATTAAACGTGCCCATTCTAAGTTTAATATTTGAGACTTTCTATCCTGAGTCACAATTGGCTTTCAAAGGCGGACGGAGACCGATGAATAAAGAATGATAATGATTGTAGGGGCAGTTTTAAGGCTTACGTTGAGATGAACTTGTTAGCTCTTTTTTCACCCATTACTTATTCATTGTACTCTTCTCGTCCTTCAAATTTGAGCAAGATAATATAAAATTATTTAAATTCCGGATTTAATTTAACAACTTCAATATTTATTGAAAAAGTTAATGCGAAAACTCTTAAAAAAAAAAAGAATAATAAATACCACACACATAAAAGAAATTGAATAATGTCAATTTACAAAAATTGTGTAATATCCTGGTTTTACCTTGCATAAACTAAATAATGTTTATTTTTAAACAAAGCTTTTCATTGGACTAAGAAAAAAATTCATATTCATGAAGTATATGGGTAAGACTTAAAAAAGAGTTAGAATATGTTTGGAACAATCTCGAAAGATAAGAAATGGCTTAACTGAGTTATAATCCTTTTTCAAGAACAAATATAAATTATGCTTTAACCTACAATGTTTTAATCTGCAATTTAATTAAGTTACACGTATGTTATTTACATGTTAGACAAATAATTTGGCTCACTACTATATTAAGAATATTATTATTCTCTTTAGCGGGAAGTGATAATACTATACATATAAAATGAGTATGATAAGTGAGCACGAAAATTAATATTTTGTTGGCAACAGTGATGGACATGGGGATTTTTAATAAAAAAAATGTTTTTTTTTGCCAGAGAAAATATATTTTTTGTCTGAGTTATAAAATCTAACTAGCGTCTGCAGCTCGGATTTGTTACACTATCTGTTCTATACGAAAATGGACTGACGGGAAATGAAATACAAGATATTGTTTATTTTAAGTTTACCTTTTATTCAAAATACACTCCTTATGAGTCAATACAATGCTGAAAGTGGTTGTAAATTTTTTTGAAACACTCCTGAAACTCATTCTTTGGAATTGCCTCCAAAATCGCGGTCGAAGCCTTCTGGATGTCTGAAATCGTACCAAAACGCTTTCCTTTCATCGCCAAGTTCAGTTTCAATAATAGCCAGAAGGTGCATGGAGCCATATCAGGGGAATACGGTGTGTAATCAATACATTTTTTACATAAGAAATCGCGTACAATTTTGCTTTTGTGCGCCGGTGCATTTTCGTGGAATAAAGACCGTGCCCCTTGTTCCCGGAAATCGGGTCGAACTCGAAGAATCCTCACCCACAAATGATTCAAAACACCCAAGTATACATCTGCGTTCACTATTTGACCTTCTGGCGTGAATTTCTTATGGATAATTGCTTTGGAATCAAAGAAAGTGGTGAGCAGAGTCATGATTCAACTCTTCAGCATGTGAACTTTTTTCGGTTTTGGAGATTGTGAACCCTTCCATTCCGAGCTTTGTAAGTGGCTCATACTGAAATCACAATGTTTCATCACTTGTAACAGTGCTTGACATGAAGTCTGGATCCCTATCATCCACTATTTTCATGTCTCTGCAATGCTCCACTCTGCAAACTTTTTGATCGTCAGTTAGTGTATGACCTTTCGTTTGCCCAAACTTTCCGTTTAAATGAGATGTACACTAGATTTAGGAATACTAGTGAGCTCCTTGATGAGCCTAGTAGACGTACAACATTTTGAAGAATTTCAGCCACTTTTTGATCATTTTCTTCAATTTGAGCAGTCAATGATGGTTCAGGCCGTTGATCATCTTTAATGCTCTCTCTACCATCACGAAATCTTGCATACCTCATTGACTCATTGATTTACTACCACAAACAGTTTGAATCATTCCAAGAGTTTTTGTGACACTTTAACCCAATTTTAAACCAAATTTAATGTTGGCACGTTGCTCTATTGTTTCTTTTTCGACCGAGACTCAGAAGGTACTGTCAATTGTTACGTCATTATGAATGAACCAGCGATGTCAGCGCTTTGAAATTTTTACGGAAGATAGTCGAAATGTGGCGCTAGTTAATTAATTTATTCATATACAGATGGCGCTTGTGGTGAGTAAGTCAGTTGTCTCAAAATAAGCAATTAGCCTAATGAGTCAGTTAATATACTCGTAGATCGATTATCTTGTGTGTAGTGCCGTTATGGAAATATCTGAATACAATCAAACGAGTCAGTTAATATAGATCGATTATCTTGTGTGTAGTGCCGTTATGGATATATCTGAATACAATCAAATAAAAATTAAAAAGTCATACTCATTCTTTCTTCTTCGTAAAATGAAAAAAATCGACACAAAAAAATTTAAGTGACGTAACTGTTTTGCTTTATTTAGACATTGTCAATTAGTGCTTTTAGAAAACGAAACAGCTTGAGTATTAATTTGATTGTAAAGGTTTTTTCATATGTAAATGAAAAAAAAAAACATTCGGTTAAAACCAAAGCTCTGCAATGTTAATACCATTCCATCGATAACTTTTTATAAATAAACAAATTTAAAGAATGTCATTTTCTTTTTTTAAAGATATTTTATGTCATTCATTTTTTTTAGACTAAGTCAAGTGATTCTATGGAAAGAATAAGATACAAGTGTTTTGTCTATTACTTGCCCTAATTTTATCTTTACATGTAGTAACTTAACCGTTTACTGAAAGTTTTTTATCATACTGATTGAAATAAGCTGGTTTGCAACTGTCCAAAATTCGTTAAGATGTCTGTCCGAACGCTGCCATAGTGTCTCCACCCACGTAAATCACGTCTGGTAGTTATAGCAACGCCCCAGCGAATCATGTATAACGCTTTCTTTGTACACAGTTCAGCCCTGTGGGATTATTACCATGTTGCAATTTCCTCCAATCAACCAGAAAGGTGTTTATGAAAAAATAAAACAGACAGAAAACCTTTTTTTATCTGGATTCCAATGGGAATTGAACCCGCAACCTCCGGGCAGGAAGACAGGTGTCTTACTAGGCTACGGAGGTCATCAAAGGAGATAATTGGTCATATTAATTATTATTATTTTTTACTTACTGAAGAAATATGAATTCTAACATTTCATGGCGCGCCCCGCTGCTGTTTTTTGGCAATAAATCAATCACAAAATCTTAAAAATTATTTATGCGTGTGCTATTTGTAACCTTTCACTCAGCAATTGTCACTAATCTACTCAAGTCTTATCTGGTTTGGTTGGATGTCTTATCTGGTTTGGTTGTGATTCTTTGAAATAAAATCCAAACAATCGAACGTTCATTTCAAATTGTTTCAATATTCTGGTAGTAGATTGTTAAAAATCAATATTTTTTTCATCAAATGATTAATGAGATTCAAACTCGTAAATTTACGATCTTAATGTGGCTTGAAGTTTAACCCCTCCAGACAAGTTGAGGTAAACAATCTTTCGATGCGAAGAAAAAGAAGATTACTGAGCTTTACAAACCTTGAGAAGACAATGAAAATGTAAAATCTATTTCAACAAAATTCTCAATACACTTAAAGATTATTTGCAAGAATTAGAGAGATGTCTACGAAAAAAAAATTCCAACTATCGTACCTACATCACACCTTAAAAATATCAAAATGCTAAACGAAATTGTTCCCAAGACAGTTTTTGTATTCAAATCTATGCGAGTATCAAAAAGTAAACCAAGTTGCCTTTTTAGTTCATAAATAAATGAATTCGTGTTCAAAAATTAAAATGTTGAATCCTCAAATTTAACAGATTTCTTAAAATTTAGTTACAAAGATTTTACAAGGTAAATGTCTTTGAGATTTCGAACGGGTGCAGCTTTTGTGTATAAAGACTTACGAGTACTATGAAACTGAGCTTGCATCTTAAAATGAATATTATTTAAACCACAGAAATAACGCCAAAAAGAAAATGTACACAAATTAATTCTCGAGTAAGATATCTCGGTGAAAAATATTTTCAGTCAAAGGAAAAGAAATTGAAAACATCAAAGAAATCACAACAATATAAGATTACCGGACATTCGAAACTACTTTTATCGATTTATACTCACCACTCCAAGTTTGAAAAGGATTAAATGGAAAAAAAATCAGAACGTCCTATAATTCAGAGGGTGCTACAAGTGATTAAATTGTATTTAAGTCTAGGTTATTAAGTTTTGTTTCTTTATCCAGCAAAACATTGAAATTGTTTTCAATACAATAATCATCATCCGCGCACTTTCTTATTTATTTCGGGTCTGTATGATGGGCCACATATCTCGATCATTTTATGTGCAAGGCCATCTTCAGTTCAGATCCCTTATGTCTTGATTGATGTTATTATTTCATCGCTTCTTTGGACTTCTTATTCTATTTTCAGGAACTGTAATTCCCAGCTATAGTATTATGTAATATTTTATATGTGCCCCTCGGACAAATTATTCTTACAGGATACTATGAAAGTTGACTACTATCCTTTTCTAATATAAATCGTGTGAATGCCACAATCTTTTTACATTTGAGTGAGAGGGGCAGGAGGTCAATATTTTTATTGTATTTGTAGATTGGATTGAAAGTTGACGGAGACATGGCGTTAATTTAGCCTTGTGTCCCAGATGCCGGAATCTTAGGCCGAGGCCACACCAAAATGCTTCGTTAGGTGCTAAGCTAGGGTTTACATGACTCATATACTAGGTGACTTCATGCCTGGCTAAACCAAAGCTGCCTGGCTACGCACAAATTCATTTGACAGTTGTGAGCGGTTGAGTCAACACACGATGTCACTCTCAAAACTAACCAATTTCATTACAACTTACTATCTTTATTTACTTTCTGTGCAACTTCATTCCAAAG
The DNA here is from genome assembly GCA_949825065.1 of Odontocerum albicorne. NCBI lineage: Eukaryota > Metazoa > Arthropoda > Insecta > Trichoptera > Odontoceridae > Odontocerum > Odontocerum albicorne. The sequence continues at coordinate 27,545,053 of OX463840.1, forward strand.
TGATTTTATTACAGGTACATTTTAACCAACACGTCTGTTCGCTTGGAGATTCACTCGATGACTAATCGTCATGCAACGTGGCGCGAAGCGTGCAGTGTAGCCACTGTGATAGTATGCGGTATGTTGGTTCGCTAGGATATGTTGCCTAACTCGCAACATAGCTCTAAGCACCAAGCGAGGCTCCTACCTGTGTGGCCGAGGCCTTAGTTTTTGGTAAAAGTCAAACTGGCGTATTTTTGGAGTACCATTGGGAAGGACGCACTTAACATCTCCAAGTTGAATACAAGATTTCTACCACATAAGACACGGAAGTCATCAATAGTGTACTATTAAAAAACTTATAAATTAATTTAAATATTAATCGTCAAATAATAAACATTATTGGTTTTTGCGCCTCATCAGTTTGAATTCTTCATAAATTAAAATACTATTTTCTATGACTATTCTCAATAGTTCTAGAAAGATTGAAATTCAATTTCAGTTTACATTTTGGTAACTCAATTCACTCGTGTGATCTAGCTTGCTTATTCAAACGAAAGCACGAATACAACAACTAAATTTCAAATGAACGATCCTTATTTATATATATAATATATAGTATATACGGATCATAAATATTTCATCTCGTTTTTTACAGATATCAAATCAACAAACCAGAAATGGATAAGAACATGTTTGAATTTATACACAGAAAATATTTTTCTAGTACTGCATACGATAGAGGGAGATTATTTAATTTTTCTCTTGAAGATTTTCCGTTCTTATTTATCTATTCTCTTTAATAAGAAATAAAGAAAAAAATACGAATTGATTGATGTGTCATAAAAATACAAAGGTCGCCTACTAAGAGTTAAGACACGATTTTTTATGGAAATAATATATATGATCAAGGTCAAAGGTATTCCTTTATCCCTGAATACTAGGCAAACACTTGTTTACATTCGAGGGGCGTAGCACAAAGTGAGGCTCGAATTGGCGACCTTCAGCATAAAAAGTCATCGCATTACCACGCAGCAAGACACCGTATTGTTGATTATTTTATAGAAATATTTAATTAAATAAAAAAAAAATATATGGATATTAGACGTGAAAAATGAGATACATTTTTATTGACGTTATTTTTAAATATTTTTTTTGAAACTGAAAATAAGGTAACTTTTATGTGTATTTACTTTATTTTGATTCTCCATTGATACGTTAAGCATTAAAATCCTTCTCTATTTTAGATCACACTTGAGTTTATTTTGTTAAATTTGGGATTTATTCTGTATTCGTTTGCCTTGTAAGATGAACGACGTTGCAGACTTAAGTTTCAAAATGATGTCAATAAAACCTTCGCATTGCCTTCGATATGAAGGATATCTTTCAAGTCAATCGAACACGGTCATAAATATGAAAAGCCCGTAAAACTAATCAATGAAAATGTAAAACTCCGAACGCCATTCTGTTACCATTTACTAAGTTGAAATTTTTGTCATGTGCTCATAGATTTGTTCAATTGATAGGTATAGTAATGGATCATTCATACGAGGGAGGGTCGTTAGTTCAAAATGGCTGAGAAATACTCGACGCACCCATTACATTACGTTTTTACGTACTTGTGTAAAATGATCAAACTTTGCGATTCGTATTAGAGCTGTAACCTTACGTGGCTGGATTTAAAGTGGTGAAATATTACAAGAACGCGTAGGGGTGACACATTCAGGGCGGATATCAAGATACAGCATTGTGCCCCTGGCCGTTCAGCTAGCTATTAACTTAATGGCACTTTTGGACGGAATGTTATCTGAACGGTAGTCATTTTATAATGGGTAAAATGGAACACAATCAAAGCAGAAATTTAACTGGTTTCTCCAATTAGAAGAATTAATTATTAGTTTTTTTGTAATACTTATTTGATGAATATTGAAGTCAATGATGTGATCTAAACAATAATATGATTTCAATGTATATAGACAGAACATTTTGTTAGGAAACGGAGAATCGTTGGACGAAGAGACTACTTGAACGAAAGTTGTGATTCACAGTCAAGCCTGTTGGAAGACTTTCACGTATTAATGTTATTGAGAAGACTGCGGGAGTAGGGTGGATGCTATGCTATTGTGAAGACTGGGGGAGTAGGGTGGATGCTATGCTATGCTATTGTGAAGACTGCGGGAGTAGGGTGGATGCTATGGACCCAAAATAGAGAAGCCTATCTAGAAGTGGATGCTTCTAATGATGACTTGATAATAAAGTTTATTTTACTTTTTCTGGTTGAAGATATTGTTTCAAATACGATAGTATCACGTTTTTTAGGATTGTAAATGGAAAAGGTTTAAAAGGAACAAGCCGAACAATAAACCTTTAAAAAATAACATTTGTTCCCATTTAAGGTTTCTAAAATCAATAAAAATTTAAGGTTTGTTAAAATGTAAAAACATAAAAGGCATAGGTACTCGTACTTATTGATACTTAATTTTTAAAACCATTTTAAAAATGTGCAAGTATACTGACAACATTGGTAAAATTTTGTTTAAAGTCATCGATAAGTTAAGAATACACCCCAAACTGAAAAATACAATCAAGATCTTTCCTAACAGTCAAATAAAGTATCCGATTTGATTCAAATTGAGTTCATTGTCTGTGATTAAAACTTAGTTCAGTCAATAATAGCTTATGTATTACGGTGCGAGTGGTCAGATTTTTTGGCAGTAAGTCCCATCTAAGGCTTCGACGCATTCTAATTAAAGCTGCTTTATTGCTAAACTTTGGAGTACCAAATAATCTTCAGAGTTATTTTTATTGCATTTTCACACAGCGGTCGAACTCAATTTAAGTTTGAGCTAAACTCAAGCACAACATCTCTTGAGAAGTTCTGGAATGTGTTTATTTTTTTATAGTTACAATTTATTTCATCTCCATTTTCTGCAGTAAAACCGTGAAATAATATGACAAAACAAATAAAAGTTACAAAAATAACTTATACAGAACACCTCAATAAATTCAGGGGGTTTTCCCAAAAAAAAATAAGTTCGAATTTACTTAAAAAGTGTAGGTCAATACTATCTTGCGATTCAGAAACTAATTTCTATTCGGGGTAATCTCTTTTTTTTACTTATCCTTTGAATTATTAGAATGTGGAGAAAAAAATACTTTTACAAGACTTTTTTATAAATAATTTGATTAATTTATGATACGCACATTTGCCAAATGCTATATACATATACAAATGTCTTCAAGACTTATCTAATTTCTATATTACGAGTATAACTATAAGCTAACATAATTTTAATTTCCTACATGTAATTTTTATTTTGAATAATCTTAAAAATTTATTTCTCATAAATTGTCAATATCTACATAACATACTAACTTATAACTGGATAACAATTCTTATAATAATTATTTGATCCACTCAGACCTTGGTCCTCTTTGGACTAGTCAGACAACAGATGATGATTCGGAAGTCTGTGCTCATAACGAAACCTACATGATATATCACGCATCGTGATAAACTGACGTATTCAATTAGAAAAAGTCTTTTAGACTATTGTACCGCGTGGTTTGGTTTATGATACCGACGTTTCGAAAATGTTGCAGTTTTCATCTTTAGGGCTTATTTGTTGTCAACTTTGTCATACGTGGATTCAAAATGAATACTACTGTCCTAGAACAGAGTCTCAACCATAACGTGTGCGCAAGGGTCTGGCCTGACTCGGTTCACCTCAAATCAACATAGTATCCATAATCAAATCGACCGTGCCGTGCCGCTTCGATTTGATTATGGGTACTATGTTGAATTAAGGTGAAATCCGTCGTTTCTGTTAATATTGTTTGTATGTGTATACACCAATATTGTCTCCTTGATTCATGGGATCTGATAACTCTTTAGTTTACTGAGTATTTTTGGTTCTAATGAGAAATGGTGGCCTGTCTGAAGCGTTCGGCCAAAGTTGATTTTTCGGGATAAACGAGTCTGCAAACTCTCTCGCATTTGGCTATTTTTTGGTTTACCGTTCTCGCCGTTTGGCCTATTTACACCTTTTTGCATCCCTGGCAATTAAATCTGTAAACTTTGACTTAGTACTGAAACCCTAGTACCTATCCTTCATCCTTAAATATCGCTATACTATTGTCAGGACTTGGGTACGGCCGACCAATTAGTTTATTGTAGTTAAAAATAACCATTAAAAATAGCGAACCGGGACAGTCAAAGGGAGATCTTGCGTCATTTTCGAGAAGGATTGCTTCCTATTGTTTCAAGCTTAACTGCCTCGAGTGGCTGGCTTTGTCGTCCCGTTTGTATAGAAATACACGACACTTTATGAGGATCGGCAATTAGTGTTCCGTCTTACGATCTGATTTATTGCAGTCACAGATAACTATTGTTACTAAGAAAAGAAATAAAACTTTGCGCAAGATATATTTCAGAGGGTGTATGCGCTTTTATGACCGCGATTGTTATGCGAGAAAGAAAAAAGGGGTCAAAAATTTCTCTTCTCCTTTCTAAAGAAATACGTCGCGCTTAATTTATTGCGGACATAGTTAAATATGGATTCAACGGTAAGAAGACAAAAAAAAAACACTTCACTCGAGATACATTTCAAAAGAAGTGACTATTGTCCCTTAAGCAATTTTAAGTGTCGCCTTTAGGGTTACCGGATGTTATACAAAAGGGATTCTCGACTTAATTACGCTGTGAAAGTTTAAATATACTATTCATTGGCAAAATAACGTCCGGCCGGACAAAAAAGATTTATGATTTTTTTAACGGTCGCGAGCAACTTTCTAAAGAGTTCCAAAATGGCGGAGCTTGGGGAGATCCCTTAAATAAAGGAACCGCGATCTCCCCACATCTTTCTCGCCACGAAGTTATCAAGTCAACATCATTCTCGTCTTGACGCTGTTCGCGAACTTGAACAAGCTTTTCTCACATTTGATTGTTCATTCTTATTTGATACAATTTGTCCGGTAAATTCTGGAGGAACTGAGTCGTGTGGGTGTATTACGGCACGAATTGGCGGTCGCCAACCACTGAGGGAATTTCTTCACATCAGCGGCCCTGTAGTAACAGTATAAGGTCAGAGGGCCATATACGAGTCGACCTGGTCATACACTTGAAGCGGATCTGGGATAATACATTTTGTCCTGTATTGGAGTAAGATCAACCTTATTTATCCTCTTTTGCTTGTCATTTTATGGTGATATCTGAGTATTCTAGAGATTGGCGAGATCTAATCTTTGAGAATTGACACATTTCCGCAACGGACTGTTGTGTGATTACCCCTGATAATAAATTACTTCGACTGCCTGTCCATCTGAAAGGTTAGCGGAGTAGCAGAGAGAAATCTGCCCATTTGATTTTCCTGACGGAGTATCAGCTCGTCAGGATTAAATATATAACCTATTAACAGCAAATATGTGTTTCATTATGTATTTATACCTACCCAAGCACTGACGAATGCCTACCTCTTCCCACGACATCTTGAGATCTTATTGAGCCTTGTTTTACCTATACTGAGCTACCGGAGTAAGAGTCATACATTGTAACATCCAGGCTTTTAGTAATCCAACTTAATTAATTAAAGGGCAAAAAGTCTGAAACTGGCCGCCTTTCAACGCGGGGCCTAGAGGTTCGTCGTCGAGCTTGGACGGTATAATTTGTATTTTTATGTTTTTTTCCTTTCTTTCTTCTTTTGGTACTAGAATAATTTGTGCATTACTGTATTGTATACTGTGTATTTGAATTTTATGTTTTTTCTTCTTTTTTTTCATTTTTCGATTTGAATATCTTGTGCATTACTTTATTGTATACTGTGTATTTGAATTTTATGTTTTTTTTCTTCTTTTTTCTTTTTTCGATTTGAATATCTTGTGCATTACTTTATTGTATACTGTGTATTTGAATTTTATGTTTTCTTCTTTCTTTTCTTCCTTTTTTTTATTCGAAATTTTGTGCATTATTGTATCGTATACGGTGTATAATTTTGTTATATTATTTTGATTAACTGCGTATAACTCGGTAAAGAATTGAAAGCAATTCAGGACCGTTAAAACGACAAAGCATAGGCTTTGTACTTCAGTCAAGTCGGTCGGGCGGAAATTGATTCGAGTACCGTTTGTTTGGCGGTCATTTTGTGTATAAGTTGAGGATTTTATTTAATAATTAAATAAAATATAATAACCAACTAATAACGTGCGGCTGATAAAAGCTGTGCGAGTGTAGGTAGTTATTTTCTAAAATTAGAAAAAATCGAGTTGAGCGTAGTTTTACGAGGAGTATAATCTCGAACTTGGCCGGTAATCGGATAGGCAGAGCTAGTGGAACGCCATAGTTTCTTGTGAGTGGCCGAGTGATTAGCAGCTGAAAGAAGTTCCTTGTTGCATTGGCAAGGAATAATTCGTTACGTTTTCTTTCTGGTTGGATAGAGTTAGTGGCGTATTCCGGAGTTTGGATCGCTTTGAAGATTTTTAAATCATCAACAAAAAATAGAATATTTAGAGCACTAAGTTTGCCAACTATAACATTATTCGTTCAGAGCCGTCCGGCTGTTTCGCTAATTAAGTTTGACGAATACTAGCTGTCGTACATCTGGTCGGCGAGATTAGTAGTAGACCGGTGTTATAATAGCGTGGCCGGGTGATCGAACTTATTGAATTATTCTATTTTAGGCCTTTAAGGTAGAGTTGTTTTCTTCGATTACATGCGATTGGAATTTCTGGTGAAGGCTATTCCTGAGATTGGGAACGCGTATTAATAACAGCGTGGCCTAGAGTCTTGGGGATTTCTAATCTTTCAGATAGAACTCTCACCTTGCTAGCTGAGGATAAGTCCACAATGAGTCCTATTGACAATATTACGAGTGCAACTAAGGAGAGATTGATTGGGGAATTGATGGAAAGGGGAATCACTCCGGGTAACAAACTCCCCAGGTTGCGTCGGCAAGCATGGAGCTACAATCGGGGCCTCGTTCACTCTCCTACAGAAGAGGTTATATTGCCTCAAAGGTCTAAGGCACATGTTAATTTGCGAGGAGCCCCGGAATTTTCTATGGAACTGGTTTCCGGAGCGACAGCCCCTCGTTCGGACTCTTCCTTGCCATTTACCGGGTCTTGCCCTTCAAGAGACTTGGGAATGTTGCCGTCTCCTAGCACTAGAGGTAATCAATTACCTCCATTAAATATCAATTTTTCATCGTGGCCAGTGGATCCGTTTAATGGCTCGGGTAGCGTACGTCAGTTTTTGGTTAGGCTCGAGGAAATAGCACACGCACGTAGGTTCGATGTAGACTCTCTCTCTCCCGTCCTACCTGAATTTTTGCGCGACAGAGCCCTGACCTTTTTCAGGATTACGTATAGGAACCCTATGAGATGGGCTACATTGAAGGCACATTTTTTGGAGAGGTTCGAATCGGAGAGTTTTATGATAGATAGAAAGCTGGATATTTGGGCATCCAAGCAGGGTCACGAAGAATCTTCCACCGATTATATCTCCCGAATTTTGGAGGTAAACAGTACACTGGACTCTGCCTTGACAGAGGTGGAGCTGTTACAGGTGTTCAAGAGAGGGCTTCACGTTAGGTTTAGCTCAGTCCTTGTCAGTACGCGGCCTGCGTCAGTACGAGAGATGGAAAGAGTATGTGCCTCTTTCGAACAAATGAACAGGAGTGGTGAGGTATCACCCCGGCCGCTGCAGATGCAGCCAAGGGTAAGGGCACGTGTGTCATCCGTCTCACAGAAGGTTATCGGTAGAGGGCCGACCTTGTTGAGGTGTTTCTTGTGCAATCTTCCGCATCATATTGCCCGCGACTGTCCGCACAAACCACTTATCCAGAAGGAACCGGATAAGTCGCCAAGTAATCGCGTAAGGAGTCGTGCCGAGACTTCTAGACCTTTTACTTTGCTGACGGATACTTCGCGTCCGCCGCCGAGCTCCTTAATTCCAAAAAACAGATAGGGGACCAACCCGGTCAAGGTAATTCGGAGCTAAGGGGTTGGTCAAATACAATAGAATTAAGAAATAATAGCCGTAACCTTAGTGCCATAGAAATTTCAAATGCTAGGGATGAGAGACCCTATCTTCATTGTGAAATTCAGGGCTCACCATTTAGGGCGTTGCTAGATTCAGGTGCAGCAATTAACGTAATGGGTGGTAATCTGTATAAGAATTTTAAGGACTTACGGTTTATTATGCGAACTGCTGAGGGAGTTGTTCACACGGCTGATAGTCAGGGACATCGAGTGCTGGGTACAATCCAGTTGCCTTTACATTATGACCACCAAACTGTGTTGGTGGAATTCCAGGTAGTTCCTTCCTTAGATACTTGCTTGGTGCTCGGTATTCCCTTTTTGAAGCGTTCCGGGCTTTCGCCGAAATTGTTTTCTCATTCGAGTAGGAGTTAATGGCTCAATAATGCCTCCATTGTTCCGAAAAGGGATGATTCTGCTCGAATTTTATTGGACCTCGCAAACTGAATTCGGTGACGCAGTCGGACTGTTATTGGTTACCGAACGTCAACCGAATTCTCGATAATCTTCGAGATACGCGCTACCTCACTGCTTTAGACCTGAGCCATGAGTTTTGGCTAATGCCATTAAGCAAAGAGTCTAAATGTAAGACGGCATTCTTTGTAGAGGGCCGGCGACAATATCGGTTTGTGGTCACCCCATTTGGCTTAAAAAAAACATTCCTGCTGAGATGCAACGAATGATGGAACAATTGTTCGCCGATCAGGGTGACCAGGGTTCTGTACCATGTTGGTTTGATGATATGCAAACAGGACTGAGAGTCTTGGAGATAATTAATTATTGACTTTATTGATCTCAGGTAAAAGCTTGAGAGATATAATTCTTGTGTGTTTTTCCGTATCTTATTATCTGCCATGCATATATCTTGTTATCCTGAATTGTATTTTTTTTTGTTGCATTAATTATATTTATAATTTCATTTCTGTTAGTATTGTATTGTATTTGTGCCTATGTATTGTATTTGGTATTGTGTTCCTTTGAGGTTGCCTGCTAGACGTACGGCTATAATTGGTTATGCCTGTGCGTGTATTAGGAAGCCGTACTACAGGGTTATACAAATCCGAATTTTGCGATGACGCGTACAAGTGTCTAGGACATCTTACGTACCGCGACGAACTCAGGAGGGTTCCTAGTAGAGAGTAATACTGTAGAAGTTTCATAACCAGCGGCATGGTAAATAAGTTAGAATTTTACTCGTATTACCCGTATATTGTAGTTAGTTCAGTTTAATTTTCGAAACAACGCCTAGCCTTGCGGTAAGCTCGCCAGCCATAAGCTTCATGATACCGCAGATGTAATAGAAACCTAGATCGCTGATTAATTAGTACAAGTATGTCACCAAAGGACAAAAAACTTTGAATTTTTTTTTTTCTCTCACAAGGGTATTACCCACCCTGATTTTTAGAACGTCTACATATATAGCGCGTTGTGACAACTTTAATGTGCTCGGGCAGGAAATCAGAGACCTTAGGGCACATGTCTGTATACAAGCGAGCGAGTATACCATGCAGTATTGAAGCATATGTTCGTTTAACCTCCTTCATCGGGAGTGGAGCATGTTTTCACGATGCTGGCCGAGTATGAAGTTGGCAAGTTGTTTAAACTTCATCGTTGAGGTGGCGTCATCGAAAACTATTAGTTAAAGGTATATGAGGAATAAATATCCCCGCCGTGATCCGCATCATATAAGTACAGCTGAGGGTGACGAGGCTAGTCCCCTCTGCTGGAAATTAGTGGATTACTAGAATCATAGGATATCACGGATAAAGGGTTAGCAGCGTTAGTTACCATCCGCAGAAGACTAGCACAGGAGAGGTTTAATTCCTCATTAATTACGTGTTCGTCAAGTGGTTTAGAGTAAACCAATGTGAGTGATGCGAACACCTAGGGAAGGATTTGTTCATGCCTCAATGATACTGTGAGAATAGCAAGATGAGTTCACCTTTCCTCTCATCGGCATAATCTCTACCCTGCCCCTCATGGATCGTTCTTCGAATAGAGGGGCCGTGCCGGAAGAACGTTTTGTTCGCACTTCTTGCGATAACTAATGGTATAAGGCAAAGGGAACAACCTTTAGGATAAAAATACAGATAGGTTGTGGCAGGCTGGAAGCTAAGCGCTGCTTGGTGTAGTTCACACCTAGGTTATAAACCACCTAGTTGGACAGGTGGTATGGAGAGGGTATTTTAGCCAATCAAACGCTGGGCGATATTTCAGCAACAAATTCGCGCCCCGATTTGTCAAGTGTGTGGTCACAAGGTAAATTTCCGACACAATATATGAACTGTCTGACCTGAAGGGGAAAGTGGCAGGTAAATTTCGCGTCAAAGACATCGCCAAGGTGGAATAAAGGCTCCATTACGGTGAATTGACGCGAGAGCTGCCGTGGCACTTGTGGTAATTCAGTTATACCAAATTAGGTTTCCATGTTCCAAGAAAAAAAATATGGTGGCGCTCAATAGACCATGTGCTGGACAATGAGTGGTGAATTTTTGCTGATAGCATAGCGTTTGTATGCACGTCTTTTGATAGAGCGTCGACGCTCACCTCCTCATGATGTCACATTGGATACATCCTTACCAATTCCTTATCCTGTTCTGTCAAGGGTCGCTCACCTGGCACGAGGTCGTATAGGTTGAATGGAAGGCAGCTCCATGATAGGGAATGAGTGGGGTTGCTACAGGGGTTTGGGAAGTGCTGCTGGGAAGTATGAATGAAAGGGATTTGGTGCGTGCTTTGGTGGGGGGGGCTTTCGATGGGATATCCTTTAATTGTGAGGCTTCGGCCAATGATTTTTTTTTTTGTTGTTTTGTATATTTTTTTTATTGTAACTGTCAGTCCGGTCTAGGTGGGCAGGCGTCCGCGACGCCATCGGTACACGGAGGTGCATAGTATGATATGACTACGTCATGCACATCTTGGCTCCGCCCGTTGGTTCTGCGGCCGTCGCACCGACGACAGAGGTGGGCGCTCGCGGCACCATTGGTACCAGGACCTCCATAGTAGTGTGTATGGACTCCGCCCTTTGGGTCCGCAGGCGTCACACTGGTGACAAAGGTTTTATTGTCAGTCCGGTCCAGGTGGGCAGGCGTCCGTGGCGCCATCGGTACCCGGACGTAGGTAGCATGGTGTGGGGACATCATGCGTATCTTGGGTCCGCCCGTTGGTTCTGCGGCCGTCGCACCGACGACTTAGGTGGGCGCTCGTGGGCACCATTGGGACAAGGACGACCGTAGTTTTGTGCGTGGACAACATGTACAACTTGGCTCCGCCCTTTGGGTCCGCGGGTGTCGCACTGGTGACAACGGTTGTGGAGTAGGCTCCAACCAATCAGCGAAAGGCTTACGGATGGCCTATATACATCCAGTAGGGGGCTTACGGATGGCCTATATACATCCAGTGGAGGCTTACGGATGGCCTATATACATCCAGTGGGGGTTGTTGAGTGTGACTCCAACCATGGGCGTCATGAACCCAAATTTGCATGTGCTCCCGGTCTAGGTGGACGCTCATGGCACCGTCGGTGCCCGGATAACCATGGTATTTTATGGATCATGCGAGTTTTGGCACCGTCCGTGATGTGTGTGGGCGTCGCACTGACGACTCTGGCTAGCACGAGAATTGGCACTAAAGGGATGACGATCCCCGAGGTGATGATATTATAAACACATATTTGCTGTATTGTATAACCAAGTGTAACTGTTTCTTGTCAGTTTTTAGACCTGGAGGAGGCCTATAGTCAGATGTCGCCCCTATGAGTGGTGTCTCAGGGCCGTGTAATGGAAAATCGTATGTTAAATGTGTCTTATATAGTCTCATTATTGATATATCGCCAGACTTGTATCTTGCAGTATCAAAGATCACCAGACAAGCGGGAGGAAACTCACCTTGCTTCCTTAATTTAAGTGATTAGGTTAGGAAACTAAATCAGTGCCCCTAAAAGTGCAGACTATCGGATCCGGTTCTGGGGAAGCCGTTGTGAACTAACATAATTACTATTAAGTAACTTGATCTGTTTTTGGGCATTACTCTTGTGAGTGTGTTGCCTTTGTAATCTTAAATGTTTGTACATTTTTCTATTGTAAATTAATAAGAATTATTATGTGTAACCATGCTGTAGAGAAGGCGATAGTATCTGTTCTTGAACATTACTCTTGTGACTGTTTTGTCTTGTTATCCTAAATGTTGTATGTTTCTTTTTTTTGTAAAAATAATAATAAGACTTATTATGTGTAACCATGTTGAGGGGAAGGCGATAATTGATGTTCTCCTGTATTGTGCCTTGCTCTATAAAATGTTTAACTGTTTCCAGGTGTTCTTAGATAGGGAAGCCCTGAGAGTTAGTTTTTCGTGGTTTCCTACTCTTTCGCAAATGCAGGGGCTTATTAAATCGTCCACGAGCGTATCCGGCATGACCCAGTAACGTCATGCCCTTTAGCATAGTATCTAATCCTTGTTTCGGCAAGCAGGTGTATGACCAATTGACACAGGGCCGTAATCAGTACTTGAATTATTATTTTTTTTTAATATTTTTTTTTCTTTTCGGTAACATAAAATGGAGTGTCAGGACTTGGGTACGGCCGACCAATTAGTTTATTGTAGTTAAAAATAACCATTAAAAATAGCGAACCGGGACAGTCAAAGGGAGATCTTGCGTCATTTTCGAGAAGGATTGCTTCCTATTGTTTCAAGCTTAACTGCCTCGAGTGGCTGGCTTTGTCGTCCCGTTTGTATAGAAATACACGACACTTTATGAGGATCGGCAATTAGTGTTCCGTCTTACGATCTGATTTATTGCAGTCACAGATAACTATTGTTACTAAGAAAAGAAATAAAACTTTGCGCAAGATATATTTCAGAGGGTGTATGCGCTTTTATGACCGCGATTGTTATGCGAGAAAGAAAAAAGGGGTCAAAAATTTCTCTTCTCCTTTCTAAAGAAATACGTCGCGCTTAATTTATTGCGGACATAGTTAAATATGGATTCAACGGTAAGAAGACAAAAAAAAAACACTTCACTCGAGATACATTTCAAAAGAAGTGACTATTGTCCCTTAAGCAATTTTAAGTGTCGCCTTTAGGGTTACCGGATGTTATACAAAAGGGATTCTCGACTTAATTACGCTGTGAAAGTTTAAATATACTATTCATTGGCAAAATAACGTCCGGCCGGACAAAAAAGATTTATGATTTTTTTAACGGTCGCGAGCAACTTTCTAAAGAGTTCCAAAATGGCGGAGCTTGGGGAGATCCCTTAAATAAAGGAACCGCGATCTCCCCACATCTTTCTCGCCACGAAGTTATCAAGTCAACATCATTCTCGTCTTGACGCTGTTCGCGAACTTGAACAAGCTTTTCTCACATTTGATTGTTCATTCTTATTTGATACAATTTGTCCAGTAAATTCTGGAGGAACTGAGTCGTGTGGGTGTATTACGGCACGAATTGGCGGTCGCCAACCACTGAGGGAATTTCTTCACATCAGCGGCCCTGTAGTAACAGTATAAGGTCAGAGGGCCATATACGAGTCGACCTGGTCATACACTTGAAGCGGATCTGGGATAATACATTTTGTCCTGTATTGGAGTAAGATCAACCTTATTTATCCTCTTTTGCTTGTCATTTTATGGTGATATCTGAGTATTCTAGAGATTGGCGAGATCTAATCTTTGAGAATTGACACATTTCCGCAACGGACTGTTGTGTGATTACCCCTGATAATAAATTACTTCGACTGCCTGTCCATCTGAAAGGTTAGCGGAGTAGCAGAGAGAAATCTGCCCATTTGATTTTCCTGACGGAGTATCAGCTCGTCAGGATTAAATATATAACCTATTAACAGCAAATATGTGTTTCATTATGTATTTATACCTACCCAAGCACTGACGAATGCCTACCTCTTCCCACGACATCTTGAGATCTTATTGAGCCTTGTTTTACCTATACTGAGCTACCGGAGTAAGAGTCATACATTGTAACATCCAGGCTTTTAGTAATCCAACTTAATTAATTAAAGGGCAAAAAGTCTGAAACTATGCAATCATTTCGAAAAATTTAACCACGCCCAATATTCTTAAATTTCACTTGGCCACGCATTCCAGAAGACATTAATTATATTAGGAGATTTACTTACACAAGCTGGTGCAAACCAATGTAAGCGAGTTCATGCGAACGTCAATCTAAAAAAAAGAGAATAAAATAAATAGATTGAGGGACTCCCAAAATAACGTTTACGAACGTCATTTAAGAACAAATTAAGTATGCTATTGAAAAAACAACATTTATTTTCACGTTTGGACATTTCAGAGAGTTAGCAAAATTTGATTTGCACCGACTCACATGATTACTTTCGTGGATATTGGACACTCAACATCTATAGACATTTTCAATTGTTTACACTTCCGAGCCAATTCATTACAGCACAGTTTATTTTCTGGAGGATAAAACTATAAAATAAATGCTTTGATTGATTTCGTGTTTGCGTCAACAGCAACGTAATAAATTCTTCAAACATTTACCTTTTAAATTTCAATACTCCATAAATTCTGATATTGTGTATTAATTAATATTGAGTATTAATAAATTTAAAAAAAAAGTGATATTTCGTAATAATAATGTAAACAAAAAGGTATCGTTAAGAAGTGTATTTTTCTACAGACCAGAACAGTTCTCCTTTCTAAAAGATAATATTTTATTTGTGAACAGAGTATCATGAAGTCTCATGGGTTATCCGGAACAATAAATATGTATGAAAGGTTTTGTGATTGTTATTTTGGAATGATTTTACTTCTGGAATATATTTTTTATATTTTACAGCGTTTATGTTTAAATTGTATCAGATCTCCAATAGCTTATTGCTCATAGTTGTAAGTTTTGTTGTTTTTGAAATACAATATTATTTACGGCATAAAAAGTTTATATCCATAAAAAAGTAACGATATTTTTTATCTTGACGTATTGAAATAGGTAAAGAAAAAAAAAGGAAAATAAATGTCGTGAAATGTAATGCATAAGGGTAAACATTGTGTAATGTAATAAAATATTGAAAAACGATTAAGAGGAAATCATTTTATGATGAATATGAATACCTTTAATGAAATAAATAAAACAAAAATAATGATAGATTTATATGGTGAGAAGAATTTAAAAATATCAAACTACTTTTGAAATATGATCCTAATAGTAAAACTAATACAAAAAGATAACGCTGTTTTATTAATAGAGAAATAATTCTGTATTCATGCGAAAATTTCAGGTAACATTTTGAGTACCAAAAATTTACTCGTATGTAGTTCACTTGCTATTTTAGATTGACATCATAGTTTGAATCTTTTTTTCAGATGCCAGTATTATATGGAGTGGCGCTTATTAGTTGTCTTTTCAATCAAAAGACTCGCGAATTTATAAACCACTCAATCTTAAAATTGTGTATTTAAAAATATGTATGCCATGTAAAATGGTCGTTATACAAATGCCGATACAAAAAAATGGGTTACTATCTTCCTATGAAATCAAACAACGCTTCAATTGCATAAAGCAACCAGCAGATTTCAAATTCGCGACCAGCAAACCAACAACCAGTAAATTTAAATACAGACTAGATTTTTCTACTAAAAATTTTCTACTTAAAATAGTTGCTAACAATCAAAATATCTTTGAAGTTCAGAAAGAACAAAACTTAACGATTTAAGAAAGTTTTTGGGAGTCGATTAAATTAAATGTAATTTTCCATACTTTTTCGAACACAAAGAGCGAAACGCATTTCTACGAATTTCGTTGATTATATAATTGATAAAGATTAAACGCGACATGAAAACTGATTGGCTTTACAGTTTAGATTTTAATCTATGCTACTATACCACCTCTCTGTCTTTACTTCAGTGTATGAAAATATATTATTCTAAAATTTCATACATTCCCAATAAAGAAATGCCATGTTTAAATTGTGTGTAATGGACCTAGGTTTAAAATAAGGTGTACCATATTTGATACCGTTGAAATAACGCACTGAGTGATTCACAGTAAGTACGAAGTATTCATATTTTTTTGACATCATATATGCTTGAAAAATACGCCCACTAGTAATGGGATATTGAGATAAAACATGATAGGCAAGGTTTATATACAGCATGATTAATAAAATTAATCTCAATCTTATGCGCTGAAAAAAATAAACATATTCCTCGCAAAAATACAATTAAAAGGATTGTACATATAAACGAGAAATGCTTTAATTCAATTGTATAACCCGTTTTTACCTGTTTGCACCTTTGATCCTAAATAAGAGGTAATGTTTCGGTCTATTATCTTCTACTACTACGAGTATAACATGTTTTCATATACTTGCACCTTTACTCCTAAATAGGTAATAATGTATCGGCAATTTACTTCTACTTGTATAACATGTTTTCACCATCTTTCACGTTTGATCCTACATAAGTGATATTGTTTCGGTCTATTTACTTCTACTACTATAACACGTTTTCACCTACTTGCACGTTTGCGCCTAAAGAAGTGATATTTTATCGGTCTATTTACTTCTAATTTTAAAACATGTTTCCACCTACTCCACGTTTGATACTTAATAAGTGATATTGTTTCGGTCTATTTACTTCACTTCCATAACATATTTTCACCTAATTGCTCGTTTGATCCTAAAGAAGTAAAATTGTTTTTGATTATTTATTCCTACTTCTAAAACATGCTTTCACTTACTTGCGCATTTAATTCTAAAGAAGAGATATTGTAGCGGTCTACAAGTATTTAGCATCATGAAAGGATTAGTTTTTCAAATAAAACATTATTTTCCACATTTATTTATCGTTTATCACAACTTAAACCATAAGACTTGATATTTTTCTAAAGAGTATGATATATAGTATAGTGGGTGCACGCACAGTCTAATAGATCGTTTAGCGCCACATTTTTCTAAAGAGTATGATACGAGTATATAGTATAGTGGGTGCACGTACAGTCTAATAGATCGTTTAGCGCCATATTTTTCTAAAGAGCATGATATATAGTATAGTGGGTGCACGCACAGTCTAATAGATCGTTTACCGTCATATTTTTCTAAAGAGTATGATATATAGTATAGTATAGTGGGTGCACGCACAGTCTAATAGATCGTTTAGCGCCATATTTTAAAATTTTGGAGATTTGCATTCAAACCAGTATCCATTAATTTATCAAGTTTTCGGCTTTTACTTTGTGGGACTCCATATACAAATATTTAACAATAACCATTTTGTTATTCTATTATATTATATATATATATATATATATATATATATATACTTAAATTGTGAGCCCTATCTATATATCGGCGAGCAAAGGACCGAACTGTTTGGAGTCAACTTGGGGAGACCTTCATCCAGCAGTGGATCGACCCTGGTTGACAATGATGATGATGATGATAATATATGTATATATATATATATATATATATATATATATATATATATATATATATATATATATATAAATATATATATAAATATATATATATATATAT
>OX463840.1:28253807-28433503 GCA_949825065.1 Odontocerum albicorne
TTGATAGTTTGGACGCAAAAAGCTTCCACATAACGCAAAAATTTGTATTTTTGGTTGTTATTTCCATAAATTAACTAATAATGTCCAAACCCAAGTATAATATAACGTTTTATCTAAAATTTTGACCAAAATTCATAAAAAAATGTATAGAAAACATCTCAACAAAAGTGTCACATCATACCAATTTAGTGTTAGTTTGAACTTCTAAGTAGCACGGAAATAAGTATTTAAGGAATATATTCTGGTGGGTTTTAAATAAATTTGCTAATTTATTTCCAAAAATATTAGTTAATTTATTTTCAAAAGCATTAGTTGAACGTATAATGAAAAAAGTATAACTTTGTACTGCTCTCGTGTTAATTTTAACAAGGAATCTATAATTTGGTTTAAATATGAGTGTTAAGTTTCAGGTGGTACTTTCTAAATTAGTAAAATTTTTATGGCACTTACATAAATTTATGACACATAATCGCAAATAACTGCAGATTTTATTGACAAATATATAAATTTTATAGCATTTTATTGAAAAGTTAGACCAAAAAAATGTCATCTAACCAAAACATATCATCTAACCAAAACATATCATCTAACCAAAACATGTCATCTAACCAAAACATATCATCTAACCAAAATATATCATCTAACCAAAACATATCATCTAACCAAAAAGTAAAATACGCAAATTTTTTGTTTACCAAAGAAAAAACTTCCAATAAGAATACATGAAGTGACAATGTATGACAGAATACAGTATGAAGTGAAGTGAGACGAATGTAAACTTCAAGCTGATGTGTTAAGTTAGATGAATTAGAGTACGTTGAGATGGTTCGGGCATGAAGAACGAATGACTGAAAAAAGACTAACAAAACATATATTCAGTGCAGATGTGAGTGGAAGGTGTATGAGAGAAAGACCAAGGAAAGTATGGTTGGATCAAGTGAATGATATCTTAAAGAAGGAAAAGTCTGAGAAGGTGTATGGATATGGAAGGGACTAGGAATGTATGGCGCTCTGACCTCTTTGTCTACCCCAACAGGATAATGGTGTGATGTTATGTGTGTATGTAAATATAATATAAATATTTAAATAATTTAATTCTCAAAAATTAAACGTTTAAGCAAAAATAACCATCGATTTTACTTACCCGCTTTTTGATACAACCACTCCTATAAACACTAATAACATAGCTATTAACAGGAAAACAAAGTGTAAAGATTTCATATTTTCAAAGATCTGAATAACATTTGCTGATCTTTGCCTTAAATTCGAATTATTTTCAGTGTTATTTGATCCTGGCGGATGACTCATTAAAAATGGAATTAATTAAGAATATTTCGTCGAAACTTGAATTTGTCCTTTTCATAATATATGTTACTATGATCAATTCATTTGCAGCGCGCTCAGCATACTCGTTACAACAGATTACTTTCACTGTTAATAATGACGGTACATTTTTAAGAACTGCACGTGTTAAGGTCGATTCAAATAATAATTTATTTCACTTCACACAACTCACAAAAACATAGATTTACGGTTAAAAAATCGGTAAGTTAGATTATAACGTTGAACTTATAAAATATTTTTGAATTTCTCAATCTAGAATATCTTTATTTTTGAAAAACACAAGTATCTTACATTTCAGGGATACATTTGAATTCGAGGTTTCATAAATGTGTGTATATCTCATGCATACGTGTAAATGCATAACACCTCATCGGCAGATGTAAGAACCATCAACAATCTCATGCATCTGCCTATATATGTCGGTGATAAAAACTTGATGGTATAGGAGCAAATTTCGTTATTTTAAACACTCAAATTTCTAACGTGTCTTTACTTAGCTCACCATTCCAAAGACCAATGAATTATTTAATATATGCTATGGACAATGAATTAACTTTAATATAGGCTACGGACGATGAATTGTTTAATGAATGCGTTCAATCCATCTCAGCCGCGTTATCTGTGTGCCTCTCTGTGGGCTCAGTATGACACTCGTATGTTAGTTTAGCTAGTTACAATAGTTCATTGTCTCCAGTCGGATGTTTAGCTTACTAGCACATATTAATTATGACTGATATGGTTCCACAGTATAGTAAAATTATATAACATTTTTTTAGGTATTTAATTTTTTTCTTAGAAAAACATATAGTTGATATGTCTTTTACAAGAATAAATAGATACTTTTTTTAAGTTGTTCAAAAAAAAAACAGGATACTTTGTGGAAAAATATGTGTATGTCGCTAATAATGTAATAAAATGAACAACAAGAATGTTTGATTATGGTAAAAGGATGATCGACAAAAATGATCAAACTAATGTCGGTGTCAGTGCATGCTATAAATAGTAGATAGGCAGACTGAAAAATGTATGAATGGTAAAAGTTGATTTTATATTAAAAAAAAAGTTACTTTTCCCAAATGTAACATACATCAATTACCGATTCGTTAGTTCTTCTAGATATCCCTGATATTTGCGGGAGTTGCCTCAAATACTAGATATCAAAGACATCGATCTTCTATCGATTGCCTTGAGCCTCCAGGACCTAGCAACTTTAAAAAATTTGAACTTTTAAAATCTCTGGTTTGTACTCGTAGTCTAATTCATATTTCACTGGGGCGGCGCACACTGATAAATATTGCATTTCCTAAATGGTATCGCTCCTATTTTGCTTCGGTCTCGAACTCAACGATTTATATTTATAATATGGGGAAAGGGAACGAAGTAAATAAAATGTGTTTCAGGGGATAAAGAAAAATATTTTGGTTTTATATGTTTACAGTTTTATTTATATTCATATATTTTTCCGCGTAAATTTATATTATTGATGTTGATATTGTATGATAGCTTAAAATAAACAAGATAATTCGCCCTTAAATCCACAACATCATTTCGATCATCCAACGATTAAAATTAATCTAAGCTGACAATGTAACGATCTGACTTGACAAACCTTCAAAATCTACGAAACGCTCTCGTCCTGTGGGTATGTAATGATCAACTCATTTTTAAAAGAGATTATTTTAGAAATAAGCCGTTACGAGTATATGTACAAGCGTTATTTTACATTACATTAAAAAAAATTATAATATCACTTTTAATTCTAACTTAACATATGTATGATTTAAAAAATAAAATAACACAAAATTAAGTTATACAATAGATAATTGAAATAGTATGTATTTACGAGTATATAAATATTTAAAAAAAATATTACAATACTTATGAATCTGTAATTTTAAGAGCGTCCCTCCTTCAATTGTTTTGGTTTACGTTCAGCCATGCGTTTTTCAAGTGTCTGGATTCTGAAAAAGATAAAGTAAGTCAAATATATTTTTAGGATTTCAGGTTTTTATAAGAATATTGTTACTCACCTGTTGCTGAAAAGTTCTGAATGTGGCACTTTGTATCTATCTGATATTCTGAAAAGAAAAAAATATTAATAAACAATTTTGTATGAAAGCGTCATATAAGACAAAACATTATAATTTATCTCCAAGTATTTTAAGAGGCAATATCCAGTCACACATATAGTCGTTTTTAGGATTAATCATTGCAATGTTTCAGAGCCTCGACCCGAATAAAGAAAGCGTTAATAAGAAGACATGTTGTAACATAATGAAAGGTGCAAAACTTTTCTTTAATTTTAACACAAAAATTTCGTCAATATGTTTTCAGATTTCATCCTTTGTGAATTAAATTAAAAGCCTTATAATTTTTAATCCTATTATTTTTTTTAGTTTAATCAGTAAATTATTGGTGTTGCATGCCCGGTAACCAACTACCAAAAATGATCGAGCATCTTTAGCGAGTTACGAGTATATGAAGGCATAAAATAACAAAACAGACAATGCTAACTTTATAAGGCGTGTTCCATGAGATGCTCAGAAAGTATAAATATTCCGCATAAAAGGAAACAATGAGCAAAAGATCGGGGGTAATGTCGTACAACCAGTTGCCTGAATCCAAAAAGCAACAGATCGAGGCGTAATGGCGTACAACCAGTTGCCAGAATCCAATCGAGAAAGAAAACGTAGATAAATGTTATGACGTTGAAAAAAGACGAAGTCGAGAGTAGATGACGTTGGAAAAATATACACTTTTATTTAGGAGATTTATTGCGATGATTTTTACATGAATTTTATCCTATAAATTATAACAGAAATAATTTACAGAATAAAATGTCAAAAATTGCTTAATTCCTTCCTTATACTCGTATTATACAACTGTATTTAATGAATTTGAGCCTTATTGGCTTTTAACATACCCAATTTTGTTATAAGGGTTATCTTTGTCTCTTTTTAATTGATGGTAACAGCGCATACGAGTATTATGCTACACTGTGGTAAGATTTAGTTAAAGAAAAGTTTAAAATCGTCAATCTCGTGTTATACTTATCTATAAGAATGAATTGATGGTAACAGAGCATATTATGCTACAGTGTGGTAGGATTTAGTTAAAGAAAAGTTTAAAATCGTCAATCTCGTGTTGTATTTATCTATAAGAATGAATTGATGGTAACAGAGCATATTATGCTACACTGTTGTAGGATTTAGTTAAAGAAAAGTTTAAAATCGTCAATCTCGTGTTATACTTATCTATAAGAATGAATTCAAAATATCCACTAAGATGTGTGCAATATTTATTTTTGGTAATCTCAAATAGTTGTGACATGTACAACGTTATACTTCTAGACTTATAATGTATGAACCTTGCTGATAAGAGATATTACTCCAGTGTTCGTTTTATGGACAGTAAAAAGATATACACTCATCACATTACACTAGTACTGAAGCCCCTTGCATTAAATATATTAGTTTATTTGTATTACAAATTGGCTAACATAGTCACCTACTCTTGCATCATCAACCATCAATCATAAACCTCTTACTTTTTATCGTACTTGAATATGTTCGTAATCGAGTTATAGGCATTCATACATTCATCCAATACTGGAATGTTTTTAAAACGACATGTGAATAATTCATTAATCTAAATCGTCATCGTCGAACATATTATATTATTTTACAGAAACGGCGACCACTTTTTTAAAACATTTTATTATTGTGTTTTAAGTACGTAGGTATGATAAGAACCATATTTGTACTTGAAAACTTTTATGAGACATTATATTTCTCAATTGCAATAAAACTTAATCAAAGCTTCAATCGATTATTTGTAAGATTTGAAATAAAAAAATAGCCTAGAGTAAATATATGATATAAATAGCGCCATTTACATCCAAGAAGGCTTTGTTTTTGGATTTATAAAAGGTAATTCATAAACGCCGTTAAATAAATTCTAGTGAAATGATGTCTGAAAGTATGCTTAAACATGATACATAAACAATGAAAAAGAAGCCTTTTATTTGCAGCTTATTGTCACCGTTACGATTAAAAAGCTTGACGTCATACTGGTTTGTTTAAAAAACCTCGAGACAATTTTTAAAGACCACGACCTTTTGTTACCTGCAAAACTACAATATTTTTTCATAAATGTAATCAATATTTAATATTTTATTTACAAACAAATTGTAGGAGAGACTAAGAAAAACGATAGATAGATTAATAATGAGGTTTCAATAGATTTCTCCAACAAAGTGAAAGAATTATATTTTTGTCACGTTTGATTGAACCGTTAAAATTATTTGCGGTAATCCATTTATTTTTATATTTAATGTTTATTTAATAAAATACTTTCAAGATAATTGTATTTAGCATCATTTTAGATAGTGCATTTGAAGCAGGTGGTTAGTTTTTTAATTTATAAATAAATCAGAAAAATCAATTCATAATGGAAAATATCAAAATAATAGTCGTTAATTTGTTTGTTGTACTATTGTTTGTCAAAATATATATGGCGGGCCTAGTTGTTTATTGAATGTTAAGAATCTCAGGTCTCGAAACATTATGCTAAATGTAAAAAAAAAGCAGACTGGGACCATTTGTTTGGTGGCCATTGGGAATCGAATCCAAAAACACATTGTATTACGAGTATTCAATCACTAGGCTATTAATGTGATCGAGACATTGTCCCAGGGGACTGAAAAATGCAAAATATGTCCAAACAAAAAAATGAAAAAAAAACTCGAATGCTGGGCGTTACAGAAAGTCACAAATGTGGATTTCCTAAGACAGGTCGAAACAAAAGCGTACTCTTGAAAATCATAAAAAGAAGAAAGTTAATAACCTGAGATATATACTCTGACTTGATAGATACCAGTTACTGTAGCTCATAATAATGGACAAGAGCATGAAATGAAGAGGAGTCGACAGAAGAAAAAAACTATCCGATAGCGGACGGGTGCCCGACATGTGGAGGAGCCGTTTCGTCTTGCAGGAGTTTGGATACTATTGATGGTTTGTGCTCGGAGTATCGGTCCGATTTAAGGACACCTTACTCCTTCATCGGACTTATGAAAGGGACGTGGGATATTATGGAGATTTGACTGGGATTGTGAGGAGAAAAGCTTGGTGGTAAAGGCTGATTGGCAACCTTTATTAGTTGGCACGACATGAAGAAGAAAAATACTAGGTATTATTAAAGTTGACGATATGGATAAAAATAATTGGAGTAATGGGGGAAACAAATTGGGGTTAAGCTATTTCTGTTTCATTGCAAACTTCTTAAAAAACCAATATTATTTAATTATAATTATCCAAATGTATTGTAATTTTTACTTTTGATTTTTTACTCTCAGATAAACTGGAGCAGATTGATGAGTTCTGTTATCTGGGCAGGAATATTAATGTGTGAGGGGTGAGTTGAAAGAGACATTGAAAGAAGGAAGCGACAGGGAACAATATAAATGGAACACTTAATGTTATATATAGTACAACAACCGCGCTAAATCAAAAGTAGAAAAAATGACAATATATCATTGTAGTTGGTGCCCACATTGACGTATGTAAGTGAAAACAAGGGGTTGACCGAAGAAGGATAAAAATAAGACGAAGGATGTGATTAAAATACATTTGTCGAGTTTCAATGTATGAAAGGAGGTGGGACGAAGACATCAGAAATGAATGCAAAGATAAAAATAGATGTTTTAATTAAGATTATGAAAAGAGCTTTAAGGTGGTTTGGACATGTCGAGAGAATGAATGACGACGAAAGAATGACTAAGCGAGTATACAAGCCACAAATGCAAGTTGCGCGTGGAAGAAGTAGACCGAGGAAAACGTTGCTGGATCAAGTGGGCCAGGTTTTGAAAGAAGGTAAAGCGAGAAGTATGAATAATAGAGGATTGTGCATGACGAGATGTATGAGTGCGAGGCGAAAGTCGTGTGCATGGATAGAAAATCTTAGAAATCTGTTCTCTGCCTACCTTACAAGGGATACGGTCCGATGATATTTATGTACGTATTTCTTTTTAACAAAATCCATGATTTGTAAAAGAACAAAATTATTTATGAGTGAAAGAAGCAAACGTTGTTTGTAATGACAAAGAATGATGATTTATTGACAGCAACCGAACTAGCTAAATACATCTTTGAACGCGTTGCACTAAAATTTGATTATCTAGAATGGACTGTGAATAAAACTTTTGACCTTTTTTGGATGCTAGAAAATTATAAACATAAAGCATCAACAAAAATTAACTTATACTTAAGAGAAGTTCAAACAAACTTACTTGTAGACTGGCTTAATATTATCACTCCAAGGCCAAACTCGATTTAACTCCTTTAACTGGAATAATTCAAGGAAATAATTAAACAAACCGCTATAAATGTGATAATTAATTATATATCTTGTCTCATATTAAATAAGAAAACCTTGATAATTCTACTTTTTGATTTCTTATAAATTACCTCATAAGAATTATTAACAAATTAAAAATTCTATTGCATTTATTAGTTATAAAAACATACTTAATTAATATTTATTTGATAATTTGTTAATGTTCTTATGTTTCATGTGAGATGATCATTAAAACGAAAAACACTTTGTATTTGAAGGAATTTTTAGGTAATTTACTAACCAATTTCCTATTAACTAATGATTTGAATTTAAAAAATAGAAAATGTATTTCAATTTGTTTGAAGCACTTTAACTTAGCTTTCTGAACTTTTTTTATCGGGATTTCAAAGTAATTGTTTCGTATTAGAGTATATTGTTACTGCGTTGTTATGTTTTGTATTAGAGTATATTATTACTGCTTTGTTATGTTTCGTATTAGAGTGTATTGTTACTGCTTTGTTATGTTTCGTATTAGAGTATATTGTTACTGCTTTGTTATGTTTCGTATTAGAGTATATTGTTACTGCTTTGTTATGTTTCGTATTAGAGTATATTGTTTACTGCTTTGTTATGTTTCGTATTAGAGTATATTGTTACTGCTTTGTTATGTTTCGTATTAGAGTATATTATTACTGCTTTGTTATGTTTCGTATTAGAGTGTATTGTTACTGCTTTGTTATGTTTCGTATTAGAGTATATTGTTACTGCTTTGTTATGTTTCGTATTAGAGTAAATTGTTACTGCTTTGTTATGTTTCGTATTAGAGTATATTGTTACTGCTTTATGTTTCGTATTAGAGTATATTGTTACTGCTTTGTTATGTTTCGTATTAGAGTGTATTGTTTACTGCTTTGTTATGTTTCGTATTAGAGTATGCTTAAAATATTACAAAAGTCGAATTCTTACTTTTCGTAGTTTATTTATTTTCTCTAATTCTTCCTGCGTAGGTTCTGGTTCTGGTTCAGATTCGTATTCCGGATCCGGTTCATATTCTGGATCAGATTCTTGATCCGCTTCCTGTCTAGAATTGTCGAGCGAACCATAATCGTGCGGAGTCGGTTCTCTAAACGAACTATCTTCTTCAGTTGTTACTTCTGCAAAAATAAAATAACACAAACAAATGTAATACGAGTAAATATGATGAAGGATTAAAGAAGGCAAAAGAGGAGAGAATACAAGCAAAAGCGTTTATCTTAACATCATAACGATATGAGTGAGCATAGAAAAAAGCTTCGGTTTAACTCTGCTTTATGCTATGTACCACCATTAGTGTTTATGATATATTGTTTTGATTACCCAGTTCTTCAAAATCTGCTATAAATATTTTTTTAGGGAATAACACCTACTGAGCATCGCCTTTTTTATAAGTTGGCGAATGAAGTGGCATATGACCAATTATTTATGCACGAGTATTTCATTTCTTAGCTTAGTCGAGACTTATTTTTCATTTTAGTTTTTAATAATATACCGGTTGAGAATATATTTATTGTTCTTATAAATGTTTATGCTCGATTAATAGTACACGTCATATTGCATAGTAAAATAAATAAAATATTTTATAACTTCCAAATTAAAGAAATATTATCGATTGTCATTCACTTATCGAAAAAGCGAACATATCTACAGTGATGCCGTGAGGGTGTTCTGAGTCTGGGGACAAATCTGCGTTCCCTTGTACCAAGTATACTCGTAAGTTAAATATCGTTCGGAAATAAGGTGGAAGACAAACTGCCGAAGTCAAATATGTATCTGCATTTCAATTTTACGAGTATATATGCTTTTTTTATATATCACTAATCATAATATTCCTAATTTTATTTTACCGCATATCATATATTGTGCACTTAACAAAATGAACGATGACTTATACTCAAAACTATTATGAAATATACTCAAAACAGTAATTATTTGGTTCAAAAGCTTTAGTATGTTAAAAAACAGTATCGGTACTAGTTAATCGTTTTAAAGTTCAAGTAGTTTTTACTGTAGTTTCCGTGTCCGAAGTGCAAGCGACAGTAGAAATAACCGAGACTGGATGTTTTGATAAAAATGTGACTGAAGTCAACAGAGTGTGGCATAATGAAGAAAAAAGTTCAAAAAATAATACTTTGGCACCCCATTTTTTATTTCGGAGCATTTAAGAGGTTATTAAAAATAAAGAAAAAAAGTAGATTTTACCATCCGTATAGTCTTCTTCATTTCTTTCAGAGCAGTAATCTTCTTCATCTTCATACTGAAAAAAAATGTTTTTTACTTTAAGTTTAAACATTTTTTTTAAATCGGTCACATGACTAATTATTTTAATTAAACTCATATTTTCCAACATTAATTTCGATTTCGTGTTACTCTTTTTTGATATTATTTTTCATGTGAAAAAGTGTTGGTGATCATATTTATTTTTCATGTTTTATTACTATATATTTCATTGGTTCTAAAGTGAATTATATGATAAATTTCAAACTGCTACTTAGCTATAAAAAACTGTATACTCGTAATAAGATAAGTAGCTGGTTAAAATTTTATATTACAAAAAGTGATTTGTTACCATTAGAAACAGGTAGATTTTTTAATATCTTATAATAATTCAAGGTTATGCTGGCCTAATTAATTTGCAGTTAACGACGTTTATCAACTCCGTCAAAAGCTTTATTTTATTTGTTGAGAACGCATCCATGTGAAATGTTTATTTATAATTCTGTTCACATCATACGATTAAATCATACACAGATTCAAAGAAGATTTCTTGCACTACTAGGATTAAAGAACTTAAATTTGGAATTTCAATTTCGTTAATTTTATTTTTTTCAATAAAATCGTTGCTCTTAGTTCTTCTGAAGTAATAAAATCAAGATTTAATTTTAATTGCACCAGGAACACATAATTTATTAATATCGATTTTCTTTTTTTTATTAGATATCTCGAAGATCTGTGTCACTGTCCTCCAAACTTTCTGTCCGGTGCAAGCTCCTACCCTAAATACTAAAACACTCGATACAAAAACTGAACATACACATACTTGAACATTATGTTATCACATATACGATCCAAACTGTATCACATTCTCAACAACCTCATCAACATCATGTCCAACAACTCCTCTAATTATCCAACATGCTCTACACTTGAATAAATCATTCCCTCACATGTTGAGACCACCAAAAGTTTTTTCTACTAGTTTTCCCACTATCAAAGAGATGCCTTGTATAATGTGTATAGATTCATAAATATTGAAAATGACCTTTAAAATTAAATAAACCCTGTTTAATGGGAAAAGTGAGTCGTTTTATTAAAATCATTTGAAAACTAACTTTAGACATTCCGCAAAGAATATACAATAGTAAATACTAATTGACAAATTATAGAGGTGTGAATGACCAAATAAATTTAAAAAAATAACACTTGCATGGAAATTTTACATCAAAATATCCACGAAAGCAATAAAAATCGAGCTCATTTAAAAAAAAATTGTCATTATATTTCTAAAAAAACTCTTGCAATGCTGATCACGGTTTTGTGCCCGGAAGGGCTCTAATTTACTCGTATTTATGAGTGGTCAATTTCTAAAAGTTTTCAAACACATTTCTCATTTAAAAAAAGATTTAAATATATGTCCGTCTGTAAATTGTATAAATAACGCAACATTATGAAATAAAATAATATCGAAAGAATCTTAATATAAATTGCTACTTCCGAGTTGCATATTTATCGAAGCATTTATGAAAAAATACAAAACTTTAGACTATCAGTTTGAATGCTTTTCATTAGAAATTGACTAAAGACCTTGAATAATATACATCATATAATTTTTCGAACATACTTCTAAGTAAGATTCAGCGACATCTTCCCGCTCTTTGGGAAGCATTCGGCTAAGGTTCTCGTTGACTATGGACAAGGACTGCTGCAGCACCGCAGGCAGTGCTGAAAGTGCCGCCAACTGCCGCTGCATGCTGCGAAGTTGTTCAGCCATGGTTATTTTATCTAAAATAAAATTAAGTAATGAAATCAAGATTTTCAAAATACATACAAGCACGCCTCGGATTTTAATCTCCAATCGCTTTACTTGTTGACGCACTAAATGATACTCTTTTTTCACTTTCCGGTGGGTTTCAGTCGAGTATCGTCTTATGTGCATAACAGGCGTAAGTGAAGTCTTTATTTTGCAAAATGGGTGCATATAACAGCTACACGAATATTTATAAACCAATTGTGAAGGTTTAGTGGTATGTCAAAATAATATTAACAATAATTAATCAACGAGAGTCACAGCATGTTGTTGATTTTTTTCCGCTCTTTCTTATTTTTTTTTTTAAGTTTTCCTCTTTCAAGACTTTTCCTCCTTAACACTTTTCGAAATCTCTGTTAATACGTTGAATTATACGTTTGCATATTTTTGTAATAATTTTCATAGATTATTTTTCCCCTTTTATTTTTGTATGTTGAGGCCTATGATTACCTGAGCCTTAACCTGTCTCAAGTTTGTATTTGATGTGTGGTATGCATGTGCGTACTGCTTTTCAATAAAAAAATTTAACATGATTCATATAAATCTTAATATTTTTTGTGACAATTTGTATTTGTATTCATGCACTCAAAATTCTAATTTGAGTATTCCTCTTATAGCCTTTTTTTAATGGTTATTAAAATACAGTGCATTGTAATAAAATGTGGTAGAATTTCAAAGCTTCCGTACTTCTGAAGTAGGTATCTTAATCTAAAGATTCGTCATTCTATAGGTACAATTGAATTACAGAAATTGTTGTGCTTCTTTAGGGATCTGGTCTTCAGGGATCAATTTATCGAATAATATTTCGGGCCAAACAATGGTCAATCAAAGCCAGCCTCGAACATATTATTTGTATTGCTTTATTAGTAATTTGGTTGGTGCATGACATTAATAGCTACCATGAATGCGCATTCGATCTTGATACTGAAACATTCTTCTCCATCGTGAGGACTCTTGTATGTTATGGTTACATTAATGTAGTCTTGTTTCATAGATAAGCAAATAATAGTTAAATCTTTTGAATATGTATCTATGTTACTAATATAAAAAAATGTATTACTTTATTTAGTTTCAGATCATTTTTAAATATACTAAATTGATCTGATTACATAAATTGTCTTTTTATTATTATTATTATTGCCCCTAATAATAATTATGATTTTTAACGCTTTGCGATAAAGGTACGTTTATTTACTTCCGTTTATACAATTTCAATGAAATGGTGTCAAATTTATTTTAATATTTTTTTTAATCGTAAAGTATTTTACATAAAAATATAAGAACATACATAAACAATTTTAATTACCTTCTTCAGATAAGTCGTTTTCTATATCTTCTTTTGGAGGGCATGGCTTGAATTTCGGTGGATTCTGGTAAAGTAAAAATTAATAAAATATCTGCCATTTACTCTCATTATTTTTTTAAATAAAATGTTATAAAACAAGTATGGTTAAAGTTACTTTGCGATGATTCATGTACTTTCCGATTTGAAATATTATGTCTTTATTCCCCCCAGGACGAAGTGCTTGCGTGCTTTAACGTGTTAATAAACACTAAAACACATTGAATTAAAAAAAATGTTTTTTTTTATATAACATCTTTCAATATTTCTAAGTTTTATTCGGATGAAAAACTGATTATTACTACACTACAATTATTGTAACATACGTTCGTTCATCAAATTATTGTAACATAGGTTCGTTCATCAAATTATTGTAACATAGTTCGTTCATCAAATTTTGAATCGTAAATGTACATATTTATATATTAAGAAGTTAATACTTCCTGGTACGAGTATTTGCCAGGAAGTCGGAGTTCATATTCACTTATTTTATTGTTTGTCATTGTATTACACTTTCGTTGTCATTTGACAATCTCTTCCGAAAACCTGAAAGATGTATAAGAAACCTTTAGGAAAAATCAGACCGGAATCCTTTTTTAATCTGAGTTCTATCGGGAATCGAATGCGCAAATCCAGAATTGGCAGTCGAATGACACAATGAATGACACCTGTCATCCAACATCATATATGAAAAAATATAATTATTTTTTTTATTGAGTTTTATTATTCTTTCGTTGTACAATCTACAGGGACATTTAGCATTGTTTTTCAACCTTCTTCACACAGCACAAACTGCAGGGCTAATTGCCATTTGGCAATCTTTTTCAACCAACCGGAAATATGTTAAAGATGTCTTAAGTGAAACCCGGACTAATTTCATTTAAAAAAAAAACGGAGCTCCAACGGGAATCGAACCCGCAACCCCTTTGATTACATTCATACATAGTATTATTTTTAAATGTATCAAATCCTTTTTTTGATACTTATTCTTATATTCAATTTAATTTTGAATATATTTGTATATATTCATCATACATTTTGAAATACTTTTTTTGTGCATATGTCTATAGTCTAGTATTATTTTGCTTTAGAAGTACTGAATAGTGTATACTCTGTTGTTCAAAGTGAAAATACAATATATAATGTAAAAAACATCCGAGTAGGTGGGAATATAACTATACAATTATATTTCGTGCTAATTCCAATCAGGAATAGGGGAAGAGGCATATTAGGGGTATGTATTTAGAACACAGTTAAAAGGATACAAAATATTCAGGTTTCATCGTATTTTATTCCGTAAAAATGTACAAATATTCATTCCATATAATATATAACAAATATTTACAAAGGATATCATTCCATTTATTTAAGATATAAAATATATTAATAATACACATATATTTGATATCAGAGAGATGATGCAAAAGGTGGGTAAATGCTGATTAATGTGAGGAATCACGGCTTGCTCGCGTTTCTATTCTCATTTATAGTAAACTTGTTACACAGAAAGAAAATGATTACCTCCGGTGAGGGTTGCTTGACCTTCTTCCTATCCATGGCAAAGCGGAAATCTCTCATTATCTTTTTATGCGGAGCTTCCTGGAATGGAAGAAAAATAACATTGAAATAATTGTTTTTAAAGTTGACAAATCATATCATAATTCCTGGGTTACGCTCGACAGCACTCGTTTTTCTTGTTCAAATTAAATACACACGACTAAGGTACAATTTAAATTTAAATCATATAAAGAACTATCACGAAGGTCAGTTTCTAGTCATAAAAGTGTAATTTTATTGTGTTACACTCATCATCATTATCGACTGGATAATTCAGAATAGATCTTAGCGTCCTTTAAAAACTTCTATTATCTCTTATAATTTTAGATTCCGTCTTCTCCACTTGGATATTTTGCCATTCTTAAATATACCTTGCATCCATGGGCAGAGACGTCAAAGCGCTAGACTTTCCTATCGCGACACCCATATTTTTCCTCCTCTATATTCATACACCTTCTCTTACGAGTTTTACGATTTCCCTGACTTTTGACATTTGCTTCTATTACATTATCATTCGATCGAGCATACTTTCCTTGATCTTCATCTACCACATCTTCTACTTACATTTGTACTTTAAATTTGTTTTGTTAAAATTCCTAATTAATAATTATTGTGCCCAAACCATATCAGATTGCATTTCTCCATCGTATTTAACACATCAGACTTAAATTCACATTCGTCTAACCATTTCGCTACGTTTTCTGTCATACGAGTATATTGTTAACCAATATATTCTTTTCATTGTTCCATACGGCTTTTTTTAAATTTCATGTGGTACTTTTGTAAATACACAACTAGTATTTTTTAACAAATACACAGCAGTCGTAAGTGTAGTTATTTTCAATAATAGACTCTTTTCTTTGTTATCGCTTGTAATAATTACCTGTGACTTCCACCTGTTTCTCAAGCTAAAACAACTATTCAAGAGCAAACAGATCGCAAAAGACGAGGCGATGAAATAAATATAATAGTTCTCATATGCTGTCATGAATAATTTCCTTATTGTTTAAATACAAGATTAAAAAACAAGTGAAATGTTGCAAGGTGTATTGTACATTGAGGTAATAAGATCCTTGGTTAAAAATACATCGTCTTTCTCAGCAATACGTCATGTCCCTATTGGGATAGGCAAAGAAAACAAGTCTCCATTTATTATATTCTGGCATATATTTTGCCTCTACCACATCCATATACCTCGCTATACATACTTTCCTACTATTCCTTCTTTCAGAATTTGATTAATTTAGCAATGCCATGTTTTTCTATGTCGTCATAAATTTCTCATACTTTCTATACTACTTGTATCAAGTATTTATGTAAATTTTCCATAATTCATTCTTTCTATAGGATCAAACCAACGCAATGCTCTTTTCTTAATCTTAAGCACTGCATCTTCTATCCGAACGTTTTCATTCCTTATTGTGAAAATTGATTATGTAATAAAATGTTTTACTAAATATATGTTTAATCAATTTATACAACCATTTCTTTACTGTGACGGACGCAAATACATTCAACTCATGCTATAAAATATAAATTGTAAACAGGAAAAAAGTAATTTGTAAAGAGTTTACTTTTGTTCCGGTTCTCTCCTCGATGACGGGTGGCGGGTTGGTGTCCAGAACTATGGGGTGCCAGCACTTACGTTGCGCCACCTCAGGTTTGGGGGCGGGCTGGGGTGGTTTTAGATCCAACTTAGTAACGTCTACATGCTGCTCCTCCTCGTCTTCTAACTGCATCTCCATCCTTCTGCGATCCTCTTCGTCCTCTTGTTCCTTCAAACTGGATAAAATATCTCCGATTAGATGGAAATTTAGAGGTGATTAAGACCCAACATTCTTAGATAGTATTCCTTTACGGACCTATCTTATAACTAAATGTGAGCGCAACTGTAATTTAAGTTATTGCTCCCGTGAAACATTGGTAAAATCAAGGAGTGACACCGTATACCCAAACTGCCAGGATAACTTTGTAGATTTGAAAGCTCCTTGAATTGAATCTCGTCTTACATAAATTTTTTTATGGTTTTTATTTTGTACGTGGTTATTAAAATAGGAGACGAATATCGAACAAAAAATATTGTGATCATAATTGTTTAAATAAAATTTGGTAAGTATATAAAAAAGGTTTCCTAATATACTCGTATAAAAGCTACGCACTGGGTAAGCATTTATTCATTATAGGTGAGGAAAAAATATTTATAAAACTTGTAGACCACGTTTCACTAGATCTAATGCACCTTTATTTTGATGATCTCATTTTTTTTCCTGAAAGTATTTGGTGTAGCCAGAGTGTGTGATAACTTAATTAATATAATAGGTTAGTCAATAAGTTTTGAAAGCGACATCTATGGAGCAGTAGAAAAACCAAAATTTCTACGCCATTTTAATATTTCATCTTTCATAAGAACCTACTCAAAATTTCATTTCGATCTGTCAATTCATTCTTTGTTTACAAGCCATTTTAAGTTGACGTGTCAGTGTATTTTTTAACAATGGAAAAATCCGAATATCGTGCAGTGATTAAATTCTTTGTTTTGGAAGGTTTATCGGCTACTGAGATCCATGCAAAGATGATAAAAGTATTAAAGGAGTCTACTCCTTCATTTCCAACCGTTCACCGATGGGTTTTGGAGTTTAAGCGTGGCCGTACAAGCGTTGAAGACGATCCACGCTCAAGACGTCCAAAAAGAGCATCAACACCAGAAATCATAGCGAAAATACAGGATATGGTTTTGGAAGATCATCGATTGACTGTGAATGTGATAGCTGACACCATAGGCATCTCACATGGAACAACATGGCATATTTTGGCTGAAGTTTTGGGTTTCAAAAAACTGTGTGCACAATGGGTGCCGCATTTGCTAATAATGCAACAAAAACACGCTCGGATGCGACTTTCTGAGCAACATTTGAAGCAATTTCGAAAGGATAAAAATGATTTTCTGCGTCGATTCATCACTATGGATGAGACTTGGGTCTACCACCATGATCCTGAATCAAAACAAGAGGCTAAAGAGTGGTGTGAACCAGGCACTTTGGCTCCGAAGCGAGTTCGTGTCCAGAAATCGGCCAAGAAGGTGTTAGCGTCAGTTTTTTGGGATGCAAAAGGAATTTTATTGATAGATTATTTCCAAACTGGTAAGACAATCAATTTTGATTATTATTGTGACCTTTTGGACCAGTTGGATGAAAAAAATTGTGGAAAAAAACCCGGTTTGCAGAAGAAAAAATCATTTTTCATCAAGACAATGCACCTGCTCACACAGCTCAAAAAACCATCGCGAAAATCAGTGAATTGGGGCACGAATTGTTGCAGCATCCACCCTATTCGCCAGATTTAGCTCCTTCTGACTTATGGCTGTTCTCACACCTCAAAAAATTCCTTCGTGGAAAGCATTTTTCATCAAACGAAGAGGTTATAGACGTCGTAGAGGAGTATTTTGCAGGCCTTCCAGAAAGTCACTTCCGTGATGGGACAACACAGTTGGAAGATCGTTGGACCAAGTGTATTGATCTTATGGGAGACTATGACTATACTGAGCAATAAAAGTGATTTCCCCCCAAAAAAAATGTATTTTCATTTCCGCTTTCAAAACTTTTTGACTAACCTATAATATGTATTAGATAGGGCTAATTATATACTTGTCAAATGAATTTTCAGTGGGGGATCAGTGATCAAACGAGA
Source organism: Odontocerum albicorne (assembly GCA_949825065.1). Taxonomy (NCBI): domain Eukaryota; kingdom Metazoa; phylum Arthropoda; class Insecta; order Trichoptera; family Odontoceridae; genus Odontocerum; species Odontocerum albicorne. The sequence goes on from OX463840.1 coordinate 28,272,137, forward strand.
CCCTGAGCCATCGTCAGGATTTTTGTTACCGGTGTATAAAATCTCTGATAACTTATTTAATTTTAATTTTCATTATTTTGTGTACATTTTCCCGACCAACCAACTCATCTAGGATAGATTAAACTGTTTTAATATATAAACAACCAACACGTTGATGATCTGGTGACGGCAGAATTTTTTATTTATCAACGATCATATTTTGTGGTTCACTCGGTTCGAGTTCGAAATCATCTTCCTCGTTCATTCAGTTCATTATTATCGATATTTTAAAAAAAACTAGAGAAGCATTATTTAATCTCCAAATATTCCTAATGTATGTATTCCTTGAAATTTATCATTTCTTATTTATTTTTGTAACACTTTCCCAAATATTGTTTTCATATACTTAATTTAAAAATCACGATAATAGATACTGATAATATTTATAAAACAAAGATGGTTGATTGGAAGATGTATTTACATACTATATATAAAGAAATACTTTTGTCCCATTGAATAAATATTACATCAAATTTTCAGTCGAGTAACCAGATACTTCCTACACACGCAAAGTATCTTTTTATCAATTATTTTAACCAATAATATTATATCCAAACACATAACTTTTACCTCCTCCACATTCACACATCTCACCATGCACAATCTTCTATCATATATACTTTACTCTTTACCTTCTTTCGGAATCTAGTCGACTTGATCCAGTTACATTTTCCTCGGTCTAATTTGCACTTCTTACTTGTTTACACGCTTAGTTATTCTTACGTCGTTCATTCTGTCCACATGTTAAAATTATCTTCAAAAGCATAAATTGATATATGCATTTATCTATGATGTATTCCATTTCGACCTATTTCATACATTGACACTCTATGGCCTCAAAGCAATGTAGGTTTATTTAAAAGTTTTAAGATTAATTGTTTGATAATATCGCAATATATGAGAATTTATATAAAATACGACTTTACACAACAGCATTAGTTAATTTTTATTTCATAATGTATCTTCCTTATTGTTATTTCTAAACATTTTATCAATAAATTCATTAAACGATGACTATCCAGGAAATAGCGATGATCACATAAAAATACATGAATTAAGTTATTTACTTTTAAGTTGAATTTAGTAAAATGTTGTTATTAAAGAAACTAATTAATGATCCATGACATTTTAAATTAAGCGGTGTAGGTATACGATGTGCATCAGCGATTGTGCAAAAAACGAAGGGAAAACATGCTCAGCGCCAGTGGAAATAATCGGGATGCGCAATATTGGCAGCCATAGACATCTTAAATTGATTGTGCCTTGTCAATGTGCCAAATGAAAACTGACATTGTGTTAACACAACAATAGGAACATCCGGTCAACATATATTATGTAGTCTGTAGTATGCACTAATCTAAATCGATGTGTTTTTGTTATATTTGAGATGATGATCAGGCATTTATTTATCACGTGTTGATTGACCGATCAATTTTATCCCTTTTTATTAAGCTCTAGATATCCATTGTAGAGAATTTATGGCTGACGCTCAAAATGAGAAATATGACAATTATTTTAATACAAAAGATAGTCAAAACATTTGATTATTTAACCTTGAAGTGAATTTTAATGAAAACAAATATAAATTCAAAAAGTATCAAAGTGTGAAATACAGAATTACGAATTGACATATTCTTTGTGAGGCAATTAAAACGAACTTAAAACACGTTCTTAATTTTATGACAAAAGTCAAAATGTTTCGTATTATATTACATTTTCGTTATATACAGTACAACTTGGTGGGCTTGTTTCCATGTGGCAATATCTATCAAACAACCAGAAAAATGTTAGAAACTTTTAGGGTAAATCAGTCTTTAAAAAAAAACACATGTATACGACCCACGAGCTGGAAGTCAGATGTCCTACCTATTAGATCGCGCAGGTTGCTCTGGAAAGGTGGATAAGGACGTATCCACAAACAGGAAAACTTAATAAATACGGGTGGTAAACACAGGAAATATTGATAAATACGCGTTAAAAAATATCGTTTTTTGTAGCGAAATTGATTTGCGATTTGTTTAATATTTTCGTTTGACCATGTCCATGGATTTACGAGTAAATATACTCGTACGTAGACTACTTAAAACTAATATTAGGAAGAATTTAATTACTTCCGTTTATTATTCTTAAACAACCTTGTATTAACCGTGAATTAATATTTAAAAAATATATGAGTAAGATAACATTTCTTTAGTTAAAAAATTTAACGTAAAATGTAAGCTTTTACAAATCAGCATCATAATGATGTATTGAGTTATCTGTAAAGAAATTTCGTATTTTTAACAAAATTATACCAAATGGGTAACGGTGGTTTTCGATATTTTCAGTATCTCGACAATCTCTCGTGTCGTAGACCGCTGGTTATTCCCGATCCAAGTCTTGAATATGTTACTCGTAGTAGTCATCAGTAGTAATCAGCCTTCATAACTGACAGCATCTTCGAGTGTCGTATCACAATTACGGATTTTTAAACCCCATTTGACACACAAGATCGCTTACTGCTATCGTTACTGTGTATACACTATACGTATGGTATATTTTTTGTTTGTATCATATTTTTTCCTTTGTGGTAGCAAAAAAGTATCACGTACCGAAAAAACGATTAATTATGTTTCATCTTCAAAATGGCACCAAACATCACTCAAGGGATTTGGGTAAAATTTCATAATGATATACATTCAGTATGTCTGGAATGAAGTTAGTAACGAAAACTTTGTTCTACCGATATCTATTCGAAAAACGCGAAATTACTTTCAAGATATTTTTTAAATATATTTTAATTATTTGAGATTCAATGAAAATGCAGATCACTTAAACATGAGATTTTTTAAGGATTATGTAATAATACACAACCAAATAATATAATTCAGAGCATGTATGCAAGAAGGTTCCCGGCCATTCTCTCTATTTTGAGATATTTGAGGAAACAACGGTGTGCTGTATCGGATTCGAACAGAACGAACAGTTTTTGATACGTAATTTAAGCATTAAATAAAATATTTGCTATCTTTATATTTTCAAAAATAAAGTATTGAAGTATTTTTTTGAAATCATCCAAAAAATGTACTTTGAAAATTGGATACTTATTGCAGAGTTCGTCCATTTTTTTACCACCGGTCGTTACAGAGGTCATTCAAGATTATTTATAATTGAGTATTTACTGTTGAAACGCATTTAAAATTAAAATATGACGCATCTTTCTTTTAGCGCAATTCATAATAACATTAAAGAATACATTTCAAAAGCGTAAACTGATATCATCACTCAGATTTCTCGAATGTGTATTCAGAGCACAAAACAAGCTCATATCATTACTCAGTTTTACAGATGTATTTTCAGAGTAGATGGACTACGAAAATATCAACCGATCGCGTGGTGAACAAATACTCATAATCTTACTTGGTGATCGCTAAAGTGATTCGGTTCCCGGACCGCTTGATTATTTCGAGAGCTCCTTCCAAAGTCAGTAGTTCCGTAACTTGACCGTTAATCCTTAATATGATGTCTCCAAGACGGATTCCAGCTTTGTCAACTATGCCTCCTTCTTCAACCTGGAAAAACACGAAATATCCTATTTAATATATTAGGTCAAATATGTTTTTCCTAATATCCTTAAGTTCAAGTAAATTAAAATGCAATAAATCATGTTTTGTCAAGAAATAAAAGCAATAATATTAGATGTCACCAGTTTGTGCAGAACTTTCTCATGACAATAACTGCAACTTTTCTTTCAGTCAACCAAAAACATCTAACGTTTTATAATTTTTCTTTTTGAATATTTATTTATTTATAATATAACAGGCGGTGCGCTTTAGTTATTATTTTAATTTTGAACCAAAGTTATTTTTTAAATAGAAGATTAACTAACTTTATTAGTTTTTCTTCTTTCATAAATTAATTAAATAACTATTACTTGTTTTTGATTGCCATTAAATCAAATGAATTTAAATTATTTCAAAATTGTTCAGGGTAATTAGATTAAAAATTAAATGAATACGAAAAAAATCTTTTAAAATATGCCTAGCAAAGAATCACCATTTCAGATGATTAATGAATGATTGGGTAGAAAACTTTAGAGCCCTTATTCAGGAAAACGAAATTTATTTAAAGTTTATTGTTAAATTCAATAAATTTTTAAATTTAAACAATTGGCGTGGTTTGTTTGACCGAATATTATTGTATTATTATATTTGGAAATTGCAATTGCACTTTTTATTGTCACTTCCTCCTTCGTCGGACCGCCAATAAAAATAATAATCTATCAACAGCTCCCGTTTTCAACGAATTCATAGATTTTATGAATGGAACGTTCAGATTCGAAGCCACACTATAGAGAAATAACCATCAATAGATTTACTGATTGGTTTGTTATACACTAACTGTAAACGATCATATTTACGGTTAGTGTTGAACAAAATCAATTATTATTCGTGGTGTACAATATACTTCACACTGCTTTATTAAATGACAATAAACTTTGGAAATTGGAAATTATAAGAAAATTAAATGACTTTTGTTAAATTGAAAAAATATGGCGTGTAGAGACATACAATAATAACGAAAAACCTAAGAAACTAAAATAGTTTGTTCCAATTTTAAGATACAATAAAAAATTAGGTATGAGGGAACAAAAATAAAAAAGTACATAAAAAGGCTTACTTTTAAAAGTGAACTGATAACCCCGCGCCCCCCTCCAATCACATTGGTATTCGAAATATTTTAACTAATGTAGTGTTCGAAAGATTATATCTCATCTAATTTCAAATCATTATTATGTACTTCATCATTATTATTTTTTTTAAGAATTTATTTTTCTACCTTTAAACTTTTGTGACATGTCAGATGCGTATTCGACGTTCTTCCACAAATTTGAAAAATATCAAATATTAAAATTTTGACAAGTACGAATGTGGGTTCAGAGAGGAAACGTTAATCCATGTACTAATTAGATAACGCCACGCACATGAGCGGCTCATAATCAGTACGTGGCTTTAAATCGTATTAATGTCCACTAAATTATGCGTAGGTATTCGGCATTTTATGAAGATCTACTTTTGATGAATAGCCCCATGCAACCAATATAAGAGCGCTTATTACAAACTTGTTTCCTTCCGTTTGCAGATAGTTAAGAAAGTTTATAATTTGTAATTAGATCCGACAAATCTCAACTACATATGAATTATAAAGGCCTGTAGAAGTCGTTCCTTCTGACACTCGACGTATATGTGTATATGCATGAAAAGGATACCGGTTAGTTTATGGATCATTCGAAAAATATATAGATTTCTGAGTGTCTACTTCAAAATTAATATAAAATTTAAAAAATACCTAAACTTTTACTCAATTTGTTATAGTTTTTATTATTCGGGCTTAAACGTGCTAAACTTAATACAAAGTTCTGATACTCGTAAAATGCGTGCGTCGACTTCAGACATATTTATGTCCATTACTTGAAAATCAAGGTGACCACAAGCATTAAAAGTAACCTTAACGAATGATAAATATAAAGGAGGAATTTACAATGTGTATTTTGAAACAATTTATGATAATTTGTAACGAAAATTATATCCACTCGACTTTATGATAATCAGTGTGAAATACGCGTACTAAGTACTTTAAGAAATTACTTAGTACATACTCGTACATTACATACCATCGCGCTATTTCCCTGCCAGCATAAACTGAGAAGACAGAGTGTCAGATTTTCCTGTCTCGACACACATACTTCGCTTCTTCTATACCCATACACCTTCACATACAACTCCTACGATTTCTCTGACATTTTATGTTTCCTACTTTTAAACTATCATTCACTTGAACCGGCTATACTTTCCTTGGTCTTTCTTTACGACGCCGTCAACTCACATTTACATTATGTATTTTTGTTAATCTTTTTAAATTCATTCGTTTTACATGCCCAAACCATCTTAGAGTGCTTTTTTCAACTTACTCAACACATCAGTCTTATGTTCGCATATTCATCCCTGATCACGTTATTCGGTATTCTGTCATACATTGTGACCTCGTGTAGTCTTCTCAGTATACATATTTCTACAGAATTTATTTAGCTCCCAATTTCAGTATTTTTACACGTTTACGGTTTACTTTACAAAATACATATTTCTATTAAATTAATTGATGAGAAAAAAACTTTTATTCCCATTGCCCAAAACAAAAGGGTTCCATGTAATTAATATCAATTGTAGTCTCCTTCACGTAATTATATAATAACATTACGATTTGTAGTCTCCTTCACGTAATTATATGATAATATTACGATTTGTAGTCTCCTTCACGTAATTATATGATAACATTACGATTTGTATTCTCCTTCACGTAATTATATGATAACATTACGATTCGAAGTCTACTTCACGTAATTATATGATAACATTACGATTTGAAAACTATAAATAAATCTGAGTTTTAGTAGTATTGTTTGTCATACAGATTTTATCCTGATGGATATTTTCTTCAGCAAGGATGGGCAACGTTTCACGGTGACGCGCCAACTCCAATATTAATATACTGAATAGCCGAAAGCTGTAGGGTTTTTTTTAGAATTAACAAAAAACAACGTATAGCTATCACTTTATTTTTAATAGTTTAAAAGAAGCAAACCATTACTTTTTCAATGAAAATTCTAGAATGATCTTCAGTAATCTGACACACGAGTGTTTTGAATTGTAGTTTTTTTTTGGAAGATGTAGGTACGTTATATTTTATTTAATTGTTCCTGTGACTTATATGATAAAAGAAACTCAAGTGTCATTTATTTTATCAATAATTTGCTACAATATATCAGTAGATTCGTCATATGTTAACTGCATACGAACTATGGAGGCATGCAGAAGTCATGCCTGTCGTGTTGACACTGCGTATATTATGCACGAAAAGGATACCGTTTAGTTTATGGATAATTTAGAAATGTAGATTGTCATATTATGTGCTAGCTAAAAATCTCACATAATATGTATCATTAGTGATAGCAATTTGATTTATACTTCTTAGTTTTGACTGTTGACATAATTGCAAGGATGATGTTAAAAAACGAATAGGAAATAGCGAATGGACAGCAAATATACGTTTTCCAAAATTCATGAAAAATCTACATATCTTACATGTGTCGATTTTAAAGCACCGTCTACATAAAATAAAGTTACTTGTCAACATATTTTAAAGGACTTTTTAATACAAATACAGTAATAAAAAAGACCGCAGTAATACAGAAGCGGTGCTTCTGTAAAATAGCACCGACATTTTTTCCACCTAGTTTTCGGGGATATAAAAGTTTACCTCGATTTATACGATTAAGTTTCTGGTATAATTAGTAACTAACATTTTACGGCTTCTGAGACATTTTATTTTAGAGTTTAAAACTATTTTCAAAATGTATATGCATATGACCACTAACATTTTTTCCTATTGTGGGAAAATTATATTTCCAGATAAAATGTATCGCACGTGTGCCGTCACCCGTGTGTGTGTATATGTGATATGAAAAATACACTGTGTGTAGATCTGTATTATTAAACTTATATGTTGTAATTCATAATTCATTCTATTTGTATAATCGCTTGTATATGTAAATCTGCTATATGTTCTTGTATTCGCTATGTAAATATATATGTCTGTTTGACTCCGATTGCATTCGCGACCGCACTGGAAAGAAGTGACTTGCTAGGCGGTGCGATCGGAGTAGGTCGGGGGCCGGTTGGCGTAAGCAAGGCCCAAAGCCCGAAAGTTGTTGTTTTTCGCGGGCAATGGGCGCTTGTGATGGCCGACTGACCATTGATATAGAAGGCCCCCCAATTTGGAAATTACTTCTCACTTCTTCGGAAAAATGTATTCTCAGTTATACCGATTTTACCGTGCTTTTACTCGAGCCCCGCTACCCTTCATCGACTGCCTGAGAGGAATCTCTCCCTGCTCTTCTTCTTCTTCTTCTGCTGGATCTTCGCTACGGAATTCGCTAGCTCGATTCTCTGAGCGCTACGCGGCGACCAACCACCTATCTACAGTCTTTGTACCTGTCCGGTACATAAAATATCAATTTTACTATGCATTCGAAATGATCATTCGATGATAATTTCCAAAAAACTTTAAACACTGCATTTACCAATTTGTGCCCAAAAAGACTTGTGACAATATTTAGCAATACTGGATTTGTTTTCTAAAGAAAAAAATATAGATGTGCATTTATAAGGAAAATAAACAAAAAATTCGGCTACCAAACACTTGTTTGTGTACGAGGCATATCCAGAAAGTAAGTGTACTAATTTTTTGTAGGTTACAATTTTTTTTATTTAAGCAAAAAAATTACGTGGTTACCGTAGTACATATAGTATGTAAGCTATTTTTCGACATAGCCGCCATTCCTCTCAATGCAGTTGGTGAAGCGGGGTATTAACTTTTTGATGCCTTCCTCGAAGTAGTTTCCCGCCAACCCCTCCGTCCACTTCTCCACCTCCTCCTTTATCTCCTCGTCGGTTGAAAACCTTTTTTCCACCCATGTGCAGCTTCAGGGAGGTAAAGATATAGTAATCTGAAGGTGCTAGGTCAGGGGAATGCGCGGGATGGTTCAGGACATCCCATTTAAACGAGGCGAGCAGTTCCGTCTGGCATTGTCGTGCAGCAGGCAGACTCCCTTTGTCAGCATGCCTCTCCTCTTGTTCTGAATCACCCTCCGCAATTTTTTAGGGTCTCACAGTATCTTGCAGAGTTGATGGTCTCCCCTTGAGGCATATATTCAATTAAAATTATGCCTTGACAGTCCCAAAACACGGAATGCCATGATTTTCTTGGCTGAAATTGTGGTTTTGAACTTTTTGGCGGAGGGTGAAGAGGTGTAACGCCACTGTTGAGACTGCCTTTTGGTTTCAGGCGTGTAGTGTGCAACCCAAGTTTCATCTCCAGTAACGCTGGAGCGGAGAAATTCATCTCCATGGAGTTTGCAGCGCCTCAAAAACTCTTGCCCGGCCTCCACTCGATTCAACTTGGCGGTAGATGGGGTTGACATTTTTCACGAAACGTGTTGTCGCGTCGACACTTCTCAACGTACTGACCTCGAACCGGTCTCGTTGCGGAGTAGAAGGGTCAGGCTACATGGAAGTGTAGCCAACATGTCGAAGATAAAATCCATCCGGTCGTGAGAGCCTCAGTACACTTACTTTCTGGATGCGCCTAGTACAATTTTTTTTTTTTTATTTTTTTTTATTACACATGACAAGAAATATACACAATTTGAGAAAAAACAACAGGTAATTTGATTTGGACATATAATTTTAATGGATCTGGGTTTGTTGCCTTTCATTTGTCGTATCCCCAGTAAACTAGGCTTTTGCCTGTATCTCACTTCTTGAATCTGATCTTGAAATTTGCTTTTATAATATTGTTTATTCGAGTATTTTCATACAATATTTTGAATATCAATGCGCCAGTGATTTTTTTAAACATTTGTATAAAATACGCGGAAACCTGGTAAAAAATATATTTTCTTAATCAGTACTTTACATTCTTAATGTTACATTACGTTTATTTTATTTGGTGCCATTTAGTATTCGATGATCATACGCCAGATGCGATTTAACACCTGTCATTGAGGTTTAAGTAATCATTGAATTGAAATCTGTTTTCTTAAGAAGTTTTTCATTCTTTTTTAGTATAGTCCTAATAAGTTAAGTAGTCATGTTATGAAGATATTTAAAAAGTGACTAAATTCAATATACTGTGCATATTTTGAAGTTAACCGTAAACTTATTTATAGTTTAACAATTATGTAAACTTTTTGTTCCCTTTTCTATTTTTTTAATTGGATAAAAATAGTTTAAAATAATTTTATATAGATATTTATATGATAAAATGACACAGACCACAAAACTTACATATATGGATTATTTTAAATATCAACCGTATATCAATACTATATATGTAAATATCAAGCAACATAAATGGGATTTGTATGTTTAAATTTTGTCTTAAAAAATGTTCCATTGAAGACCATACAAAGTGACTGGATGTTTTCCCAATTATCTCAAAACAGGTAAAATGTCGGTGAGGTTCTTAATGTAAATACGAGTACGTTCATATTATGTTCAATTATATATTTTTGCTGCGAACTCACGCATTTTTCAAATACATTACTGTATATACTAGTTTTTTAGACTTTTCGTATTTCAATGTTTGGAAGGGAATTATTATTACGTATTTCAATGTTTGGAGGTGAATGCATTCACGATGAAATGTTTTATTTGAATTTCTTTTATCTTGGAAATCAAATAAAATCATAAAACATGATGAAATAGGGTTACTCCTAGTATGTTCTTCATTCGAAGCATTAACGTTTTGAACATAGGTTATTTTGAAAATAATAAGATTATGAAAATAACTAGGGTATCTATAAAATTAATATTTTATATTGAAAAGTGACAGCTGCTTCCTTTCTATTATCAGTTTTTTCATTTGAATTGAAACCTTTATGAAGGACACTTTAAGGATGTGTTAAATGTATGTTATTTTGCTATAATTAGAGCACGTGTTAAGAAATATGAGTGAATCTATTATCTTTACGCAAAAATATGTATCCCTCGTTTTTTATGAATAAATACTTTCACATTTTTATCGAAATGATGCACACTTGTCAGCTTTTTTGCATTATCATCTTTACAAATAAACCGCATTTGAAAACGTGTTTCTGTACTAAAAAATAATATTATTTCCCCTTAGGTAACAAATTTTTATCAAAATTCATATTCAGTAAATATAACTAAAATCTCATTATTCTATGTTTGTGTAGGAGAAACGTAATTCCGAAATCAATAATATTGTACATTCAAAATAAATCTAAAATTAGAAAATCCTTTGTTTCCGGTTAGTAATTAGTAATAAAGGGCGTTACCTTGCTAGAATACAGTTTTTCACAATACAAAGTTTAGCAGAATAAAACAATTTATTTATGAACACAGCAACAAAAACACAATGATTTTTATTAATGCGAAGATGAACGTGTCTCTAAAGGAACACTGGCTATAAACTATCGGCTGCCCCAGTGACATCTCAGACGTGTTCATGTGTATAGACGTTTTGGGAAAAGGCCAACACCTTACATCACAACCGGCAAACTCTTCGATCTCAAAACATCACAACAGATTGAACAGACGTACATAACATATTTGATAAAGGAAATGTCAATCTTGTAAAACTTTGTTCATCTCTCATGTACCTACATCACACTTATCACATTGGTCTAAATGTATAGATAACAATTCGATTCTTTTTTCAGCTAGCCCCTTTGAAGGCAGATTTAAAATAGCGTACGTGTAAAATTGCTAGTATGTTCCATTACCATAAGGTCAATTTTTATTTGAAACACTTTGTGTTTTACTGAACAAATCTATAATAAACTCCTGACACGCTTATGATTTTTCCATAATTTCATAATTTTAAGATACTCGTAGTTCACAACACTTGATCGTAGTTTACAACGGTTTGTCCCCCATAGATATATCTAGACGTGTTTTATTAACTTAACTTATACGATGATATGCGAAAGGCAATTTATTTCTCGTGGTCGATTATGATTGTCAGTCATATTGTGAATGGAAGATGCCTATGTATGTGTATTGGCTAATTTCGTGTAAGCTGTTGCACTTTAACAAGCACACAGTCTTGACAGAGCAAACTCAAAAGTAGAATAACAAGAGATTAGAATGACATGTACAATTTGCTGCAGCCTGTCATTCATTTTAACTTGAATATATTTTTTGATATAAGCAGAAGCGTAAATAAATACACTTAGTTTTGTGAAAAAAATATCAGAATATAATTGATGTCAAACAATCTTTTTAGACATAAACTATTATTAAATTGACAGTAAAAAACAAATAATAAATTAAACTTGTCAAAAGATATAATTTATAATCAAGTTTTACAATATGATTCAGGTGATGAAAGGTAATTTATTATCATAAAACAAGTGACGTCATTGTATTTTCAAGGATCCACAGCTTAAATGTAATTAATTATACTTCGATTAGAAAAATTGATCGAGTCAAATGATGTTTATTGAGAGCCTTACTGGATAAGAAACCAAAGTAACCGCCCTAAAGTTGAAAATTGCCCAGTCACCAACTCTTGTCGCGACATGTACGAGTAACAAGGAAATATATGAACAATAAAATATTTTATAAGGTTAAATACATTTTTTTAGTAAAACGAATTGCTGAAAATATCAGAAATGTATTTGTCAATAAGTTATTTTTGTAATTGTTGAAAAAATCGTTTCGTTTTCAAAAATATCATAAAATTCATTTGAAATCTGTTATTTAAATGTACAAAAACTAACCCATTTTGAATATTTAAAACAGTTTCTATAAAATAAAGAAGTAATGAATACTATCAAAATTAATATATTGGACTTCATGTACAATACATATATGTACGAGTATTTGTTCTATTACATTAAAATCTCCTAGTGCTGAGTCGTGGGGCAATTTTATTAAAGTTTTGTACGATAAGTGTGTTCAAACGGGAGCTCTTAACTATTTAGGTAATACTCGTATAATCTCCTAGTGCTGAGTCGTGGGGCAATTTTATTAAAGTTTTGTACGATAAATGTGTTGAAACGGGAGCTCTTAACTATTTAGGTAATACTCGTATAATCTCCTAGTGCTTAGTCGTGGGGCAATTTTATTAAAGTTTTGTACGATAAATGTGTTGAAACGGGAGCTCTTAACTATTTAGGTAATACTCGTATAATCTCCTAGTGCTTAGTCGTGGGGCAATTTTATTAAAGTTTTGTACGATAAGTGTGTTGAAACGGGAGCTCTTAACTATTTAGGTAATACTCGTATAATCTCCTAGTGCTTAGTCGTGGGGCAATTTTATTAAAGTTTTGTACGATAAATGTGTTGAAACGGGAGCTCTTAACTATTTAGGTAATACTCGTATAATCTCCTAGTGCTGAGTCGTGGGGCAATTTTATTAAAGTTTTGTACGATAAGTGTGTTCAAACGGGAGCTCTTAACTATTTAGGTAATACTCGTATAATCTCCTAGTGCTGAGTCGTGGGGCAATTTTATTAAAGTTTTGTACGATAAGTGTGTTCAAACGGGAGCTCTTAACTATTTAGGTAATACTCGTATAATCTCCTAGTGCTGAGTCGTGGGGCAATTTTATTAAAGTTTTGTACGATAAGTGTGTTCAAACGGGAGCTCTTAACTATTTAGGTAATACTCGTATAATCTCCTAGTGCTGAGTCGTGGGGCAATTTTATTAAAGTTTTGTACGATAAATGTGTTGAAACGGGAGCTCTTAACTATTTAGGTAATACTCGTATAATCTCCTAGTGCTTAGTCGTGGGGCAATTTTATTAAAGTTTTGTACGATAAGTGTGTTCAAACGGGAGCTCTTAACTATTTAGGTAATACTCGTATAATCTCCTAGTGCTGAGTCGTGGGGCAATTTTATTAAAGTTTTGTACGATAAATGTGTTGAAACGGGAGCTCTTAACTATTTAGGTAATACTCGTATAATCTCCTAGTGCTTAGTCGTGGGGCAATTTTATTAAAGTTTTGTACGATAAGTGTGTTCAAACGGGAGCTCTTAACTATTTAGGTAATACTCGTATAATCTTCTAGTGCTGAGTCGTGGGGCAATTTTATTAAAGTTTTGTACGATAAGTGTGTTCAAACGGGAGCTCTTAACTATTTAGGTAATACTCGTATAATCTCCTAGTGCTGAGTCGTGGGGCAATTTTATTAAAGTTTTGTACGATAAGTGTGTTCAAACGGGAGCTCTTAACTATTTAGGTAATACTCGTATAATCTCCTAGTGCTGAGTCGTGGGGCAATTTTATTAAAGTTTTGTACGATAAGTGTGTTCAAACGGGAGCTCTTAACTATTTAGGTAATACTCGTATAATCTCCTAGTGCTGAGTCGTGGGGCAATTTTATTAAAGTTTTGTACGATAAATGTGTTGAAACGGGAGCTCTTAACTATTTAGGTAATACTTGTATAATCTAAAAACAAAAAAAAACATTATTCACATACTACAAATGAGGAATCAAATAAATTTGTTAGTTTTTTTTAATTTGGTTTTCAATTTAATGCATCCATTAATATTAATTAGTCTTTGTTAATAAAGAACTTCTGTTATACGTTGAACGGTGCAAAAAATAACTGATGTAAATAATATTACCATTTTTGTTGTTAGATCATTCTTAGATAAGTAAAGCTATTTATCAAATCAATTATTTTTATGAACGCTGAATAAAATGATGTAATGGACATTTAAAATATTTCCAGAGCTGCAATGGAAACATACAAATACGAGTATTTATACACCCAACAATCACTATAATGTGGTAGATAATTGTGTTTTTAATATTTTCTTAACAAGCGCCTTAAAACTAAGTGTGAACCTTTTATAATGTTTGCAATGTAGAATGCGAATTTCGTGAGGTGTTTGTGACTGGTTCTTGATCTAATATAATAAGAGGGGGTAAAAGATGGAGCAACCAAATTTAAATGTCATGCTATTTTATTACCGATCTATTATTTTTTTTTATTAATTAATTATTATTATTTATTGAGCATTATTTTTCCACGATTTATCATGGAAAAAAATATTTAAAAAAATTGTTGGAACTGATTTTTTTCTTTGAATGGATTCTCAAATAATATATTATAATATAATATATCAAGTCTTCCGTACAAACTTGTACGTAAAATAACTGAATCAAAATGCCATTTTTTTGTGCAGCCGCAATACGTTTAATTTAGGGAGAGTTTTTGGTTCTTAAGGTTTCATATTTCTCAATTTCATAACAATTGAGTATTGATATAGATTTCTTTTAGACATTTTTTGTCTCAGCAAGTTTTACCCCGTATAAATCAATATTTCCTATTTTTTATTTATTGTTGAAAGAATCCGCCAGATACATATATTTGCACGAAAGTGTTAAGACGCAATTACTGTTTTTTTTCATATGAGCAATCCACCAACACTATGTTGATTAGTGCCATCACTATGAAAGGCAAATATGCTATCATACGAGTGAATATAATAAATGAAATTTAAAAAGCACCACTTTTACAAATGATTTCAAACTTCGACTGATTAAACTTTATTTTCCCAGTCGTTCTTAAAGCGGAAAAGTTCTTCTAAGAAATAATAAAAGCAATATTTTTGTAATGCGTCCCAGATATGGCATTAAGTAAATAAAGTATGTTATATCACATAAAATAAGACAGCCGAAAACACACGATCTATTGTCTCATCATCCAGAACACATTCTCAACCGGGATAGTCGACTATACCTATTATATGTAAATATTTTGTATTTTGAACAAAAAGTAATTAGATAATTATTTCAATGCACAGTTTGGCACTGGTATATTTTTATTTGATTGATTTATAATATATTTTCTAATGGCGCCGAAACGCATTTTGATTAACCACAACAGATCGAGTCAACAAAACGTTGTTCATAAAAATAACAGACAGTTTTGAAAACAACAGACCATAAAAATAAATTTAACATTTAAGTCTTATTCGAAACACGTCGCTAGCGCTTGTCTACATTGTATATATTTTTCTAAACGGACGTTATTGCGCTAAAAGGGCCCAACCCACAATTCACCTGTTTTGAGATAATTGAGGAAATGTCTAGCCGCTTTGTACAATATTAACTTGTATAGAACAAAAAAATAAAGACGTAATTTACCCAATTAACGGACACGATATTTTTCAGCGTACAGGATCTATCATGTTATTGAATATTTCATATGAACTAAAAAAACGTATTTTTTGAGTTGTGATATTCTGTTATAATTAGCAATAATAATAAATGAACAATTTACAATATATAGCACCGTTCAGGGAGCACTCTCCTCAAGGGCGCTCGAACTCGGAAATCAAACTGGCCATCATTAAATGATGTGACGATATGTTGGGATAAAGTTAATTCAAAGGCAGAAAATAAAAAAAACTTGACGGGAAACTTTTTGCATGGTTACAAGTAGAAGCTTCATAGACAAATTAAATCAAAATAATGGATCCAATGTCACACAAAAATACATTATCATTAAATTGAATACAATCTAAATTAGTTCTGAAAATCGATTAATGACATGGATTTATATATTCTTTTTTAAGATAGTGAGATAAGTTTGTTGTAGATTATTTAATATTATGTTTTTAAGACAAATAAAAAAAACATATATATTCTCGTACAATTCACCTGCATATACATCAATAAACTAGTACAACATATGTTCTTCCTTTCTTTCAGCAAAAAGAATATTGAAAATATATAATTTACAATGGTCAATAATCTCTTTAATAAATAAAAATCATTTCATCAAAATATGAATTGGAAATATATTTAAAAACCAATAATTATGATAACTTGGATAGGGAATTTCAAAAAAATTAATTAAGCTAAATGAGACAGAAATAAAAATAAACACAAGTGATAAATAATACCAACCAAACAAGAGAAAAGTCAAATGAAAAAGAAAAGGAAAAATTTAAGAGTAAGCAGAGTACGTCGCTTGCCATTAGATAAATCGAAGTGTAACAAAATACTCATTTAATCAAAATTATCAAACTGAAACCCAAGGCACATAGTAAATATGTATGTAGTAACACTGAATATGTAAACATTAAATGATTCCATTATCGGTTTCAATTTCCAAAAAATAAAATGAATCTATTACCAATTTTCTTTAAATAGTAATTCCGAGTTTCTAATATATATTTTCAACACAGAAGCTACGAAATCATTCAAGAATACGACAAATTGGGAAATCAGTCTCAAAATAAAATGATTGTAACATGGAGTTGATAAATATCGATTGATGTTAAAATAGACAAATTTTCTAAAAATGTCACAATTTGTATACTCCTCCTCCGTTGGGAAAACCAATCATTTTGGGAAATATGCCAGATATCTGAAATAAAAAAATATACTCTTTTAGAAATAAACTTGAATGACCGTGGATTTTTCCGTGGAAATTAAAGATTTTTCATATTGCTAACCATATTTTAAACTAGTTTTTTAATTTTAAATTTGTAAACTGTGATAACTCTATTCATAAAAACACAATGTTCTGTTAAATCTTAAGAAAATAAAATTCACCTAAAGTTAATAAATGTTAACGTATATACGAGTATGTGTATGCTACTATTTTTTTGGCAGAATTCTATCGTCTCTCATATGGATTCTCTTTTACAGTCGGATGTTCAGGTTTTCCACACATGATGCTGCCTCAGGAGTAGTCTGAGTAAACGCATATCCTTCAGTCCTCCCGGGAACGGATATATTGAACACTCTCCCACGATGTGACCGACAGTCTGGATCATTCTACATAAGCATAACGGGGAATCAATAAAACCCCATCTATTGTATGTAAGGCGCTTGAACTTCAACAGCGGCCACACACCACCCGATTCAGGGTACATCTCAATCTTCCAGGTAGATCAAATCCTTAGAGAAGGACGTTAGCTAATCGTTAACCCCCGATCAGTAAAGTCATCAAGATGTAAGGGGAGTCGAAGGAGGAAAGGAAACGCCCGAGAATGCATTTGATAGAGTGTCATGTAGAATTCTCTACCTCCGTATCTAGATGGACGCCTTTTATGGTTATTAGATGGACGCCTTTTATATTTCTTTCCCCTCTATAAATTTACCATCCTCCTTTAATCCTCTACTTACTCATTTTGCTTGTGTCCCATCCTTATTCATAATGGTACCCAACATACAGGTATGCTCCGATCGTCTAACCTCGGTATGCCATCGGATCCAGGCTGACTTGACAGGCTGGAAACTTTTAGTCGGCGGCGTCTTGCATGTCGAACGGTCAGTGTTCGATGGTTGTCTTCCCGGCGGAATTGAGGTGCAGCGCTGGGATTTGGCAGTGGCACAGGTGACGGAGCATTTCTATTTAGGAACCGTTTTGCTCCCCCTTGAACGAGGAAAAAAAGCTAGAAAAGGTATCTCTAAAATAACCTGCCCTTTTTTATCTGCCTGAGTGGCTACTCCCAGGGGATCGCCCATACGAGTGGTTGCAAAAAAAGGATTAAATAATGGTAAATCAAATATTAAAAGATTTCGATTGCTACATGGAATGTGAAGACACTGATGGACCGCGAGGCGAGTGACTGTCCTGAACGCAGAACCGCACTTGTTGCGGATGAGCTAGCGAGATATAATATCGACATTGCAGCATTGTCGGAAACTCACTTTGCTGGAGAGGTATAAGTTGTAGAAACGGATAGCGAGCACACTTTCTTTTGGAAGGTTAAATACCTAGAGGAGCCCCGTATTTACGGAGTTGGCTTTGCGGTGAAAACTAGGATGACTCGGGAATTTATCCAACTACCCATGGGACATTATGAACGTCTAATGACTCTGACAATGCCGATAACCAAAGACAAATTTGATTTTGATCAGCGCATATGCTGCAATTTTGATTGTATCAGATGCTGTGAAAAATTATTACCACTCTGGGCTGGATCACGTTCTATCGTCAACCAGGAAAACATATAAACTGATTATAGTGGGTGACTTTGATGCGCGTGGTGGCAACAACCACAGGATTTGGAGGGGGTAATGGGTAGACACGGTGTTGGAAAAACCAACTCTAATGAAGTTCTGTTGCTCACAAAATGTACTGAGCACAAACTTATTATTGCAAATACGCTTTTCCAACTCAAAGATAAGTACAAAACCATTTGACAGCATCCACGCTCCAAACATTGGCACATGACCAGCGTAACTAGAGTAAGGTGAGATGCTGACTGTTGGACTGATCACAGAATGGTTGTCACAGATGTAGCCTTTATCATCAAGTTCAAAAGACGCACACTCCAGTCCAATACTAGGAAACTCAATACGAATGGTGTCAAGGACGACCCAGTTCAAGAACGGCTTTGTGCAGTTATTTCTGAGGGTATTGATGTCGGTATTGATCTTAGTACTACGAGTTCTCAGTTTGACAGTCTCAACCGAATGCTGTATCAGTTTTCCGTTGAAGTCTGTGGAATGGTTATTAAAAAACAAACATACTGCTTCCAGAGCAGCGAGGAGATATCTTTAATGATTTATGAGAAAAGAAAATCATTTGGTCTTTGCTTACAGAATCCCAATTCCCAGAACTTCAAGGATACATACCGATCCAAGAAAACAAATGTACAGAAACGCACATGGGAACTTAAAAACAGCTGGCGGTGGATGAAGATAGGATGAATGACCAAAGATGATTTTTTGAGGCTCTGAAGGTTGTTTATGGTCCTAAGAACTGTGCAGTTTTGCCTATAAAGAGCAAATATAGGAATATTCTGACTGGCGAAGAGGAAATAAGGGCTCGCTGAAAAGAATCGACGCTGACCTACTTAATTAAAGTCACCCAATAAACCTGCGGGTGCTTAATGAGATTTCTCAGTACAGCCCATGCCTGAATCTTAACAAGAAACCGAGCCTTGCTGTGGTCAGAACAGCAATTCAACGTCTGAAAAATCACATGGCAGCAGATAGAGATGGAGTCCTTTCTAAAATTTTCAAATGTGGTGGAGAACCTGTGGCTGTCGCTATTCATGACCTGATGCTACATATTTGGCTATCAAAAATCATCCCTGCTGCATTCCATGAATCGCGAGCTGTAAATATCTACAAACGAAAGAGGGACCAATCAGATTATGGTAGGTACAGAGGGATTGCACTGCATTTAATGATGTACAAGATATTCAACAGAATTATCGTGGACAGATTTATCAAGTCTTGAATAGGGCTAGTCCAGAGTTGCAGGCTGAGCTTCGTGCGTCCCGTAGTACAGTGTACATGATATTCACCATAAGGCATCTACAGGAGAAATATTGAGAGCAGGATAGGAATCTTTATGCCACTTTTGTCAATTTGGCCAAGGCTTTTGACTCAATCAATTGAGATTTTTTTATGGAGGATCCTTGGGAAGCTTGGTGTCTCTCCGCTTCTAACGGAACTTCTGACCCAGCTGCATAACTGCAACCAGTGTTTTGTCTTACTTGGTGGATTAGAGACGGACGCATTTGACACCAATACTAGCATGCACCAAAAATGCGTCCTGAATCCAGCTCTGTTCAATGCATATATGACAACCTCTATCTTTGTCGTTGACGGACGACTTCGCGTCAGAGGAATTGAGATGAGATACAGGACTGATGGAGGACTACAAAGTCTGCGTAGATTACGTGCCCAAACAAGAGTTGCTCTTACATAAATCACAGAACTGTCATATGTGGACGATTGCTCTTGTTGCGCATTCAGGGGAAGACCTCCGAGAGATCGTTAGTGTCTATACATAGATGTATCAGTTGTTTAGCCTGGAAATAAATGTGAAGAAAACTCAGGTACTAGCTTGTTCTGCGGAGAATGCAGTGCTGAAATTACCCGACATTCAAGGCAATGAATGGTATGCATCTAGAGAACGTGCTTAACTTTACATATTTCGGCAGCATCCTAACATCGAACTTCTTGATGATAAATTGAAGAGTCGCCTCAGGAGCGCGTCAGCAGCTGTTGTTTAACTGAATAACAGAGTATTCTACAGCTGAGACATCTCCCAGTATACAAATATATCAGTCTACAATGTCATTGTCTTCCCCTACTGGTCTTAGACTTGGGTTCCCTATAGGATGCACATTTATTTATTTATTTTAATTTTATTAACGACACAACAGTGTCTTTTTATACAGATGAACATGTAACAGGTTATACAAATACTTAAAATTATTGACAAAAATTACAAAACTTTATCTTAAACTAACATGAAGATACAAAAGCAGTATTAATAATAGATTACAGTCAATGTTTAAAATTATTTAATAATTATATGTTATGTATATTTAAGTTCAATATATGTATGTATACCACAAAATATTTCCAAATTTCACCAAGCAGACTTATATAATTGTCGGAGACTTATTTTATAGAGGTAAAGAATTCCAATTTGTTTTTAGTGGGACAACGCTTATATAGAACAAACATTGGATTTTTTGAGAATTTTGTGGACCTTGAGATGTAAAAAAAAACACATGGGATCACTTGTAGAACGAGATGCAAGTTGCTTTGCAGAATCGAAACCTTCCACATGTTGATGCAGGTTACTCAACTCCAGAGGCAAAGTGTTGTTCTTAATGTTTCGTATTCGAGTATACTAGGTTATTTATATTAATAAAGGAGAGCACAAAGTTAGTAGCTATTTCTAAATATTGTTGTGATATTCTAGCGAATACTATATATAATTATATTAAAAATATCTAAATTGTTGCAAAACTCGTTTCCAAGTCTTTGCATAGGAATTATAGAGGAGTTGGTTTTATAATTAGTATACCAATTTTCGGTATAAAAGGGATTGAGCTGTCTTGTGGATCTAGTGGGAATACGAAATAAAAAGCTTGCGAGTAAGTGAGGTGCATCAATCACTGAGTGAATGATTTTGTATAGTAGTATTATATCGACTGTTTTTCTTCTGTCACACAGCTTCAAGAGTTTCATTGCATTTAATAAGTTGGGATAATATCTTTGTTCATGTGGTATTCCAAGTTTAAAATTTATGAATATTAGAAATTTGTTTTGTACACGGTCTAAAGTTTGTGCATGGGCGGCCTAATGAGGAGACCATATTGGTGAGTTGTAGTCAAGGCGGCTACGTACCAAATGGCAGTACAGCAGTTTTAATGTTCGAAAATCCGAGAAATGTTGGGCAGTTCTTAGTACAAATCCCAAGATTTTTGAACTCTCCCGAGTTATTTTGTTCACATGTTCTATAAATGAAAGTTTTTCATCAAATATAATTCCTAAGTCCCTTATAGAAGCTACACGTTTTAATATATATTGATTTACTGAATACTCGTGATGAATTGGATTTTTATTTATATAAAAACTAATGGACTAACATTTACTCAGGTTTGAGTGTAGTTTAATGGTGGTACACCATTGTAATTTATTTAAATTTTCTTGTAGTTTAAGTCAATCAGCAGTATTATTTATGACTTTGAAAATTTTTAAATCATTAGCAAAAAGTAAAATCTCTACATCACTAAGTGTGTCAACTATATCATTAACGAATATGAGAAATAATATTGGCCCTAGATACGATACTTGGGGTACACCGCTTGTAGCTGTAAAGTGATATGAAAGACAACCATCGATTTTGACAGTAAGTATTCGATTTTTAATGTAGCTTTCGATCCAGTCTAAGACCGGGCTGCATTTGAAACCTTGAAATGTTCCATCAACGTTTCCTTTGTCGAATCCACTAGAGTTATCATGTGGCAAATGTCTTGGTCCTGCAACGTTCAAACTGTAAACTTAAAGATGATATGGTTGTAAAGGGGAAATTACGATGGACCGGACATGTGATATGTATGTGCGATCATATACTCACAAAATGCATCTTGTATGGGGAACTAGTGGGCAAGCGAAGGGTTTGTAGGCAGAGACAGCGCTATAAGAAGTCTGCAAGAGTCGGTGACTTTGTGCGGGGAGCCTGAGAACTGGGAGCAAGTGGCTCAGGACCTTGGAGGATGGAGAGCAATCTGTTCTCAGGATGATGGCGTCCCAATGGTTAGACATGTAAGAAAGAGTCAGCGTACTGCGAACATGTGTCAGCATTGCCAGGCGACTCAGCAGGATTCACATGACTGTGACATCTGCGGGAGGGAGACAATTTTATCGCAGTTCTTAAAACAATGTTCTTTTTTATTGTATTTTGTAAAATCGGTATTTTGAAACAAGTATTTCGTAAACATTGAATAAAAAATATATCAACTTTTAATTATTTAACTATTTCCACTTTTTAAACGATTCTTCTGTTTTTTCACTTCACAACTGCCGTAAATACATTTTACTAGCGGGATACATATATAAACATTAAATTTCTCAACATATCTCGTGTTGATGAGGAAGGCAACAAATACGATAAGACTGCTTTAAAATATGCAAAAAGCACTCGCTTGGAGGTATTTTGATAAAATCACTCAAAATACATTGAGTGGAGTGGACTGTTAAAACAAACAGAGAAAAAATCTTCAATAAAATACGACATTGTATAACGCTCTTTTGTTACATAAACAAATGAGCGTTTTATGTGTTGTATTTTTTTCATATTAAAGAAAACCTTTTCGTTTCAAATAAATATAAACCAAAATAATTATTGCTTGTTAATTTCCTAGTGACGTAAGTTCATCAAATAATTTCCAATTGAAAATATTGCTTTCCGATGGGTGATTACGTTTTCAGTTGAATGCAACTGAAAATAAACATCGGAAGACGATTTCAATATACAATACTTGGCAAGTCGACCTCCATCGACATGTTACGATATATTTTGGCCAAAGTGGATCATTAATGTTGTGTTTACATATTCTTAGCTTTTGAAGGCGCGTGTTTCTTGCACACTGACTTTATTTGCTGATATTATGAAGCAAGTTTTCTTTGCATCGACATGGATAGTTTACATTTTGCCGATTGATTAAAATACAAATTCTGTACGAGTAAAAAGACGATAAATACGTATTCAAAAATATATTTTATACATATTTACTAGAGGAAAGTAAGTTTAATACATTTTCTAACATTTTATCATTCAGTTAAAAGGACCCCGTGTCCTTTGTGTGGTTTTCGAATCATAATTATTCATTCGTATAGTACCCTTCGATATATCCAATTTGACGATGCGAAAATATTGAAAAGCGTTGCCGCAATACAACATTGCTTTCGGCTCCATTGATCGCGCTTTCAAGATTAGAACCACTATAGTGGGCACGGAACACACAGTCTGTTATGGCACATGTTGGCAATACTACTCGAGTATTGTTACCAGACGAATCCAATCAGACAGGGACTTTTTATAATTTTCTTTGGGTACTATCGGGAATCGAATCACATACTAAGTTTTTATAAAGTACGCAAATGAGTTAAATAATTTAATCGGGAGGGACACATAAGATAACCCTAAATCGTTTGAGGACAAATAATCCTCGTATATTTTTCAACGCTTATTCAAATGATTTGATTGACCAACTAAATAGATTTTTAGTCAGGCTTCAAAAAAATAAAGAATCGTAAGTCTTACGCTATGCTACGCTATGCCTTTCAGATATGTTTTTATTCACTTTTATAAAACATCTCCCGTGTCGATGAGGAAGACAACGAAATACTCGTACGATAAAACTACTTAAAATGTGCAAAAAGCACTTGATTGAAGGTACTCGTATTTCGATAAAAAGTACGTGAAAGACATTGAGTGAAGTGAAGTGTTAAAACAAATGGGGAAAAATCTTCAATAAAATATCTCTTATGAATTTGGTAGTATTTAAATATCCAAAGCAGCACGATTTGTTGTTGTATCTACCAAATTTATTAAACAATTTTAATAATACAGTATTAACACGCATACAAACTCATCAAGAGTTGTTAATGTTCCAAAGAACTCTTACAAATAAAAAAAGAGAGAACATTGCGTTGCCAAAGTATCTTGTTCTGAAAGTAAGTGTAATAAAATAAAGAAAACGGAAGATTGGTGTAAAAAAAGCTGAATGAAATCGACAGTTGAAGTGACAGCGTTGAAGGAAAACTCACTTCCTACTCATATTGCAGCATTGCTAATGTGAGCGGATTAGACGCGGTGTTGAAAAGCAATCATTGTAAATAAATAGTACCTCTTTAATGAGATTTCTTAAACGTTGTACTGAAGAAAAAAATGGATGGAATAAAATAGGAAAATATTCATTTTAATTTACTCGTTTATTTTTTAGTTTTAATCTAACTTTTCCATTCAAGGAACCAATTGAAAATTATAAATAAATTGTTGACATGAATCATAAAAAAGCTTTTTTTTTCAAATAGCCTGTTCGTATACTCGCTAAAGATTAAGATTTGTGAATATTATAAATTTTCCTCGCGAATCGATGTCAGTGCGCGGTCTATTCATTGTATTCCAAATTACAGTAATAATTAAATAATTTAGATTTTTTTGTTATTAACCAACGGTCCTGTTAGATTAAGTATAGGCATATTAAATACTACATTTTTGGCTTGTTAAAAATACTTTATTTCCTTTACTTGTAATCAAATGGGGTTTTGAGATTAATAAAATAGTAGTTACGTGGAAAATACACATTCCGTGTGTTTTATTCAAATCACTAAAATTGATGATTTTTTAGGATAAATTTATATAAAAAAACAAAATGATTTTATTATTTTAACAGACTTTTAAAATAAATTAGAATTTTATATTGAACAAAAGTTTTTAAAGCAACTTGTTGGAAACATTTTGATATATTTTCTATATACAATATTATTCTCATTTTTACTTACAAACTTTTCTACTAAAAGCTTTCTTTAAATTTCTTATTTATGAATACTTTAAAAATGTTGAAATTCATTAATATTTTTAGTGAAAAATCATTTTTCATCATGAAGTGTTAGGCATGAGAGGTTATGTTTACAAAATAAAATTGACTGAAGTTAGAACATGGTCGTTTTGAATTAATGCATTGGATTTGCAGGTGTACTCACATCGAATATGGTGATTGGCATCTCAAACGTGGCGCCACCTGTCAGCTGGAACCCCCAGGAGGAGCGGCCATCTTTATTTAAAGTCACTTCCGTCGGCATTTTCAACTAAACCAAATTATTTCAGCACACAAAAGCACGTTTTCTTGCCCGGATACGAAATGTTTTCTCTCGAAACAAGCGAAAGAAATAAGAACAATACGAAATATTGATCCGTAAACGTTAAATTCTGAATCTTAATGCTTACTTGTCAGAAAAAAACATATTTTGATATCAATAGATATTGCGGAATTTTAATTGCAATCTGACACCACGGAGAAAGTGTAACGGCTTGGCCGGTACGTACGATTACACAATGGTTTTTTGGTGGAGATATTCTGGGCGTCTAATAAAAGAGGAAACAGATGCAGACAGATGTATCAGTGGTTGGCAAAAGATAACTCTCGAGTAAAAAGGAAGATTATTTTGATTCCACGAGGCTTTAAAAGGGTTGAAAATGATTATGAAATGTGACTTGTTCCTATTTAAAATACTCGAATCAGTGTATTTGGGATATGGTTAAACGAGAGGGAGTTATTGGGATGAGATAAACTGCGCAACATCAAGTGCCTTAATGCATGATGCATGTCTTTGAGAGTTTGGCCCATGTAGAAGCAACAAAGTTGAAATATTGTAGTTATCTATTAGTGTGTGTCTGTACAACTTGATGATTATTTAGTTAAAAACAAATCGTGGATTTAAATTGAATAACTATTACATCGTCGAAAGGTTAAATTTTCTTAATTTAAAAGGGTAAACTAAACATATCACATATTCGATACTTTGTTTTAAATAACCTTATTTTAATCAACAAATATTCTTAATTTTTGATATGAAAATATATTTTTACCCAATATAAGAAAATATTTGCCCTGTTTATAATATTTTGTCATTTTTAACATAAGTTTAAATTATATGCGCATAATTAATGCAATCGTAATCCATAAATTAATTTTAAAATAATTGATCATTTTACAGATTCAATAAATACTATATATAGTACCTACATATAATACATACTCGTATATTTACTGTAGCTCTAAATAACGCTCGATACGAAAACAAGAGATGAGACATTTTCTGACATGGTTTCAAATGAAAATTATAACAATAATTTGAAATAAAAAAACTTATACAAATATTTAATGTAGAGGATATACGAGTACATATATTGATATATTTTTGAGGTAAATCTCACACACAGTATATCAAATAAGCACTTTACTATCAAGGTACTATTAAAATATTTCACAAGACAAGCATATTGATGAAACAATCATGCAACAAGAGATACGTGGTAAAACAATAATAAAATACTCGTAGCTATGTAAGATCTGATAAAGAAATCTTTATCACTGAATGTTGATATAGTATAATATTATAAAGAGAAATTTAAAGTTCACAAACGAAACTGATTAAAACAAATGGAGCAGATAATTTAATAATAATTTCTGCGTGACTGCCGCAAAGAAATGCAAATAATGAATATATTTTATAACACCAAGAAAGTTACGCCAGCTGATAAGCTGGATACCATTTCATGGTTCTTTTTTCAAGTGAATCTACTTGCACCACGAAAACTACAATGGATATCGATATTTTTAGACTTTGCTTAATAATATCACAGATTTCCAAAGCGTGTAGAATTATATAATTCAGCGGTTACTGAATAAAAAAGTTCAACACTCTGAAATTTGTAATAAATTGCTCTAAAAGATGGAACTTAGAAATAAGCTGTGCACATTTTAGTTTATTTCTGCGAGGTTATTTATGTTGTTGAATTTGAACTTTATAGATCTTACAATTATGAAACAATATAATTAAAAAGGCATTATATTCTATATCAAAATGCTTATATTAGAGATTGCAAAAATATGTTCTTTATTTATAGATTTAGAAGAACACACAATCAATGTTATGGACTATTGCATAAAAAAAGAAGTGTCAAAATTAACCGCGCCAAAATGTTTGTGTCGCACGTATTTTAATATCATACGAGTAATAAATAAAAATATTTCCTTGAAAATTGGATTGTTTAGTTTCTTAATGTGCAAAATAAATTATTGTTTCTCAAATGGAGTTCCGATCCCTGGTCACGAAATAATATTGATTCGAGCAGATCATGCGGAGTATGCGAGCCAATTGCGTTCTCTCCTGACTACTCCTGACGTCCATGTTGGCTGGGCTCCAGCGACCATTTTAAATTCGATACAAAACATAAAAAATCGCTATTCAATTAAATATTTGATTTATAAATAAATATCAACTTGATGCTTTGTAATAATACATCAATCGTCAGAAAGATTTTGAAATGTTAAAAAATTGTTTATAACTTTAAATATTATATTCTTCTTGTCGTATCAAAGGCACTAAGTTATTTATGCTCCGAATTCTTGTCACCTGGACATCACTGGACGTTCCACAAATCAAATTCTCTCGAGTGCTAGACACCGGGTCTCTCGAGCACTGCAGCAAGTGCATGGGCATGTACTCATAGTCACATTGACTCCTCACTGCAGATATATAGGCAATCTATCAGGTATAACATAATATTCTCCATTTTGCCATATTATCCTTGGTTTTCCTCATTCCTGTTTGAAGCCTGTTAATATATTTTCAGGTTTTCCAGAGTAGTTTAAAATAAGGTGGTAATATATCTTCAGGAAAAATCCATCCACCAGGCCCTGATATTCCTCTCCACTCATTCATCTGAGCAACAGTAGGTGGTTGTTCTGGCTTTAAATTGTATAATACTCCGAAGTTGAACCGTTTCGTCAGTTTTCTTTTTTTCCCACGCAAATGGAATTTCAGCTTTGAAAATACAAAGTAATCACAAGGTCGGAAATGAAAGGTGCAGCAATGAAAGGTGTGCACTGGTGCATTACCGTGCAATAATCCCTCGCCTTGTGACAGTTTTCCTTGGCATTATGTTTGTATCACATCCTTTAATTTGCACATTATACTTGCAATGACGCAAAATACTTGCCAGTAATCGTAGTGTTTCTCTCTTCGAAGTGTAATTGGAGGATTATCTGATAATCCCAAAAAATTGTTTCGATAATAATTTTTTTTGGACTTGTGTCACCCTGCCTTTTTTAGGTCGTGGTGATCCCGTATGGCGCCTCCCCATCGAGATCCTTTTCAACAGAGGATCATGGTATAAAACCATAATTTTATACCCGTGACAATTGACTCAATTATTTATTTTCTTTCCCATCGCAGAGCATTCAAATTAATTGCAACATAACACTTCGTTGCCTTTGGACAAACCTCAAGAGTTGTGGAACCCATCTTGCGCTCACCGTATTTATATCAAAATAATTGTGCAGAATTTGAAGCACTGTGGTTTTGGAAAGCCCCCACCTTACTGCTATTACTTATCATTTTAACCTCATATCTTGTAATATTTGCTCTGGCACTAATTCAACGGTGTCTGGAGTGAATGCTTTTACTGGTCTGCTTTGACGAGAGTTATCTTCAATCAATCTTCTGCCTAAGTGAAACTGTTTAGCCCAATATTTCACTGTGGAATACAATGGAAAAGATTCCTCCTAGACAACATATAAATGTCCCTGCCGGAGTTTTTTTTTAAGAATCTTTATAATCCTGTGATATTACATTTTTTACATTTCAGATTATAACGAAACAACATGTCTTCTATCGGTTTTAGTTGACATATTACTAAGAGGTTGATATACCAAATTTTATCTTGAACATCGCTTATATCATGCATTGTCGTGGCCAGCCTTGGTATCTGACCATTCACGCTCTAACTTGTTCAGGACGAAACCTTTTGGATTTTAGTGATATATTCTGATAAAAATTGTCCTCCCCGTCTCAAGTCGGATGTTTGCAGTTTCATCCGCACAGATCTTCACTGATCTATATATCTTATTAATCTTCCTTTTATGTCGAGTCCAATCCTTGGCTTGCACACAACCATTCCATTTGTTTCTTCAACTCCTTCCTAGGAGGTAACTTACTGGCTATTTCCCTCCTGGACAAGTCTAAAAATGACGAGGCATTCCTGATTCGGACATTTTTATGACGCTCTTTAATCATTGTAGCGGAGTCCAGTAAATTTTCGGTAAAGAAAGTCTCGCTCGGTATTCCTCGAAATTCAGAATTCTTAATAGCCTCATTATTCATGCCTTGATGCTTGGCCAAGTCCTATATGGATTTTTATAACAATTTTATTTATTGAAAAGTGCAATTAAGTTAAACAATGTCCCACTTTTACTGTGTGGTATTTGACATAAAGAACCTCGTAAATTTTTTTATCTGTATTTGCACATTTGATTCACGTAATAAATAAATAATTACGCGGACATGTAAGTATTATAAAAATAATCTATTTGGAACACTGACGTTGGTCTGAGGGGAAAAAAAAGAGATGTACTCTTTTTTCACATTTGTACGTAAAATGAGATGCACCCTGCAATAATTCAATTACAATAACTTTTTTTATCCACGTCCTGGTGTAGTGTTCAATAATTTTGTAATAGTCGCGAGTAAATATTAAATAGTTTCGACATTCAGCTGTCAGGTGATACGTCGGGGCGGTATTGTTGTATTTAAAGCGGACTTTTATTTGAGAAATTGATATGAAATTTGTTCATTGGTGCTGTAAGAAGTTCCCTCCGTGAATATTTCATACATACAAGCACCGTTTTATAACAGTTCCGAAAGGCTATAAAAAAACTCTGAAACGGCGCATGTCACGATTTAATCGTCTATTACCTTAATATTGGCAATTCTGTAAATGATTCTCCTACTTGGCAAATATAAGTTTAAAAATCATTTGCTATATGACTTTTTTTAAATTTCAGTATATGTTACACCCAAATTAATTTCTTCATAGATTATTTAGTTGAGTAACTGCAGAACGACAGATCTTTAATTTTCAAATTACGTAGTTATTATAGTTTGTTTTATTGAACGTTTTAATCATGGAATAAAATAATGCTCAAAATGGAAAATATTCAAAAAGTATTTATTTTTATTTATTTATTATTATTACACATGATAAGAAATATACATCATTTGTGAAAACACAACAGGTAATTTAATTTGGGCATACAATTTTAATGGATCTGGGTTTGTTGCCTTTCATTTGTCATATCCCCACTAAACTAGGCTTTTGCCTGTATCTCACTGAGGAGATTTAGCATAAAAAAATAAATCGATACTTCTTTCCGATTTTTTATTACACAAAAACAAAATCCTGTTGCACGTTCTCATCAACCTGACAAACAGTGACACTCAATTACAACTGGAAACATCATGCGAAATTAAACTCCTGAAAGCTACATCATCACTCCAGAAAGACCAAAAATATTCATCCCATAATATACCGCACACAATCATAAGAATAAAAATAAAAAAACACACAGAAACACAAAAACAACAAAATTTAAAACAACAAGAAGAAACCCACACTCACGAGCCCACACAAATATTTTCCACACGTCATTCATCCTGAAAGCTCAAGTACTCAAAATCCTGTCGCAATAACAACCACGCTCCGATCGACTGTCTAAATGGTTTTCCTACCTTTGCCTTTATTGAATTCGGCACGCCATTGTATGTCATGGGAGCCAAATAAGCATATTGCCTTTGAGAAAAAGAGGTTTTAACTCTAGGGATGGTGAACATTTCATTAGTTGCCATGCGTGTCATGTGTCTATGCTGAGTCTGCATCTTCCCTTCCTCTCGATGGTAGTGCCAGAGAATGGATTTGAGATGCAAATTGGCTATGTTCAGGACCTGATACTCTCTGAAAAGCTCCGCCGTGGGATACCAGGCAGGAAGTTTTTTATTTTTTTATAAATATTGTTGATTGGATTTAATTTCTTGTTGGTATATGAAACAGTTCTGTGACTGAATCGTTTAAGCTGATTGTGCTAATGGGAAAGCTAGTATAAATTTATGTAAAGAAAATAGTGAAATGAATTACATACGAGAAGACCTAAGAACAGCTCACATGTGAATAATTTTCTACAAAGTTCAAGTATAAAACAAAATATAAAACGTTATGATTAGATCATATGTGATGTATGGTATGAAGTTATAGGCAATCATTCTTAGATAGCAATAGCATGTTTTATATCATAAGCGTAACATTTTGCAAGTGGCAAGAGACTAGTGATTGAGGCTGCAGATAATACATATTCGCAATAGAATATTTATAATTTTAAAAACGATATGGGTTTGATAACCGTTGGCACCCACATTTTTTAAAAGGGCATCAGACAGGCATTCACTTCAAGCCTGATGAACAACTTTCTAGTTGGTAGGAAGATATTGCCACATAGCAGTACACCCACCAGATTGAACTGTATACAACGAAAGTATAATATAGTATAACCATTGTTGTACAGCACACACAAATATTGTTTTATCGACAGTGGATGTTAACGTCAAATTAATCAAATAATGAATCTGAAGCTGTCAAAAATGAAATAATAGTTGTGTGGAATATAGAAATATACGAGTATGTTAGTATGTCTAGCGAGCATTCAAAATTGATTATAGGTTTATACAAATCGTTTTTAAAATTTATATAAAGGCTCTTTTCTTAATGCGAATCCTCTCATTTGATGACGTTTTTATCCTAGTTAATTTGATTGTTTGGAACGACTTATTCAGTCTTTAACACAGCAAGTCGATCAATATTTAATTTGTGTATTTTTCCGGATAATGCCTCTACTACAATAAATCAGTTCCACTGCCTGAAAAGTCTTGAAAAGGCACATATGGTGCAGTGTATTATGATATTTTAAACCTTAAATGGTCTGGCGCCATACTATCAGACTAAATAGCGTGTTAGTAGTGTGCCCTCGAAAACACGTAGTAAATTGAAATAACTTTTTCGAAGCGACTGTCCCTATCGCATGATACAGACTTCCTCTGAAGTGTTGGAGTACTGGCAGCATTAGAGTTGATAATAAAGTTCTTAAAATTGCACTTTTTGAGAGATGCTACAACGAATCAGCTACATCTTTTGACTTTTCACTTAATGGCTTCATAAAAATAACTTGATTGATTGAAACTTAACTTCCTTAATTCTTTTATTTTTATTTACGTATGTGTCCGAAACAAGATGTTTGTTTTCATCGTTTCCTAATTTTTGTTTAGTTCGTTGGTCAACAGATTAAGATTTACAATAAAAAGATGCCGAGTGCAAGTCAATGGACCATAAGCATTAGACATGCCCCAATAGTTGATTTGTAGACCTCAGCTCGCCAATAACTTTTCTTTTCTGGCCGACTGAGCGTACCATTTCATAAGACGTGCGGACATCGATTCATATCAGGGTTGTGCAAGTTATGGCCTGCGGGCACTTACAAATGGATAGGATATTTAGAAATGGTTTAGAAAAATACGAATTTGTAAAGCGCTGCTTTGTAACACATATTCTTAAAAGCGTTTAAGTATTTTAGATAGGCGCTGGATGCCAGTCGACGTCTGATAGAAGCATCTAGAAAGTTAGTTGCAACAAAGAACCCATCTCAGAGTTTTCATTCATATGAAATTACTGAAACTCAGATGAGATGGTCATGTCCAGGGTATGCAAGAAACGCAAGTTTCAAAAGGATCTTTGCTGGATACCTTGGTGAGAAGAGAAAAGTTTAGAGACCACGGTTTCGTGGGGAGTCGACGTTAAAAACGATTTAAGAAATGGCTTCCTTTTAAGACATTTTTTCGACCGAATTTATATTACGAGTATATTAATAAATAAGAACTTTCTTAAATGAATTTCAAAGCAGCCCTTTGAGTAAAACATGTGACAATAAACAGCTTTAAAAATCACCTCCCTATATTAATCATATATTTTATAATGTAAACCGTAGTCAAAACTGTAACTAGGGTTTACATCCAAAATGTAAACCTCTTTGCGACCATTTATTATAAAAAATATTATACAATTTTCTGGAAAACTGGATTTACAGTCTGTTTGACAAGAGCGTATATGGCTACATTTTTTTCATGGAAACCGTTAGAGGGTAGATTCAAACGCGAGCAGGTAGCAGCATTTTTCTCCCAACATGCTTTGTATAGAAAAACTCAGTTGTCATTCGACCTTGGTTACACAAGAACTTATTTCATCATGAGTGCAGCGTACACATCACGTTACGAAGCGCATCACATACGCATCAAGTTACACATCCGAAAGGACCGAAAATGTCGTACGGAGCCGCTGCTAAATACATGAGAAAGTCGAAGACATTTGTAAGTAAGTGGGTGAAACGCTATTCCGACGTAAAAACGTCGATGACCTACCAAATCGTGGCACTGCACAGAAAACGACGAAAAAGGAGGACAGAGTGATTTTACGGGTGTTTGAGAAGAATATTCGTTTATGATTGCGTAACGACAAGCGATTTTGCGTAAAAAGGATCTAATTGTATTATGTGACATTTTAAGAAGACGTTTACTAGCTCATGGAATAAAATTTCGAAGCACGGTGAAGAAATCACTACTGTCCGAAAAACAAGTCGAAAAAAGACTCACTTGGGCGAAAGAAAATTTAGACCGCGATTGGGACAACGTATTTTTTTCGGACGAAGCTTCTTTTTGAGCACGTTCTTCCATTAATCATACCTTGTGTAACCGCACCAATATATTTATCCAGGAGACCGTTAAACACCCGGTAAAAGTCCACGTCTGGGGTTGTTTCTCAAAGCAGGGATTTGGCACTTTGCACATCTTGACAAATAATTTTAACGCTGCCAAAATGGTTAAAATATATCAGAGGGCTTTATTACCATCCGCCCAAAGGTGGTTTATAAGAAAAAATGAAAATTGGCTACTGCAAGAGGATAATGATCCAAAATATCGGAGTCGTCTTTGTATTACGTGGAAACAGGAAAACGACGTTGACGTAATGGATTGGCCGTCGCAGTCACAAGATGCAAATACCATAGAAAATGTTTGGGCACTCATGAAGTTCAAGTTCCGAGGGAAAAAGATCTGGAATGTCAAGCAGTTATTTCGACAGATTCGACTTAACATACTCGTATATGGAAGTCTTTGCCCCTAGAATATGCTATAAAATTAATAGAAAGTATGCTTCGGAGATGCCGGGCAATTATGACTAGTGGAGGCGACTGGATAACTTATTAATAATAAAGCATCACGGTTTATATCATGTACTATGCGTATCCAGAAAGTAAGTGTACTGAGGCTCTCACGACCGGATGGATTTTATTTTCGACATGTTGGCTACACTTCCGTGTAGCCTGACCCTTCCCCTCCGCAACGAGACCGGTTCGAGGTCAGTACGTTGAGAAGTGTCGACGCGACAACACGTTTCGTGAAAAATGTCAATTCAATCTCCCGCCAAGTGCGAAATACGCGGCGTCATCCGTTATCTCGTTTGGAAGGGAAAACCTCCGGTTGAGGTTTATAATGAGGTGAAAACTGCATATGGTGATAAAGCTATGAATCGTACGAGTGTGTACAAGTGGTGTCGCGAGTTTAAAAATGGTCGTACGTCTGTGCATGATGATCAGAGGAGCGGAAGACCTTCAATTGTGACTGACGAAATTGTGGAAAAAATCGAAAATGCGCTCCGTGACGATCGCAGATTGACTGTGGATGAACTTTCTGCGATGTTTCCGCAAATCTCCAGATCTCTACTACACGAAACCATCACAGAAACCCTCGGATATCGGAAACTGTCCGCGAGGTGGGTCCTAAAACAGCTGACAGACCAACACAAGTTGAATCGAGTGGAGGCCGGGCAAGAGTTTTTGAGGCGTTGCAAACTCCATGGAGATGAATTTCTCCGCTCCATCGTTACTGGAGATGAAACTTGGGTTGCACACTACACGCCTGAAACCAAAAGGCAGTCTCAACAGTGGCATCACACCTCTTCACCCTCCGCCAAAAAGTTCAAAACCACAATTTCAGCCAAGAAAATCATAGCATCCGTGTTTTGGGACTGTCAAGGCATCATTTTAATTGAATATATGCCTCAAGGGGAGACATCAAAAAGTTAATACCCCGCTTCACCATCTGCATTGAGAGGAATGGCGACTATGTCGAAAAATAGCTTACATATGTATAACGGTAACCACGTAATTTTTTTGTTTAAAAAAAATTGTAACCTACAAAAATTCAGTACACTTACTTTCTGGATATGCCTCGTAGTATGTGTGTATTTTTTAATGCCTTATCCCAAATAGTTTTTCGGATTTCGTCGTACACGTTCTTGTCAAACAGACTGAAAATATAGTCAAAAGTCTTGTTAAAAAAGCAGTATATGAAACATTTAAACTGAAATGTATAAATAAGTAAATACTATATAAATAATTTAATTTTTCTGAAAGCATTTCCTAATTTATATAGTAGAAATGAATGACAGTTATAATGATTATTCTAGTACTGAAATTAAAGGTTTGCATAATTTAAATACAAACTAAGAATGTTTGAAGCAATAACCGCCTCTTTTTACTAGTTAGAGGTTTACGACTTAAATTGTAAAAAAATATTTCATTTTTTTACAATTTAAGTCGTAAGTATCGTATTTTCACAAATTTACAGTAAATATTGGAAAAGTTAAATTTAAAGCGTAAATTAAGTAATAATAAAAAATAGGCCATTACAAATAGTCTGGTTTTCTAAAAAGTGCAAGTATATTTTTTTCTGTTTTCTCTGTCTCTGAACAATTTGAAATAATTTGAATAACCTCGAATTATAGTACTAAATTACATTTTAAATGAACTTGGACGAGTTTTTGTATTCAAAATTTTAAGACCTGGCTTAAAATGAATACATCAAAATCATTTTGACAAAACGTCCAAGTTATCAGAAAATTTATATAAAATATAAATAAATTATATTATTGATGAATATAATAAATGGTTTCAATTGCCAGCAGTGACAATATTTGCATACTATGTTTTTTAACAGTGAACCTATTATTGTATTAACTGAATTGATTGAATTGACTGCTTATTTATTGTCATTTATTTATTCTTTGTTAATTTACATAAACAAGAGTGTGGGCTGAAAAACATCTGATGTCCTCGTGGCCGGGCTCACCTTTTATCGGTGGAGGGTATCTCGACTGGAAGGATGCTATGAGATGAACTCAGACCTTTTAATAGCTTTTCTGTTAAATGTATTTTCATCGCCATTATTTTTGAATAGAAATTATATGTACTTTACTATCAATTATATACCTACTATCAATAAACGTATATTTATTTATACTGGATGGTGGCTCATCGAAAAAATATTATTTCTTTCAAATAAATAATAACTTATTTCATAGAAACCGTTTTATTGCGATAGTATTGATTCACACTTTTTTTTTTCATATTTAATGCTAAAACTGTAAATCAGATGATTAAACATGAAATATTATTGCAAGAACAGTTTTCTGTATTGCCGTTTGATTTATCCAGGAAAAATGTTTTTGTAGCATCACTTTAAATTAATTTGATATATTTTTCCTAGATGGCGTTGGGTTTCATTTTATAAACGCAGAAATTAAATATAAATATGTAATTTTAAATCAACTTATATTTTTAGTGACATTTCTGCTACTTGCCTATCTTCTTTTCGTAATCACATACATATTGTGTATTTTTTAATATTTCTGATTTTGTGTGCCAGCGGATCATAAAATATTATATGAGAACAATTTGCTAAATATTATTTTATATGAAACATTTCCATATTTATACATAAGATGTATTATTCTTTTAACATACATACCATTTCCCTTTTGGTGTGGGAAAGGCGGAGACGACAGATCTCCGTGCATTTCTAATCATATAAACTGCTATCGCCTCGAAAACTCCCATATATCTCGTAATACATGCTATCGTTTTTCAAATACATCTTACCTTTCTCATACTTAAAGTTTCGCCAAATATCTCCTTCAACGCGTTTCTTGGTCCATTCTCTTACTCACTATCCGTTAATTGCAGGCATATACAATATAATATTATGAATCGAGAGCAGAGGAAGTTACATTCAATTATTTAATTAAATTCGTCATGAATTTTGAATATTTGAAAAAAAAACTACCAGATAAATCATATTATATATAAATATTTTAAATCAATAAAGCGCTTTATTCAAAACATCACTTGAACCTCATAGACACAACTAAGATATTAAATTTTATAGTCAACTCGTTAAAATTGTGTTGTTTACTTTTTTAATCACAACGGCATTTATGATTCAAATAATAATCATCCATCAATCAGTACATAATAAGGTACACATACCACAAACGTGTAAAGTGTTTACAATTTACAAATACATGCTACAAATGCGGTTGAGTTGGGCTTCTACTAAAAAATGTTTTGAATACATAAGATAAATGCAGTGATATCAAGGTCACTGATTAAGAACATACAATTATTGAATAAGGGATAAAATCAATTGAAATAATAAAGATTTCCTTCAATCAACAATTATGTTTATTAATTAAATAAGTAATATTCACTACACTTATAAATGATTAGCGACTAGGTCTAGACGATCTACGATGACTGATGGAACCCTTCCCTTTCACCCGGGAATTTTAGTTTTGATTCTCCGTGCTTTTCGAGAAATGGTTCCTGTTCAATATTTTCACATAAGGCCTTTTAATATGTTTAGATCGGATAGAATGAATTAAAAAATGCCAATAAACGAACTACACACCATCGACTTATATATGTGAAAAGGAAAAATGCTAATTTTTGGCGGTATGAAAAATATTGAATCAAATTATTTGAATAGTTTATGCGAAAAAATACCAAGTCAGTAAAATACTCGTATGTATTTTGCGAATGTATGTTATGCTGCCATAATCATTGAAATCAGGTAAAATATAGAATAAATGTGTCCACCTTTTAGCATAAATATATTCACTTCATAAAAAAATGTGCTAAATGAACATATTTATGCCAAAAACAATGCAATCCTCAAAACACAT
This sequence comes from Odontocerum albicorne, assembly GCA_949825065.1. Taxonomy (NCBI): domain Eukaryota; kingdom Metazoa; phylum Arthropoda; class Insecta; order Trichoptera; family Odontoceridae; genus Odontocerum; species Odontocerum albicorne. Next base: position 28,310,714 of record OX463840.1, read on the forward strand.
ATTTGTTTTATTTTATATATTCTTTTAAATTGAAATCAAAAGAAAATAATCAACATTGCATCTTTAGCGCCACTGTACTCTCGAAATTCATCTCTACAGATTGGCCATAGTTCTTTCTGGTCACGGTGATGAAATTATCGACCATGTTTTCTTTAATTTGATGAATAATGTTCCGGTTCATCGCCCCATGATGTTTGCTATCCTTTTTACAATTACGTATACATGTCATGAGTGATAGTAAAAATTTTGAAACTGAATTATGGTAGCTAAAATTTTAATCTTTTTCGCACCCATATAATATTTTTTTATAAAATGGCAATAATCATTCTATTTTTGGTTGATTTTCTACAAACAAGCAAAAAAAAAATCAAGATTTGTTTGTACTTTCTAGTGTTTTTCCCTAAATATCTCAAAAAATATATATTTTGGCATATACTCGTATAGGTACAAATAGAACTTGGTTGAAATATTTTTTGGCATAACATAACATATATAGGTACAAATGGAACTCAAATTTCTGAATAAGTCAACAAAAATTATGGCGTTACTCTTATGGAAATGGACATACAAAATATAATATATTTTAAAAGTTTTTTATCATTTGTCTTTTTTGCAATTAGGTAACTTGACGGTTTTACCGTTTTAATAAATCACATGATTATGACACGAATCAATTAAGTAGTCTTTACTTTTTTTTAGTATAAATAGTGAAACTGAGATTCATGCTGTAACTAATATAAACACATTTGTTTTTTTTTTAAATTATATCAAAGCGTAGAGACAAATTGATAATTAATTAGTGTAAATCTCTACATTTATCTCTGCGTCAAATTTTAAATTCAAATCGTGATATTAGGATATTTAAATGAAATTGTTAATATTTGTCGAAAAAGGCCAAATATTTATATGGAAGTTTTAATTAAATAAGAATGCTTGAAAGTAGATTAAATACTCGAATTCACAGCCCCATATTACAGTTTTGATCCCCTTCCCAGTTTCTTTCATTATATTCAATTTATTTCCACATGAAAATGTTTTCTATAGATCTAAATGCTCTTTAAAACAACTAAACAACTCTTAAACGTCTGTAGTTCGAATCCAACAGTTTTCTTGCTAAATTCCCTAGTGTCTTTTTAGCCAATAACTTAAGAAACAAACAAAACTTCGTATTTAAATCTCTAAAATACACCTTCATTAGAAAATTACTATTGCGAAAGAATGCTGAATTGAGGATATTTAAGGTCCGCCAGGTTTAGGAGGCGTATAGTTAGGATCTTTAGCTTTGCATTCTTCAGTCCAATCCACAGGAACCACTTTCTCAGTGAGCTCAATCAACTGTAAAAAAATGATCTGTTAAAAAAAGTACGGTTCATATTCATACAGCAATTTAACAATACGTGTAAAAATGTTAATAAATAAATATTAATTAAGTATTGAAAAAAAATCAAGTGTACATACAATAAATAAATAATATATTAACGCATTACCGTATCAAGAGGACAAAGATGATCACATCCAGGAATCTGTAGTTTGTAAGGTTCTGTCTTAGTCGTATTCCGTAGGTAAATCTAAAAAGTTAATATATTTTTTTGTTTAATCATTTTCCTCGCAAATGAATATATTCAAAATAAAGTACTTGTATCGAACATACGAGTATACGTCACAGATTAGTAATTATCTTTACAACATTGCCTGTAAAACATGTTATAAAATCATTATTTGTATTATAATATTGTCGTATTGTAATAAAACGTCTATTGTGTGGTCATCGCATTATCGCAACATTATGATCGGATGGCCCCTGCGCGCAATAATCGCTCGGCAAGCATTGAGCTAGCGAAGGATGACGGCGTCAACCGTCGGATCGATGTGCTTGCGACGTGCGATGGGCTATACATAAGAGACGCAAAATAATAAAAATATATGCTCATCTGAAATTTCTACCGTTTTTATTTCTACAGAGTTCTACCAGTCAACAAGGAATATCTTCACCTGTCACCGAGACTTTTTGAAGTCACACCGGAATCTCTGAGAATCGAGAGGCAACTATCCACATTTTCTACGGTTTTTGTACCGGTGCTGTACAGCACTTAAGTAAAAATTAAAAAAAAAAATTCTATCGCGAGTACATCATTAATATAAAAAACAACACTATACTAAAAAATTATACCTCCATATCTCACGTTACGAAAAAGATGCGTTCCTGAGCAGTTGTCCGGAAATTTTAATTCCGTATATTGAATTATTTTTATCCATGTACAATACATATCAAACGTACATTAGGATATTTAAATGTATGTTTAATTAAAATTTAAATTACATTTAACATTTGTTCTATGATGAAAAAAAATCAAAAAATGTTTGAGAAAAGTTTTCTAAAATATGTATAATAACGAAAACATATATACACAAATATAAAGAGTTACTGCATTTATTATAAAGAATAAGAAGATTCCATATCAGAATTTGTTGATTGGGAAGCAGGAACTGGGTGGAAATATTCATCCAAAGTTTACTGCTTTGCATATTTTCTCTTTTCCTTTTCAAGCTGCTTATAACAACATAATCGCATTGATTTTTCGAGAAACTTTAGAAATTCTCTCTTCATCGGAATCATTATCAACTAGGGTTTGATTTCTGTTTTCAAAATGCGAAAAGCGTTGTCTAATTTCGTCAGTTAATTCTTGAGAAAACAGCCCATATCGTGCAATTTTTTATCACTGCTCTGTGAGTCTAATAATTGCACAACAGTAGATCATGCTAACTCTCCATAGCCTTGCTCATTTATCGTACTTATGACGTTCGGATTAATGTCCGTAAGTGGCTTGAGTTGACTATTTTCCATTGCGATAATTGCTCAAATACTTTCCATGCACAATTCATCATTTGTAGTTGATATCTTTCAATGACTCATTCATATTATCCTACGACTATGTGTCCTTGATATTAAATTTCTTCCCAAATTCTCTTATTGACGAGCGATTTCCCCGTTTCGTGCCATTAAAAAGTTGACAAAAAGTCCTTCGTAAATAATACGTTATAACCGTAGATATCATGACTTTATTCATCGACTGAATAAAGGTTATTTTAAGGAAGATGCTCGATTCAAATTTTATAGTACAAATTTTCCGAAAATGATTTGGTTATTTTTTTTTCATTTCCGTTATAAGAAGATCAGTAAAACAAGGTATGGGTGTAATGAATAATCTAAAGGTATTTAAGAAAAATGTTTTATGTTTAAATGTTAAATTTCATAAACAAAGATGGGATAAATAAAAAAGAAGTTGTTATGCTTTCAGTCATGTGTATCATGTTGACTGCATTTTAAGTCAGAACGAATAGTGTACCATGCTGACTACACTTTAAGTCAGAACGAATTGTGTATCATGTTGACTACACTTTAAGTCAGAACGAATTGTGTATCATATTGACTACACTTTAAGTCAGAACGAATTGTGTATCATGTTGACTACACTTTAAGTCAGAACGAATTGTGTATCATGTTGACTACACTGTTGATTACATAATGATTTCCGTACAAAAGTTTTTCTGTACTATTTAACTATTCTAACAAAAAGATGAATTATTATTTACCTAAATACCATGACACATTTAATTTTTTTTATGATATTTATTAATTTTACCACATTGAAGAGCTGCTAAAATAATAAATATTTGATAATATGCAATTTTAAAAATGTTTGTAAGAATAAAAATATTAGGAAGTTCATACGTTAAAAATGAACTTCCTGGCATTATTATACGAATATTAATGATAACATTTTGTAACCAAGGAAATTGGTATATATTACAAAATATTATAATGTGCTAATGGGTTGCAAAATTGGTATAATAATTCAATTATTTTATTGTATAACTTATTACGAAATAAAAAAATTGACATTGACTACACACATATGTATATGATTCACAGTAAAAAGTTAACAATAAATCAACAAATCTAATTTTCTGGATGAGAACCCAGCCATAACGAGTTATTTTCTGCACATGCTCTAACTAACAACAAACGCATAAACATCCAACCAATTAGTAAAATTAACCACAAAAAAAAACATTTGTAAGATATTTAATAAAAAAACATAAATTCGTACAGTATATTGTTAAATGTATGTAAACCAGCGTAAATACGTATCACACTGAAATCATAATGTTTTTAATACTATCGTATTTTATTGTGAAAAACTACTTAAATTATTGAGAACGACTTTCGGAGCATAGTTGATGGAACACTTATCTTTGGAACGGTTTCAAGATCGATTCCCGAAAAAAAAGCTTCAAAACTTTTGTTTAACAATAAATACGCTAGTATTTTAATATATATCATGCGGGCCAATGTTTTCTATTCAAACTAACAAAACCTATGACCTTAAAATATATTTATTACATAAAAAAAATGAGTCATAAAAAAAATAACTGGTCTTTTATAAATTTCTGATATATACAAAATACGTAAATTTAACAGGGGTCCAAATTTTGCAATTTTTGAAAACAAGTATTATATTGTTTTCAAAAATATTTAAATGTTAGGTAAAACTTAGAAACAATATTTTGTAACAAAATGTTAATTTAAGATACACCAATTAGCAGCATTTATTATATTTTTCAAAGTGATATAAAATGCCCAATTTCTCAAAATTTTAAATGTAATTTTCAAAATATTTTCCATGATTACCTCAACACTATACTCCTTAGTTTTGACATTTTCGTATAATTCAAACATTGCAGTAATTCCATATCTGGGTATCTGACAATCCCACACATTTAGAGCCAAGAGCAAGTTGGACACGGTGGAGTCGTGACCAGAATATACGAAGATCTTCCTGTCTTTCGGAGAAAGCGTCCCTGCGGCTTTTGCTGACCAGTCTGAGATCAACTTCTTTAGTAAGGGACCTGGAATTTATTTTGGATTACCTACCATTGCGATTCAGTTATATTACTAAATAATTTGTATTCATTGATTAATTGCTTATTTTATATTTCTTTCTACAGTGCAAACTGAGTGGGAGTCATGGCGGAAGACCTGAATAGTGATTCTGATTTTTTAAATAAGGAAAAGTAAGGAGTAAGGGAAATCGTAGGAACTGTGTGAGAAGATTAACGGATGTAGAAGAGGCGAAGGAACTATATCGCGATGGGACTATTTGGATCTGTCTGAAATTGAAACAACCGGAGAAAAAAATAATGAAACACTTACGAGTAGAAATGCTGAAATAAATTTAGATATAATGTTTGATAAAATGGCGATTAAAATTTTTTTGTCATCGGACTGCAAGACATAGAAAATTGTGAATTGAACTTGATGAAAATTGGATTCAGCTTTTTAAATATTTCAAGGAGCAAAATATTTCGATAGCAAATCTTAGCCGAGTTACGTATGTAATACATTTTCTACCTGGCAGGCACTTCCGCTTCTGTTGAACTAGTGTTCTCTGTGATGAATAATGTCTAGTCTGAGGAAAGAGGTAGAAGGGTCGGATCAACAGTTTAAGATATAATTGTGTATAAAATAAACATTGAAATGAGCTTTTCATTTTTTTTAAACTTAATGCTTGTATTATTTTATTAAAAAATATTATAATTATCAAAAACGTGTTTTTTTTGCTCCTTGTCCCGGTTTGGAAAAAAAATATATACACATATGCCTAGTTATAGCCAACATCGCTTTAATTTAAATAATAAGACGAATCAACAAAAATTTTACATTGAACTTCTTTCATAATTCATTCCTTTTAGGTATATTTTCAATACCTATGAAAAAAAAGTTTTTATTCCCAATTATTATAATTAAAATCTTAATTTCGAAAAACATACTCATGTTTTACTTATAAAACAACGAAGTATACTTTTTAGTATAAATACGAAGAAAAAATCATCAATTTAAGAAAACAAATTACGTACCTCCTTTTAATCTCTTTAATTCATCATTATACGCATTGAGGATAAAGCTTGTTTCTGTCAGAGGCACCAATTTATCAGGATAATACATGTTGGTCCATTCTGGTAATTCAAGTTCGAAGTCGTCCTAAAATAAATTATTTATTCGATAAATCCACTGTGGATGTAAGGAGATACATATACTCGTACATATATGAAGGCTTTTTCAGCTGACCTAAGGGACTAGATTATATCTAAATTGTGAAGAAACTCTCATTCAAGAGTGTAAAAAGTTGTTGAAAATCGTCCCCCTTCCTCTAATTACGAAAATAAGAAAACCACTGCCACTCCGTGTCCCCTTCCGTCAAGCTATCTGGAAGAGTCTGGAACAAATTGACAACAGGCCGATCACCAATCCCGTAAGACGGAGTGTGAAGTAAAAAAACGGGCATCTTGTGGGTTCGTTTGATTTGTCTCTACCTCGGAAAGAGTGGTGCATTCTGAATAAGATCAAATGCGAAGTGGATATGCATAAGTGGCTTAAGCAGAGTTGTCTTTCTGTGAATGTGGGGTGATCGAGATGATGAACTATATCGTTGATACGAGTATCTGCTCACTGAACTTCGTACGTTTCCTGGGGGCGTGCAGAGAGGCTCAAAGTAATGCCGAAAGCTATGACCTGGCGGAAGAGGATACATTGGGTGTGAGAACCGTACGTAGAAGAAGAATACTATATGTAAGGAACCTTAAATAATTAACATAAAATGTACTCGTACGAGATCGTATGTCCAAAAGCATAAGTTTCATAAATATAATCAAGTTCTTTTTAAGGGAAACCTAGTTTTTTTTTTCCAATTTATGATTATTTCCCACTTATTGCATGTGCTATTCAATTTTGTAAAATAGTGCTCAACACTAAAAATGAAAATGTCATAATAAATACGTAAGTATATGCTATTTTAGTTAAACGTGAGGGACACCAAATATTTTATTGTTTAGAATACGTGTATTGAAAACGAACCGTTTGAACAATACAATTATTTTGCATAACTTTCATTCAATAACAAAAAATAATCAATACAGTTTTAACGACTGTTTAAAAATATTTGTTTATGAAATATGCTTTCAACTTGTGTCGGGGGAGGAGGAGTATTTGTGCTCCAATTTCCATTTCCACCTCTGTGAATGTTAAACATTACGAAACTGTGTGATGGGAATACTTTCAACAGCCCTTCATGATTTTGCGATCGCAGCCCCCAGTTCCTAAACGATATGCACTCCCTTAGCAAGGCAGCTGTAAGATACGGGGACAACTCGGAGGAATAAAGATCTTTTGAATACTGTAGGTTACTTTTTAAGGACGGGGCGGGGTTTTTGAAATATAACTATTTTGGAATTCAAGGAATACATAAAATACGAGTAGAATATACTTGGATTTTCCAAATACCGACTTGAGTGCGAGAGCTCTACCACATTTGAATAGAAATACATTTTATCAAAGAAATGTATCCCACTCATCAATAACTTACTGTGCTTACCTACGAGTATATTTTTTCTTCTGGAAATGAAATCAATGAGAGTCAAATTGTCTGTATGGCGAGCGATATGTTGGAGTGATGGATTAAAAACTGTGTATGAAGTTAAGTCGTTCCTTAAATGTATTATTTGCTTGATCACACAACTGTTTCTACTTATATCAAAATGATTGACTATCAAGTCATCGCATTAAAAAATGCCATTAAAAATATTTTATATACATTATCATATAAAAAAACATAATACAAACCTCCGCCTTAAGTGTACTATAGAGAGATTGAACGTCATCAGGCGTTTTGATATCTAGTCCTGTTATCTCTGTCAGTTCCTTGAACAAGTTGGCATTTTGAGATAAAATGTTCTGAACATCGGGTAACTTAAAAATGTTATCCAATTCTTCAAAGTACCTTGAGCAGTTTTTTCTAGCTAAAAGAAGCTAAAAATAAAATATTAATTGTTTTTATCATACATTACTTTGCAATACAATATTTTATAGGTTCATATTCATATTTAAAATAATATATCTCTTATTAATCTTACAGAGTAGAATATGGGAGATCGTAGGTGACCAATGAAAACAGCCTAAGGGCAGTTTCTAACAAATTGGAATTAGATGGCCTGACGCGTGATGGGGTCTGTGTAATGACCTTTGAATGTGCTTCGAGGCCATTTTGTACTCTGATTAGGATACATAAAATTAACAAAGAGCTACGACACAAAAAAGGTTAATTTACTGATACAAAATGTATCTATTCTTCTAGAATTTAACATTGGTCTATTTTTTCTAAAATATTACGATTGACGGACAATTATAATCTATAACACAATAAAAATATTTTTTCTTCCTAATAAATTTTAATGCTAATTTTTTACTTTTTTTTCGGAAAATATAAAGTTATCAACCTATATTTAAACAAGATCTTCAACAAAGAATAATACGCTTTAATTTCCATAAAAATAGACGTGTGCTTACGTTTATTGTGGTATAAATTTGTAGTCATAAAATTTAATTGACAATAAAGAAGTCAAGTGGTACTATCGTGACATGCAGATATAAATGTAATTACAAAGGCATTACAAATTTGCAAAATAAAGCACAGCGAAATTAAAGTATCACGAATTAGATAAAGATAATTCCCGTAAAACAGAGATTTGAAACCTTTTTCCTCTCCTGTTACTCGGACAGTATCGATATTTATTATAGTTTGTCATTTCTCAAAAATATTAACGAATTATATACGAGGTGACCTTATTTTAAAGAGGGTTGTCCTAAAACGGAAGTTTCGTGATATATAAACATCATGTAAACAAAATGGATTTTTCTTCCTGTTAACAAAAATGTGTCTAGCGCAACACGCAGTATTTTTGTCCTTACTCTAATAAAAAAAATGTTTCTATTATTCTGTACAAAAAAAATATTGATTTATTTTAATTGATATACTCAAACACTGTTTTTATTATTTTCTACATCTCAAGTGGAAAAAACAGCGTTTTAGTAAATCAATTAAGGTATTTCTAAACCTTCAAAGTGTTAACGCCTTAAATATAAATAATACGTAGGATAATTTTAAATATTCCAAAAACTTTCAGTATGATTTTTTTAAAATCACACATTAACTGTTTTTTTCTTAAAACAACTACCAAAAACATGAAACTAATAAACATAAAATTAAGACGAATTTATAGTCGAAAACATGGACTTGCTAATTTGATGTATTTATTACATAATAATTTGAAATTGAATTCGATGATACACACATGGGGAGGTCAATAAACTCGCGGAATGAAGGGGTTAAGGGAGAGGGATGTTCAGATAATATGACTCATTATTAGTATATTCACCAAGTTTAAGTCTTATTTTGACAGTATTGTTTAAGATGTCGTCGGGAGAGTATGTCGAACGTTAATAACATCCCAAGTATGGAAAAATTGAGCATAGCGCCCGTCATTAAGTTTATTACAAAACAAGGGAAAACACCTCAAATCATTTTAGAAGAGATGTTGGCGGTTTACGGGGATTGTTGCCATGAAAAACTATGGTTTATAAGTGGCATAGTCTTTTAACCAAGGGAGATAATCGAATAAAGACAACCTCCGACCAGGACGGCCTATTAAGACCACTTCTTCAAACATCGTCAAAAAAGTAGAAAAGATGGTGCTAGAAGATGCCCACCTAAACAAACAACAGCTTACAGAGATGATTGGAGTATCACCTACTTGTACAACTATTTTAAATATCCTCCATCATCATCTAGGGATGTCAAAAGTCAGTGCAAGGTGGGTACCCAGAAGTTAAAAGTCTAATTTCGGCTTATTTTGAGGGCAAAAGTCAATTTTTTTTTCCTGGGTACAAATAAGCTTATTGAAAGATCTGAAAATGTGTCAGAATTAATAGGAAATATATTGTAAAAGAAAAATAAAAAAATGTCTTTTCCCCTTTTTCTCCTTCGTTCCGCGACTTTATTGACCTCCCCTACCATATACGAGTACGTTACTCACTTTTAGTTTTTAACTTGTAGTTCCTCCTTATTCGTTTACAATGATACTTTAAAGGCTGAATTTCCATTTGGACACAATCATACGGCGAATTGCTCACAGGTTGCGTTTGGTTCAATCATAAGCTGACCTAGCATGCCAGCGATATGGCAGGGCTTAAAATTTTGTTTTTTGGTTGATCTTGGGAACATCGATGGTCGTCATCCTCCACGGGAAGACATACTTAAAAAAAATCTTTGCAACGGGGTGCGCCTCAACTCCCGTGGATGTATCCAAGTTATTGGATTACCCAATCTTTTCTGGGCATGGGAGCTTTAATGATAAACGTTTTAGCTTCAATCTGAATCAATCCGCAGATCACATTTTGTGGAACTGCGATGTAGTGGCATCAAGGGAAAGTTTTGCTGCATTCGAAGTTTTTTGTGAAAGTACTGGCAACTTGCTAGACTAAATATATTTACAGGGCTACAAGTAATTTTCCTTCTTCCATGACGTCGGATCGTAAGTCCATCATCGTTCTATTCTTTTCACACTTAGGTGTGTCTTCACCGGAAAAGTACCTTTGAGCAGTTTCTTTGTCGCACTCATAAAAGGAATTCACTCTTCTAGTGTAGAGCGCGTTGAATGGGAACTTATTTCGTCCGCCATAAGAACGTAGGTAGTCGTGGGATCGAACTGAACTGAACTATTGGTTGACCTTTGTGAAGTTCACGCAAACAAGCTCGCGGTATAACTGCGGTCAAGTGGGTTTATTATTATAAAAAAAACCGTTTAATACTTACAGTATCTTCTTCGAGTGGTTGACTTCTGATTGGTATGGGAGACCAGTTGAGCTCGTAGTTCCATTCTAAGTCCGTCCCTTCAGGGGGCCACAGTCCGGCCAATACGAGAGCGCAGCTCATGTGAGCCCTGTCAGGGTGTGTGCTCTGGGCATACACCTTGGCGGGGATATACAAGTCTCCGAGAAATTCATTGTAACGATTGCGGAGAAATTGCCCACTGGCGTACATATTTTTTCTGCCAGGCTAAATCAAAATAATAATAATTAAATATGTAATACTAAAATAACAAGAAGGCAGGTGAAGACACGCTGGGCTTGAAATGAAAGATAATGATCAAGTTGGCACAGGTCAGGGTCAGGTAGCAGGGTCTAACGCAGTCAATGGTCATATGATAAGGAGATGAAAATAAAATGTGTTATATATTTTTGTTAACTTTTAATTAATTATTTTCCAATAAAAAAATACATAGATATCTTCTCTATTCAAAAACAATCTAAAACTTTTCAAGGACCTTAAAAAAATGCTTTTGTCGTGTCAACTACATATCTTATTTACATAGATTTTCATTTGACATTACAGATCAAAAAAATTTATATTAACATATACAAAATGTAAATAAAAACGAAATATGACAAAATAAAAGTAAAACATCGCAGAAAAAATGATACGATTATTTACTGACAACGCTCCAGCAAACCCTCATACGAGTATCTTGTCAGTTCTACGAATTTCAGCCTCCTACGCGTATTAAAATTTCTCTTTTCCTGATATCGTCAATATTAGCATTTTTAGATAAAGTGATAAAGACAACAGATATAAGGGTGGATTGAGTGAATCGGATAGCAAAAGAGATAATCAACGAACGGTGAGGAAACTGCGTAAGGAGTTATAAGATACATAGAGCTAGAGAAAACGAATAACATATTGTATTTAATACTTCTCGATTATATACTGGTTCGCAATGCAGTTTACCCACTCAACTTATTATTCCTTCTATATTAATATTTGGCAATTTAAGCAGACCCAACTATCTAAATCAAGCTTTAGGAGTTGCTTTATTGAATTAAATCAACTTTTCCAAAGTCTCAAAAGTATGAAGCCTAAGAGGAATGTAAAATGCTTCTTAATATGAAACTTCGTCATGGAAATAAGGTTTCTTCACCGTTGAAACTTTGGGTTTGATTTGCCAAAACTGTGCAAAAAAACTCAGCTTGCACACATTAAACCAATACACCCACATATTTATTCGCTCCACAAGTTGGCTGAAAATCATATTCAATCACTCGGAATGTTCTATCATATTATAATTTGACAAATATAATAAAACCGAAACGTATCTAAAATATCTTCAGTTATCAAATGGTGCTATGTTAATAAAGATACGTTGCATACGATGGCGAACTGTGATATACTATATGTACTTGTCAACTCCAGTGGTTCCTGGCCCGAAGAATCCATTACTGGGGTCAAAAAGCAATAGTTTCTCCCGATCACACTCTTTAACATGCCCGATTCATCAATTCCGATGCGTTGAGGGGTACCATATGAATGAATAAATGGATATAAATAAAATAATATCTATATAATTTTATGTTTTTTTATGAAATCTACATCATACTCGAAACACTGTTTTCTTTCTTTCTAATACTCCATATAGCAACAATCGTTCAATCAAGTGTATCATAAGGTTTTAATAAATTATGTAGCTGCATGAAAATGAGAGACAGTATTGCCTATGTGAGGGAGATGGTAGATTTGCTATCCTTTTTTTACAACCCGATTTTACTCTCACTTATAGACATCCTTATTCTCACTTAAAGACATACTAATAAAATTTATTTCAATAAAAGTGAGATGTTACTTGATTACGCAACGAGTTTCATCATCTATTATTTAAAAGTAAATCATTGTAATATATTCTTATATTTCCATGATTTTAATTTGAATACGGAAATGATTGTAAAAACAATTAACATTCTTAATGTAGTATTGTTTATTTAACCTAATCATAAATGTTTAAGTATTTTTTTATCACTTGAAAAAAAATCATAAAATGTTTATACCACAAACCACAAAAAGAATACAAATTGTTAAAAAATTGCTGATTTTATTTTGGCTATAAAACAAATATTTAATGTCTCTTTTTTTATTTTTATCATAAATTCTGCAGTAAAACATCGATAACAAAAATTTATGATACTCTTAAGACTGTTTTTATCTAAAAACAACAAAGGTCAAAAAAATGAACGACAACATTTTTACCTGAGTGAGTTCGTTAATCTCTTGAGGTGTATTCAATTTATCTGTACATTTTTTCTCTCAAAATATGCATTAAGTATTCACGCAGGAGAGAGAATAAAACAAATTTTAATCTGTCGTAATGTAACTAAATTCTTAGAAAGTTATTTTATTTTATTAAACTTTCGTTGCATACGATAAACCAGGTGGATTTATTATCATGTACCAATCAATCTCTTCCGACCAATAAAAAAGATGTTAAAGAGGCTTAAGTAAAAGATTGCGCCCCTTTATTAAAAAAAAATAGATAACATCTGGAACTGAAGTCACAAACCCCGGGTTGAATGACAAACGTTTTACAACGGTCCGTTGTATGTTGGAAGAATGTTTATCTGATTGAATATTGCTAAAATGTAAACTAAATCATCCCAGTTTAAGCGACTTGATAGAAGAACATTTTGAAGAGTTTTCGTAAATTTTGATAACTGTATACGTATACCATATAGGGAATATATTAAAATAAATATTTATCTTTTTGAGACATTGAAAACCTCTTGTTCATAAATTATACTTTTTAATTATAATCAAATCTTATTTTATTTAAAAAAATCAATAAAAATACAATTTTTTGGTTTACGAGATAAATCACACGATACTCGTACACTTTTTTAAATCCAATTCAGCACCCATTTCGTTTCGTCTGAAAGACAGTGATTATATACAAAACGCTCCCTTCTATGTCGGTTACCAGCCCCGGTACTCTACTTCCTCCATGAATCTCCTAATTGAAGGCATCCGTATCCTAGTTGATAAGCCGCCTGTCTTCCTATATGCGGGTTACGGATTAGATTCCCGCTGGGATCCAATTATTTTAAAAAGGGTTCCGGCCTAGTTTTCACTTAAGACATCTTAAACATTTTTCTATTTGATTAGCACATTCAATAAATCCACCATGTTGTATTGTATACAACCAAAGACTTATATTTTTTTAACATTGTTTTATTGTCGCTTGTAGAAGTGATAGTTTTTCTTTTGTATTCGTCAATCTAGGTTAGTCAAGGAAAACGTCTCGAATATTCCGGGTCCTACCTTCTCCATTGTCACGATCGGTAGTCACTAAGATGAGCCTTGACCTTTTGATGACCTAAGTTGTTCTTTAAACTGGCTTCATTCTTGTAACGTGTCGTAATTAATGTGCTTATTTGTGTAAATTTTTGTGTAAGTCTATGCTTTGATCATCAGTGTTTTTTTATAACACCGATGTAGAGTATATTACAGGTATCCTATTCGTTGAGTTCTTCAAGGACGATAAAACAGCGCAGATTTTGACCAGTTTGCTAGCGGCATTTTTAAAACGTGACCCAGCCACCTTCTGGGACTCACCCGTTTTGTGGTGGTTAATGCTGCGTTCGACATACATTTTTTGGAAACGTAAGTTCTTGATAGAAAATAATTGTACAATTTTAGAATAAAAAAAAAAGATAAAAATAAAGAAAAAATGTGTCTAAATACATAATATGTGTTTAACGTACTTGAATATCTACTAGTAGTATAGATATGTTCACAAAAAAGCGGATATAAAATAGCTATTGTATGGAAAAAGACATTGATTTTAGGAGAGGATGGAGGTCACGGAAAGCTGCTGGCCATATCACTACACCTGAGCTGATAGACAAAGATGAAAAAAGAAAAAGATGAAGAAGGTAGGTAAAAATATTAGCTTAACATAACTTGAGTAACAAGTTTTGATATAAATATGTTGGGCATTTTAATATGATAAATAACTACGAGTATTTATATCGCACATAAAACTTTGATACAGTTTGGTGAAGAAGGAATTTATATAGCGCCAATTCTTAAAATAAGTCATTTCAAGAGCGCTCCAAGAATGTACCTTAAGCAGCTTATAAGTGCTAGTACAACAATAAATTCAGTTCAATGAGTCTCCAAAAAACTGTCGATTCCGGGTCGTTCATGTACTCGTACAATACAATAGCATGCACTCCACTGCGCGCTGACATTCAAAAAACGAAATATATCAATATAAAAACCATATCTCAAAGCGCTTTAATACAGGTGGCTCGTGTCACCATAAAACAAGGCTTGTTTTATAACATTATTTCATTATCTCGGTGTTACGGTTATTTCACAAGGCAAAATAGTATTATACTCAACAGGAAAAGATCCATTGAATATGTGTCATCTGTACATGGCCAAGATAGCGTAGATTTATCTATTATTATGATATTATTCTAATGTTATAAAAGCAAACTTCATTACATGAAGTGAAAACGGTGTCATAGTCTTAACTTTTAATTGACTATGAAACGTATATTCTAGTTATTTCGAGGATTAACTTTTTGGACAGAGCAGAAGAAGGTGTAAGATAAACCAACCATCCCTTTTTTCTTTTAGATCTCGGGCAAGTATACAGAACTTTCAAACAAAATAAGCAACGAGAGGCAATTTTACTGTTTACGAATTGATCATATCCTACGAGGTCAAGTCGGTAAGACACTTATTTTTCAATCCGGGGTTGCGAATTCGATCCCTGTTGATACTTAGTCATTTTTTTAAAAAAGGTTCTAGTCCAGTTTTCACTTAAGTTCTCTTAACATCTTTCTGGTGGAAGATATATCCACATGACAATACATCCGCTAGGTTTTATAGTATACAAAGGGCTATATAATTCAATATAGTGATGCACAGGGTACCCAGAAATTACTCGGTACCCGGCACACCCAGCAATATTTCCAGTGCCCGCAAATTACCCGGATCCGGCAAAGATTGCTGGAATCCTGTGCCGGGTATTGGGCCGTGAAAATTAAAAAGAAGATAAGTGAATGAAAATAAATTGCACAAAATTTATTTTAATTTTTTTTACTTGCAAATGCAAAAAAAATGCAATATATTTTTTATTTATTAATTAAATTTCAAATAGTAGATTGCAATGCAGAAATAATAATTTATCTGCGTTTCGCAGAAGTAGTTATTCCTTCTCTCTTCGTAGATAATGCCCGCCTCGCTGAACATTCTTTCGCTGGGTATGTAGCTAAGAGGTGGTGATAAGTACTGTCTAGCCAATTTTGATAGTTATTGATAAATATCTGCATTTTTGACCAACCTCCCGGGTAACCGGGTACCCGACCGGGTAAGGTGTTATGTTTGCCTGATACTCAATACTCAATAACCGGTACCCGGCATTTTTCAGTACCCGATATATCACTAATTCAATACAATACCAAAAGGGTATCTCTTGCGCATGATAATATTTTATATACATGTATATAAAAAAATGTTCTACTTTTGCTTTTAATTAATAAAAAAAAAACTCTAATAAATAAAAAAATGCCTTCTTTCTAGTTAGTTATAAAAATGCCATTTGTCAATACACCCCTCAGATTCCATTGAATTTGTCGAGATCTTTTCAGTATCGACACGAAACAAAGTTTAAGATTTTTTTGATACCTTCTGATTGAAATGTTGAATAAAGTCAATTAAATCCTGCTTTACCATATGTTTTTATTTTGTTTAATCCCCTTTATTTATTTATTTAACACTTGTACTGCAAATACTATCTGGCGGGCTTATTACCAGGCGACCTTCTCTTCCAACCAACCAGACAAAAGTAAATAAAGCAAGTTACATGGTCGCAAAAAACATTCAAATGACAATCCATTCCCACGAAATCCATGAACACACAGGATCCAATGCCCACAAACTCCACAAAGACGGACAATCACCCGAACATTATTTTTCATATAAAGTGAGATATCATCAATCAAAGGAATAGGAAGGGGTGGTGGAGAGAAAAGTGAAGAAATCAGGAATGAAACACGTTCTATTACATACTAGAAATTAAGAGTTTTTTCAGTCGCTTCTGAAAACATGCCAAGAACGGAGCGAGTCTAACATTGGTTTTTAACTGATTCCAGAGTCTCACTGCGTGTAAAGGACGACTTAAAAAAGAAGATAGTAAAGGACGACTTAAAAAAGAAGAGCTTTATTCTTGGAAGTTAAAAAATATGTATTTCACAAAGCAGCTATTAGATTTTTCTAGTTCTTCATAAGTTGCGAATAGAATATATTATAAAAATAATTAGATTTATAATTTAATTTGAAATATGATATATATTAAAACTATTAAGAAGTCAATTTAATTTGAATTATCAGAGTGATAGTAAAAATGTATATCGTATAACTGTTTTTTGCGTAGATTTGCAGTTTCGGTCTAACGTGTGTGAATGTGGAGGGCTGAACTGTGGCTTGGATGGATGCGTTTTGTGGCATCCCTGTGCTCCTAATGAAATGTGTAATGCCATGTTTACACAAGCTTAGACTTGTCATTAGTACTTTTCACTCGCATTTGTCACTCGCACTTGTATCCACGTGTAAACAAGCATATCATTAGTAAATCTTAGTACTAATATGCTTGTTGTCACTAAGCAGCTTAGTACAAACGATAAGTACTAATGACAAGTCCTAAGCTCGTGTAAACGTGGCATAAGGCGATGATGATAACTATTGTATTTTTCAAAGTAATTAAGATAGCGAACCTATTTACTTTCCCATTCTATAAGCAAATATATCTTAAAATATTTTGTCTTGTGAAAAATCCCCTCTGCGCCATAACAAGTCATCACTCTTGTCATATTCTAGATACCTCGGATAAATATTTTAGTACATAAACTGTTTTTATTTACTTTTAATAAGTACTTTCCTGTCCAACTAGGTGTGTGTTAGTCTTAAAGCAGGAAGATTTTACAATACAAAACAAAATAAGGAATAGATATAGAACAGTCACAAGAACAAAAATCACACTCAAACAGAAAACAAATTAAATCCCATCATAATCACATTACACCAAAAAAGAACGTTTAAATCATTCTCTGATTTGTAGAGACAAAAAAAAGGCTCATAAATCAAAAAAAAAATAAAGAAAAGGGACATGAAATACTTTTCCCTTGCATAATTTTGATCCAATTTTAATTGATGCATGCCTTAAGACGGGCAGTTAGGCAGGAGAGTGTTTTGCATATTTAATTTAAAAGTATAAAAAATTCATCTTGTGTTGACGTTATTTCTTATTAAATGTGATATATTTTCTATTAGCCATTTTCAAATTTTAGTTTTGTATTTACCTGCATTTTAATATCTTTTATGATTTTAGGTAATGCCCGTTGTATTTAAGCAGTCCGTTGGATATGCAATGGTATTAACTGAAAACGGTCGGTCGATACGCAATCAACACAAAACTTATCTTTGTTAAAATTCAAACTAGTAAAATATATTTCATCGAATGTAACTTACATTCGTTATCTGTCCCCATCCATAGGGATGAAATGTATAGTTGAAGTATATGTCATTGGGATACGTGTCAGCCGGGGTCCTTTCGCCATGACGAAATACCTGAAATTAAAAGAGGATAGAATGAAAGATACGTTTAAATTTTTTATGTGTATTTCATATTAATGTATAGGAATGTATTTGAAATATAAAAAAACACATATTTTTACTCTCGACGCAGTGTGTAATATGTAAATATTATGAAAATTGAATATGCGCAGCTTCTTAAATATAGATGGATAAAAAATGTGTTTTTAAATAATTTTATTTCGATAGCATATAGTAAAGTGGACTTGATATGTCGGGTATTTAAATAAAATATTTTACACAAACTTTAACTTGAAAAAAAAATGGAAATAACAGATTCTAATTTATAAAATAAATTCCTTTCTTTAGGATTAAATGTTAAACCCAATTACATGCAAAGCTTAAAGAGAAATACTCATATACGGTATACAGTAACAAGATGTATCTTGGCCGAGGGGATGCTATTAGATGAGCCTAGACCTTTTGATAGCTTCTATATTTACTGTTTTATCTGCAATTTATGTGTTTTAGAAGTGTTATTCAAATATAATCTGTACATACTATGTTGCTATCAATAAACCTATTTTTTATTTATTTATTTATTTATATAGTTGTTAACAAATAATAAATAATTGTTGCACCGAAATAACTAACTCACATTACTAAGGAAGCTCAATATGTTTTTTTTAATGTTGAAGATGTCGATATCCGATAGCCCTATTTAAAAGGGACAGCCCGTGAACAAAGGAAGAGCACATACCAAGTTAGATTTACTTATTGTCACTCTAAATAGATCAATATTTCTGTATCTCAGAAATGATCTATTTCTGTTGTTAGGGAAATAAGATGTTGCTCCCGTCAGTAATTGACATAAGAAGAGATCCTCGTATCCTCATCACGCTTCGAAAGATGTATCTCGACACTAAATGACTAAGAGATTCGCATCACAAATTTCAATAATCTATAAATAATGATGATTATATCGTAGTTAATGTTTACCTGGAATCTACAATATACGACATATGAGGTTAAATAAATTCCTTCAATGATTTCCTCATAATAATCACATTTTACAATAAAATCCATGTTAAATTAATTTATTTTATAAATATGTGAAGTTTTGGGTTATGGTTAACAAAAAAATCATCAAATCTAAATAATTTCTTGATACAGGTCAATAAAATAATTAGCGACTTAATTCATATTATTATAACAGTGATGAGTTATATTTATTACGTAGATGATAAGTTAGAAAGAAAATGATTTTGCGTTTTATTACGTTTAAAATTATATTAATTTATAATTATATCACTATTTTGTATTATTGAAATAATTATGTGTACGGTGTATAATACTACTCGTATATTCCACAAAATTTATATTTAAGACAGCTATAATTCCCTCGCTTGATCACATAAATAATTTGAGGATATTATACGGTTATTGAATTATTTCTAGCAGTCTTTACCTTTTTAAAAGGATGATCGATGTGACCCAGTTAATATTTTGCACGATATTATTCATTGATTGTTATCATTATCGATTTTACTATCATATGTTTGGAAGATTTAGGTCAACATTATCGGCAAGCCCTAGTTCCTTTAAAAAAATGTCCAAGCATAATATATTGGTTACGTACACATTATAAACTATATTCACACTGAAGGTATTCGAAATTTGGATATACAATAGGGCAAAATAATACTCAAGATGTTATGGATGGATTTAGTAAATAATTCGAATACTCTTTTAAAATTGAATCTGGGGGCTGTTAACAAGTATTTTATTAATAATATTTAGGACGTGTTGTATGTTGAGAAGCATGAACTTCGACATTTAATCATCAAAACAAAGATCACGTGAACTAGAAGACAAGTGTTCATCTAGCTGAGATAGAAACATGCCAATATGAGATGAAAATTTATTCAAGTTTGTTTATAGTATGTTTTATTTTGATAGATCATGTTTGATGACAAAAATATGTGATATAATACTATACTACTGTATAAGCGTAATACAATATGATTGAGAATTCGTGACGACATTACGAAGTTATTGTCAAATCTTATATGTTTTTCCCACATTAGACATACGATTATATACATAAGTCTGGAATGCTTGACGTAGAAAGATGAATAATACGAATGCTTTTTGAATATTTTTTATTAAATTTAAATTTCTAATTCACCTACTTGTATCTACCATGTTTCAATATCTCTAGTAATACCATATTATATTACATATTTCATTATAAAGAATTTACGGGGGACGGTTGATGATTGTTTTACAAAATAACGCTATATTACTATAGTATTTACTATTGGTGATTATTTGACTTTGTACATTGAAAAACTTCCCTGTTTTATTTTTTGGCAAAATTAAATAATAAAACGAAACAAAATCTTGTAAAAAAATAATGTTTAAAAATACTAAATCTGATCTAGTTACAGAATTAAAAAATATAGTTTATTTCAGTGTAAAACACCTCCGTGACAACCTCCGTGGTCTAGTTTGATAAGAGGCCTATCTTTAGACCCGAGGGTGTCCGGTTCGATTCCCGTTAGAACATTTTTTTTCAAATAGGGTACGGGTAATGATTTTCACTTAAAGCATCTTCAACATCTTTCAAGTTGGTCGGGATTGATTTTCATATGGTAATAAGCCCACCAGGTTGTATTGTATACAATGAAAGAGCAATACAATACAACGCAAGGTATATTTGCACCCCATATATTGAGGATCACTGTTAAGTTTTGAGGTTTGTGATTCTCATTTCCGCTGCTACATTCCTTAAAACTTTTGAAAGTCTCAATTTCATTCATTGGGTCCATAAAAAATGTACATATTGCTTTTGTGAACGTACATATTTATTGCACGAGATTTTTTTAATCGTGTATTGCAGCCTCTACTGTAATTGTTCTAAAACTTCTCTTCCTGATTTTTTTTAACAAGACAATTCACCGGTGAGAGTAATTTTAATTGCTTTAAATTAAGATATAAGTAAAATAAAAATCTAATTTTCTCAATTTTCGTTCTATGTTTTTACGAAATGTCGTTCTATGTTTTTATGATTTTACGTATTTATGTTTTTTTACTTATGTTTTTACGAAAATATTTCTTAACATACAATGTTAAAATGTCCACACACACACCATCACATCTCCTTGACGGGGTAGCCATACATATTTTACCTCTTCTATATCCATACATCTTTTCACAAAACTCCTAAAAATATTCTGACTACGTTTCTTTCTTTCAA
The DNA here is from genome assembly GCA_949825065.1 of Odontocerum albicorne. Lineage (NCBI taxonomy): Eukaryota > Metazoa > Arthropoda > Insecta > Trichoptera > Odontoceridae > Odontocerum > Odontocerum albicorne. The sequence continues at coordinate 28,332,293 of OX463840.1, forward strand.
AATATCATTCTCTTGATCCAACCATTATTTCCTTGATCTTCTTCTCTCACGCCTTCTAATTACATTTGCACTATATTCAACACATCAGCCTTAAGTTCACATTCATCACTTCATTTCGTATTCCATCATACATTATCACCCCATATATTATCCTCAGTGCACGATTTTCTAAAGCATTTATTCGGCTCTTATCAGTCTTTTCCATGTCCACGTTTCACTTCCATTCATCAAAGTTGACACCAAAATACTGTTGCGGACTATCATCTTAGCAGAGTTTGACACTCTCCAGTTCGAATATACACTAAGTATTTTTGTACCCCATTGACTTTGTGTCCTATACCTACATGCCGTTCGATATTTCTCGTAAGTCTTCCATAACCTGAGGAAATACAACCTGAATATCAGAATTCTTCAGCTTGCTCTAATATTTTATGACTCACCCATGCATCGCTTTTACCTTCCGTTCGCACTTTTCTATTACTATGACTTTGGATTTCTCATTCTCAGAACGGATTTTGCAACACTCATTCTCAGATCTTTGTCTTCGCATATCTCATACTATTTACTTATCAAACTCCATAATTCATCATCATTATCCGCTAACACTATCATGTCATTAGCATACAGCAATCCGCACGCCTTCCCATTTGAGATTTGTATACCATCCGTTAACTTCTATAGTTTCTTCACATACAGGTATATCTATCTAAATATTAAACAACCAGAGTGACATGGCACATCCTTACTATAGCCCATTTGAAATATTAAATCTCTCTATGCTCTAATTTTGACACATAATGAGATAATACCACGTATTCATTTACATTCTACACCATATTCATACAATATTTTCAATTGCTGGGTCCTTATCACGCGGTCATGTGCTTTTCAATGTCCAAAAATGCACAATATGTATTTTTATTTTTTGCCATATATTTTTCCATATTTTTCCATACGTAAAGTGAAAATCTGATACACGCATTATCTTCCACTTAAAAGCTTTTTTAATGAGTATCTCAAATTATAACTTAAATGTTAGGAACTAGCAGAGACTGCTACCGGTTTCTAAATTACCTAGAGGCGGGATCACCGTGTATAAGGTCCAATTGTCTAAATAAGTTTTATATATTTGGCAGTTTAGTTTACATATCCTCGGTTCTTGATATAATTTGCATCTATATCGATTTATTTTATCTGTATTTTAACCTTTGTATTTAAGTTACTCGTTTTAGTTCTTTGTAACCCATTTGGGTTTTGGCTCCCAGTTCGTCGCAAAATAGTCCTAAACAGATGGTTCACAACAGCGTATAGATGCCAACATTGATGTATGGGAGCAAAACATGGATATGAAAAATGGATTAAAGGAGTCGAGTAAATACGGTAGAAATACGTGCACTGAGAATAATTTGTTGTGTCGATGTATGACAAAATAAAAAATGTAATTATTAACCATGAATGAAAGCTAAAAACGAATATGTTAAATAAGGGAAAATATAGCGCACTAAGGTTGTTTGGATATATTCAATGGGTGGGTGACGAAGGACTGAGTAAATCAATTTACAGTGCTAGTATGAGTGGAAGTCGATAACGACCGAGAATAATACAATTGGGCCAAATTAACGAAGTTTTTAAAGAAATAAATGTAAGGAGTAAGAGGAACATAAGGAACTGTATGAGATGTACGAATTTGGGGGAGGCGACGAAAGTTATGTTGTGATAGGAAAGTTTGGCGCTATTTCCTCTCCGTCTATCCCAACAGGAAAATGGTATGTATGTATATAAACATATCTGATGACTGCAGATTCACGCGCTCATAATATAATTTGAATAAAAATCAGTCAAACCACCTGAACCCATACATATAATAAATGTATTAATGAATATTGCAAGGTATTGAACATTTATAATTTAAATAATTTGCATAATAAACATGATTACACTATAAGTGAAATAAAGTTATCCTCGTGTAGACAACGAATTAAGCAATAGTTCGTTGGTTTGCAATAAATAACAATAACTTGGACTGAGTAAGTATCTTATTGTATGAATATATTTAAAGTATCTTACAACATGGACAAGTCTCAGCTCCCTGTCGGAATGAGGCTGATTGGTTGGACTGTCAATGACTCTTGCCAACACCGCGCCAGTTCCGAGGATAATAGCCACACACACCAGCACTGCTACAAGCTTCATCTTCCTATGACCGAAACCGAGAGGCTTTTGGCTAACACATGCACAAACCATTATATTTATACACTTACCAAGCCATCTGACAACTTGACGCGATAATATAATAATTATTCAAAACAACCGTCGATTGTTTTATCAACACAGTTTTTAATCACGGCCCTTCTGTAACAGACGTCTTTTGCCAAATTGACATTCTCACCTGTAATTTTTTAAGCGACCACAATATTTACGTTATCTTTGTCCAATGTATTGTTTAAAAGATAAACAAAAACAAAATAAACCCTTTAAGCTCGCAGTGCAATACTTATATCCGGCCGCTTATCAGTGAAGAATACTCGAATGAATTCAGATTACCTACATTTTATTACAGCCCATTCGTCTGAAGTTTAGAAACGTGTCTGAAGGTTACAAAGTCGACTTATATTTTGTTTGAATGGCAGCCGAGTAGAACGGTATGTTACGTAGCCAGCCCACGTGAACGTAGTGTCATTTCGGAGCTTCATCATATGATGTAGTTGCTCCAGTTTTTCAATGTACTTGAGAACAAGCGGGTTATTTTTTATGCAATGGGCCTCTCCCGTAGATTTTTTATTACCGATTCTGAAGGCTCGCGAAAAAATAAGGAACCTTAAATGTTTATTTTTATTTAGCATTTTACCTCTTAAAAACAACAATGAAAATGATAAAATTTGAAATACATACACTTGTGACGTAACATAAGGAACCTTAATTGTTTATTTTTATTTAGCATTTTACCTCTTAAAAACAATAATGAAAATTATCAAATTTAAAATACGTGCACTTGTGACGTATGTTACATTGCGAGCGACTGCAGGCAATATGGCGCCATTTCTTTACCGGACAAGTTTTATCATCAATAACTAATGAACGAGGTGTAAGATTTAATATACGTTTATTATAGTTCGGAAAATGTAGGATGAGTCCTGTGACAGCTCACAAATTTGCCCCAATACAACCTTGTAACGATGTTCAGTAATTTTAATCATTTTATCAACTTTAATATAAGCCTCAATTCTAATAAATAGCAAGTTATTTAGGTAAATACATTACATTAGGTTGTATTGGGGCAAATTTGTGAGCTGTCACAGGACTCATCCTACATTTTCCGAACTATAGTAAAATTATTTTACCGTGCAATGAAAAGACAAAAATTACGCGAAATACTCATCTAAAAACTTTTTTCTGAAATAATAAACGAATTAAATATTGTTTAGTACTTCAAAATAGAAATACTTCAAACGAAAATATTATAGCTTTTTAACGAACCTAGATCTCATATTGCAAATATTGTGTGCGTATTTATGTACCTACTTATATCTAAATTACTGTATTTTCAGTACAAAATCAACTTATATATTAACATAATTCTAGTTCTAACAAGACATTAAAAATCTTATACTTCATAACACTACGACATATATATCAATATATGCTCATTAAAATTGGGTTGGATGATGTGAGAGAAGAGCGCCTTTTGAATTACACTAATTTAAAAAAAAATTGAACTCGACAATTATAATCTATTTGGTGGAAAATCATGATAATATTATTCAAACGTTTTCTAGATAGATTATAGTAAGTATCGAAATTCGTTAGGTAGAGATGCACCCATTAGAGTTAAAAAATCTGCAGATTTATAGTATCCTCAGTAAAATGAATTCATATATTTTATCATTCATGAAATGCATACATAGGGGTCTAGATTATTTTCTTTTCTTGTGATGAATTTACTAACAAAACTTCGAATTCGCATAACCAATATTGAGTATGTATAATTTATAAATTTGTTGGCGCCGTGGTTGGCATACTTACTAAGCGCCTATACATACCGGGTTCGATTTGCAAGTAGTTCACAAACAAGTTTTACTTAAAGGTCTATTTCATCTGAATTAAGATTTAGAGATGTAATTAATGCCAATGAAGTAATCTTGGCATATTGTACAATATAAGGGAGCTGTATGAGATATGCCTAGCAAAAGGTTTGAAACTTAATGTAACAAAATCAAAGGTTATGTTTGTAGGAAGAGGTATGGTAAAAAGTGTATGTGATGTATGTATGATATATGAGTAAACTCAGAGAAACAGGAGCAGGTTGATGAATTCTATTATCTGGGCAGTATGTTTATGTGTGATGGGCAAGTTAAAAAGGGCATTGAAAGAATTGTAGCAACAAAGAACACGGTAAACTGAGTACGTAATGTAAGATATGACAACTGCGCTGTATCAAAAGTAGCATAAATAATAACATATAATCGTGTGTTGGTGCCTTCTTTGCTGTATAAAAGGTAAACTTGGACTTAGCAGAAGAAAGATAAAAGTAATATAAAAAGTTCTAAGAAACATGCTCTAAGAAAATTGTGGCAGAAGAAGACAATAATAACAAATATATGGACATTTTAGGATGAAGAAAGAAGGGAATGGAGCATTAAGATAGTTTGAATATGTGGAGAGAATGAATGATGAAAGAATGACTTAGCGAGTAAACAAGTCAGAAGGGAAAGTTGTGCGTGGAAGGGGTAGACCGAGGAAAACGTATCTGGAACAAGTGAACCAGATTTTGTAAGAAAGTAAAGTGACAAATATGAATAAAAGAAGATTGTGCATGACGAGATTTATTAATATGGAGGAGGCGAAAATTGTGTGTTTGTATAGAAAAGTATTGAGATCTGTTTTTTTCTATTCACCCCACCATAGACAAGGTGTGATATGTATGTATCTATGTGACATTCTTGTACTAAAAAGTAAGACTAGGTCATTTTAAATGGATAGAGGTTTCACTTATTTATTTTACGTAGATGGAATACAAGTGTCATATAATCTTTTAATTTTTTTATTTCAATCCAAAACATAAAACAAAATAGGATTCTAAAAAAGAATGTAGTCCTTTTTTCAGATACTTGTTTTGTTATGTAATTTCAATAACTAGAAATATGTTTAAATTTTAGTTGGATATTCAAAATTTATTTCTCACTATTTTACTGCCAAAACGTAAAAATATTATCTTGAAATAGTGTCATTTCAACCTGTGACAGTCTTTCATTTAAGGTTAGATATAATTCTGAAAGAATAATAACATTACAAAATCTTGTAATGATAATAAAAATTATATTTAAATGTAAACAAATTGATAATTAGCAAAAAGGCCAAAAGAACATTTCTCAAGCAATCAAAAGATTTAATATCAATATGTTCCAGAAAAGTGACATCTGTGTATAATACTTGTAGACAAATTGATTCAAAGTAAAGATACAAAATATAATATAAAAAAATATAATTAAACTAATTAAAATATTTTTTTATATATTAAGACTAATCAATGTTTTTTAAAATTGAATAAAAAATATCATAACTAATTTATTATTGAATATTAATCTAAAATATAATTTTTCTTCACTAGATGTATGGCTCCTGCCAATTTCGAAATATCTTTTACATAAAATATTTTTACCATCTAAAAAAATATTGCATTGACCGGAAAAGATAGAAATCTAGCGGCGCAAGATCTGAAGAGTATGCTGGTTGCTGAACTGTTATCCATCCTAAGCTCTTAATTTTATGGTTTGTAATGCTTGCATTATGAAGACAAGCAATATCATGCTACAACAACGCTTTATGACGATTAACAAGAGCAGGCTGATTTTGTTTAATTTCTTTATTTAGGCGGTTCATCTAATCACAATACATCTGTGCCATTATTATTTCTAAATGAATTATAACTTAACATTCCCACTCGACCAACAATAAAATTTTTCTAACCACTAGAACTAGTCTAGTGGTAGGTCTTGCTACTTGTCCTTCCTTACTCATGGTACCCTAAATTATCAGCAATTTTTTAAATAGATAAAGTTGGGGTTGCGTTGATTTCAACTATTAAAATGTCATCATCCGCTTTTATTGTTCTTTCTATCCTAGTGTCATGAGAGCCGTGTCAAAATGTGCAATTTGTGTGCCGTACACAGACGGCCGATTCAAGGGGCAGCCACATGCCGCTCCTTGAATTGCCTGCCTGCACTGGTCACGCCTTGATGTGGCTGCTTCATCATGAGTCTTAGTCACCTAGGAGTTTAAAAAAATTCCTTTCCATAAAATGCAAAATGATTAACTAAGTGAATTCTAATACTTCAAGGAAAACGATTAAACTTAAACACATATTAATTACAATAAAAATAAGTGATCTGTGACAATCCTTGAATTTTTGTCCATCATTTAATTTGAGTTGTGACAACCTTGTATTGTATGTCATAATACAAATATGTATTATGATTTTCTCGGTATATTCTTGATGCTCTGTACTGTGGAATGAAATGAGATATAATATAGGGTATGAGTACCTACGTAAAATTTGCTGTTGCCAACTTAAATATGAACAAATTTGAAAGTTTCAAATATATGATGACAATTTACGATTATTATCTACCTATAATGTATCCACTCAGTAATGAAAAATGGATTAGCCTATGCCTAATCACTTTTGATAATCCTTTTAAAGTAAAACATTTTGAAACAAAAACTGACGACTACTTTAAAAAGTAGAAATTCTAGATTAATTATTCCATACAGGGTATTCTATTTCCTTGAAGTCGACAACAATTGTAAACTTCTCAATAATGTGGTACCAATAGGTAAGTAATAAGGTTTTTTTAAATAGGCAATCCACCCAAATTAGGATTTGTGCCACCAAATGAAAGACATTATGAAATCATATGAGTCAATATAATAAAACCAATTTAAAAAATGATAATTTTAGATAATTCAAAATTTCAATTAATTAAGCTTCAAAAATTTAACAACAGAACTATAAATCTAATAGTTCCTCGAAGAAAGAAGAAACATAACATTCATTGAACGAAAAAGATATATTCATAGATTACTTCATTTTTTATTTATTGTATTAAAACACTATAGAGCTTCATATTATAATTAAACACTGTTTTTACGGTAAAAATAAAATTAATAACCTTAGTAAAATAAATTGAACTAAGAATAGGGTCAGAATTTTTAGTTTTAGCATAAAGGCAGTTTCACACCTAACATAGGGTTATCTTTCATATCAACATTTTCCTTTTGAAAGTTTTTAAACTAACTGGCATTTTTGACATACAAAACATTGCTTAGTTGATCGCAAATGTTTTTGGTACTCAGAATTAGTCACTTTCTTCAAAAAATTATATAGTATGTAATTTCGAATAAAATCTACATTCGGAATAAATTCTTCCATTGCATAATATATGAGTCTAAAAACGTTCTTTTTGAATTAAAATGCACTTAAAAGCTAACATAAAACACATGTTCGCTAGATAAAACTCAACTTACTTGAAAATGGTCACCATAAAAGTGACATTACTTTTTGGTATCCTAATATATTTGACATAGTACTTTTACAAAAAAATTCAGGAGCTTTTCGAAACAATATGTTCCTATTTTTAGATTAATGAAACATCTCATTTCTTCAGTGGTGTAGTGCTAAAATAAGAAATTCCGGAGCACTTCTTTCTTTGATCAATCCACCCACAGTATATTATACTATTAAGTGATAAATTAGTATACAAATAATTTGTTAAGTTTAACATAACAATTTTAAATGGAATTTAAAGATCATCAATTAAATTGCTGATATTTAAAAACAAAATGAATAAAACATTGTGAAATTTTCTTACCTTTCATTTGCATATTCAAAGGCAGCATCCTTATAAGAAATTTCAGATTTAATTGTTGGTAATATGTCGAACATACCAACAATAAAGTCTCTTGATCGAACTTCACACTTATTCAATCGTCTGTGGATAAACGATGACCCCTAAGCCATTATTGTGCATAGGTTTTCAGCTCCAGACTTCAGTAAGAAGGCCATGAAGTTTTATAAACATTAAATTTGACTAGTGTTCAATTGATGTCCTTAGAGTTTGTAACTGTTTTATTAAGATCATACAACTATGTCCTCTTTTGTATTGGAAAGAACTATGCGGAATAATTTTAGAGCACTTGATCGAAGGATCTGCCTGAATATGCTGTCCACCATTATCGAAATAGTCTCTAAACACATTGAGTGTTTTTGAAAAATGTTGACATAGTAATTCTACTTCAATTTTTCCGAATCCTGTTATAATGTCAGCTGCCCCTTTACTGGTTTCTAGCAAACGTAACTAAGATATTATGGTCGAAATATTACTAGTTTGAACACTTGTAGATTCTTGAAATTGTTGTTCACAGTAATCAATTCCTCATATTATTTGTAATACATACTAGCTAAAAGTGTCTGATTATTCAACATACTTTTGGTATTGTCTGTCAATTTTATTTCTTTTTTGAAGAGGCATAGAAAGAAGGGAAAGCTCAAATAACACATACCTAGTACACAAACATAAGAACCCTTAAAAATTGCTTTGGGAAATGCGTTTAAAGAGTTCATTAAACATACGTTGGTCTGATTCAGATAAATTTTCATCGCTACTTGCAGACTTGGAATGGTGACATAAAGATAAATAGCTTTTCGAAACTGCAGTTACCGTTCAGAATGAACTTGCCAGCCACCTTTACTTTAAAACACACTCATTTTTTTTATATATTTTAACCAAGTTACATTGTGTCAATATATTAAATTTTTTTGGCAATTGACTATATGTTATATTGAGTACAATTTGTCCATAAAAAATGTCAAACGTCGCATATTATTTTAACGAACTGCCACATTTTTGCTAATTTGTAACAAGATGTATTAATTTGTCATTATTGTTAGTTTTTTGTAATTTATTTACCTAAATAACTTGCTATTTATTAGAATCGAGCCTTATATTAAATTAATATTTAATCTATATAAATAAAAAAGTAAATGTTCGTTAATTGAAAATCTCTAATCTCCAAAAGTTCTTCACCGATTGCTTTGAAATTTTGATAAAAGGTTGCATTTGAATAAAATGCATTGGAATTGATCACGCAATACTAAACATTGCTCATTTACAGGTTATGTCGTGTAAGAGAATGAGCGAAACGGTGATCGCGTTCTGCAACTTCAAAACTGCTTCGTTCTCAACAGAATGAATGCGACAAGCTGATAGTGGCTGAAAGAGGGCAGTAGGAATATCAAAAGTATCTTTTTAATATAGAATTTAATTTTATCTCTATGTTTATATTTCAAAACCTATCAAATCGTATGTAGAAATGGAGATTTTTAAAAATTAGTTCCAATTATCTATTTGTCTTCCCTTAACGTTTAATTAGTTACAATTACCTCTCTGTCTTTTCTTAACATTTAATTAATTCCAATAATCTCTCTCTTTTTTTAACCTTTAATTAGTTCCAATTATCTCTGTATTTCCTTAACGATACTTCTATTTGACAAATGCTGTCCAGCTGCAGATCAGCTGAGATATTCTCACATCAATTTCTGGAAATTGGGAACGAAAAGGTACCGGTTGATATGACCTCAGGACGAATTTCATTGCCTCATAACTTCTGCAATTTAGTGACGTCAAAAGAAGAATTGGTTGAAAAAGTATTTCCCAATATTCAAATCAATTGTAAGAATCACGATTGGCTGAGTGAACGAGCTATTCATGCCGCCAAGAACAAAGACGTCTACGAACTTAACAATATTATTCAGTTTCTTTTTTAATGTTTCGCAATTTTATATGTTTTTGTTCTAAATTTCTTTCTTCTTTTTCAGTGCAATCGATTTGCTTTAGTTAATCAAAATGCCGGGGAAGCAGCAGAGCGACGTGCACCCAGGCTTGATGATGCACGGATGCGAGCCCGGCGATCGCGTTCTGCAGCTTCAGAACTGCTTCGTTCTCAACAGAATGAATGCGACAAACTGAGAGTGGCTGAAAGACGTCAAAAATATTGTATACCCCCAAGCATTGTGAAATTAAACATATTAGAAACGTGTGCTTTCTCTTTTCATTCTTTTCCATTTAACCAGACTGAGCCACAGCAACAAGTGGCCAGGTACAGCTAGTTTTAAATAAATATCTTTCCTCAAGCTTTGAAGAAGTGACAGACTTTATTTTTTTAAAAGTGTTAATAATTCTTTAAAAAAAACTGTGACTTTAGCGTGAACACTTCTTAGTATTAAACGACCTATTTATTTTTTTATGTTCATCTTAGTCGTCAACATCAATTCTTGGTTCAGTGCTAGAAATATGAGTAGGTCTCTCTTTTGACTCATATAATTATCTGTTCCTGGTGCTCTAATTCCAATCTTACCCAGTTACTTTTTGAATATCATGAGTACAGGGCCACGTAACTTGAATACGTGGCCCTGTACTCATGATATTGAAAAAGTATACGTATCTTAGAATGAATAGAAATAGAAGAGAATATCATTTGGAATGATAAAAAAACTGAAACACTACCTTGGTGTCACTCTTGACCAGATGCTTTCATTCAAACCCATTGCAGCAATGTTAAACGAAAATTTAGTGCTTGAAATAACCTGCGCAGAAAATTAACAAACTCATCTTGAGGCGCAAAACCTTCTGCCCTCCGAATCTCGGAATTGGCCTTGTGCTACTCAGCAGGGGAATACACCTGCCCTATCTGGAATAGGTCGTTTGTGGCCCAGAATGAGACATGCTATGTGATCATTAAAACTAGACGCACTAAATAGATTGCACAACCTTGCCAGAATTGCTCCCCCGAAAATCAGGAGAGACATTGGAAACAGTGCTGAGACCAGCCAATTGAATGACTACAGATATCCTTTGCATAACCACCAGCCCCCAGTCCCTAGGTTGAAATCCAGGCACTGCTTCATTACGGGCACTAAGCCTCTGAGACAACCACCTATTACTGCTAGGATGAACAAGTGAAGAGGAATGTTGATCCCCAGTAGTTGATTTTGCCTGTAGAAAAATTGCCAGTTGGATCTGAACTGCCCTGGAGAACCAGAAATCTCTTAACAACTTCTGTAATTTTTTTGGATAACCAAGGTCACCATGTAAAAATGGGGAATGTTAAGCGATCTATCGACGCTCTGTATCTGCGGTGAAGAGCAATTTATGGGGACACTTGCAGCAGTTCCTAAGAAACCCTAAAGAAGACTTGATTTGTGGAATACCCAGTGCTATTCAGTTGGAAGAATTCTAGAGGAAGTAGTATAGCCTTCAACACGAAAAAACGAAGAATGGAAGGTATTCATGATGACGGATTGATATATTTTTATTAATTTCTAAAAATAGCATTCATCACATTATGTTATAAACTACTTCAAGATAATGAAATGATATATCTAAATGCTAAAATAATTCATATTTATCCACCCTACCATTTGCATTAGCAATTTTGCCTAAGATGTTTAGAAATATGTGTACATCAAGATTGCGACCAAATTATGACACATAATATTAAGTCCAATTGGTTTGTTTAGTAAAATCAGAGGTCCTTTATTTGTGAGTAGGTAATAAATTTCATTTGGCTTACTCATTCCCAACCTATCTAAATAATATGGAGCAATTAAAAATTAAAAGCAATAGGTTATCAAGAAATAAAAATCATTAACTCTTGCATATGTTCATTGTTTTAAACAATGCTGTTGACATTTTTTATACTTCCTGTTTTAATTATGGTTTTACTTTAAACTTCCTCATCATAACAATTGCAATTATTTCACAATCCAAGTTTTTCTGCTTTATTATTATTGTATCTCATATACTACGTGTTGATTTTTACTATCGAGAAAAATACAACTAATGGCTTCATCTGTTTCGTTTCCCTTTATGTATAAAACAATATTTTCTAATCAATTTCACATGATTCAATTACCGTCTTTTAGGTTAAGGTGCTTATACTTCATCAAAATATGATCATTACCTTAAAATCTTTTAAAAATATGTTTTCAAAACATGTACATCCAATCTATCTCTTCATAATTGAAACTAATTTAATAAATATGACTTATCTGAAATTTATATAAACTTGACACTTTTCTCAGCTAATTAAATTTGTTTTTTGAAGAAAAAAGAACATTTGCTGATTTAAATGCATATTTTGAATTTTGAACATTTTCATATTACCATAGAGAATTATAGATTTGAAATAAATACGCTTCTTCTTAAATTAAATAATGCCACAAACTCTTATAAATAAAGGGTATATGCCAGTATCAAGTAATGGACATAAATATGATGTTATGAGATGTAAAGTTTGCTGAATGTTATTTCAAGTGGATAATGGATCATACAAGCCATTTAAGTATTGAAACTGGTGTTTTCACTTTAAAAAAAATATGTAAAATATGAAATGCAGTTAAAAAAACGACATTTTAATATAATGCCCTTGATGAATTACTTCAAATTGAGAAATATCTGTGCGAAAGGTGCAATAAATATAACATGAAATAATGTACTATCTGTAAAATCAATTTTTTCAGGAAAGAATTTAAAATATCAAAACTGATAAGGCTTATTTATTAACACTTTTATTGTAAATACACTCTGGCGAGCTTGTTGAGAGACGGCAATCTCTTCCAGTCAATCAGACAAAATTAAATGAAGCAAGTCACATGGCCGCAAAAAAAATTCAAATGGCTATTCATCCTCACGAAATCCATGAACACATAAGTGAGCATATGCCCACAAACCCCACAAAGACAGACAATCACCCGAACATTCCTTTTCATATAAAGTGATATATCATCAATCAAAGGAAAAGGAAGGGATGGTGGAGAAGAAAGGAAAAAAAATTCTTACCATTTTGAATGTACCATTAATGTTAATGAGTTAAATTAAGGATAGTGTATTTTTTTTTAAGTATAGATATAACCGAAGTCATAGGTATCTTACTACCTCCAAATACTACGCGGAAAAAATGCCTATGTCACACAGTATTCGGATTGACCAATCTAGAGGGATAAAATTATTTTTCATGTCATTTGACATAATTATGTTACATTTTAATAACTAGAGGCTTAGGAAATATAAACAAATGGTTTTTAATTTAATAATAGGTTTTTAATTTATCAAATACACAATAATACATTGAGAATAAGACAAATTTACAAACGTTAAAAACTTAATACTTATAATTATGAAAAAAATATATAAAAATAACTTTTTTTTAATAGCATTAGAAAATTGCTTTCATACACATGTTTAACTTTTTTGGGTATTTTTCTAATAACACTTATACGGATCAGAAAAAAACTAATAAATATTTAAATAAATCGTAATTTGCCCTAACATGCGAAGTTTTTAAAGTGTGATGTTGGCTAACTTTTCTAATTTCTTTATTTTTGGCCTCTGATGCCTCTTCAGACATTTTTACAATAGGAATCAAAGAAGAATCGAGGATCTCAGCACTGTGCATCAATATTTTGTGCAAGGCTGCAGGCATATTATACCACGAGTATAATGATATGCATAACATTTTTGTTCCCTTAGCGTAATTTTCAAATTTTGCTGTTCAAAATATCTGTTACAATTATGCTCTCTACTTCTAGATAACAATTTTTTTTTTCTTCTAAAACCCGATCATATGATGGATATAAATTGAAACCTCTTTCAGAAGCTTTCTGTTGGATATTTTTATATTACATTACCGTATATTTTTTTGCATTAAACAATGCTAAAGCTTCTTCTGGATAGTAAGGATTTTGTGTTGAAGTTGTGAAAATTTGTTTCTTGGCCTTTTTATAACTCGTTGCTCTTCTCGGTAATGCAGTCAACATCTTTGTATTGAATTTGCCCCATCACGTCTACCACTGGCCTGAACTGCAGCTTCATATGTCAATTCTTTCTTCTCGTAGCTGGTAACCAAATCACATACTTCTCTCCTTTTTGATTCAGATGAACATTTTTAAAATATTTTAGCTGTATGGCCTGCCTTATTAATTGTCTGCATTGGAGAAGAAAAATCTAAATCTTCACACAACTAAAGTTGGTAGTTTTAAAAACAAATTCAAACGTCTTTGTTTTTGGACCCATTTTTGACGAATTTTCTCACATTCGGGTTTTACAAAACCTTTTAATCTTATAGCTTCTGCTTCTTTATCATCTTGAATATTGTAAAACGTTTTTACAAAATCATAAACACGCTGAATGCAGTGTTTCGAAGGGTTAGAACGCCATACTTCAAAAATACTAATTCTCGTAAGTCTGGTCCCTATAACAAAAAAAATATATATTTCAGAAATCGCAGTAAATGGTAATACTTTTTATTTAAAGAATATATAAGGTTATTTTTTTAAATTAGTTTCATAGCCTTACGACATCTTACACATAACCTTTCATCTTGTTGAACTTTGAACTCAATAAAATGCATAGGATGAAATTTAATGAATTTGTTATTGTTATAAAAATAATCTATATTATAAATAAGTTAATGTAATTATGACATAAATAAATACCTTTAGAACATGATGCCATCATGAAAATTATTTTCAATAACTTTTTAAAACACTGTTAATATGCACAAACTTCGGAAGTCAGGAATGTATTAATAGAAATATTTTATACCTGCGACACAAAGCGTCACTTTGTCCCATCATAAAAAATAAAATAAGGGTTTCTTGAAAAATCTGGCAATTGCATCTTATCAATAGGTTTGTTTGACACACTAAAACGGCATTTTATGTGAAGTATTGATTTTAATTTTTAGGATTTTGTCCCTCTAGATTGGTCAATCCGAAAACTGTGTGTCATTCGAGAGGAGTAGCACAGCACGAGGTTCGAACTGACGACCTTCTGCATGGAAGTCCAGTGCGTTACCGCGCGGCCATGCACCTCAGGGATATTGGTAAATTTGTTTGTCTTTAAATTTCTTATATATACTTAACATAAATACTTTTTTTTAACTCTGCACTAATCCCATATCTTAAATTAGTTAATATTATATGTTGGATCAATCGAATAGATTAACTGTAAATGTGAATTAAGGTGTATTAAAATAATAGATAAAATAATCTTCAAAGTTAATGTGAGTGGAAGGCTTAATAACAAATGTAAACAGAAAACTTATAACACATCAAAACATTCTAAGCAAAATATTGTGAACATCAACGGAAAATCTTGACAAGAGGGAAAATAATGTAAAATTTACAATGAAAATCTGAAGACATGGTTTGTTTAAATTAGAAAACTAGTGATTTAGATTATTGTATGAAATTTCCATATTGATGTTAACATCTTTTATCCTAGATGTGTCAATATGTAACACAGAAATAATTTTGGAGATTTTCAGGCAAAAATGTTCACCGACAAGTGTCTATAATATTACATTGCTGTATCATGATATTTTTATTTCTTCTTTTTTATAAATGGCACATGTAGCAGTTTTTTTTTCTAAACAGCAATTTCTTTCAACCAATTATTTTGATAATGTTTTAACCCATGACAAATTTAATAAAAAGAAATATTTATTAAAATTAGATTAACAAGATGACAAATCTCTTTACAATAAGGTAGGACTAAAAGAAAGGAATTCATTCAAGGATAAGGAAAGAAGACAAAAGAAAATTTGGATGAAAGGGTATTGTGAGTAATGTTATATTTTTCCAATTCTATCTTGGAGGTGATTAGGGATGGTGCGTATATCTGTAACTTTTGAAAGCTCATTTCACTGTAAATAAAGATGTATAAAATGAGATGGATGTATTGATTGCAAATGAGTCTTTCATTACCCAATTGAATAGGATATCCATGTTCTGAAAAAAAAATAGAATTTTACGCAAAGATATGAAGGAAAATTGAAATAATTAAGCATGTAAAATAATGTCGATAGAGCATGAAGGTTCCTTTGCTAATTTATTTTAGACTATTGAAGTTTGTTTCAAAACTCGGACACATGGCTATACTACTTATGGTTAACACGTTCCGCGCCGCGTAGGTCACCGGTGACCTACCGTGTTTTTGACCAGGGCGCCACATAGGTCACCGGTGACCTACGTGTTTTTTTTTATAAACAGTCCCAGTGCGCCAGCGGTCACATTTACTAGCAATTTTAACATTGAATGTGACCTATACGGCGCCCCTGAATATAATGCACATAAAAACCCAAAATTTTGTTTGAAAATGCAATTATTTTTAATAAACCTCCAGGTGTACATGAGCAAGCTATTACGGTTTATTTTTTCAAGGATAAACTAGCCTCTACAATTAGGCTAGGGGGCATAGAAGAGATTCCAGGGATAACATAATGAATGGGACCATCCATTTGTCACACTCTGGAAATTTATGAGGGTGCATTGTCTATGCAACATTGTGACCCTTTTTTTTGGAGCTATTGTCTCAGTAATCATAAGAGATTATTATTTTATGGCGTAACACTATAGCATATTACATAAATAAATAAAAAATATAATAAGTAATAAATTAGGCATGCTACAATATGTTTCGACTACAAAAGTTTATGTTGTATATACATGTATTACCGTACGACGCCGCGTAGGTCACCGGTGACCTACGCTCACAATAGCACCTAAAATCAGTTTATTTTTAAAAATAAACCATTATTTATGAAGCCTATATATGTATACATAATATAAACTATAATTTGTTTAGTGGCGCAGGTACTTATTTTCTCAAAATGTACTGCGGCACGGAACGTGTTAAATATGAATTGGATGCAAATGTTTTAGTCTCTCCAGCTTATCCAACATCTCATTGGTATTCAAAAAGCATATGTCACCGTAATGAAGTAATAGAAGCATGAGACATTATAGCAGTATTATTCAACTCAAAACAAGGAGAAAATGATGCATCCTATTTCTTAGTATAATATATTCTCTTGAATGTAAAGAAGCAATAATCTAAAGGATCTTGGAGGCATGATTACGCCATCTCAGATTTTTTTCAAAAAGGATGTTCAGATTTTTGATATGTGATTAATACGGAATCACAGGATTACTGATTATAATGAAGGAAAAAATTTAGAAAGATTTTGACAAACACATCCCATGTGATTGTAATTTTAGAGGATTCTCGAGTAGACCAGTATGTGATACAGTTGAGGCCATTATTCATGATATCAGCAGCAGAAGAAACATCTCAGAGTAAGAAGCCAATGTACAATTGAAGATCGTATGCATACTGATGATATTCACTCGGTAGCTATTTAATTATGTAGGCGATGAAAGTTGAAAATAAGATTACTGGCAGTATTGCACCCTACGGAACACCAGCCATCAGCAGAAGTTCATTACTTATTTTTTAATAATCTTAGTTGTTTCTTAGATTTTTTAAAACTGGAAGTAAAACCTCTTTTAAACTTAACCTGTGTTTTCAACATATTATCTACCTGAAAATGTGTTTTCAATACATTTTCAGGTAGATAATATGTTGAAAAATTGAGATTTGTCTGTGTTGTGAAGCCACAAAACTCTTCGATTTCATAATGAGTTTGTTGCCAATGTGCTCAAAAACCAGGGACGGTGTTTCTGCTTGGGAAGATCCTTCATCATAAGCATCAGCAAATATGTGGTAGACAAAAGTTTTTGGGCAACACGCTAATTCAATCTGTAAAACTGTAGGAAAACATATTGAAGAATTGGACAAAATGAAGAATTGAAATGGTGCAGCAAGCAAATTGTGAACAATTTTTTCCAGTATTGTAATAAATTGTAATTTTCATTTTAAGTCATGTATGTTCAAAATAGAGAAACATACACAAATTTGATAAGCAATATTCTTCCACATGTCATGCTTGGTTTGTATGTTTTTTTTGTTAGCCATTGCTTGTGTTATAGGATCTAAATAAATAAATACTTGCGAAAATATGTTCTTGACTTATAATAGATCAATATAAGTATTTTTGTCTATAGTTAAGATAAATTATTTTTGTTACTCATTCACGTAACTTCATGTTCCTTTAATTTATATTTTTCCGCCTTTTACGGAGTCTTTAACTTCCTTGTCCCACTATGCATTTTTTTTACATCTAATCGCCGTGCCACAGACATATTTTGCTGTGTTTATCAGTATATTTAATACTCATTCATTCTTCTATACTTAATCAATCAATTATCATTTCCATTTTTTCAAAATTCCCCTTAGTTTTTTAAAGAAAATTTCGATCACAATCTTTCAGTTTCTCACAGTCGGTACTTCTTTGTATACACCAGATCGCCACCCACGGAGGATATTTATTCTGCTTATCACTAAATAATGGTTTGAGCTATCTGCTCCTCTAAACACTTTTGTATCGAGAATGCTTTTGCAGTGAAGAATCCACGCGTACATAGTTAATTAACAATCTTTCATTTGCTCTTTCCCACGTATATATATGATTTTTTTTAACGAAATGAATAGAACACATCCCTATGTTTCATACTTAATGTTTCTTAATATATAAAAAAATGTAGAGTAATAGATTGCAAAATTGGTATAAAAAAGGCCTGAAAATCCTAGCAGAAAATAACATTTTTCTAGAATGGGTCTCTCGCAAGCTCATTGTGATTAGATAAATATTTAATAAATTCATAGGGGGACAATCTGCGCTAACTTCACTTCGATCAATTGATAATTAAAATTTAATTTCAGCAGATAACCCAATGATCTGACGTGATTCATTTTAGAAAATAATTATAAGCTAGCCGCGGCTTCTCGTAGACGGTTAACCCGTCGTATTATCTTTGGTCAACCTCATAATCAACCTAAAAAATATCCGCGGGTTGACAGCAGTCAAGTGAGAATAACACTTTGGTTATTTTTTTAAGCAAAAAATATTGACTACGAGTTGTCTATTTTAATAATAAAATGAGAATCTACTATTTTTCGTTCAAGCGCTCGTACATAGATCTACGCATCTAAACTAAAAGTATGACATTCGTGATTTTAGCGCCATTTTGATATTAAGTATACGAGTATTGCCACCTACAAAATACATTTTCCATACTTTCTATTTCCTTTTATTGGTATTCTTCTTTTGCAGAACGAGCGATTCTTCAATACAACGAAACTAAAGCCGTTATAAACAAAACCCCTATCTATTATGTTTTCTATTGGTATCTATGGTACGCCGTAATTTGTCATCCATTTCTGATTACCTAAATATCGCTTTGTGTTTGGTTTTTATACGGCGAAATATTACCGCCATCGAATTTCACAATGAAATCGTAAGGATTTAATATTAAACTTGTTATTTAAATTAATTCCATTAAAGTACACGCCTAATAGTATTGTTGTATTTGCATCCTTCGGGAAGTTGGGCATAGATGCGCTGACCTTCGTTTTGATGCACAACAAAGCATCAAATTGACATCTGCCACAAATTTCGATATAATATTATCAAAATGTTTCGTTTATTGTTAAAAATGCACAAATACGAAGATTTTTAGTGTTATAAAGTGTTTGAATTGTTTTATTTACATCGAAAATATGTCCTTACCTTCTGTGTGGGAGCATGTTTTTGTCGAAGGATTCATTTTTATATTAATCTTTCACAACCTTTTTCGCGTTGTTTGATGTTGATTTTCACGATTGTTAGTGATAATTTGTTGTTTTACTACATTTAAGGTATACTCGTTTGATTGGGAGATAATAAAAGATCGTCAACTTGGCATTAAAAATGAATGACCGAGACATCCCGAGTGTCCCAGTCACAACATTAGCAGGCGTAGCTAGCCTTACCGACTGTAAGTATCTATTACCACCATTTACACGTAAAAATACTTTGTTTCCTCTTGATACATTTTTCTTGACCTACTTCACCTCCTTTTTTACTAATGAGGAGTTTCATTCCCTTGGAAGCAATAATAACTATTAGAAATCTTTCTAATGTACTGCTTTGAAGTAATGATATGAAGACAAACAAGTTTTTTGCTTACTTTGACTAAGTTAGTTTGGATTTTCGTGTTGTCAACCTCTGTGCACTTTATTATAAATCTTGTGATGGGAGCTGTCAAAAAGCTGTTTACAATGCATACTTCTGCTTTATCACGCCTATCAAAGTTACTATCACCAAAGTAACTAACACTTTTTCACTTTGTCGATCTGTCAAAACACATTTAATTTTGAAAAATGTCATTCAGTAAATACTTCTTCATATATTTGTACTTATCGTTTTTTTGCGCATTTTCGACTTAATATAGTCAGTATTATTACCATTTTATCATATTATTAACATACAAGATTTATGATACTATATTTCAAATAGCCTCGAGACTATATTGCTTATTATAATTACTAAATAAACTCTTTCAGTATTGCCTGTGTTACCACTCCCGACACCGTTACCTCAAACTTTGAGCAACAAGTCTCAATTATTCCATCCTCGAGTAGTTGAGGAAGCCGCTATTCTGTTAGCTACTCGTGATGACACTCTGGTGTCCTTATTAGTTCAATCTTTAATGCAGACATCTGCCGATCATATGTGAGTATTGTATTTTACATTATATATTTATAATTCATAAAAAAAAGGATGGGTTAAGGTAAGATTATATTCAGGTTTGAACAAATTTTTTGTTTAGTTTTTTAAGGGAGATACGTTTCAATCATTGAGGGTTATTTATGACAGTTATGACAGACATGTATACTGTTATTTATGACAGTTCACTATGATTATTCAATTTTGTTATTTGTGATTCAATTTACAATATATGTTCATCATTTTACTTATTTTTATTGATTTGGGTTTACCGTTTGCTATCCACTATGTTGTAATACTATGTTTTTATTGTATACAGTACACCTGGCATGTTTATTTGCAATGTGGTAATAATATCTTTCAATCAGAATGATCTTAAAGAGGCCTTAAGTGAAAACTGTCATCTCAATTTACCCATTGAGGTTTAAGAGGAAAGCTCCAATTTCCTTTCATTAACACTGCTCTACAAATTTTAACTTTTGTTTTTGTTTTTTACGAAAACTAACGTATGTTTACTTTTTAAAATATGAAAATGGCTATTAAAATTCTGGATTTGCTTTGATTTACAAGATAAATTAAACATTTCTGTTTGACATATCAGGTCTGTAAATAAGAAACCGGTTTTTTTTTATAGAAAATACACATTTATTGTATGAAAATGGTAAAAAATATTTTATTCAAAGTATTGCCCATCGCTAGCTACACATTTTTCCCATCTCTCTGGCAATTTGTGGATGCCACGCCAAAATAATTGTTGCTCTTTTGAGGCAAACCAATCATCGAGCCATTTTCGTAAGAAGTGAAGCGCTGCTCAGCAAATGCGTGTCCCATCGATGCAAATAAGTAGTAATCGGATGGAGCCAAATCTGGTGAGTAAGCCGCATGGAAGTATTTGCCAATTAAACGCCTCAATCATTTCCTTGACCGGTTTTGCTGTGTGCGATGGTGCATTATCATGAAGCAAAATCACTTTGTGTTGCCTCTTTTGATATTCTGGTCGTTTTTCACGCAATGCTTGGTTCAAATCCATCATTTGTTGTCGGTAGCGTTCAGTATTAACAGTTTCGCCAGGTTTTAGCACCTCATAATAGATAACACCCTTCTGATCCCACCAAAAACAGAGCATTGTCTTCCGTCCATAGCGATTTGACCTTGCAGTTGATGTCGCTGGTTTGCTTGGAGTTACGTATGATCTTCTACGCTAAGGATTCTTGAAATATATCCATTCATCTCCAGTCACAATTCGATGGAGAAATGATTCTCTTTTGTACCTGGCGAACAGCATTTCGCAAGTGGTTTTTTGGTTTTCCTGCTGTCTTTCATTCAGTCCACGTGGAACCCATTTTCCCATCTTCTGGATCTTTCCCATGGCTTTCAAACGCATGGAGATGGCTTTTCGTGTCACATTTAATTGATCCGCGAGTTGTTGCGTTTGAGCATCATCCTCATCCAACAATGCTTGCAATTCGGCATCTTCCAACTTTGTGAGGTCTGCAAAGTAGGCCTCCATGGCGGCGATAACCTCCCCATTCGACTCAAATTTCTGCCCGGCGAGTGACTTTTTCAAGTTTGGAAACAAAAAAAAGTCGCACGGGGCCAAATCCGGGGAATACGGTGGATGGGGCAGCAGTTCGTAGCCTAATTCTACCAATTTGGCCGTGGCGACGGCGGAGGTGTGAGCCGGTGCGTTGTCATGATGGAAGAGCACTTTTTTCTTCGCCAAATGGGGCCGTTTTTTCTGCAATTCAGCGTCGAATCGGCCCAATATTTCGACATAGTAGAGCCCTGTGACCGTTTTGCCCTTCACCAGGAAGTCGATGTAGATCACACCTTTTGAATCCCAGAAAACGGTGGCCATCACCTCTCCGGCCGATAGGACAGTCTTCGCCTTCTTCGGAGCACGTTCGCCGGGTGAAGTCCACTGTTTCGACTGTTCCTTGGTCTCGGGTGTGTACCAGTTTATCCATGTTTCGTCGACGGTCATGAAACGACGCAGAAATTCCTTCGGATTGCACTTAAACATCGTCAAACACTGCTCTGAAGTGGTCTCACGGTTGCGCTTGTTGTCCGGAGTGAGCAAACGCGGCACCCATCGCGCCGACAGCTTTCTCATGCCCAATACTTCATGCAGGATATGACTCACGCGGTCTTTTGAGATGCCTACTGTCTCAGCTATCTCGCGCACCTTCAATCGGCGGTCTGCCAATATGAGATCGTGGATTTTTGTCACGTTATCCTCCGTGGTAGCCGTTTTCGGAGCACCTGGGCGTGGCTCATCAAAAACCGACGTGCGACCACGTTGAAACTCGTTAAATTAATTTTTGACGGTCGCCGTCGAAGAAGAAGAGTCACCGTACACAGCATCCAAGCGCTCTTTGATTTCGCTGCGCGGTTTCCCTTTCAAAACCAAGAATCGAATCACCGATCGATATTGCTCTTTTTCCATTTTTCTCAAATCTGCGGACACGCTCACTTCCACACGCGGTCAAAACAAAACTACGCGTCCGATTCGGCTGAAATTTTGACAGTAGCTGTCAACGAGAATGTACTACGCGATAAAAAATTGTTCTTGTGATAGTGGTGCTATCGGGTGGTGAGGCTAAGTACTTATCGGACCGCCCTCGTATATTAATATTCAAACATCTTTTGAAAACCTTTGGAATACTTCATGAAAAGACTTCATTGAAACACTACATACCAAATTATAGATTTTTATTTTACAATCCTGTGAAATTCTTTCTCCTAGGTGTTTTAATATTTCTTTATGTAAAATTCTGCACATATTTTTAAAATCGTAATGATTTTAATGTATCTCAAAATATTGTGTCAACTTACATGCAGTGAAATTTAATAGGGCAAAATGTGATGTGCCATCATAAGAAATGGGAATCCACACTATTTTTCTCAATATCACTATTTTTCTAGACATTATTTCTCGAGAAATATGATCCTGAATTTGTTGTAGATAAAAAATATTGACGTGTTTTAAATTTATGAATTCAAATTTATATTCCTTGTAAAATTGTTGATATAAACTATGCGGTGGTATCGGAAAGTTCCCAGATTAAGCCAAAAAAAGAACAAGCTTACATTATTAATATTTGCCATTCCTTTTGAAATATTGGGTGTAAAGTTCGGTCCGTTTTTTTGTGTTCAAAAGTGCATTTATTTCTAAACAAAATGAATCAACAGATCAATTAAAGTATTGTCCATTGCTGGCTACTACTTTTTCCCATCTCAGGCAATTTTCGAATTCCATCTCGAAAAAATGACTCGTCTTTTGAGGCGATGCAAGTTTGGAGCCAATTTTCGGTTTCTACGCAAGAAGTGAACCGGTGACCTGCCAAATCGTGCTGCATCCTTCGGAACAACCAGTAATCAGAAGGAGCAATTTCTGGGGAATACAGCGGTGCGGTAAAACATCCCATTTGAGCATTTCCAAATATTTTTTTACGACTTTTGCGACATGAGGCCGAGCGTTGTCATGAAGAAGAATAACTTGATCATGTCTTTGCTCGTATTCCGGCTGTTTTTCTCGTAATGCACGGCTGAAACGAATTAATTGTAGCCGATACCGATCGCCTGTAATGGAATCGCCAGGTTTCAGCACATCAATCCGATGCAAAAAACCTTTTCTTTGTTGCCTTTGAATCAGCGGCTCGCAAGTGAAAAATCGCCTTTCAACGTCTCTCGGTTTCAGTTCATAAGGCACCCAATTTCCTTGTTTTTGAATCATTCCCATGGCTCTCAATCGTATGGAAACGGCTTGTTGAGTCACTCCCAATGATTCTGCAAGCTCCTCTTGCGTTTGACTCTGATCTTCTTCGAGTAATGCCTCTAATTCTTTGTCCTCGAATTTTTTTGGCTGTCCAGAGCGAGGCTTGTCTTTGACGCTGAAATCTCCATCCTTGAAACGTCTAAACCATTCCCTACATGATTTATCAGTTGGAGCAGCGTCACCATAAACTTCGACAAGCATTCGATGGGCTTCAGCTGCACTTTTCTTCCAATTAAAGCAGAAAATTAAAACCTCCCGCAAATGCTGCTTGGTTAACACAAAATTCGACATTTTCAACACTGTACAAAACAAGGTTTTTGCATGAAACTCAAAGCGATATAAACTGAATATTATTGGCAGATGTCTAACCTCTTTGAAACCGCCAAAATTGGCTGTCACTATGAACCATCCATAACAGCCAGAGCCATCTTTTGGAAACGGACCGAACTAATTTGTACTCATAATAGTTCTTGGGAATGTATTTATTTAACACTTAATTGTAAAACAATCTGGCGGGCTTATTGCCAGGTGGTAATCTCTTCCAACGAACCAGACATGGGTAAATGAAGGAAGTTACGTGATTGCAAAAAATATTCCAATGATTATTCACTTTTATAAAATTTATGAACAATATATATAGTAAAATTAAAAGTGAGATATCATCATCAAAAGAAAAGGAAGGGACGGTGGAGAGGAAAAAAAATAGGATTGAAACACGTTATATTACTGACTTGAAATTGAGAGTTTTTCAGTCGCTTCTTCAAGCATGCCAAAGACGGAATGAGTCTAACATTGGTTTGTAACTGGTTCCAAAGTCTCAGTGCATGGACAGTAAAGGACATCATAAAAAAAGAAGAGCGGTAAATTGGGAAAGCCAATACACAATCTCTGATTAAGCGTAGCCCAAGTCCATGATCAGAAAGACGCTGAAATTCTTTGGCGAGATAAGAGGGGGCAGCGGGACAGTTAAGGATATTATACAATAATGACTATGTGAATTTTTCGTCTATTTCTCATGTTCAACCAGTTCAGCTCCTGGTATGAAGTGATGTGATCATATTTTCTCAGGTTAATAATAAATCATTAACAAACATTTTGAAGATGCTGTAATTTGTCCAGCTGTTGCTTTGTAATATCCAAATAACAGACGTCCGCATAGTCCAAAATCGAAAAGAGCAGAGATTAAACGAGCAAAATTTTGGTTTTAGTTGGCAGGAATCTTTGCGATACTTTAAGAAAATGAAGGCTGAAGAAGATCCTTTGGCTTACCCCGTTTATTTGATCTTGCCATGACAGAGTTATCTATTAATACTCCTAGGTTGGTAACTGTTTTATTTAATGGTATGATAGAGCCATCGAGTAATATTAGACGAAGTAAGTCAGCGTTGAATTTACTGAGAAGCTGAGGATTGCTTGAGACTTCATAGGATGAATGAGTAAGCTGTGCATCTTAGTCCATTTGGAGATCGATTGAAGGTTCATAATTTGATCGTTCAACGCCGTGTGAAAGCAATTGGGATCGAAATAAATATATATCTGCAGGTCATCCGCATACAGATGATAAAACTTAAGAGGTGATGTTATTGGGTTGATGAGTATAGTAAGGAGTGGGGAGAGATAATGAGGAGCGGGGAGAGAATTCCACTTTGAGGAACGCCTGCAGAGAGATCAGTTCAGTCAGATATACGCTCCTGGTATTTGCAGTATATACACAGTAATCCCAGCGTCTCCTCCATTCCTTAAAAGCACTGCTGAAGTACTTTTTCTGAAGGCCCTCCAATATCATCCGTAATTCCGTTTGCGCCTTCTCAGCTTCAATTTAATTTAGGGGAACAAAGCGAAATCACAGGGGACTAAGTCAGGTGAGTACAGAGGGTGTGGGATGACTGTCATGTTTGATAAGCATTTTATGGGTCTCGATAGCAGATCGTAAAGATCACAGAGTGGTTTTAACACAAGATCACATACCTCGTGTACAAATTGAATACGTGTTAACAGTACGACTTGGGATTTAGCAGACTTGGGAGCAATGACCTTTAGTCTCCCGTACATATAGGTCGATCGTTATAGTCACTGAAAGTATAGACTGCGAATTTTCTAATGCAAACATGTAAAAATGAGTTATTCTTGATTAGTTGAATATATGTGTATACATATGTTAGTAGTTAAATACATGTGTATAATAGCTATCAGTATTCACTATTAGTTTTGTTTTCTGAAATATCATATTAGTTTTTCTTGTGCATTTTGGCATATGTGGTTTTATTACTTTGTTGCTGTTTAATTTATTAAATAAAATATTTAGTATAATTCATGTTCATAATGTTTTTTAAAGTATTTAGAACGCATTTTGACACATTTACAATCTTTTCATTTAGAAAATGGCGACAAAGAATTTACATTAAATTTTGCATTAAAAGTGCAATGAAGTATGGCAAATGTTGATTCAATCGAATTGAAACAAAGCCCTAATCGTCCCAATGGAAGCTTCCTGAAGAGCCAAGACCGAAAAAAGAATGTCAAGTTTGATCAAATGTCAAGGTTCTTCTTACTGTTTTCTTCTACTACAATGGCATAGTCTACTATGAATTCTTATTGACTTTATGGTAATATAAGGAGTATTATTTTGAGATTTTACACCTTTTGTGTGAGGCAATCCAAAGAAAATTATCAGAATTATGGGCAAACCACTCCTGTATTTTGCTCCACAATAATGTACCGGTTCATACTTCACTACTAATTCAGGAATTTTTGGCCAAAACTAACACCGTCTAGATGCCGCAGTCACCGTATTCACCAGATATGGTCCACTGGAACTTTTTCCAGCTGTCGAAGATGAAGAGGACAATGTTTTGCGACGATAGAGGAGATAAAGGCAAAATGTTTTGCGGATTGGAAAAAATATTAACAAAAGTGTATTTTATCCTATTGGGACTACTTTGAAGGGGATATTATTAATATTACCTATTACCTAATTACTATTAATAATACCTATACCCCGCACAGATAATATTAAAGATCTGGGTGTCTTGTTCCACAGCAATCTCGCGTTTGGTCCTCACATAGAAGTTATGTGCAACTCAGCTTATAAAACTCTAGGATTTGTTATGAGAATCTCTAAGTCGTTTGAAAACCAATTGGTGCTCAAAACGTTGTTTAATTCATTGATCCGTAGCAAACTAGAAAGCAATGCTTGCATTTGGAGCCCGGTGGGGGCGCAGAACTCGCTCATGGTGGAGAAAGTACAAAAAAAATATCTACGATATCTCTACATGAGTGAGTTTGGTGTCTATCCGTGGCTATATCCTACGCAGTTTCTGCTGGGCATGCTCGGGTATAACTCCTTGAGCGTAAGAAGAGATCTGCGTCTCCTGGTATACGTTGTCAAACTCGTTCGAGGAGTTGTGAGCTGTCCAGCATTACTACAAAGATTAGCGTTAAATGTTCCTAACAATTACACTAGACTGCGCCGGCAGGAACTGTTCTCAATAACATACGCAAGAACGGGTCTTCCAGCCGCTATGCCTGTTGGAAGGGCCTTAACTCTTAACGGGACTGCTTCGGATATTGACATATTTCATATCACATTACCAAAAGCAAAAGTAAATTTTCTTCTTAGATTAAGCGCGTTAGAAAGCACTCATCAACATACTTAAGTGACTGAATATATATGTAACATACGTTTGTGTGTAAATACTCGTTTGTATACATATGCATTATTTTTTATTTTATATAATTTTAAAATTTTCTTTTTTCCCTGTAATTTTTCTTCTTTTTTAATGTCTTGTATTTTTCAATGTAATTGGGCTAAGCCTGTTTTGAAAAAATAAATAAATAAATAAATATTAATGATTAAATAAATACTTTTTGATAAAAAATTAATTCTCATTGTTTTTTTATTAAGCCTCGTATATAGTTCCTTAAGTAAATCTCTTTATCAAAGGCATTAAAAAATGTGTTTTGGTTTTTGAAATAAAGTTAGAATAAACATTTGAATTCTACTCTTATTTATTTATGAATGATAGAATTTTAAATAAATTTACCCTATTGTATCATTATTAGGAGAACCTTGCTTTATTATAATTTTTAAACGGTGTCATATACTTCAAATCAAAATTTGAGTATAACTTATAATCTTCGTGCCATTGTTGATTTTGATATTTGGGAGTTTAAGGAAGTAGAGAAATTAATTAAATTATGTTTATTGCAGAGAACTTAAGGATAACTATGAAGGAAGTGATATTAATTCTCTACAGAGGCAAAATATGCCAGAACTTCTGAAAGCTATTTTGGACTTAAATCCTAATGTGTTCAATGACCCACAAACCAGATGGAACAATCATAATTTCACTCCTAAGTTTAACGGGCTGTCACCTTCAGGGAATTATGCTCAGTACTCTCCTCAGAACTCTGTACAAAATAGTCCTTCTCCTTCATCTGTTACACATTTTCAATCACCACAGCCACCGCAACAATCCTCAAACCAGCCATCAAACCTTTACATCAATGCTCCGTCCAATCCGATGCCCTTCCAAGCTACACCCCACACAATGCCTTCCCCTCATGTAACAATGGCATCTCCTCCTTCACAAACAACCTTTTTGCATCCCATTACTTCTACACCACAAAACCACATCGCTCAACATTGGGACTCAGGGAACACAATGCTCGATACAATAGCCCAACAATCTCAGACTGTTAACAGAGCTTCTGTTATCACAGAACAAAAACTACCACATAATCCCCAGACTTCACAAAATATACAAAATGTACAAAATGGGGGTTATTTTAATATGCCTCATCAAAGCAACAATGCATACAACCAGCTAGCTCAACCAATGAGTATGGACAATATGAATAATATGAATCAAGAGAAGGATCCGCTTTCTCTTTCTCCTCAACAGCAGGCCAGCCTTGAACCTCAAGCCAACATGAATCTTCAAGAAGAAGCTTTCAGAAGACAAGGTGTGTATAACAGAATAATATATTTTTTTTCTTTCCATTTCTTTTTGAACACAACTACATTTGTAAACATAGGCAATGTTGTGATTTCAGGCCAATCACCCGCACAGGCCAGTGTGGCACCGTCACCTTTACACCATGAGCCCCAAGTGTCACTACCTGTACAAAGGGACGTTTACATGTCACAACCACCACCTGAACCCACTAATGTGCAAAATCAGACTCCTGAGCCTGCTAAGAACCCTTCATCACTAGATTCTCGTCTTCCAATTGTTAAATTAGATAGAATGAATTTGGAAGTAAGTATTTTATGTTTAAAGTTTTATTAATTTCAAAATCTCGCTATTTTGAGTTTTGATTTCTATTTAATGTTTTCCTAGTTTTGCATCAAGTGTTATGTGCTTATACTGTGTGTTAATAAATTTTAGGATGCATTAGCAAAAAGGTATCAGGCTTCAACTGACAATAGACAAAAGCCAACAGTTCAGAATGACCCCGATTCAGATGAAGCCCCTTTAAAGCCCAAAGTAGCAGATAAAATAAAGAATGAAATAGATGAGGCAAGAGAAAGAAGCTGGCAAGCAGTCAAGCGTAGACACGAAGAAGCCAATAAAATTGAGGAACAATCTGCAACTATTGGTAAGTTCTTATTCAAATATTAACCCTCAATACGTTCATCGATAGCCGTGGTATATCCAGTTCTTGATATAGGTATCCCCCTAAGACCTTTTTTGTCTTCGGTTTTGGGCCTGTTGCATCCACCTTAATTTCACAGTATCTCTATTTTCATCTCCCTGCCTTTTTGGAGTTTTTTTATTCTGGTTTGATTGGATCGTGGGTTCCATTCAAGCAGTCTTATCATCCAATTATCTTCAGCTTGTTTAACACGTCCTGTTCAGCTTGATTCCCACCTCTCCATTCACTTGCTTAATATAATTTTCCGAACCATCCTTTAAAAGTATTTTTATACAATAGAAGCAAATTTATATATTAATGGTTTTTTTGTAGCTTAAAGCTTTCACAAATCAATAAGTTATTTAATAAATATTTAAAGATTTCTCTATAAAAACGGGTTTATGGGTTAATTTTTTTTCTTTTTATAGTAAAACCAAAACTCAGGAAAGTAGAAAGAAGATTAGTTCCAGTAATTGAAATGCTTTCGGTTGATGAGCTCATGGAGACTAATACTTATCAGAGGTTTAACAGGTTGATTGATGCGGTTTTTGAAGCAGTTGATGAAGATACCTTTGTCAATGATCTGGGTAAGTGACTATGCATAATATTTTTATTATAAATTTATTTGATTTCTTATAATATCAGGTCTGTAAATATGAAACCGGATTTTTTTAATAGAAAATACACATTTATTGTATGAAAATGGTAAAAAATATTTTATTCATAGTATTGTCCATCGCTAGCTACACATGTTTCCCATCTGTCTGGCAATTTGTGGATGCCACGCCAAAAAACCTCTTGCTCTTTTGAGGCAAACAAATCATTGAGCCATTTTCATACATATTCATAAGAAGTGAAGCGCTGCTCAGCAAGTGCGTGTCCCATTGATGCAAATAAGTAGTAATCGGATGGAGCCAAGTCTGGTGAGTAAGCCGCATGTAAAAGTATTTGCCAACTAAATGCCTCAATCATTTCCTTGACCGGTTTTGCTGTGTGCGATGGTGCATTAACATGAAGCAAAATTCCTTTGTGTTGTCTCTTTTGATATTCTGGTCGATTTTCATGCAATGCTTGGTTCAAATACATCATTAGTTGTTGGTAGCGTTCAGTATTAACGGTTTCGCCAGGTTTTAGCAGCTTATAATAGATAACACCCTTCTGATCTCACCAAACACAGAGCATTGTCTTCTGTCCATAGCGGTTTGGCCTTGCAGTCGATGTCGCTGGTTTGCTTGGAGTTACCCATTTTTTAGGCTTAGGATTCTCGAAATATATCCATTTTTCATCGCCAGTCACAATTTGATGGAGAAATGATTTTCTTTTATACCCGGCGAGCAGCATTTCGCAAGTGGTTTTTCGGTTTTCCTGCTGTCTTTCATTCAGTTCATGTGGAACCCATTTTCCCATTTTCTGGATCTTTTCCATGGCTTTCAAACGTATGGAGACGGCTTCTCGTGTCACATTTAATAGATCCGCAAGTTGTGGTTGCGTTTGAACGTCATCCAACTATGCTTGCAATACGGCGTCTTCAAACTTTCTCGGTGGTCTTCCACGTTCTTCGTTTCTCACGTCAAAATCGCCACTTTTGAATTTTTTAAACCACTCAAAGCACTGTGATTTACTAAGAGCATGCGTAAGCTTCGACAAGCATTCAATGCGATTTTGCAGCAGTTTTCTTCAAATGGTAACAGAAAATCAATGCTGTCCTGTCCGCAAATCGTAGTTTTCAGGCACAAAAACAGACATGTTCAACGCTATGAAAACATATGTAGTTGTATTAAACTTGTATTGTTGTGAGTTAAAAGTTTTGTAAAGGCAAATGTAAACATAAGAAAAAGGCGCCAATGACGCGGTTTGAGTCACTACATTGACAACTAGAGCCAAATTCCGGTTTCATATTTACAGACCTGGTACTTCAATTATCATTATGCACTAGTGAAAAAATGAGTCTTCTTTTTTAGCAGTGTTATTTATTTATCTGAGTACCTTCATCAGAAATTTGAAGGCTTTTTAATTCTTTTATAAATCAATTATCAGCAGCCTTGGCTGTGAAATAGCACTTTGATAAACCTACAGGGTCTTTCAATAGGGACACTCAAAATTTGTTAGGTTATAGCGGCCATGTTATTTAAGTAACATCTGTCAAATTTATTGTGAATTGTTCAGTAGTGTATGGCAAATCACGATGGAAGGTTATAGCGTTGAACAACGTGTGCAAATCATCAAATTTTATTTTCAAAATCAGTGCTCCGTTCGAGAAAAGTTCCGCGCATTACGTGATTTTTATCCTCGCCACAACTGTCCTGCTGAGTCGACTATTCGACGTTTGGTGGCCAAATTCGAGTCAACCGGTTTGATAAATAATCAGCCAACACCCGTACATCACCGAAACGCAAGGTCTGCTGAAAACATCGCTGCTGTGCATGAGAGTGTACGGGAAAACCCGAGGCAGTCAATTTCTCGTCGTTCACAAGAACTTGACTTTTCTGCGACTTCATCTTGGCGAATTTTGCATCGGGACTTGGGTCTGCACCCGTATAAAATCCAATTGACCCAGGAACTTAAGGTAAACGACCATAGACAACGCCGTGTGTTCGCTGATTGGGCTCTGGAGCAGTTGGAAGTTGACCCGAATTTCGCCAAAAAAATCATCTTTAGCGACGAGGCCCATTTTTGGATGAATGGATGTGTGAACAAGCAAAATTGTCAGATTTGGGACGATACCAATCCACACGAGATACACCAGCACCAAATGCATCCCGAGAAACTCACTGTTTGGTGCGAATTTTGGTCTGTCGGAATCATCAGTCCGTACTTCCAAAACGAAACTGGCATTTCCATAACCGTCAAGGGCGAGCGCTACAGATCGATGATAAGCACCTTCTTGTGGCCTAAACTGAATGATATGGATACCGACGACATGTGGTTCCAACAGGACGGCGCTACGTGCCACACACCACATGCCACGATGGACATTCTGCACGAGCGATTTGAGGGCATGGTTATCTCGCGCGGCGGCGACGTGAACTGGCCACCGAGATCATGCGATTTAACGCCTTTAGACTTCTTCCTTTGGGGCTATCTTAAATCGCAGGTCTATGGGTATAAACCGCAAACAATTGATGCCCTCAAAGTCAACATAACGAACGCCATCCAGTAAATTCAGCCAGATTTTTGCGACCAAATCATCGAAAATTGGACCTCCCGAATATGTGCCACTAAGCAAAGCCGCGGCGGGCGACGTTATATTCCATACTTAATGCCATAAAATATTCTTTCAAATAAAAAAAAAATGAGTGGATATCTCACACACAACTTGTTTTATTCACATTTAAAAATGGAGCGTCCTTATTGAAAGACCCTGTATATCAAAAATTAATATTTGTTTATATTTAGTCTTAAAGAATCATTGTTCGTTGAATGAAATTCAAAACTTAAAAAAAAAAAAAAAAAATATAGAAAAGTAAAAATCAGGAAATTTTTGTATAATAGTATCATCTTAATGTAAGATGATATATAAGTATCATATTGTTTTCACAAAAATTAGTGTTTTTCAACTCCATTAAAATGGCTGAATATTATTTCCGGCATTCATGCCACAATCTAATGTACCTTCTACAAATATATTTTGGTTTCTCATATTTATTTTGTATATTTTGCAGAGGATGGGTGTGACATACCTGAGGAGTGGTTACTACCGAGGTACCAGATCCAAGAATTGTGTGCGGAAGCAGCAAAACTTAAAACTCTGGGAGCAATGGAAGCCATTCCTACTGATCGCCTTGTTCGATTACTAAATATTTTAGAGAAAAATATTCGAGCTGGGGAGCGCATTTCTCCTTTAGGAGACCCTGTTAGTGTTGTTTAGTTTCTTAATATTTTGAAAGATATAGAGGACACAAAATATTAAAGAATGAAATTTAGAAATTGTTAATTTTTGTCTTAGCTGAAATCACAATTGACTATCACATCACTAATATCACTCAAAAATGAATTGATTTTTTCAATATGTTAGATTTCTTTTAATTATGGTTAATTGTTTTAACCTATTAATTTTTCATTAATACATTTATTTTGAGTTATAAAAACACATTGGTTGTCAATCGAAATGATTTGATTAAACTGTAGCTTGTATAATAGTTAATAACTCTTATTGCACCATAATGAGTTTATCTTATTTCAATATTCTGTCTGTCTGAAGAAGAATATGTATTTTGGTTGTGATTATTCTACTTAAATTTTGCTTTCGTAGGATGATAGTGAAGATGTGAGATTAATGTGGATGGAGACCACTTTAGAGAGAGTGATGTCCGCCGCCGATGCCTGCCTTACTGCCTTATACATTATGACTGCGTCCAACATGCCCAAGAGGGTGGTCCTGGAGGATGTGATCGACAGGATTATCATGTTTACGAAGTACCAACTACACAACACTATTTACTGTTCGTTTGACCCTGTCTATAGAATACAGTCAACATCTAAAAAGAAAGGTAAAATTCCTTATTATATCAAGGCTTTTTAAATATTTCTAATTTATGATATTAATGAATCTTTATTATTAATTTTTTTGGGGCATATTGTTTCTTTTCTCTCGGAACAATATTTGACAAAATAAGAAATTAATTATTAAGGTTGAATATGATTAAAAAACTGGTGTGTTAAGTGAAGTGAAAAAGAGTAAAGAGTTGAATATGTTGAACAGATGGATAACAAAAGACATTAAAAAAATTTATAATGCAAACATGAGTGAGAATTATGGATGACGAAGACTGAAAAATATGGGTAGACCAAGGGAATGAACTCCTCCTACTCCAATAAGGAAATGGCATGATGGTATGGACGTGTAAAATAAAAATATTTGTTTTGAAAAAAAAACCTGAGTGAACTTATACCTGAGTGATATTTTATTCTAATCTTATAAATATGTTAGTGGTAGTTTAATATGTTTCAAATAGTTCTAAGCTTTTTTTTTGTGAACAGGTGACCAGCGCAAAAAGCGTTCTCATGGTGGTGTAACAGCATTCGGCAGAGAAAAGGGCATCCACGAGCTGTACAGCAAACAGCACGAGACCGTTGCTCTGCTGGCAGAGCTGCTGGCTGGAGCTGCCCTCACCGACACCACCGTGTTGCATGCCAGCTCCACTGGAGTGTCGCCATTTTTTGTAGAAAACGTCAGCGAACTACAATTATCTGCGCTCAAGCTTGTGACAACAGTAAGTTAATCACTTGACATTTCATTTTTATTATGATGTTGAATATATTAGGAATTTTGCAGTGATTTTAAATATTTTTAATCCTACACGCACAGTTGCGTGTTGAAGAAACATTATTTCTTCTATAAATTATTCCATAATAAATGGTGTGGTTTCTCTACCTCATATCTACTTTAGCTGAAGTACCCAATATAATTCTAAATACACCAATATGAAATTTTAATGTCTATTCTTTACATTTATTAAAAAATTTACATTCATATATACGAGGCATATCCAGAAAGTAAGTGTACTGAGGCTCTCACGACCGGATGGATTTTATTTTCGACATGTTGGCTACACTTCCGTGTAGCCTGACCCTTCTCCTCCGCAACGAGACCAGTTCGAGGTCAGTACGTTGAGAAGTGTCGACGCGACAACACATTTCGTGAAAAATATCAATCCAAAATCCCCGCCAAGTGCGAAATACGCGGCGTCATCCGTTATCTCGTTTGGAAGGGAAAACCTCCGGTTGAGATTTATAATGAGGTGAAAACTGCATATGGTGATAAAGCTATGAATCGTACGAGTGTGTACAAGTGGTGTCGCGAGTTTAAAAACGGTTGTACGTCTGTGCATGATGATCAGAGGAGCGGAAGACCTTCAATTGTGACTGACGAAATTGTGGAAAAAATCGAAAATGCGCTCCGTGACGATCGCAGATTGACTGTGGATGAACTTTCTGCGATGTTTCCGCAAATCTCCAGATCTCTACTACACGAAACCATCACAGAAACCCTCGGATATCGGAAACGAGGTGGGTCCCAAAACAGCTGACAGACCAACACAAGTTGAATCGAGTGGAGGCCGGGCAAGAGTTTTTGAGGCACTGCAAACTCCATGGAGATGAATTTCTCCGCTCCATCGTTACTGGAGATGAAACTTGGGTTGCACACTACACGCCTAAAACCAAAAGGCAGTCTCAACAGTGGCGTCACACCTCTTCACCCTCCACCAAAAAGTTCAAAACCACAATCTCAGCCAAGAAAATCATGACATCCGTGTTTTGGGACTGTCAAGGCATAATTTTAATTGAATATATGCCTCAAGGGGAGACCATCAACTCTGCAAGATACTGTGAGACCCTAAAAAAATTGCGGAGGGCGATTCAGAACAAGAGGAGAGGCATGCTAACAAAGGGAGTCTGCCTGCTGCACGACAATGCCAGACCACACACGGCCAACGCCACGAAGGAACTGCTCGCCTCGTTTAAATGGGATGTTCTGAACCATCCCGCGCATTCCCCTGACCTAGCATCTTCAGATTACTATCTCTTTACCTCCCTGAAGCTGCACATGGGTGGAAAAAGGTTTTCAACCGATGAGGAGGTAAAGGAGGAGGTGGAGAAGTGGACGGAGGGGTTGGCGGGAAACTACTTCGAGGAAGGCATCAAAAAGTTGATACCCCGCTTCACCACCTGCATTGAGAGGAATGGCGACTATGTCGAAAAATAGCTTACATATGTACTACGGTAACCATGTAATTTTTTTGTTTAAATAAAAAAATTGTAATCTACAAAAATTCAGTACACTTACTTTCTGGAGATGCCTCGTATATTTAAGTTATTCCCTAGGAATTTTATTATATTAGGTGTACAAATAAGTTTCCGCCGTTTTTTATAAAAAAATGGGCATTTATTGTGAAAGAACGGAACCTCATGTTTTATTCGAAGTAGTACCCATCGCTTGCCACTACTTTTCCCCATCTTTCTGTCAGCATACGAATACCGCGTCAGTCATCATCATCATCTTTTGAGGCTATCCACGAATCGACTCAATTTTTGGTATCTTCATATGATGTGAAGTGCTGCTCAGACAGGCCATGCGTCATCGATCAAAACAAGTGATAATCAGAAGGAGCAATGTCTGGTGAATACAGCGGGTGGGGTAAAACTTCTCAATTGAGTGTTTCCAAATAGGTTTTGACCGGTGCCGCAACATGTGGACTAGCATTATCATGCAGGAGAATAATTTTGTCATGTCTGGCGTAGTAGTGGGCGCGCTTTTCCTCGAGTGCTCGACTCAATCTCATCAATTATGTTCGGTAGACAGCCCCAGCAATGGTTTCATTCGGTTTGAGCAACTCATAATACACGACACCAAGCTGATCCCACCAAATACACAACAAGAGTTTTTTTCCATGAATATTTGGCTTAGCCGTAGATGTTGAAGCATGACCAGGGGATCCCCATGATTTCTTCCTTTTTGGATTATCATAATGGATGCATTTTTCATCACCAGTGACTATATGGTGCAGAAAACCCTTTCGTTTATGCCTGGCAAGCAGCATTTCACATGTGGAAAATTGGCATTCAAAGTTTCTCCGTGTCAGTTCATATGAATCCCAATTTCTTTGTTTTTGAATCATTCCCAATGATTTCAACCCATGTGAAATTGCTTGTTGAGTCACTCCTAATGTAAGTGCAAGTTCTTCTTGCGTTTGGCACGAATCTTGATCCAATAATACTTCCAATTCCGCGTCTTCGTACACTTTCGGCCTTCCGCTACGTTCTTTGTCTTCGATGTCAAATTCACCGTTCTTAAACTTTTGAAACCACTCACGACAACTTCTCTCACTTAAGGCAGCCTCACCATATGCTTCTACAAGCAATCGATGCGCCTCAGCTGCAGATTTCTTCAAATTGAAGAAGTAAATCAAAAGTTCCCGCAAATGACGCTTATTCGGCTCAAAACTTGACATTTTCGAACACAAAAAAATATGTTATACTGATAAAAATTCACTAATATTTCAAGGTCATGTTGTTGACAATGTCCAACCTTACGATAATGACATTTTACATCTGACAATTTTAACCATAACTTACTGGTGGCGCCAACTTTTGTCAAACGGCGGTGACTTATTTGTACACCCAATATATTCTTTGGGAAGTATGTTCTCAGACTATGGAAATGTGGAAAAAAATATTATATGTTGTCCGGAAAGTAGTTTCGTATTTCTCAGATAGATATTATGACAAAATTTTCATTGTTGACTCCGAAAGTGCTGAATGTATATTATTATGAAAGGTGTTAGTTTGGTGCATTTTTTCGACTATTACTAGAGTAGTTTTTTGAAGATGGAACAAAATAGGTGTTTTTTTGGGTCTTTGATGCTTTTTTACTACCATAAAGGGAAAAATGCTATACAAACAAGAAAAAAAAGGTATTGGCAGTGTATGGCGACGATACTATAAGTGATAGTGTTTGTCAAATGTAATTAAAAAAATTCTGTAATGGTGATACGACACTCCAAGATGATGATCAAGACTTTAATCGAAAATAACCTGCATTTTATGACACGAAAGATAGCTGAGATACTGAAAATATCGAAAACCACCATTCACAAGCATTTGGTGCAATTTTATATTTAAATTTGATTTAAAAATATAAAATAACATTCCAAACAACCCAATAGAAAACAAAATCAATTAGGCAATAAAGGACATATCGTCGCCGATATTGCAGGAATACGTACGAGGGTGGTCCGATAAGTACTTAGCCTACAAAAGAAAAACAAAAATTTTGTAAAAGTGGCAATTTATTTCTCAACATAATCTCCTTTGAGTTCGATACACTTGACCCAGCGATGCTCCAACTTCTTTAACCCGTCTGAAAAATACGTTTTCTGGAGGTCTGCAAAGTAGGCCTCCGTGGCGGCGATAACCTCATTCGACTCAAATTTCTGCCCGGCGAGTGACTTTTTCAAATTTGGAAACAAAAAGAAGTCGCACGGGGCCAAATCCGGAGAATACGGTGGATGGGGCAGCACTTCGTAGCCTAATTCTACCAATTTGGCCGTGGCGATGGCGGAGGTGTGAGCCGGTGCGTTGTCATGATGGAAGAGCACTTTTTTCTTCGCCAAATGGGGCCGTTTTTTCTGCAATTCAGCGTCGAATCGGCCCAATAATTCGGCATAGTAGAGCCCTGTGACCGTTTTGCCCTTCTCCAGGAAGTCGATGTAGATCACACCTTTTGAATCCCAGAAAACGGTGGCCATCACCTTTCCGGCCGATAGGACAGTCTTCGCCTTCTTCGGAGCACGTTGGCCGGGTGAAGTCCACTGTTTCGACTGTTCCTTGGTCTCGGGTGTGTACCAGTGTATCCATGTTTCGTCGACCAATATGAGATTGTGGATTTTTGTCACGTTATCCTCCGTGGTAGCCGTTTTCGGGGCACCAGTGTATCCATGTTTCGTCGACGGTCACGAAACGACGCAGAAACTCCTTCGGATTGCGCTTAAACATCGTCAAACACTGCTCTGAAGTGGTCTCACGGTTGTGCTTGTTGTCCGGAGTGAGCAAACGCAGCACCCATCGCGCCGACAGCTTTCTCATGCCCAATACTTCATGCAGGATATGACCCATGCGGTCTTTTGAGATGCCTACTGTCTCAGCTATCTCGCGCACCTTCA
Source organism: Odontocerum albicorne (assembly GCA_949825065.1). NCBI lineage: Eukaryota > Metazoa > Arthropoda > Insecta > Trichoptera > Odontoceridae > Odontocerum > Odontocerum albicorne. Next base: position 28,371,875 of record OX463840.1, read on the forward strand.
ATCGGCGGTCTGCCAATACGAGATCGTGGATTTCACGTTATCCTCCGTGGTAGCCGTTTTCGGGGCACCTGGGCGTGGCTCATCAAAAACCGACGTGCGACCACGTTGAAACTCGTTAAACCAATTTTTGACGGTCGCCATCGAAGGCGAAGAGTCACCGTACACAGCATCCAAGCGCTCTTTGATTTCGCTGCGCGATTTCCCTTTCAAAAACAAGAATCGAATCACCGACCGATATTGCTCTTTTTCCATTTTTCTCAAATCTGCGGACACGCTCGCTTCCACACACGGTCAAAACAAAACTACGCGTCCGATTCGGCTGAAATTTTGACAGTAGCTGTCAACGAGAATGTACTACGCGATAAAAAATTGCTCTTGTGATAGTGGTGCTATCGGGCGGTGAGGCTAAATACTTATCGGACCGCCCTCGTATCTAGGATTGCCCAAATTTTACAGGGGAGACAATAAACGATTTTTCTGCAAAAACATAAAATTAAAATGTCACTTGGTATTGCCGTTACGAATAAATGGGTTTCTGTTGAAAATAAATATGTGTTAATGCAAAAATGTGTCAATGATATAAGAGATGATAAAAAATAAAAAAAGTTACTAATACCAAAAAATTGAGTTACATGTTCCTGCAATATCGGCGACGATATATACTTGAACCAAGCATTATCTAGATCTGCCAAAACTATGGTTCACAATAGTGTATTATAGTGCTAACATTCATATATGGGAGTGAAATATGGGCACTGAAAATGAATGCAACCTTAACATATTGTTGCCGGGCGATTTTTTCATCAATCTATGCCGTTAAGCGGGCAATTTTTTAGATTCACGCGTGAAATTACATTTCACGTAAAATTACTATAACTTGAGAACTATTGATCATATTTAAATAAAATTTTCAGTATTTTATCAATGAAATCATTTTTAATGATCTTTTTATAAACTTATATATATTTGGGTAAACAATTATGATATTTAAGGTTAAATTGCATTTTTACCTTACTGTCCATTTAGTCCTTCTGTATATGTTCAACATAATATATATTTTGTGAAATACGAAAAAATAAACACTAATATTGTTTTAAAGTATGATATCGTTGAAAACAGTTCCTTTTATGTAATGGCACATCACAGAATTTACACATATATCGGGTTTCGCTACGGACTTTGTGGACCGCGCACACACGACGTCTCCTTCGTAGATTCTTGTTTTTACCAGTGCTTTCAATCTTTTCCAATGTATGTTTTCTCATATCCATTGAAAGTTTTCCTGGAGGATCTGATTTTGAAGATTTTTTTCGGACACCAGATGTCGATGGTGTCGCTTCCGGGTCTTGAATATTATCCGACGAAATCTGATCAACCACCCAGTGTTCTGCAATGTCCTTTAAAAATTGTTTATATTTTTTTTTCTTTTCTCTTGTAACAGAGTTATACACAACAAAAGAGTTGAACAATGCGCAATTTATTAAATACATCGCCGATCTTTTTGTCCATTTAGTAGTTTTTCGTAACATAGAATAATAAAAAAGATATTGGTCTGCTCGGTCAACGCCTTTCATATACTTATTGTAATCGATTAAAGCGCTGGGTTTAACTATGTTCTCGGGAGTTTTTCAATCTATGTTGTGACTTTCTCGCATTTCAGCGGAATGTAGAAATTAAAGACACTTCTCTTTTCGATTGCCAAACTTGTAAGAGAACGGCTTTTTTTCTTCGAAAGATTGCTTGGCCCTTATTCAATTTAGTTGCTTTCAGGCAATCAGACAGTCCCCTATTTTTTCTAATTGTATCACAAATTCAAATTTTATTATGCAAAAGTACTTAACTATTTTCCACACTATTGTAGTAGTTATCCATGTACAGATGATGCCATAAATTGGTATAAGGTGAAACAACAGTTTAAATGGTTTCCAATCATTTTTGTCCTTGAGCACAATAAATGTTGAAATAGCATATGTAGCCTGTAGTGCTTTCGCACACCATACGTACAAGAATACCATATTTTATTATTTTTGCAGCATTATAAACTCTAAAAAATAGTCTTCCCCTCCAAGGCACGGCACTATACCTTCATCTAAAGATAGTTGCTGATTAGGTTTGTAAACATTTATAAACTTGGGAAGAAAATAATCTAATACTGGTCTAACTTTGCAAAGTTTATCTGATCCATCTTCAGTATTTTCATTATTATTAAAGTGCCAAGCTCTCCATATTTGACGAAAACTGTCTCTGGTCATCGTTTTTGCAAAAAATGGTGTTTCCGTGGATGCATCTGAACTCCAGTATTCGTCTTTTCTGTCCTTACGGACTTGTCCCAAAGTCCCAAAAATGTCATCTCAAAAAAGATAAGTCCCAAAAATGTCTTCATTTCTTGTATTGTAATGTCTTTCCATTTGAGAGTTTTCTTACATATTTAAAATTTGTGCTTATTTTGATAATAATATCTGTTAGATTCTTGTACAAGGAATGTAAAAAAATCATCTATGAATAAATTTACTGCTTCGGTTGCACTATTCAAAACACTACCGGTAGTTAAACCTGGTCGACCTAAAATCTCTTCCAGGACTCGTGGATTGTCTGCTGATGACCATTCTTCTTCACCTTTGTCTGAGTCTGAATCTGAATCACTTGAAATTGTTCGTTGGAAAAATGTCCGAGAACGCGCCGCGTGGTAACTTCATTATCACTAGTTTCAAATTTGCCATCTGTATTTTTCTCAACACAAGAATAATCTGACAAATTATCAGCACACAATTCTCCATCGATCTCATTACTATCGTAATCCATTTTTATTGGGTATTTTTTATGAAAAAAATATTCATTTATTATAAAAATACGGAACAAATAACTTTTCAAACACAACAGCGATCGATATCCACTATACTATATCATACAATGATAGGTATTTTGTAATATTTTTTTAATAAAAATAATTTGCAATAAAAATGGAGAAGTCTTGAACTAAACAATATCGCCTCAATACTGAAGAATTATAAAGATAAAAATGAAATGTTTATCTTACAACTATTGTAATTCGAGTGCATGTTATATGAGGATAGTCTGCCACCCGACCCTGATTATACTAAGACAGTCTGCCACCCGACCCTCATTATACTAATCGCTTCACTTCACAAGTAACTGCAAACCCAATTCCGAGCTGTACAACATTTTTTGGCGTCTCTCACACTCTACCAAAAGTAAGCAAATACAACGCTTTTAAGTGTCTCCCGCTCTCTACCAACAGTATGTAAAAGACGTTTTTAAGCGTTTCCCGCAAACAATGTGTTAATATGGATGAATATGAGCTAAATATCTATGTATTAATTGAGCTAAAAAAGCACATTGAGGTGGTTTTTTCACGTGGAAAGGATGGATGATGAAAGATTGACTAAACAAATATATGAGGCAAATGTGTGAAATTTTTTGAGAATGTGATACGTATGTTTGGACAAAGTAAATGAAATTCTGAAAAAAGGAAAATAATGAGTAAAAAAATAGAATTTACTGTATGTATATAGATGTGGAGGAGACTAATGTTAGGCGATCTGTCCCCTTTGCCTACTCTAACAGGGATATGGCATGATGGTGTGTATATAATATGTACTACATAATTTAAGTGACTATTTTTCAAACTTGTCATGTTTGTTTAATTCTGAAGATTTATATTTCTCTTCCAGATATTTACCAAATATGAACAACATCGACGACTGTTGCTTGATGACATTTTAGCATCCATAGCCCGGATACCCAGCACTAAAAGGAACCTGCGCTCCTACAGATTGAACTCAGAGCAGCATATACAGATGCTCACAGCTTTAGTTCTTCAGCTTATTCAGTGTGTAGTAGTATTGCCTGAAAATCTTGACAAGTCTGAAAAAGACAAGGTTGAAGGGAACGAAGACAGTGCAATAAGTAAAATGAGTCAGGTAATTTTTTTACTGTTTAGTTTTATTTATGAACAACTATACAGTTCTGATCAACATAGTGACTATGCTGAGTTAACTAGAATGAAAAAAATATACTTACTATGGATAAAAAAATAACGATGATACTATAGATGGTCTCAATTGGAAGGAGAGAATAAGTATCAATTATATTGAGAGAAACTTAAGAGATTAAAGGATTCTTTTAATGGAGGAAATAAATAGAAGACGCTCATAGAAAAAATGGACGGATCTCTGAGGTTTTGAAGTAGCATCATATCTTGTCCGCAATAGGTTGCTTTGGAAAGATAGCTTTGGTACATTTGTTTTGGTGTTTAAGGATAAGCATTTTATGTATGTCCTAATTTAATATATCTTTTCATGTTTCAGGTGGACAAAGATCTACTAATTTATTCCAAATATGATTCGGCAGTCAGTATTGGAGGCACATTTCTTACATCATTCTTGAACAAGTGTCGCAGTAGATCAGAGGAGATTGATTTTAGACCTCTTTTTGAGAACTTTGTTCATGATCTATTATCGACTGTAAACAAGCCTGAGTGGCCCGCCACCGAGCTGCTGCTGAGTTTGTTGGGCACAATGCTGGTAACTCATCAGTTCTCTTATACTCAAATACTGAAATATATATCCCCAGTTACAGGTCCAATTTAACATTTCAACAAACAATTTTAAACTTGTTCCGGACAATTTTTTTCGATTTTAAAACTTTTAATACACTTCAATGCATTTTTTGATGGTGAGAGCTGAGATGTTTGGATGATGATGAGAACTGTCAAGTTTGAATTATTCTTGTCACCACAGTCTTCACCATGTTCATCATAATTTCCAGCTGTTTTAATGATTCACTGCTGAAAATAGTATACATGGGTTAAATACCTTAAGTTTAAGGCAGAGGAACGTTACTTTTGAAGACGTGTTTCAGTTGACCCAATGAACTACTTACTTCTTTCATATTGTAGTCTTCGAAAGAGATAGTTAGTGGATTTGTGTTAACGAAAAATTTAAACATCATCCATTTTGTTTGCTACAGTATTTGCAAATTTATTTAATCAGATTTTTCTCCTTATATTATGCTTATAAATATGGCAAATATTCACAATATGATGCTTAATAAGTGGAATAAGTTTATCTATTAATAAAAAAAATATGACTCCAAATGTATCGTAATTTTTTAGTTTGTGTTTTTGAATAACTTCAAAAATTAATTTACTTTTCAGGTTAAATATACAGCAGATAAAAGTATGGAGATGTCTGTGCGTGTAGCGTCATTGGAATACTTAGGTTTGGTAGCCGCGAGGCTAAGGAAAGACACGGTACAGTCTCGGGGGAAGCTCAGCACTATGGATCTTATTATCAAAGACATTAAGGCTGAAGAAGAGAAAGATGGTGTAACTGCAGAGGTATATATTTTTTTTTGACTAAATGTTGAACAAGAATTAAGCCCAAGATCCATAATAACGATTCTTAATTCTGGAGGCCTATTCTGTATTTACTCATTATTATATTACATTTTCCTTGTATACAATACAATCTGGCAGTTATTGCCATGTGGCAATCTCTTTCAACCAACCATTAGGCTAGAAACTTTAAAAAAAAATCTGTATCGGTAGGAATAGAATCGCAACCCCTGAGTTGGAAGACAGGTGTCTCACCAACTAGGCCACAAAGGTCGTTATTATCATAATAAAGCTCTGTTAACTTAATTAAAGAAAGCATCAAGGTAATTTTATTTATTTTTTATATCAATAAAATTACCTTTTATGGATAAAATTATAAATAAATCTAAGTGGCTGACTTGTAACTTAATTTAAAATTTATTTTATATTTTTAAGTTTAAAGCATTTATGTTTATGTCTAATATTCAACTAATTACTTGTTATAGAGTATGGTAGCTGGCTTGGATCCAGACGAAGAAAGAATTCAGTTTTTGCAGAGAGTTTTATTAGATTATCTTGCAGTAAATGGACAAAAAGACCAAGCGTGGGGTTATGCCCGTCATTTTTACTTAACACAGTGGTACCGAGACACATTGGCTAAGAAAAAGAGTCTTACGCAACCTAAAAAACCGACATCTCATAAACGGAAGAAAAAACACAAAGAAGAGTCCAGTGATGAAGAGACTTCAGATCCAGAAGAAGAAATAGATAGAATGTTTAAGCACTCAGATGGACATGTAAATTCTAAACACACGGAGAGTTCAGCAGATAATGCAGAGGCATACAGAATGATTGAAAGGCGAAAAGAATTCTATATACAGAAAATAAGACCGTTTCGATATCAGGGTGGTAGTCAAGTACAAGTTATGCAATCCTATATAGACTATAGTGGAGCAGAGCTGATCGCCCAGTATTTAGCATCCAAACGATGCTTTTCACAAAGTTTTGATAGATATTTACAAAAGGTAATTTTATCAGTCTGATCTTATAGCATTGTATGTTTTTGTAAGTTAGTATTTTTTAATATAAAAAATTGTAATATTATGTGATGACATTTTTGTTTTTGAAAGGCAGGTAGTCCACCCTCAATAAAATTATTTATGAACGTTTTTTTTTTTTTATAACTGAAATGTAGTGTATTAAATTCACCAAGTTTTTACTGATTGCGCTAGGTCATGTAAATAATATTAAAATTGATTTTGTGGTTGATTTTATATCAGTTGGTTAACTCTGAACTTATTTTTGAACCATTATGTTTTGAATGTGAATAATTTGGATATATAGAATACATTGTTTATTAGTTTAACCAATTTAATTTAGATTCACTTCTAAATTCCCTTTCTCTTATTTCAAGTATTTCTTCATAGAAACATATAAATGTTATGTAGAATTTAAAAAAATAGATATTATCACAGCTACCTCTCTCTCTTCCCTTCTCCATCTATCACAATCCACTGCAGCACCCTTTGCTCCCTTCTAGTCCATTCCTACGTGCCTCGACAGCCCTCCATTTACTCATTAAGTGTATGTCATGTTATTGCTGCTGTTGCAGCCTGATTACAAGCTCTAGCTATCTTTTCTTCAGTGGCAGTACCAATGTACAGTACATGTTCAAGATGTCTCTAATTGTGTTGTTTGTTTACAATTTCCAATTGATACTTCAGCTACATCTCTTAGAAATCCCACCTGAGCTACATCTCTTAGAAATCCCACCATCTCACTCTTTCATTTAGGATTTATATTTTTTTTTTATATACAATAGAATTTTATTATATAAGTTTTACATATTTTCTTAACTGATATTTATAATTTATTTTAGATACTTCTCGTTTTGTGTGAGAACTCAATAGCGATCAGAACCCGTGCAATGAAATGCTTGGCAATGATTGTGGAAGTGGACCCTGCGGTGCTTGCCCGAGCTGACATGGCGGCCGGAGTGCATCGCTCCTTCCTGGACCAGTCCACCTCCGTGCGGGAAGCCGCTGTTGATCTTGTTGGCAAGTTTGTTCTCAGCCGACCGGAACTCATTGATAAATATTATTACATGCTTTCCTGTCGAATCTTGGTAAGAATTTAATTTTATTACCTGCATCTTATATACTACATGACCAATCCGTGTTATGCATAAAATTTTTAAACTGTTATGTTATAAAATGGTGCTTGTGTGAACAAACAATTAAAAAATATATGTATTCTCAGAAATAAAATTCCAATATGTCATTATACTCACAAAAACAACTACACACTACAATATAACACAATATTCCAACAAACATTCATGGGGTTAACTACTTACATGTATACCATCACACCATTTCCCTATCGGGGTAGGCAGGGAGGAGAATGTGCCAGACTTTCCCATCATGACACATCTTTCACCTCTTCTACAGCCATACAACTCCTATAATTTCTTTGACTTTTTACATTTCTAAATTTAAAAAATACAGCTTACTTAATTCCTTAATAATAATGACAATTTATATAGCGTATTTTAGAAAGCAAACTCTCCTCAAGGAACTTCTCTAATCTTTCATTGCTTATCCAAATATCACATTACTTTTTTTCGGCATTTTTTTTTATCACCATGGCTTTGGATTTTGTAACATTCATTCTCACAGCTTTCTCTTCGCATCTCTTACTATTTACTTGTCAAACTATTCATTTATCCTCATTTTCCGCTAACACTACACACATACATTCCCATCTGAAATTTGTATATTACCCATAAATACACTCATCAACTACTTACTACTTCTATTAGGGGTACCCATAAGTAATGTCATTTTTGTTGATGCGCCATCTTTAAAATAGTCTCCCTCAGTCTGTTAGGCAGTAAGGATGTGTTATAAGTTTCTCTTGTGTAGCGGATAGGATTTCTTTTACCTGCTCGTGACCATGAGAAAAAAAAAAGGTTTCTTTTATCCCTCTGAAGATAATGGAAGAGACGTGTCCGTCGGAACAACATCTGCAGAGCTGTATGCTTTTTCAATATCATTTGAAAAAGAAAGCGACAGAGGCTACGAAGGATATCTGCGAGATTTACGGTGACATATTGAATGTCAGGAAATGCCAACGATGGTTCAAAAAATTTTAATCTGGTGATTTGTGTTTGGAAAACGAGCCTCAAAGTGGACAACCCGTCCAGGCGGATGAAGCAGCACTGAAGTCTGCAATCGAAAACAATCCGATGCTGACCATTGAAAAATTATCGGAAAAGGTCGGTACATCCTGGTCCAATACTCAGAGGATCCTAAAGAAGTTGGGCAAGATTCAAAAAGAAGGTGTTTGCGTCCCACACGCATTGACCGACCGCAACATGGTTCAACGGCACAGCATCAGCAGATTATTGCAAGAAAAAGAACAATTAAGCCCATTTCTTTGTGACTGGTGATGAGAAATGGGTTTTCTATTCAAACGTTACGAAAAAAAAAACAATGGTTAAAACGCGGACAAAAGGCTGTTTCAATTCCTAAACGGTCATTACATTCTAAAAAAGTGTTATTGTGTGTATGGTCGGATTCTAAAGGAATAATTTACTTCGAACCTTTGCCACAAGGTCGGACAGTGTCGGCAGAGTTATACTGTCAACCGTGGGATAGATTGAATGAAGCATTGCACCAAAAGAGGCCAGCTTTGGTGAATAGACGCACCATTACTTCAGCACGATAACGCGCGACCTCATGTTGCGAAATTGACACATGAAAAACTTCAGCATCTTGGTTGGGTCACCCTGTTGCATCCTCTACTCGCCGGATCTCGCACCATCTGATTTTCACTTATTTCGTTATATCGAACATTTTCTAAGAGATCAAAATTTTAATTCCTTAGGAGAGGTGAATACAGTCCTTTTAGACTATTTTCAGTCAAAACCCGCTGAATTTTACAAGAAGGGCATGGATGATTTGAAAGAAAGGTGGCAGAAGGTTATAGATAATATGGGGAATTATTTTGTATAAGAAAAGTTAAATAAAGTATAAGAAAAATTGTTTTGAATTTCATTGAAAAAAACGACGTTACTTATGGGTACCCCTAATATAAACACATTTTATTTTAATTTCCCAAATTAAAGACCATATTGAGTACAATTATACTGCCCTTACATATGAACTGACAGCTGAATGTCAAAACTAAAAAAAATCTTCAGTATTGACTCTTATTTATTCAGCACTACATTAAAACTTAGGTAAAAAGAAATTATTTCAATTTTATAACTGAATTATTTACAGTGCGCACATCATTTTGTTTCCAAAAGGAAGATAGTCACTCAATAGCGCTATGAAAATTCAATGACACCTTATTTAATCTATACATATTGGTCACGAGCAGTAATGACTGGTACATATTTTAGTGACATGGATTTTAATTGGATTAAATTGTAAAAAATATGTCAATGAAAAATATACTCATTTCAATCAACCATTTTATTATATGGATTTTCCACCCAAAGTATGTTTTTTTTCGATTATTGCTTATTGAATATTAATAATATTTTTCAAACATTTATTGTATGGAAATTTTCTTAAGAATATTTTTTTAAATTTATATAAATTTATTTTAGGATACTGGTGTTTCCGTTAGAAAAAGGGTTATTAAAATTTTAAAAGACATTTGTATTGAGTGTCCAGAATTTCCTAAGATACCTGAGATTTGTGTCAAAATGATACGAAGAGTAAATGACGAAGAAGGTATTAGGAAATTGGTAATGGAAGTTTTCCAAAACATGTGGTTCACCCCCTGTCCCACTTCATCACTAAACAGGCACGCAGACCCCACATCGGATCCACTCACTAGGAAAGTTTTAAATATCACCGATGTTGTTCTTTCTTCAAGAGATATCGGTCTCGAATGGTTTCAACAGCTACTTCAAAGTGTAAGTTGGATTCTTTTGTCATTTCAAGACAAATGTACTTAAAATATATTGTAGTTCAATGTATAATAATAAAGTAAAGTTGAAGTTTTACTTCCAAAGGAAATCTTAAGTTATTTTTGAAACTCTTGAAAACTTACTAAAGAGTGATTGTCAATAAAATATTTTTTTGTTTCTAAATGAAGTTTATTATTCAAATTTCGAGTTATTTCAGACGATCAAAATGACTTGCTATAAAGTATATCTGTACCCTAGAGGATAAACCACGGGGTCACTCTGTACCCTAAAGGATAAACAATGTTGCGTCATACAATTCATGTGTGACGCATATGACGTTTATCTTCTAGGATACAGAGTGACTTTCGTGGTTTATCCTCTAGGGTACAGATATGACTCAACCCTTTGCATTGGAGGGGGCCAAAATAACACAGTTGATTATATCACTAAACTTGCAGGAGACACGCTCAGTCATTTTGGCACTAACTTCCGTAATAGATGGCGTCTTCATACTTTTATAATTTTTCCAGTTTTTGACAGCAGATATTTTGATATTTATTTAAGAAAAAAAAAAATTTTTAAAGCAGATTTTTGTCAATATTGATTCGAGTGACTGGTAACATTTATAAAAAAAACTTTGAGTGCAAAGTGCTATGATAAAGGAATTAGGAGAGAAGTCAATAAAAAACTAGTTTTAAAAAAAATCATCAATAATGTTGGATTATTTTAACTATTTTATTTTCTTTAATCACAACCGGTGCATACATTTTTTTAATATCTGAAATTTATTTATAATTTTTCTTTAAATTTTTTTTCAAGAAATGTTTTGATTTGTCATATATTTTCAGCTTTATAAACCAAAAGAAGACAAAGATGATTCCACAAAAATTAATTTTAATCCTCCCAAGTCTCTGCTCTTATCATGTCAACAAATTGTTGACTGTCTAATAGAAAACCTTTTACGGTTAGAAGAAAGTAATCTATCTGAAGGTATGTCATTAAATTCAAAATTATATTGGGAGTACAAATTAGTTCGGTTCGTTTCCAAAAGATGGCTCTGGCTGTTATGAATGGTTCATAGTGACAGCCGATTTCAGAAAGGTTAGACATCTGTCAATAATATTCAGTTTATATCGCTTTGAGTTTCATGCAAAAACCTAGTTTTGTACAGTGTTGAAAATGTCGAATTTTGTGTTAACCAAGCAGCAGCAACCCATCGAATGCCATCGAAAGTTTATGGTGACGCTGCTCCAACTGATAAATCATGTAGGAAATGGTTTCAACGTTTCAAGGATGGAGATTTCAGCGTCGAAGACAAGCCTCGCTCTGGACAGCTAAAAAAATTCGAGGACAAAGAATTAGAGGCATTACTCGAAGAAGATCAGAGTCAAACGCAAGAGGAGCTTGCAGAATCATTGGGAGTGACTCAACAAGCCGTTTCCGTACGATTGAGAGCCATGGGAATGATTCAAAAACAAGGAAATTGGGTGCCTTATGAACTGAAACCGAGAGACGTTGAAAGGCGATTTTTCACTTGCGAGCAGCTGATTCAAAGGCAACAAAGAAAAGGTTTTTTGCATCGGATTGTAACTGGAGATGAGAAGTGGATATTCTACGACAACCCCAAGAAGAAAAAATACTGTGCTAAGCCCGGTCAATCGTTGCCATCGACCTCAACATCAATACCAAAACTGAACATACATGGTTCGAAGATCATGCTCTGTATCTGGTGGGACCAAAGGGGTGTTCTTTACTATGAGGTGCTAAAACCTGGCGATTCCATTAGGGGCGATCGGTATCGGCTACAATTAATTAGTTTGAGCCGTGCATTGCGAGAAAAACGGCCGGAATACGAGCAAAGAGATGATAAAGTTATTCTTCATGACAACACTCGGCCTCATGTCGCAAAAGTCGTAAAAAAATATTTGGAAACGCTCAAATGGGATGTTTTACCGCACCCGCCGTATTCCCCTGACATTACTCCTTCTGATTACTGGTTGTTCCGAAGGATGCAGCACGATTTGGCAGGTCACCGGTTCACTTCTTTCGTAGAAATCGAAAATTGGCTCCAAACTTGGATCGCCTCAAAAGACGAGTCATTTTTTCGAGGTGGATTTCGAAAATTGCCTGAGAGATGGGAAAAAGTAGTAGTCAGCGATGGACAATACTTTAATTGATCTGTTCATTCATTTTGTTTAGAAATAAATGCATTTTTGAACACAAAAAAACGGACCAAACTAATTTGTACACCCAATAATACAATTTGGAATGCAAATAATACAATTTGTACATTCATTTTTGTTATTGTTTTATAGTGAAAAATTTTTTTTTTTTGCAGGAGGGCAAGGGCAAAACTCCCAAAGACAGGTGGCTTGTTTGAGTACATTGCATCTGTTTGCTAAAATAAGACCACAATTATTGGTCAATCATGCCCTCACTCTTCAACCGTATCTTAGTTTAAAATGCCAGGTAATTCTCTCATCATTTTTTATGTTTTCATTTTTTATCCATGGCTTCATTGATCTTCTAACTCAATAGTGGTGGGTTTGATTGCCATATTGCAAATAAATCTTCCTGGTTGTATGGTATACAACAGTGTGTAATACAATACAAAATGTTGAATAATTGTTTGTCAATGTGTAACAATCACCAATAATAGTTCTTATATAATTTGTAAATCATCCATGATACAAATTTTTTCAGTTTCCTAATTTCTTAAAAACTAAATTGTCACATTATGAAAAACTTTAATAGATAAATAATTCAAAATATAAAGATTCTTGCTAAACAGATGGTAAAAAAATAGTCTTGTTTATTTTTCTAAAATGTTTTCAGCTTTACTTTGTGAAGTTCCTTGATGATAATTATTAGATTTACTTTGTAAACTCCAGTAGTGGAACTTATAATGGAAATCTTATAATTATGATTATTTTTAACATGATCTAACTTGTTTGCAGACGGCGAGTGACCAACAAATAATAAGCTGTGTAGCGTCCACCCTAGAATTAGTTGTACCTCTTATGGAGCATCCCAGTGAAACATTTTTAGCACAATTGGAGGAGGATTCAGTTAAATTAATTCTGCAACACGGCCAAATAGTTATAGCTAGTTGTTTGTCCTGTTTAGGGTCCATTGTTAATAATGTTACAAAGAATTTTACGTTAATTAGAGATGTTTTTCAAAAATACCATGGTAAGTTATGTCTCCTTTTTCTCTGATGTATCTTGTTTCTTATAGTTTGGAAACATACTTAATAGTTATTTAATATAAATCCAATATGATCTAAAATTATCTAGCTTGTACCCAGCACTGAAATACTCACTCTCAATGTTCTATGACTTATCGCTAACTAAAATAAATTTTATAATATTTGTTTACACATATTTTTACAACTGACCATTGAGATATATTGAAAATATTCAAAACGGTGCAAATTAATGATGAAGTAAAACAGTGCTACTCAAACAATGGTCCCAAGACCGACCAGTATGTTACTGAATTGAGAATTATGCATTTAAAATGAATAATTCGTATTATTTGTTTTGCAATTCTGTTTTTTATTATTGTATTTTTCTTACTAATTCAATCTAGAAATTAACAAAACTCCATTATCTTAGTTTTAATATTATTTTTATTTAATTCCACCAAATTAGTCTGCGATGAATGGATTGAAATAAAATGTTCTGCGAGTGCAGAAAGTTTGAGAAGCACTGAAATAAAATACATATGTGATTATTTCATCATCCATTAAAGAAAAACAGTTTTGGTTCCTCCTATTAAATTTGTATTACGAGGATAACTCCTTTTTGTCTAGAATGTTTTTATTGACTGAATTTTGTTTATGTAATTTTTTGTATTAAATACAGTAAAATGAATTACTTTCTGATTAAAATGGATGTCTGTCCTTTACCCTGGATTCACATTTGACTGCCGTTATACCATGATAAATCCAACTTTGATCATCAAAAGCAATCTAAAGTCCATGTTTTGTATTCGGTATTTGTACTCGCTAACAAGGTGATAATAACAAACAAACCGTTTAAAATCCTCTATTTTTCAGGGGTTTTAATACAATGGAAGTATGGTTGGCAAACAAATCCTGAATTCATGAGAACAACCCACCGGAAGCCACAATTTCGTCGGGCTCTTTTTATTGTCGGATTATTGTTAAGGCACTTTGATTTTACTGATCCAAATGTTATTCAGGGTTTACCGGTGAGTATATATCTCGCTTTCATCTTTTTTATTTGCTAAGTTTTATTATTTATTAAAATTATTGATAACTAATCTTAATTGATTAGCAAGATAAAAATACAAATCAACTATATTAATATATTGTCATAATTAGTTGCAACCTCCAACTTTTAAAAATATTTAATACGTGATTAATAATCACCTAAATTCTCTTCTTATAATTGTTAAAACAACAGATTTACTAATTTAAGTTTTTGAAATAACACATGGTTCTTACAACATTAAATATCATATGTATAAAATGGCTACCATCAAGTAGTGTTTAAAATGATACTGGAAAATCTTATACCATTATTCAAAAAATTATATTTTTACTACACATTTTTCAGCCTGACATCAAAGATCAAGTATTTCAAACAATGATGTTTTTTCTCCGCTTGGATGATGACGATTTCCAAGCTCATACTTTAAAGTCAGTGGGGTCTGTTTGTGTCCGGCATTATGAGTTTATGCTGCAGCCTGAGTTGAAGGAATACTATCATTACTTACTGACCTCAGACTTGACATCGTTAGACATGAAAGCGGAAGTCTTGAAGAATATTGAAATGTATTTATTAGAAGAAGAACAAAGAATGATTAGGCAAGACAAAGAATGTAAGTCATTCATTCATTTATAATTCTATTTCTTTCAAAAGAAATATACTAAACTATATCACTTTCTTCTTAAATAATTTTTTTTAACAGAAAAATGTGGTTTAACATGTCTGTCTGCTTTTAAAAAAAAACTCATTTTGTAAACTTTACATCCCACATCTGCATCTGAAAATTAAGGCTTAAAACCCACTCAGCTTAGTAGGCATAGGCACTTATTCTTGGTCATTTTTTAAGTTCCAGATAAAGATCACTTTGTGACCGTACTACTGAGTACAACCCGGCTATGATCACATTTTCTGTTAACATAACTTTTCCACCTCTAATTTCATTGAAAAAAAAATGTAATTCAATTATGGGACCCATTTAAACCCATTTAAAATTAATATCTTTTACCCATTTAAAATTAATATCTCAAATTAAATGATCGATTCATGGTTTATGGAAGTATTGTAAACTTATTTTTTGTTAATAGTGAATAAATATAGTAAGCAGTTGAATGATACCTATGGCAATATTTTTAACAGCAATTTGAAATTACAAAATGCTAATTATTTTATTAACAATTGAAATTTTCTGTACAATAGGGGCGAAAAGATCTAAACAAGAAAATTTAAAAGAGATGGGTGATGTGTCTTCGGGTATGGCATCCACTGTAATTCAATTGTACCTGAGAGAGATCTTGGGTTCCTTCCTCCACACGAGTACTGTCGTGAGGAACAGCGCCATGAAGGTGATACAGCTGGTTTTGGCTCAGGGCCTTGTCCATCCAGTACAGGTAATATATCATTTTTAATATGACATTTAATATCTAACTACGATTTTATCCAGAATTAAGTTAAACTGTTTAAATCTTCTATTTGAATCTTCGTTATTTAAATTCTCATTTATTTGTTCAACGTTAATGTATGAGCTTTCCAATAAAACAGAAAAAAAATACATTCAATTTTTATTTTAGTAGAATTTACTTAAACATTAACAAAGTATTGTGCTAATAATTTGTAATTAATTACATTTGGTGTCAGATAATTTGTGGATTAAAAATATACCCTTTTTTTTTAATTTTTTCTTTTATATTTATAAATTACCTTTTTATTATTTTTTTTACTTTTTCAGATTGTTCCATATTTGATATCAATGAGCACAGATATTGAAACTTCTGTGTCTCACACCGCCGATAAACAGCTGCAAGAAATAGATAAAAAATATCCGGGTTTCATTCACATGAAATCACAACTTGGTATCAAATTGTCTTATGAGCTTCAAAAAATATTACAAAGGAGTCCAAAAAGTCAAAGCATCATTCATGGATATAGGTGAGAATATAAGTACATATAAAAGATTGTAGAAGAAAATTACAGTCAACATTATTTATCTCTTGTGAAATTAAGTATTTGTGCTAATTTATTTTCTGAAAATCCAAAATGAAGATAGTATTACCGTAGTTTTTCCATGTTTTCCAGGGGTAAAATAGAAAATAGTGCAAAATGAGGGAAAAGTAATTGTTTACAAAATATAGTTTTTTTTTTCATTTTATACGAGGATAATTTGAAAAGCTTAGTAAAAAAGCAAATATACATCTTTTTGGAAAAAAATATTTTATTTTTCAGCCAAGTATTTGAGCACTACACACTTGGTCAAGCGATTTTATTTTTTTCATCCTGTCTGAAATTCGATTTGGTCAAACTCGGCAAAATAGTAATTTACTGCGACGATGACATTCTGATTTGACAAAATTATCTTTCCACTGAGTCATTTTTTTTATTTTGAGTACAGGAAGAAGTCGCATGAGGCCAAGCTCGGGAAAAAAGGGGGGTGAGGAACCATTGTGACGGTTGATTTGTGGGACGGCACGTTGTCCTGGTGGAAGAACACTTTTATGTGTACCAATCTTGGCCGTTTTTACTTCAAATCATCTTTCAAGCGGTCCAATAATGCCGCATAATAATAGGCTCCCGTTATTGTCTTGCCCTTTTTGGGAATCAACCGACAAAACGGTTTTTGCCTTCTTCAGCGTGCTTTCACCAGATGTCCATTGTTTTGACTGCTGTCCTTCAGATTGTGATTAAACATTGCCAAACACTGCGTTGAAATGTCTGCTTTTTTGGTTGACAGTCAGCAATCGCGGCACCCATCCAAAATTTTGACGAAGGTCGCTTGAGGAATGAATACTTGCCAGAAATGATGTCACTTGATGAATTGTGGTGCCATCTTATGGAAATTTACCAAACTTTTCAAACTACCCTCGTTTGAAAAGAAATATGAACTTCCTCAGCATAAAAAGTTTAAAATATGATTTTGTTTATAAATTTGTTTAAAAACTTTAAGGCAATTTATAAGTTAAACTTGTAATAATAATGATGTCATTGAAAAACCATTGTTAAGATTGTTTTATAAATACTTAGTAAATATATGTAGTTAATAAATATTACAATGTTCATTTCCAGAATCAAAGAACAGGATGAATATCCGACAGCATTAAACGGATTTCTTTATTCCCTACTAAGAGGGACCAAGCCACAAAGGAGAGCTCTAGCATTATCTATATTAAAACAATTTGATGAACATGCGGTAAGAACATCATTGAAATTTGTATATTTGTTTTTTTCTAATCTTTACTCAGTGTTTTCTAATCAATATTGCACATTGAACAAATCACAGGATATCGTTTATTTATTTTCTTCATTACATTCTTTATTATGAATTTACTAAAATTTATACCTTTCAAATACTTACTGTCATGCGAATTTCCCTGTTGGGAAAAATTAAAGAAAGAAATTGCTAAACTTGAGCTGTTAGATAATGTATACGTATACAGGGTGTCCTGTAACTCGATGTCAAGCCAGTATCGAGGAAAAGGCTTATGACGGTTCAGAGTTAAAAAAATTTTTTTGCAAAAGCCTTATACTTTTCGAGTTATAGGCATTTTTTTGAAAATTGTGAAAGTAGCTACCCTGCACTTTTATTTTGAAACATATCTTATTCATTGTAGCTTTTATCTTGAAACATATCTTCATATAATTATTTATGTTTCCAGAAAACTCCATTAGCACAGATGCTTTACTTAGCGGACAATTTGGCATACTTTCCATATCAAGTTCAAGATGAGCCTTTGTTTATAATTCATCACATTGATATTATTATATCTACCTCAGGATCAAATCTCTTGCAGCTTTTTCGTGAAGTAAGTTCAAATTATTGTTTAATAATATTACCTAAACACTTTCACATATAGAATATAAAAAACCCGTTTATTCAGTTGAATTATTTGTCAACATTATTTTTATTTCATGTAACTAAAAACAACTCATAAAAATTGTTTGTGATAAAAAAAAAGGTTTTTAAAGTTTTTTCTATCATAAAATCCAGTTCAGTTTATCACATAAAATATGTTATTTGATTAATTGTATTGAACAGCAGATACATGACTGTTCAAAATATTCCAATTATGGTTTTTTCAAAATATGTGTAAAATTAGCTAACAGGACAATAAAGGGGGCATGCTTTTGTATTGAAGTAGAGATGTTTGAAATTGAGATCATGGCATAATGGTAGCAGTTTCGTAATATATTTTTATCTAATTGTTAATATAAATTTGTAAAACACATTCAGAGGATCAAGATAGTTTGATGGATAGGTTGAGTAGTAGAAAGGTATGGTGGGTGAGTAACATGGTAATATAAGTATAAGTACGAGAGCTGCAGCTCATCATGAATATGGGCATCAAAACAAAAATAATTGAAGATTTTAAATAAAATAATACCTTTCGACTGAATATGACACATATAAAGAATATAAGAAGGTAAATGGTTGGAGTTTAATTTGATATTGTGTATACCAGGGTCTTATACCTCTGAGAGTGGTAGCGGACACAGCGGTGGAAGCGGTGGCGCTGGAGGAAGAAGAGGAGGAGGAAGAGGATGCAGAGGCGCTGATGGGGCGGGTGCCGCAGGACACCAGCGCACTGCAAGACTGCCTGGCCACCGCGCAGGGCTGCTTGCTGCTGCTGGTGCTCAAGCAGCACCTCAAGGCTACCTTCGGACTCACTGATGCGTAAGTTTTTTGCTTTCACACTCTTGTTGATATATCAAATGAAAATAATAATCACTGAAAATTAGAATGTTACCATTGCCTGTATAATCTACAAGTTGGACAAATTTGCAAATGTATAAGCACGCAAGTGGTTTAGTATTGGAAAAAATGATATAAAAATAAATGACTTGCCTGGTATCTCGAAATGGGCACATTCCTACCAATTCATTTAAATATTTTAACACATAGAGAGTAAGTTTGAATAATATTATCATGATTCACTATAAAATAAAATATTGTTGAATTTCAATATTTTAAAATATTTCGAAAAATGGGTGCAATTCAAAAGGTGCCAATCTCAAATCATCTATGTGTCAGGTATCCAGCTTAATGATGATGAATAAAGATCTAGGTTCTAGTATTGTAAGGTGTAAGATTTTAGTGACTTGTATAAATAAGTTGATTTTGTACTGAAAATGGGGCAAATAAGATTTTTTAGACGCAGGAAAGCTAAATGTTTAATCTGCAAGTAGAGATCTATTTTTGTCTAAAAGCTATTTTCGTACGAAACGTTTTTATTGTAAAATGAATTTTCTTATTAATTGACTGTAGAACTCTATTTTTAAGCACAATGATTTAACACTTAAAATGTGATAAAATTGTACACAATAAACTTAAATTAAAATGGATTGTAAAATATTTTGCTATATAAGCTTGGTAAACAAGGTATTGAGTACAGTTTGACAATGCTTTTGTAAAGTGAAACAGGCCTGTCACTTTAATTTAAGCTGTAATGATTTTTTTCACATTTAAGCGTTAAATCATTCTGTTGATGAATTTTCTTGGCAAATGCATATTAAAAAGAATGATACAACATTAAATCTTACACCCCCTTCATCAGTTCTTGATGATACAAATTAGTCGATTAAATAATACCATTTAGAAGATAGAATAAAGATGCCATTTATATTGCTTGCACTTGATGGCAGAGTGTACATCTTCATATTATCTACTCCATCAGGGTCGTGGCACTAAGTTGGTTCTGGGCCTTCTAGAGTTAATCCTTATAATTTTTATGTATTTTTACATTTTTGAAAAAAAAAATATATTTTTGCAGAAAAATCTCACAGTATTCACCATCTGAAGGTGCAAAAATTTATGAAAAAGCAGTCAACAGAAGGTCAACAACAAAGTTCAATCCGAAAGCCACCATCAGTAAGTTGAAGGAGGATGACAGTTCCGAAGAGCTCGATGAACAAGGAAGAAAAGATCTCATCAATCAATACCTCGAAGTAAGTCAATTCTAAATTTATGATAAACACTTTCAAATAAATCATATTGTCCTTTTTTTCTCTAAAGAACCAAATAGTTTCGTATATTTTGTACAATGTCAGTGTATAAAAATGTAAATATTAATCATTTTTGTTCTTCTCTAGTCACACATGTGTTGATCAGGTCGGTAAATATGAAACGGGATTTTTTTTTAGAAAATACACATTTATTGTATGAAAATGGTAAAAAATATTTTATTCAAAGTACTGCCCATCGCTAGCTACACATTTTTCCCATCTTTCTGGCAATTTGTGAATGTCACGCCAAAAAAACTGTTGCTCTTTTGAGGCAAACCAATTATCGAGCCATTTTCGTAAGAAGCGAAGTGCTGCTCAGCAAGTGCGTGTCCCTTCGATGCAAATAAGTAGTAATCGGATGGAGCCAAGTAAGCCATGCGAAAGTATTTGCCAACTAAACGCCTCAATCATTTCCTTGACTGGTTTTGCTGTGTGCAATGGTGCATTAACACATCGATCAATAAGTCCCGGGACTAACCAATAGATGACGCCTCTAATAACATATCCATACCATTATCAGTACCAACTTTTAGAAGTTACGTGTCAAACTTTCATGACATTGTGTCATTGAGTTACAGTGGTTTTAGTGACGCTACTTTTGCTGTTTTCAAAACAATGGAAAAAAACGAATTTCGTGTGTTGATAAAACATTGCTTTTTAATGGGAAAAAATACCGTTCAAACTCAGCGATGGCTTGACAAGTGTTATCCGGGCTCTGCTCTGTTGAAGACAACCATTCGTCGGTGGTATGCTGATTTCAAATGCGGTCGTACAGACACAAATGATGCTGGACGCTCTAATCATCCAAATGAGGCTGTTACACCAGAAAACATAAAAAAAAAACCTCAAAATCGTGGTGGAAAATCGCAAAGTAAAGTTGGGTGAGATAGCTGACATCTTGAAGATATAATTTGGTAGTGTTTACACTATTTTGCATGAACATTTGGTCATGAAAAAGCTTTTTTCGAAATGGGTGCCGCGTTTGCTCACAATGGAACAGAAACAACAACGCATCGATGATTTAGAGCGCTGTTTGGCACTTTTTAGGCGAAATAAACAGAAGTTTTTGCGTCGGTATGTAACAATGGATGAAACTTAGATCCACCACTATACTCCGGAATCAAATCGGCAGTCAGCTGAGTGGAGAGCAGCCGGTGAAAGTCGTCCAAAGCGACCAAAAACTCAACAGTCGGCCGGGAAGGTTATGGCCTCCGTATTTTGGGATGCACATGGTATAATATTCATCGATCACCTTGAAAAGGGAAAAACTATCAATAGCGAATATTACATAGCGTTATTGGAGCATTTGAAGGCAGAAATTGCAAAAAAACGGCCCCATATGAAGAAGAAAAAAGTTCTCTTTCATCAGGACAATGCACCGTGTCACAAGTCGATGGTAACGATGGCCAAATTGCATGAGTTAAACTTCGAATTGCTTCCGCACCCACCGTATTGGCTGTTCGCAGACCTCAAAAAGATGCTCCAGGGAAAGAGATTTGGCTCTAATGAAGAAGTGATTGCCAAAACTAACGCCTATTTTGAAACCAAAGATAAATCGTTCTACACAGCTGGCATAGAAAAGTAAGGAAAGCGTTGGAATGAATGTATTGCTCTTGAAGGAACTATGTTGATGAATAAAGAAGAATTTTGACAAACAAATGTTTTAGTAGTTAGTCTCGGGACTTATTGATCAATGTGTTATCATGAAACAAAATCACTTTGTGTTGTCTCTTTTGATATTCTTGTCGTTTTTCATGCAATGCTTGGTTCAAATTCATAATTTGTTGTCGGTAGCGTTCAGTATTAACGGTTTCGCCAGGTTTTAGCAGCTCATAATAGATAACACCCTTCTTATTCCACCAAACACAGATCATTGTCTTCCGTCCATAGCGATTTAGCCTTGCAGTCGATGTCGCTGGTTTGCTTGGAGTTACCCATGATCTTTTACGCTTAGGATTCTCGAAATATATCCATTTATCATCACCAGTCACAATTCGATGGAGAAATGATTTTCTTTTGTACCTAGCGAGCAGCATTTCGTAAGTGGTTTTTCGGTTTTCCTGCTGTCTTTCATTCAGTTCATGTGGAACCCATTTTCCCACCTTGTGGATCTACCATGGCTTTCATCGTGTCACATTTAATTGATCCGCGAGTTATTGCGTTTGAGCGTCATCCTCATCCACCTATGCTTGCAATACGGCGTCTTCAAACTTTCTCGGTGGTCTTCCACATTCTTCGTTTCTCACGTCAAAATCGCCACTTTAAGAATTTTTTAAACCACTCAAAGCACTGTGATTTACCAAGAATATGCTCACCGTAAGCTTCGACAAGCATTCAATGCGATTCTGTAGCAGTTTTCTTCAAATAGTAACAGAAAATCAATGCTCTCCGCGAATCGTAGTTTTCAGACACAAAAACAGATATGGTTAACGCTATGAAAACATATGTAGTTGTATTAAACTTGTATTGTTGTGAGTCAAAAGTCTTTGACAAATGTAAACACAAGAAAAAGGCGCCAATGACGCGGTTTGACAGTCACTACATTGACAACTAGAGTCATCTATGAGCAAATTTCGGTTTCATATTTACAGACCTGGTAATAAAATAATTAACTAAAGATGACTAAAGAAATCAATAGAAAACTTAAGGAACAATTTTGAACTTACAAGTTTTTTTTCTCCTAGTATATAATATTACCATCATGGTTCGGAGCTTCATATAGTTCCGCTTATTAATTGCCAGAAGTTATGTCTAGTTAAAGGTTTGAAAATGAAAATAGCTAAATTAAAGGTTATGGTTATAGAAAGAAGTATGTGCGATATATGGGTTAACTCAGAAAAACTGGAGCATTTTCATGATTTTTGTTATCTGGGCAGTATGCTTACATGTGATAGGTGAGTTGAAAGGGACATTGAAAGAAGGGTAGTAACAGGGAATAAGGTAAATGGGGCACTTAATGTTATATACAAAAATCGCGCAATATCAACAATAGCAAAAATGACAATACATAATAGTGTGTTGGTGCCCCACCTTGATGCACGGAGATGAAACTTGGGCTTGACAGAAGACGGATAAAAGTAAGATTAATGTTGTGGAAATGAATTTACTAGAAAAACTTGTGGAGTGTCAATGTACAAGTATGAAAGAAGGCGGAATAAAGACATCAGAAATGAATGCATGGATTAAGTAAAATTAAGAAAGGAACTTTAAGATGGTTTGGTTATGTGGAGAAAATGAATGACTAAGCGAGTATATAAGTCCATAGAGCAAGGTGTGCGTGGACGATGTAGACAGAGGAAAACGTTGCTAAACTCAATTGATCAGATTTTGAAAGAAGGTAAAGTGGGAAGTATGAATAATAGAAGATACATGAAGAGATATGAATATGTATGAAGCGAAAGTTGTGTGCTTGGATAGAAAAATTTGGAGATCTGTTCTCTCTGCCAGCCCGTAAGGATCACAGCGTGATGATATGTAAGTCATGTGTTATTATTATCAAAAGTGAATTATTTTTCAGTTTAAGCAATTGATGCTGAAATTTGATCCCGAGGAGGAAGATGAGGATGATGCAGTGGCTCCAGCTGCGGGGGCAGGGGCAGGGACCACCACGGCCCCCGCAGCCCCCACCACCAATAGCACAGAGACGCCTCAGGCCGATACGTAATGTCTCTGACACGCAGCCGCCTTCACTCCTCAAGAGCTTTCCCCGTCTTGTTACTCTGCACGCTCACACTCCGCCTCACATTGTACATAGATACGAGATACTTGTTGGTTTTGTGAAACGAGTGGTGATGCGTCAACAAGCACAAAAGTGATAAATTAAAAAACATATTATTTGAATCATTGATGCGATTTTATATTCGGCAGTTGCCTGTGTTGAGCATAAATTTAAAAACAAAAAAAACAAGTGCGTAGAAGTTATATGAACCGTGTATTAATAACGTTGAGTTTTGTAATATAAATAAATTTTAAGATTAAAAATATATCGATCTAAACATTATTTAAGTGATGAAGCGATTTATTAATTGGGTTACGGTGTGAAAATGACGTGTTAAACATAAGTGTCGTATGTAAATGATTATGTGAAAGTGTTGTATAGATTATTTTTGTAGAATAATACCTGATGATTGAACTTTATGACCGCGTTTATCGGTTTACAGATAAACGTCTCATTGTGGTTCTCATTCATTGCACTTTATCATTTTTTTATTTATAATTTCTTAACGTAATTTTATTTTAGTCTATTGGAAAAATTTAAAACATGTATTGTCAGTATAGTACATATATTTTCTATGCAATAATGCTTAGCTATCTTAAAAATATTTATTTTCTTAATCTATAATGACAATTTATATGAAGAAAACATCTCTATTTAAAAAAATCAGATAGGTTTCCAAATTTAAGGCATGAGGAAAATAATTATTTAATTAAATTATGAACTTTTTTGATCAGTTGATATGACTTAAATCTATTTGTTTAAATGTTTTCAATTGACTGGATGCAGAATTTTATGTGTGAAATAATTTAAATAAAATCTTGACAATATCCTCAATGTAGCATGAATCATAAAATCAAATTGAAATGTTCTTGTATATTATTTGTTATGTTGTTTTGTATTATATATAAAAATTAACTGTGTATTTTCTCTCATGCCAGTTAGGAAAATGAATTGTGCATTTTTAAATCATTAAAAAAATTTACAGTTATAAATGTTCAAAGTGTCTTATAGAAAGAAATTCTCTTTTTATTTTCAGACGGATTCTATTGTACAATTTTATGTGCAATAAAAATTGTTAACAAAATTTTCGAAGTAATTGTGTATGTATTTTTTACTTACTAATAATTGAAGGTTTCGGAGGACCATTCTTTAATTTCGTTTGTTACTAAGAAATCCACAACTTATCTGTCGTAATGACTTTTATGTGTTAAAATCGTTGGCACACATTTCATTTTACAGTTTCACAAAATGCCATTCTAGTTAATAGGATACGTTTATCCTAAATCGATCACCAAACTTTATTATACTATACAAATAGTTTATTATATATAAAAGCATTTATATATTAAAATTGAACAAATTCATTTATTCGTGTCCACACTCGCAATATTATGTTCCACTACAGAAAACCCATACCATCAATCATTTTATAATGCACCTTATCTGGAAATATTTTTCTTTTCATTTTTCTGTTATTTAAATTTTATTTCCTCTGGCCTATTGAATATTTTTTTGTAATTATATAAAATATATGGTTACACATATCATCGTCTTTTCTTTTTACAAATATATTTTTTACTTTTTCTTAAATTAAATATATTTGACCCTCACTAATGAGTATCATAAAATTTCCCAGAACCAGGCAATTATTTTTACTATCCAAAAAATAAAAAAAACAATTGTTTATAGGTTTTATTTTATTTATTGAAAAACTGCACTTTCCACTCATTTGTTTTAAGCTACATGTTGGTATCAGTGCTCGCTTTTATAAATTAATTTTTCCATCGGCGTTTATAACATAAAATTTATTTCTCGAGTGCCATTAGTGATCTTGGTCACCTTAACTCTTCTTTTTTTTTATGTAGCATTTATGAAAAATAACTTCATTCTAAAAAAGCACACGAAAGCACATTAAGTGAAACCCCATTAATTTGAAATTCAAGGGACAAAAAAACTAAATTGCCGTTAATTTGAAATTCGCAAATACATCAATTTGTAAGTCACAAAAATCGTGCAAAAAAAGTGACCCCTGATGTTATTTATTATATGCACCTACCGAAACAAATACATAACTAATACTAGGGTAGATAAAAAAATAACAAGAGTTTTTGAATTTCATGGGCTGTTTGTTTTTGATTGAGCCCACCTTTTTCCTCATTTGGCGACACTGTCTGTGATGTACAAAATTAAGCCATATTGGATGGGCAGTATGTGTTTGACAGGCAAGTATTTACAACGAATTTTAGCACGTTTGTGATTTTCACATTTTAAAAATGATTGGATAAAGAATTTTTTTATGTATGCCATTTACATGAGGCAATCTGAAGAAAACGATCAGAATTATGGACAAACGACTCCTGGATTTTGCACCACGATAATGCACCGGTTCACACTTCACTACTAATTTGTGAATTTACTTTAGCCAAATTTAACACCGTCATGATGCCGCAGCCACCGTATTCACCAGATATGGCCCCCTGCGACTTTTTCCTATTCCCGAAGATGCAGAGGACATTGAAAAGACGTTTTGCAACTACAGAGGAGATAAAGGCAAAATCACTGGGTGAGCTGGGCTATCCCAAAAAGTGTGTTCGACAAATGTTTTGCGGATTGGAAAAAACTTGGGCAAAAGTGTATTTTATCCTATGGGGACTGATATATATAGTTAAGATTAAAAGAGAGTAGTGCAATAAAACAATATGTACCAGAGTAAATATATTTCAAGAATTAAATGTACTTTATAGGATTGAACATAAAATCTTCAAGTAAGAAACTTCAGCTATGGTTGCTTCCAGAGCCATATGTTTTATCCCATGTTGTGTAATGTTCCAGATCATTTCCTGAAACACTCGGCCTTACTCTTGTCAAAGCATTTTTAAAATCATCGATGCTCACTGGACGTACCTAGTGTCAAATAAATCAAACATATAGATCAGACTTACAAAATATATGCAATATAAAATAATAAAATTTTTATTAAAATATTTTCTTATATTAAATTATTTATCCGTTTTTTGTGGCTATTTCTCCAGTGTATGAACGGGCAGAACTCGTTAATTTTATGGATCTGTTACTTGGATTAGTTTTATTTATTTAAGAAAGACTAAAGCTGGAATCCTACTTGACTGTAGTCATACCGCAAACTTGTTTGCACCAACTTCACAATGACAAAACTGATGACAATAAAACATGCAGGCAAACAACCTAACAATCTAAAGCTGACACATTGTCAGAAAAAGTTATACTCAAGTTGTGTCATCCAGTGGGCATAATATAGTCAACCCAAAGGCAGCTCATAAGCAGCTATCTGTATGACCGCAGTCAAATGGAAATCAAGCCTAAGAGATGCCTAATTAAATCACATGCTGTAGTGATTACAAGATTCGGAACTTGAATTGTATAATAGAATATTTTAAAGGTTGGATTTCCTAATTGAAAAAGTAATTTAACATGACGGGACTGTTTCCCTTCTGCTCACATTTGTTGCTATCGATTTGTTTTCAAACTCATAAGTTTTTCATTTTAACACCTCAGAATGCTGTTCTACATCTCAATTGGTACATCAGGCCCATAATTTATATTCATCCTTAATAAATTAATTCATGTCATACATTATCACGCCACATATTTTTTTCAGTGTAAGTATTTTCACAGCATTTATAGGGCTCCTTTCATTATTTTTTCACATACATATTTCACTCGCATACATCCAAGATGGCTAGTTAAACCACAATTTTAGTAGATTTTGATATTATTTGATTCAAATACTCGTATTAGTTTAAGTGTTTATCATAACACATCTTTCAATAGCTTTCGTAACTCACTCAAAAATATATTACTCAAGCAGAATTGCTCCACTTTTATCTATCATTCTTCAATCAAATTCCATTTTGTTTTCCCTACACATTTTTCTATAACTTCTTTAGATTTTGTAATATTCATTTTTTTATTTATTTCTTCACTATCAGTGTCATCAGTACACAGAAGTCCACATTTTCCACATGAATAATATTTACACCATCTTTGAAGATCCTTAATACATGCTTCTGTATATTAGTAAATAACTGAGTCGAAATGGAAGTTAAATATTTTTTATAAATAAAATGCTGCTTATTTTTCATGAGCCTTATATTAACTTACCTGATCACATTGAATATTAGTAATTTGTGACAGTGGAACAGCTCTGATTGGACCAAGAGCAGCTTCAGAGCACAGAGACCTCATGTCAGCACCAGAGAAACCGTCGGCTAGGACAGCTATATTTTGCATGTCATTCTGCATCAGGGAGTGACGTTCGGTGCTCATCAACCGCTGGACTATCTGCTGACGGGCCTACAAAAACACTATCTATAACCAAATTTTATTTTATTTAGGATTTTTTCCATTTTTTATGGAGTTGACTGGGAGAAATTAAAGACTTATTATCATCATTGATTTTTTTTTTTTTATAAATACATATACATGTCACACAATTACAGGTGCAGGCATACAAAAACACCTACCTTAATATCAGGTAGAGGAATGTAGAGCCTTTTTACTAATCGTCGTCTTGCTGCTTCATCCAATTCTTGGGGTCTATTGGTAGCACCAATCACAAGAAGTCGATCTTCATCACCTAAAGATTTTAAGAAAATAATCTTATTCCCAACACTTGTCATAATGCTTTATTGGTTTATCTAATGCAATAAATAAAGATTAACTTTCACAGGGTGAGTAAGTAATAAGAAAATACTCAAAAATATTAGCCCGCCAGTTCAATATTTGAATGTGATTTCAACAAGATTTGTTGCAAGTAGACTTTGTTTCAACCAAAAGTTAAATAGTGTTTGAAAAATGCACCATAAACATGTTAATAGGCAATTCTTCTTGTATCATTTGATATTTAACACAGATTAATAATTTTAAGAGTCTTGTAACTAATTAATAGCCTGTTTTATAATATGTCGAATTTCAAAAAAATATTTAATAAGTTTTAATGCCATTCTAATCATGTGGAAAATATTATTCCTGAAAGAAGCAATTGTGATGACATTCGAGCTTCCCTTTAGCAGATTCTGATCTGAGCAAATCACAGGACATAATGGGCAGATCATCAGGTATTGATTTTATGTCGCCACATAATACACAGTGATGGATCCTCAGTTCCAATTCTGTGTGTGGGTGTATACAAACAAAATATTTTTAACGATTTAAAAATGAGTAAACTTCAATATGTAATTTGAAATCAAACCTGTAGCTGCTCCATCTAGTTGAACAAGAAATTCAGTTTTAATCCTTCTTGTAGCTTCATGTTCAGCGTCACTCCTTTGTGTAAGGAGAGAATCTATTTCATCAATAAACACCACCTGATAAATAATTTCTGTATTATTATACTAAAGTAATTTATATATAAGTCATCATACCTCAAAGCAAGGATTTAATATAAGACAACCATATTTAATTTTTTAGTAAAAAAAAAAACTTTCACTGTTATTAATTAAGGATATGTGAAAAACCAAATTACTAAAATTTCAAAGCTTGCTTTTATTAGGCAAAGAAAATAAAGTTAATTTTCTAGGTAAATCGACTTTTAAAAGGTATTTATTTATACATACATACAATCATGCTATCACTCTGTCCTCTCTGCCTATCTGTCGGCGTAGGCAGAGAGGACAGAGTGCCAATATTTTTCTATCTCAACACATCTTTAGCCTCCTCCACATATAAAAATCTTCTACGATTTCTCTGACTACATTTCCTTCTTTCTAAATAACATTTGCTTGATCCAACTATACTTTCCTTGATCTTTCACTTACACGCCTTCCACTCACATTTGCAGTATATATTTGTTTTGTTAGCCTTTTTTCTTTTATTCATATTACATGCCTAAATCATCTCAGCATGCTTTTCTTAACCGTTAGTGCTGAGAGTCTATATACCAGGTCTGTAAATATGAAACCGGAATTTGCTCATAGATGGCTCTAGTTGTCAATGTAGTGACTGTCAAACCGCGTCATTGGCGTCTTTTTCTTGTGTTTACATTTCAAAGATTTTTAACTCATAACAATACAAATTTAATACAACTACATATGTTTTCATAGCGTTGAACACGTCTGTTTTTGTGCCTGAAAACTACGATTTGCGGACAGCATTGATTTTCTGTTACTATTTGAAGAAAACTGCTGCAGAATCGCATCGGATGCTTGTCGAAGCTTACAGTGAGCATGCTCTTGGTAAATCACAGTGCTTTGAGTGGTTTAAAAAATTCTTAAAGTGGCCATTTTGACGTTAGAAATGAAGAACGTGGAAGACCACCGAGAAAGTTTGAATACGCAGAATTGCAAGCATTGTTGGATGAGGATGACGTTCAAACGCAACAACAACTCGCGGATCAATTAAATTTGACACGAGAAGCCGTCTCCATACGTTTGAAAGCCATGGGAAAGATCCAGGTGGGAAAATGGGTTCCACATGAACTGAATGAAAGACAGCAGGAAAACCAAAAAACCACTTGCAAAATGCTGCTCGCCAGGTACAAAAGAAAATCATTTCTCCATCGAATTGTGACAGGCGATAAAAATGGATATATTTCGAGAATCCTAAGCATAAAAGATCATGGGTAACTCCAAGCAAACCAGCGACATCGACTGCAAGGCCAAATCGCTTGGAGGGAAGACAATGCTCTGTGTTTGGTGGGATCAGAAGGGTGTTATCTATTATGAGCTGCTAAAACCTGGCGAAAACTTTAATACTGAACGCTACCAACAACAAATGATGGATTTGAACTAAGCATTGCGTTAAAAATTACCAGAATATCAAAAGAGGCAACACAAAGTAATTTAGCTTCATGATAATGCACCATCACACACAGCAAAACCAGGTCAAGGAAACGATTGAGGCGTTTAGTTGGCAAATACTTTTGCATGCGGCTTACTCACCAGACTCGAGTCCATCCGATTACTACTTATTTGCATCGATGGGATACGCATTTGCTAAGCAGCGCTTCACTTCTTACGAAAATGGCTCGATGATTGGTTTGCCTCAAAAGAGCAACAGTTTTTTTGGTGTGGCATCTACAAATTGCCAGAGAGATGGGGAAAATGTGTAGCTAGCGATGGGCAATACTTTGAATAAAATATTTTTTACCATTTTCATACAATAAATGTGTAGTTTCAATAAAAAAAATTCCAGCAGTAAAATCGTTAATATTACTCAACACATCAACCTTAAGTTCACATTCATCTCTAATCACTTTATTCTGTATTCTGTCATACATTGTCACACTATATTTTTATCAATGCACACATTTCTTCAACATTTATTTGGCTCCTATCAGTCATTTTCCACGTTTACATTTCACTCCCATACATCAAAGTTGGCACCATAATACTATTATGGACTATCATCTTAGCAGATTTTGATACTGTCCGGTTCAAACATATATGTTTTAGTGCCCTATTGACTTTGTTTCCTATAATTACACGCGGTTCGATATCCAATAATGAAATTACCAATAATGAAAGACAGGAACAGGAAATCTCAGAATTCCTGTTCCTGTCTTTCATTATTTACCCATATATCACATTTACTTTTTCTTTCACACTTTTCTACCACCATTACTTTGGATTTTGCAACATTCATTATCAGATCTTTCTCTTTGTAACTCTCATACAATTTTCTTATTAAACTCTACAATTCATCTTCATTCTCTGGCAACACAACCTTGTTTTCTGCATACAGAAATCTGCATATGTTCCCATTCAACATTTATATGTCACCAATTGATCTCTGTAGTTCCTTCATACACAAATCTATATAAATATTGAACAACCAGAGTGACATAATGCATCCTTGCTTCACCCATTTTGAAATATTAAATCAATCAGTCAAGGTGCCATCCCCTCTAATATATGCTCTACTTTCGGCGTATAATGATGCAATATCACATATTAGTTTACATTAAACAACATATTCATTCAATATTTTCTATAACTTATCTCTATCACACAGTCGTATGCTTTTTCCATGACCACAAATGCACAATACCCTTTTTTTTATTTTTGCCATTGCCAAAAGTATTTATGAATTCCAATAATTGAAAATTTTCCATGCAAATCACGGACCCACGTAGTAGCCGGCTCTGGTGATGGGACGACTGGTGTATTATACACCAGCAAGTAGTCAAATTCCCGGGACTCCTATATCCAAAGATTTAATATTGAAATATCTCAAGATTATTGTCGTAAGTATAGGGTTTTGAGTATTATTTTCATATAAATTATTACGTGTTTTATTTTTATTTTACCTTTAATGATTTCACAACTGTGAACATTAATTTGTCCAATACTTCGTTGATTATATCATAGTCAAGTGTGTGACCAAATAAAAACCATCCGGTTAGATTCATCTAAAATTCATTATAAAAGTTCTAATTTACTGACCCCAATAAACAAAATCAATATAGGACTATGATAATGCAATATCATTCTTCAATTTTGTGTCATAATTTTGTGATTTACTTCTTACCGCTGGCTGATGACATCGAGCTACAGCAAATAAAGCACGGACCATCTTTTCTCCATCGCCAATCCATTTGGATGTCAATGATGATGCACTGATGCTGAAGAACGTAGCGCGACATTGTGAAGCTATACATTTTCCTGAAAAAAGGTAACAATTCAAGTTGTGAACTATGTATCAGTTTTCTACATTTATCATCATTTTCTATTTTCAGTCAATTAAAAAACATCCTATTATAATTTAACAACTCGTAAGATTTTCATTTTTTTCTTAATTTCTTTTTGTTTTAAGTACAATTTTAAGAGTTCACATTTATCTAGGACCTATGGTTGATTAAAAGAATTGTCACAATAAAACATTGATTAGACCTGTAGTGATGTATGCACATGACACTCTAGGCTACAATAAATCAGATTGTTTAAAACAAATTGCCTGTCAGTTAACAACATTGTTTGGGTCAACTTATTTGTGCGAGTCTGCGTTTTCCGAAATGAAAATAATTAAATCTCAATACCATAATCGGCTCAGTGACGAACATCTTAATTCATGCTTACGTTTGGCACTTAGTAATTACGTGCCATCCTATGAAAAGTATGCAGAGGACATGCAGTGCCATGCATCGACATCAAAAGAACGTTAGTTACAGAACACTTATTATTTCAATGATAATACTTATTTATATGTGATCATCTTTGCAATTAATAAATATTTACCATTTATAAACTTTGTATTTTATTTATTTTTACCTAGTCGCTTGCCGCCTAATGCTTTTATGGTAGATCGCCGATAGTTAAAGTCTGAGTGCCTCTGCTCTAGGGTACTGATTTTAACTCAACATTTATGAAATAGTTTTGACAAGGAATATTTATAAAAGTAATTTTTATAATGAAAGTAAATTAATATATTGGGTGTACAAATTAGTTCGGTCCGTTTTTTTGTGTTCAAAATGCATTTATTTCTAAACAAAATGAATGAACAGATCAATTAAAGTATTGTCCATCGCTGGCTACTACTTTTTCCCATCTCTCGGGCAATTTTCGAATTCCATATCGAAAAAATGACTCTTCTTTTGAGGCGATCCAAGTTTGGAGCCAATTTTCGGTTTCTATGAAAGAAGTGAACCGGTGACCTGCCAAATCGTGCTGCATCCTTCGGAACAACCATTAATCAGAAAGAGCAATGTCCGGCGAATACGGCGGGTGCGGTAAAACATCCCATTTGAGCGTTTCCAAATATTTTTTATATGAGAGATGAGGCCGAGCATTGTCATGAAGAAGAATAACTTTGTAGGGATCCACGGTCGTCGCTGAATATTGTCCACACATACGGTCAACGACCGACGAAACGACCTTTGGATACCTCGACGAATTATATTTAACAGTCCGAAGGTCACATGCCAAAACATTCACGCGGCCGGACATCGCGCCGCATTCCATAGTAGAAAGAGAACGCATCACGCTGTCTCGCCGGTTCCATAAATAAATTGTTACCCACAATATTATTTACGATATCTACAATACTTCAATTGACCATTTCTGCACGCACAGAAGCGAGATAAAAATATATCGCGGGCGCACTCACGCGCCCATTCTGAAATGTTATAAATACCCACATACTAATATATTAAATAAAACATTCTTTCACTCTCTCCTTCCGCATTGCGATTTAACGTATTTTATTTATTTACCAACAATCAAAATCATCAGATACCTTTAAGGGACATTTCCGCTAAAACTTTATCATGTCTTTGCTCGTATTCCAGCCGTTTTTCTCGCAATGCACGGCTCAAACAAATTAATTGTAGCCGATACCGATCGCCCGTAATGGATTCACCAGGTTTCATCACCTCATAGTAAAGAACACCCCTTTGGTCCTACCAGATACAGAGCATGATCTTCGAACCATGTATGTTCGGGTTTGGTGTTGATGTTGAGGTCGATGGCAACGATTGACCGGGCTTAGCGTAGTATTTTTTCTTCTTGGGGTTGTCGTAGAATATCCACTTTTCATCTCCAGTTACAATTCGATGCAAAATTCTTTTCTTTGTTGCCTTTGAATCAGCTGCTCGCAAGTGAAAAATCGCCTTTCAACGTCTCTCGGTTTCAGTTCATAAGGCACCCAATTTCCTTGTTTTTGAATCATTCCCATGGCTCTCAATCGTACGGAAACGGCTTGTTGAGTCACTCCCAATGATTCTGCAAGCTCCTCTTGCGTTTGACTCTGATCTTCTTCGAGTAATGCCTCTAATTCTTTGTCCTCGAATTTTTTTAGCTGTCCAGAGCGAGGCTTGTCTTCGACGCTGAAATCTCCATCCTTGAAACGTTGAAACCATTCCCTACATGATTTATCAGTTGGAGCAGCGCCACCATAAACTTCGACAAGCATTCGATGGGCTTCAGCTGCACTTTTTTTCCAATTAAAGCAGAAAATTAAAACCTCCCGCAAATGCTCCTTGGTTAACATAAAATTTGACATTTTCAACACTGTACAAAACAAGGTTTTTGCATGAAACTCAAAGCGATATAAACTGAATATTATTGGCAGATATCTAACCTCTCTGAAACCGCCAAAATCGGCTGTCACTATGAATCATTCATAACAGCCAGAGCCATCTTTTGGAAACGGACCGAACTAATTTGTACTCCCAATAAATCACATAAGAAATACGAAAGTAATGACGTTTATTTTTTTAAACTTTTGCAATTGCGCTTATAATCTGCCTCAAAATAATTTTCTCAACCAAGTTGCTATTTTCTTACTATTCAAGATAATGTAGAAGTGATTCTCCACATGATTCAAAGCTACAGAATGCGGAGTTTTTTTTATGGTATCAATTCTTTTTCTTGATCATCATTTTGAAAGATTTGTTGTGTTGCTAAAATCTTCATCCCTTAGTAATTTATGGCCAGCAAAATTTTTGTCCATTTCAAGCCAATTCTGCACTGCTTCTTCAACATTAACACATCCATCAATTAGTTGTAAATTTAGCAATATTTCTGGTAATACTTTTCACAGTTTTCTTCAAACCCAATAAACTCTTCATTGTTTCCCGGCAGAATTTTCCACCAAGAACTTTTCAAGGTTTGTTTTACCTTTTGTTGATTTCAATGCTGCAGAAATTTTAGTAATGAAATCAAGCGTTGCTGGATCATGCTTAAGCATCCAATGAATATCATGCATGTGTTGAAACTATGTCAACCATCCAGAAGATATGTTGAAAGCACCCTGCAACTTTAATTCATCATGAAAATATTTTGCTTTGGCAGCAGAAACTGTTCCAGGCAGAAATACCTTCAGCCCTTTCGGTTCAACCAAATAACCATCAACTTGTCAAGATTCTCATATGTTGAAAGCTTCATTGCTTTTTCTCCGTCATATCTTTAGTACTGTCAGACATGCCTGTGAAATCCACTAATTTACAGTTTGGTTAGCAGTCTTATATTCATTCATTATAGTTGTAATCAGTGTGCTATTTTCAAATTTTAGAATTATTTCAAAATCTTTGACACCCCTGATAAGTCAACAACAAAAAATTGAATGTAGTAAAAACAATACTGTAGTAAAACAATACCGATTTACAATAATAAAACAAACTAAATTTAGATTCGTTATTCTCTTTGGGCTCGTAGTTCGATCATACTTTGATATTTTCAATTAGTAGAGACCGGATTTGTTTGTTATAAAATTTTGTTGACATATTTTATTCTATCTCAGTAAACCGAGAGTTTTTGAAAAAAAATCTTGGAAAATATCTGGCGTAGAAAAGCTGAGACTTTAATGCAGACACCCAGGAGTAAAATGTATGGAAGAATGTAGAGTTAGACGGCATCACAGTCCTCAAAGGGTACCAGACATGATGATTGATATACTGGGTTTGTTTTAAAATAACTTTAATTACAACACTGCACTTTTTCCCTCAAATAATATTTTAAAAAAGTATTTCAACACAACTGAAGTTTTATTTCAATTTTTAAATGAAAAAATACGCTGTATATAAAAAATGGTTACATAAAAATATACCAATTAGAGTTTTTCCTGTTCCTGGAGGTCCAAACAAGAGGATTCCTTTTGGGGGTCTTCTCAAGCCAGTGAAAATATCTGGTCTTAACAATGGCCATACAACTGCTTCTTGTATTGCCGTTTTGGCAAATTCTAATCCTGCTATGTCCTCCCATCCTGGAAACATTAAATCTCACATCATAGTACATAAAATTGTTTCTTTGAAGGGTAATGTAATGATTATTAGTGAATACGAGGGTTGCTACTTAAGTTTTGAGATATGGCAACACCAGTGTAGATACATCAAATCTGACATCAGCATCGTAAAGTTTGACGTTTTTAATGGTATACGTACTCAGAAAGTTTTGTCATAAGAGTGATTTTTGTGTTGTTTACAGTGACTTGAAAAATTAATCTTGGCCAAAAATGGAATTAAATCGTGAACATTTTCGTGCGATGATTTTCGATGTGGACTAACTCAACAACAGTGTGCCGATCAACTCGCTTAGACTTTTGGTGATGAAGCACCATCCCGGGCCACTTTGTTTCGATGGTTTTCTGAATTCAATTGTGGTCGTAGTTCGCTCCAGGACGATTTCGTGAAGGACGTCCAAAATCGGTTGTTGTGCCAGAAAACATCGATGTTGAGCGTGAACTGATATTGCAAGATCGTCATGTGACTTATCGTGAGATTGAGGCATGTTTGGGCATTAGTTCCACTTGCATACATTCAATATTGCATGAACATTTGGCCATCAAAAAGATTTGTTCGTGTTGGATACCGCATAATTTGACAATCGCTCAAAAAAAGGCTCATGTCGATTGGTCCAAAGAAATGTTGACAAAATTCGATCACGGTGCTTCAAAAGAGGTCTATAAGATCGTGACAGGCGACGAATCATGGCTCTATGCATATGACCCAGAAAATAAACAGCAGTCGACTATACAGGTCTTTCAAGATGAGCTAAATCCAACAAAAATTGTTCGCGCACGAAGCACTTCGAAGCAAATGGTGGCTTGTTTCTTCGGTATAAATGGTCATGTCGCAACAATGCTTTTAGTGGAACGTCGTACGGTCAATTCTGAATGGTACACCACCATTTGTTTGCCAGAAGTGTTCGGAGAAATGAGGAAAACCAACCGCCGAAGACGGATAATTCTTCACCACGACAATGCGAGCTCTCACACATCGGCTCAAACAAGTGACTTTTTGAGCCCTCAAAACATCGAATTGATGGGTCAGCCGCCGTACAGCCCTGATTTGGCACTCAAATTCTTTTTATTCCCGAACATCAAAAATAAATTGCGAGGTCAACGTTTTTCGATGCCTGAAGAAGCGGTTGATGCGTTCAAAACGCATGATTTGAAGTTACCTCATTCGGAGTGAAAAAAGTGCTTCAAAAATTGGTTCAAACGCATGCAGTATTGATCTTCATGGAGAGTATTTTGGAAAACAATAAAGCCATTTTCGATGATAAATATTTGTTTTTACTTGTCTGTCTCAAAACTTAAGTAGCAGCCCTCGTATAACATAATTGGAATTTGCAAACCCCACATTTGAAAGTTCATACACGCAACCATTTTTTAGCGATCCAAAATTATGAAGCTTTTTTGAAATATTGGAGGAATGTAGAGTTAACACGTTCCGTGCCGCAGTACATTTTGAGAAAATAAGTACCTGCGCCACTAAACAAATTATAGT
This sequence comes from Odontocerum albicorne, assembly GCA_949825065.1. NCBI lineage: Eukaryota > Metazoa > Arthropoda > Insecta > Trichoptera > Odontoceridae > Odontocerum > Odontocerum albicorne. Next base: position 28,410,278 of record OX463840.1, read on the forward strand.
TTATATTATGTATACATATATAGGCTTCATAAATAATGACTTATTTTTAAAAATAAACTGATTTTAGGTGATATTGTGAGCGTAGGTCACCGGTGACCTACGCGGCGTCGTACGGTAATACATGTATATACAACATAAACTTTTGGAGTCGAAACAAATTGTAGCATGCCTAATTTATTACTTATTATATTTTTTATTTATTTATGTAATATGCTATAGTGTTACGCCATAACATAATAATCTCTTATGATTACTGAGACAATAGCTCCAAAAAAGGGTCACAATGTTGCATAGACAATGCACCTTCATAAATTTCCAGAGTGTGACAAATGGATGGTCCCATTCATTATGTTATCCCTGGAATCTCTCCTATACCCCCTAGCCTAATTGTAGAGGCTAGTTTATCCTTGAAAAAAAATAAACCGTAATAGCTTGCTCATGTACACCTGAAGGTTTATTAAAAATAATTGCATTTTCAAACAAAATTTTGGAAGTTTTTATGTGCATTATATTCAGGGGCGCCGTATAGGTCACATTCAATGTTAAAATTCGTAGTAAATGTGACCGCTGGCGCACTGGGACTGTTTATAAAAAAAAAACACGTAGGTCACCGGTGACCTATGTGGCGCCCTGGTCAAAAACACGGTAGGTCACCGGTGACCTACGCGGCGCAGAACGTGTTAAACATAACAAAGTTTATAAAAAGACAAATTTAAGTTAATTTCTAGTTAACAGCATATCATGAAAAAGCATCCAGGATCTAACATTTCATGTCATAATACCTAATCATACACTGGAATATAGGGGAAATATAGGGGTCATCATCCTGTCGTGCCCAAAGAATCAGAGGACTTATCGAAGGCATATTGTCGACAATCTGTCGGTGATTCTCAGTTCTTCGAGAATGGAGGCATTAGTTTGCCTTGCTGTCCATGGAATTCATAACATCCTTCAACATGTAGGGGTAATAACACTATAAAAGTCATATTACCGACTAGTTGAGTTTTGTTTAATAAATTTGGATGGCAAATAGTATACAGCTATTGATAATATTGTTCCCAGACAGATATTATAAGTAGAATTAAGAAAGGAATTTTGAGACGATTTGGACATATCGAGAGAATGAGTTCTGAAAGACTTTCAAAAAATATATATATGTACATATATTTGAAATTAATAGTTTACAAAGGTAGGCTGAGTAAAGAATGGAATGACATAGTTGGTGAATTTTGACTTAGGGAAAGAAGAAGTACGAGTAATAAAAGAGCATACATGATGAATATAGATGAGGCAAAGGCTGTGTGTCATAAAAAGCTATGATCTGTCTTCTCTGCCTGCCTCCAAAAGGGAAATGCTTGATAATATGCATAAATACTTACCAATAGGAGCACTAGAATCAATAATTTCACTTCTAATGAGTTCAACCATTTTAGGGTCAATGTGTTTTAATCTTTCATCTTCTTCAGTTTCTGCTTGTGGATCATCATATCTATTATTTATATCTTCTTGATCTCGGCTGAAAATAATTATTTTATTGAGTAAAGGAAAAAATATACCGAATTCCCATATGGGCTGTGTTATGCAATAATCAGATGTGCACCAACACAAAGCATTCTGTTATTTACAATACATTTTAAAAAAATCATTCCCATATTCATTATTGTGATTAATGACTTAAATTGTTAATTACAGAAAACTCATTTATGACACATAACTTATTATTGTGAAACATTGTCCATATAATTTATCGACAGAATTAAATTTAGAATTATTGAAATTTGTAAATAACATAAAATATGTAAAATTTATTTAGTTCAATCATCTTCAAAAACTAAATGACAATAAAAATAATTTATTTATGCAGAATGTTAGAAATAATAGAAATATCTTTTAGTCAAAAAATGTACGACAGTTGGAATTAGCATTAGGATATATTAAAAGTTATTCCTCATTTATTTCTTTTTAACTTATTCATGTGATAAAAAAACTCTTTTAATGACAGAAGACAATGTACTTGGTCACTACTGAATATTTGATCAGGTAAAATAAATATATGGTGAGCGTACATCCTCTGGAACCTAGCATTTTGTCTCCGGAACAGAGTACAGAATGAAACTAGTTTAGCGAAGATTGGTATCTACACAACAGTGTTCAAGTCATGCTCATTCTAGTATTTTAAGTGGTCAACTCAACAGATAGTAAATGTAATAGATGTCTTCGAACTCTGTTCAATAAATTACCATGCTTTAAGAGCTTCAAATTTACTAAGACATTGAAAGTGAATCGAATTTAAGTGTATATTGAAGGAAAAATCTAACTTTGAAAATAGTGGTATTCAAATTAAAAAAATAATAGTTCTAGTGAATTATTTGTCATGTGAGAATAGAAATTTCTGTATAATATTACGAATATTTTTGGTAAAAGAACTCACTCAGGGAAGACACACTACAAAATTATAACTCATATTTAACAAAAAATACCTTATAAATAATTTTAATTCCATTGATATGCATTACACATATTGATAAAGTTATATTTCCATTCATAAGTATGTATAAAATATTTTACCCCGCTGATAATGGAGGGATGAACTTGTTCTGTATGGATGATCTGGTTGTCCCAAGGCTTCGTTTTTGAACATTTGTTTCTGGAATTTGACAGTAATTTTGCTTGGCATTTCCATATTTTTTCTTATTTTGTATCATTAGTTCAGTACGAGCTGTTTTAAAAAAACTGTTAGTCGGTTTATTTACACCAACATTCTCATTAGTGTTTCGCATATGTTCTTCACAACTTTGTTGAGCAAAATTATTTTCTTGCGTAGTTTTGGGAATTTTTGGTTGAAAAAAATGATCCATTGGAGGTGAATCGTTTGTTTTTATAGAGGTAGTTTTGAAAACAAATTTGTTTATATTTGAAGATGCTATATTTCTCTCCTTAGAATTGTTTCTAATATTAAAATTGTTTAAAGTAGAAGGCTTGTTTATAATATTTGGTGTTAAATTTTGTATTTTTGGAATATTAAGGGTTTCTTTAGGTAAATTATATTCATGAATTTTTGATACTTTTCTAGTCAATAATTTCTTCAAATCCTCATTATTAATTAAATCAGCATCACATGGATTATTTTTTGAGATATTACAATGTCCACTTATTTCAGCAGTCTTGTTGATAACTTCTTCTGGGTCCAAATCTGTTGAGCTGCAAAAATAAAATTATGCTTAATTCGATATCTCTCGTACACATACGTGTACAACAAACTCTTTTTGAGCAAATGGCAGATTGTAGTTGTATTTAAGAAAATTAATAATATTTAATTCATTATTCTTACCGAAGGGTGGATATTAATGTTTAAAATGTACAATGTTAATAGAGTGACAAAATGTATGTTAAAAATATTAAATTAAAAATTACCCGAGTTTGCTTTGCCAATTTATGCAATGGCGTGTTTGAATCTTTCCTTGGAGAAGATTATCGATAGAATTAAAAATATCATTGGAAGTGTTACTTTCAGAGTTGTCGGAAAATCTTTGAGAATAATCAGATAAGCGCTGTTCCAGGATCATATTTGTTGAAGTATTACTCAATCTGTAAATAAGTAATGAAAAGGTGAAGTATGTTAGGAATATAAATAGTATATTGGCCCAGCTATAGGATCCCATTTTTTTAATCTGTTTGTAAAAAATATTAATTATACTAATTTTTTATCGATTGATTCAAAATTTCCTTTGTTACATATTTAGAATGCCTTTCTTTTAGAATATGTATTCATCATTATTAAGTCTTGTTTCTGTACTAGGAAACATTTTACATTGTTTTAAGTAATACCAAATTTTCTGGCAGCTACACAGTTATTTGTAGATTATGCAGTCGTACTACCATAAACTTGAAATTGGAATTGTAGCTCGTTTGACTTTATTTTTTCGAGCTCCTCACATTTCAATATGGTCAGTCATAAAATTTTCAAGGGTGTAAGAATATGAAGAACATAGCACAAAAAAATAAAATAAAAAACAACTGTCAGAAACAAACAGAACACAGGCAGTTTGTGAACAATGCTGTCTGTTGAATAACTTTATTAAAAATATTGTGAGAGAAAGATAAATATAAGTATTTGGGGCTTATAGCAGTCTCAGTCATAGTGTGGTATCAAATTTATTATTGAATTGTTTGAGACTCAAATGGCGACCCCACATTTTCGTATTGATTTTTTAAATAAAATTTCGGCTTATAGTCGGGACAGTATGGTAATAGTAAATGGCGTTTAAAATAGAAAAAGCCCAAAATAATTCCTCACGGGTTTTGGCTTGATATTTATATTTTTTAAAGGTTCATATTTTTCAAATCAAACTAATCTACTGATTCCTATATTCTACAATCAACTAAGCAAAACATCACGAGACAAATATTGCATTTATACTTTTTGCTCAATCTTTCCACAAGAGAGAATTCAAATTTTCTCCTGGAATTTTAAACCCCTAATATAAAAGTAAAAAAAGAAGGTTAGTCAATAAATAAACTATTAACACAAAATACTTTTTTTAAATGAAAAACACTACACCAAAGTCACAATTTACCATTTTTTATACTATTCAGGAAATTTTAGATTTCACATTTTTTGCATATAAGGAATATATGCAAAAACACATACACGGTTTTCTATTTGAATTGCATACTGATGTTAAATATCATTGATAAACTAGGAAACACAGTTGAAGTTTGGTTATAATTTGAATTTCAAACTTACTTATTTAAACTTTCGCGATATAACCTTACTAAAGAATTGCGTTCAGTGGTATATACATCCCCGGAAGAAGATTCATCGTTCTTTTCATTGTAGAGAGATGACAAGTAATAATTTTCGAATGACATTATATTAAAATAAACATTACTTTCATACAAATTGTAAATAATGACGTTTGATCCTGGTTATCTCTGGTCAGATCGACGCAAAAAATTCACTTACTGTCAAAAATCCCGCCATTTTGTACTGATAGACAATAAAAAAGTTTCTGATCATATTGTTAGTGAACATCGCCAACAGATCGTGTTGGTATCGCCACAGAAAAACGCCCTTGGGGCTGAAGCGCAAAGTTTTCAAGTTAATGGTCCTTATTTTTTTACAATAGAATAATCATTTTTAATTATAAATCGCGTTACTGAGAACTAGTTCAAGTAAACCAAAGTAAAAATAATATTTTTTCAAAAGGTTACTAAAACATGTACAATAGAACGAACGATTGAATAAAAAATATATAGTGCAAACGTGAGTGGAAGATGTGGTCTAGGAAGACCAAAGAAAGTATGATTGGATCAAGTTAATGATATTTTAAAAGAAGCAAACGTAAAAAACTTAGAGATCTCGTAGGAGTTGTATGAGAAGGTGTATGTACGAGTATGTAGAAGAAGCGAAGGATATGTTTTGAGATAGTAAAGTCTGGCTTTCTTTCCTCTCTGCCTACCCTGATAGTAAAAAAGCGTGATGGTTTGAATGTATGTGTATTACTAAAACCTACCAAAAACATTGATACAATCGACGAAACAGAAATAAGATAGGGTCGTCTCAGATTATAGGGTTACATACACGCACTATTATTTACGAAACATTTTTCGCCAAGTAATGGCCGATACGCTTATTAGTACGAGTATTCTCAGTACCTCACTAGTAACATATTTTTTTCAAGATGGGTTTATGTTTCTTTTTTTAAATAAAAGTGGAAACTCCTGTTGTAGCTATTATTTAATACGAACTGTGATTATTTGTTTAAATTTATTCTGAAATCTTTATATTAAGAACCCGAGGTAATTTTTAATAATCACTGCCTCTTATTAGCGGGTAATATCCTACATAATTTCTGAACAGGCGGTAACAAAAAAGTAACAAATCTACTTGCAAAAATAAAATATTGAAAATCTAGCTCGTTACCTTTTTTATTGCCAAAATCAATTGTTCTTTGCCACGGCTATTGTAAATTGAAAACAATGTGTGATGACATTAATTGCCGTTACGCAAGCAAATATACGAGTGAAGCCATCTTTTCACCGAGGAAAAGAAATAATTATGTAAAAAATTACATATACAAGGAAACAGAGCAATCATTTTTGAGTTAACATACAATACGTTCCTTAATAAATTGTTGATGTATAAAAAATAAATCAAAAACTTCCTTATGTATAGTAGGAACTATGTTTTTGATATATATATATAGTCTTAAGAACTTTCAAAATTGTTAGAAATGGTTCATTATGGTTTAGGAAATCTGTAGGAATGCATCTTGGTTCAACGAAATCAATTAATAAATGCGTATTCGGGTAGTAGAAAAGATGCTCCGTGTCGTAAAACATAAATATTCTCCAGAGTAATTGTCAAAATTCAGGAAACCTGATATGAAAAAATGGTATGATATTACCATTTTTTATACTATTCAGGAAATCAAAAATTTCCTGAATAGTATAAAAAATGGTAAATTGTGACTTTGGTGTAGTGTTTTTCATTTATCAAATTAACAGCGATTTTTTAAATTTATAATATATAGCGCATAAGCGCCACTAAATATATATAGGTGGAATGGTGTACATTTAAAACTGAAATACTTATAATGGAATAACGAATATTATTCACCAAAATATTGTCATTGGTAATGTTGTCTCAGATGGTTGGTTGGTCAGATATCTAGATTATTACAACATAATTAATGGCATAAGATGATAAATCCAATAGAAAAGTTAAGAATAACCGCAAAGTAATTTTCAAAGAAGCTATCTTTGATTGGTGTCCAAAATGTGTATTAGCAGAACACACTTTTGTTGTATACATTACAAACTGGTGGGTTTAATGCCATGTGGCAATGTTTTCCAAATAACCAGAAACATAACAAGCCTTAAGTGAAAACCAGACTGAAATATTTTTTTAAAAATCTGGGTACCAACGGGAATGGAACCCGCAACCCTCGGGCTGGAATACAGGCATCTTACTAACTATGCTACGGAGGACGTCATATGTTCTCTGAATCACATTTAAATGTGGAATTAATATACGAGTATATCGCTCACGTTATAGTATGTAGGTGACGGTTTAAATAATTTTATTAGGAATTCGTCGAGAAGCAAACTGTCATAAATTTGGGAAAATTTCCTGCTTTTTTATCAAAGGAGATCATATAAATCAAACTTTTTTATATCTGAGGAAAGTGTAAGGGATCTTAAAAACAGTACTCGTAAATTGGCACGTAAAACAATAAATAAACAAATATTTAAAAAAATTAATAAATACACATCGATTCAATGGACAGGGAAAACGAACTGATGTCTTTGCGGTTGAGCCTCGTGCTTAGGAAAAATAATCAATTTTATAACCATTTTGCAACGGTTATCACAAAACCTTTGAAGGGATTGTCATCCGTCAATATCAGAAAAGGTACAACATTGAAGCATTGTATTGTTGTATACATTGCAATCTTGCAGGTGTATTGCCATGTGGCAATCTTTTACTATTAACCAAAAATATGTTAAAGAGGTCTTAAGTGAAAAGCAGACTGGAATGTTTTAAACAAAAATGATTTCACACAGGAATTGAATCCGCTACGGAGGTCGTCCATGGAGATCAACGTTTAGATATGCAAAAATTAACCAACCCACAAAACTAACACTTATTTAAAATATCGAATCAACAAGCCACAGTTAAATGACTATTCCATTTTTATTTATTTGTTCCATATATCATAAATAAGTCCATATAAAAAGCGGCGAGATATCTTCTCAATTATCTCAAAACAGATAAAATACGAGTTTAGTTCAATGTGAGAAAAGGACGCAACATTCACATATTGCCACTATTGTACTCGTATAATATCATTAACTGTCCCGCCGCTATCTCGCTGGAAATGTTCAACATCTTTCCGATCTTTTTTAACGCTATTCTTTAATGTCCATGCAGTGAGACTTTCGTACCAGTTACCAACTAATGTTAGACTCGCTCCGTCATTGACATGTTTTAAAAAGGGATTGAAAAACTCTTAATTTCAAATCAGTAATGTTATGTGTTTCTTCTCTCTCCGACACCCCTTCATTTTTCTATTTTCATTGATGATATATCACTTTAATAGTTATTATTTATTTATTTACTTTTGTCTAGTTGATCGGAATAGATTGTCATCTGGCAATAAACCCGCTAGATTGTTAGACAATGAAGTGAATTTGAAAATAAATAAAACTTTTTTGGGTTGGATCCTTTTTACATACATACATACGAGTATGTCCAATTTATGTAAGTTTGTAGAGATGATGCACAGGAGAAAGACAATATCAAGGTAGGTAACAACTTGTTCACCCATGATAGTCGCTCTCCGAAGTATGAAGTTTAAGGTGTAAAGTATCGTAACTTGAGCTTTCGATAAAACCCTTTGCGATCTACGGAAAAGAAAGACAGATGATGGACAAACTTGAAAAATTCAATATTGGCAGAAATCACGACACTCAGCAATGAAGAAACGGCCTAAGCAGAAGTTAATGCTCTCGCAGTTGAGTTTCATCCGTCATAAATGTAGAGAACTATACTTGAGAAAATGTAGGAGGGTCCCTGTGACATTTGAAATGTCATGTCTCAAAGGGGTGGGGTAAAATAATTTTTTTTTACAAATCGAATCTTTTTTTTATAAATCGAAAAATTGTTTTTCTCTAATCTGACGTTTTAATTCCTAATTTTCATTATACTGACTTTCTAATGTATTGTATGATTTGTATCTATCTTTAAACAGACCAAGATCCATTATGAATTAATACTAATTACGAACATTTAATTTTAGGTATGAAAAAATTAAAAATCCTATTATCGTATGCTCCATCCCTAGCCAATGCAGACTAACGTAGTGACTTTTGACAAATGTCACCAAATATTATTTGATTTTAACAAACTGCCACATTTTTGCTAATTTGTAACAAGATGTATTAATTTGTCATTATTGTTAGTTTTATGTAATGTGTTTACCTAAATAACTTGCTATTTATTAGAATCGAGGCTTATATTAAAGTTGATAAAATAATTAAAATTACTGAACGTCGTTACAAGGTTGTATTGGGGCAAATTTGTGGACTGTCACAGGGACCATGCTACATTTTCTCAAGTATAGTGATAAACTTTTTTCTCTATACTAGATTTGATACTTAAGCAAGCATTGTAAGGGAAACCTCATCGCATAACACAGATTTTCGCAAGACGGCTTCACCACATCTTCACACATTTCTTCAGTCCAATCGATCGTTAAGACAATCGTCCATAACTTATTCAGCGGCTTGTTTCATCAGATAAATGACTCGCGTGGATCCCTATTAGAAATTTGAATATATGGAGCTGGTCCGAATAGTACATCTCCTTTCGCACGCCCAATGACACAGATTATGCAAGTGGACGGTAAATTATTTTATGTATCTCTATTTGCACACGCGGTACGGCGTATGCAATTAAATTGATTAATACTCGTATATTCTTTCATCTGACGTCAGCTATTGTTGTACTGCAATATTACAAAATGCTACTGTAACCCATAATTTTTCAGATCTTCAGCCGAAAAAAATAGGCGTTAAGAAGCGATTATTTCAGAACTAAGATTTTCATAACCACCAGTTATAAAATGGGTGCTAAAGACTTGTTGAGGAATGTAAGTAATTATCTTAGTTCGAGAATTTCTCAATAATTGATTGTTGATAATCTTTGGGGTAGTAATTTAATGAAAAACATAAATTTAATTATTGTGAATTGACATCTAGCGATGAAAAAAAGTCAATGGGGGGGGGGGGGGGGGGGGGGGCACTAAAACATAAATACTCGAACCGAACAGTATCAAAATCTGCTAAGATCCATAACAGTATTTTAACACCAACTTTGATGTATGGAAGTCAAACGTAGACGTGAAGAAAGACTAAAAAGAGTCGAATAAATGCTGTCACAATTCGAGCAATGAGAAGAATACGTGAGGTGGCAATGTATGACAGAATACGGAATGAAGTGATTAGGTGCGAATGCAAACTAAGGGCTGATGTATTAAGTGCAATAAAGAAGAACAGTATCAGAAGGTTTGGGTATCTAGAACGAAGGAATTAAGAAAGACTAACAAAATAACAGTTTATGTTATACCGTGCAAATGTGAGACGGGGTAGAGAAATATTAATACTTTGAATCAAAATAATTATAATTTGAAATGAAAAAAAGCCAGAGAAACCATATGAGTTGTATGAGAAGGTGTAGATGAGGCGAAAGATGGGAAAAGTCTAGCGCTCTATCTTCTCTGTCTTACCCCATCAGGTAAACGGCGCGATAGTATGTATGTACCAAACTATTCCATGTATACTATTATAGTTTTGTATAATCAAATAAAATTTTAAATATTTTATTTTCTTTAGATTGAAAATGGTCTAAAAAGTAAAAAGCGTTAGTGAAGTACTCGTAATTGTTAAATATTTGGAAAGACTATTAATCTAACCATTATTTATTTCACGTGTATATTTTCTCATTATTTAAAAACTCCAAACGAATATGTTTCGATATATTTCAAAGAATATTTTTTAATCTGTTGAATGTTTCGAAATCTTATGTTTTATTTTATATCTAATGTTTTATTTTTAAAAGCTGAATGATTCGTTTACGACAAGTACTCCAATTCTTTGGTCGTATAGTAAAGACATAGTAAAGAGTCGTGCCTACGGGCAATGTGGAGGGACGACAAGTCAGAGGTAGACCAGCAACCCGATAGACTGATCAAGTCAGGAACGTAACAGAGACCTTTGTGAACGCAGCACTCCGAGAGGTCCAAAGTAGGAGAGGTGGAGAATCGTCTTGAGTAGCCATCCGTATCGGTGAGATCACGACCCTCAATTGTGTGGACCAAGAACAAGAAAGTAACAAATTAGTTTTAAATGCCTAGCTTTATTTTACATTAGCGTCATCACTTATTTATTTATGTACGAGTATACAGCAATTTCATCCAACCAACCAACTGCAGTTTATCCAGGATATATTTTACTTAAACTTTTTAGACTTTATTAATTAAAATAAAATAAAGTGATCAATCTCCATCAAATAATAATTAGACTAGAGAATGAGAATCGCAAAATAGGATGATTATCTAATATTTTTTTCAATAAGCTCTTCAACGAGGTATAAGATGATGCACAACTGATAACTCTCGAAAGTTATGCCTAACTACAGTTATGCCTAACGAATCGTAAAAGATGTCTCAAATTATGTGTCAAGTGTTTGGTATGCAAGGAAGTCTTCTATCGCCAGATTTATCACATCACAATTAAATAAATGAGCTGGATTTCCATTCGTCGAATATCATTGTTGTATGTTTTACTAAAATAAAAAAAAGTCTCGATTGTGGCATGGAAACTTGGTCAAGCGAGAAGAATGAAAGAAAATTAAAAAACAAGATGGTAATTATGTCTAAAAATAATGAGCCCGACATGCATTTTCTTTGTCTGGATAGTTGTGATTGTGGAAGATAACATAGGTATGTTTATTACGCTCGTTCAACATGAGTTCACCTGCATAAGGTAGGAAGTAAAAATGCACCATTTGCACACATTTTGCTATAAATCAGCTCAAAGCTACTATCGTCTAAAATTAATATCAATTAAATCAAGAAGTTTGATAATATACCAAATAATTTTCAAAAATCAAAATTATTGAAATCCTTAATATGAAATGGAAAGTGAATAACCAAAATACGAACGAATGATGTTATTTTTTGTAAAATTTTCATTAATACTTCGAGATTTTGAAGAACATAACTTTTTTAATATTATTTAAAAATAAAAATACAAAATTAGTTTTGTGTTCTGTGCTTCATGTGACATTTTCAACATTTTATTGAGTAGTAACAAATCTCGTGCAATTTTTCAAATAATATAATACATATATATTTTTGTAAACCAAGGAATAAAACTTATTTATTTAATTTATTCGCGGTCATTGCCAACCTCAAAATAGTGTACATTCTTATGCAATCAAGAAATGAACTTAAAATTATCCAGAATATTAATTTGATCACGATTAGTGGGCATAAGAGTGAATACGTTTTCAAGGAATGTTAAAAGTGACGGTACGCGTGCAGATACAAATGGGAGAAAATTCGAACAATATTAATTGCTTCAATAGTGAAATAACTTTTATTGAATATTTTACTATATATTCGTTAAAATGAACTACATATGTTAATATATATTCAACACAAAAGAAATATATTTTTGGTTGAATGGTGATTACTCGTATTGTTACATATTTTTTGCCTCTGCATTGGAGTATTCAGAGAATTTAATTTATTCGTACCTCAGCAGCATATTTACAAATTATTACTTATTAAAAAGGTACCTGAGAAGCTACTTGATTTAACGCTAATGAAATTTCAGAGATCTTTCTCCGAGTTTAAGACATCGTTTATCTGGACTAACAATCGCATTAAGTCTACTATGAGTACGTGGTTATCACGTCGTTGTGAAAACGCACAGTAAAATCGATTGCTGAACCGATGTTCGATTAAAATTTACAAACAAGTTAATTTCACTGACTCCCTTCATATTTCAAAGTCGGTAATTTAGGGCAATATTTTGAGTACCAAGCCTTTTCCATGCCCAAACAGTGGAATTTCTCTTATAATGATGGAAATAGCCTGGACTGCTCGAAGGCGGAAGAATTGTCCAGATATCAAGATAAGTAGATATCTACGTTGGTGAGGCTACAATCCCTGCTTGAAATAAGGAAGAGCATGTAATGATAGTAATGATTAAAATGTATTGACAATGGACTTCGCTTCTAATAAAATTAAAATAAGTAATTAGATAGTTAAAAAGTAACAAAAATCAATGGTGTCATTTGTAACAATACAAGGTCTCCGAACATTATTTTTATTAAGGAAATTTAGTCGAAATTTCGCAAATTAATTTCGCAAATGTAGAATACATACTTGATTATTTTCGCTTTATGATATAACAAAGAAATATTGTCTTCGCAAAAGTGCATTTTCTTTAATGGACACCGTCACAACATCATTCCTCATCGTTTCTCCCAAACGAGGCCATTGATTCATAATCTACGAAAAATGAGATTTGGGAAAGTTGAAATGAATTTCATACCTAGATAGATAAATCATGGCTGGCTCACAACAAGATTATTTGCTCTAGAGATAATTTACTTTTAATAGCGCCTTCGCATTTGATTCGTAATGTTTATGTATCTGCCTTTGAAAATGTTTCGATTTTTTTGCTTGGTACTAAATCTTTCATAATTGTAGTAAAATTTTCTAAAGCGTTCTGAAATAGAAAAGTCTGAGGAATGCGGTTTTTTTATTTAGAAAAATGAACTAAGAAGTGTGATATTCAAGGAATGAGTTTAATTTATTTTTAGGTGAACAATTTTTTTGACGATATTTTTTTGTGACAAAAATTGTCTTTCGAAACCAACAGTTGATTTATTTGGTACAAGTAAATTGTTCATTTATTTTATTTCTAATACTTCAGGTACTTGTGTTGATAACATGAGAGACCTACTTTATTTTCTCTCCAGTACTTCGAGTACTTGCCTTTGTTGATAACATGAGAGACCTACTTTATTTTCTCTCCAATACTTCGAGTACTTGCCTGTGTTGATAACATGAGAGACCTACTTTATTTTCTCTCCAATAATTCGAGAACTTGCTTCTGTGTTGATAACATGAAATACTTACTTTATTTTCTCTCCAATACTTACCTGTGTCGTCAGCATACTCGTAAGAGACTCACTTTATTTTCACTCCAATACTCGTACTTTGGATATGTTCGTATGTTGACAACATTAGAGACACTTTAATTTCTCTCGAATACCTGTGTCGACAATATGAGACACTCACTTTATTTTCTCTCAAATACTTCGAGTATTTACCTGTGTTGACAACATGAGAGATCTATTTTATTTTCTCTCCAATACTTTCAGTACTTACACCTGTGTTGATATCATACTCGTAAGAGACTCGCATTATTTTCACTTTAATACTCGTACTTCGAATACGTTCATATGTCGACAATATTAGAGACTCACATTATTTTCTCTCTAATACCTGTGTCAACAACATGAGATACTCACTTTATTTTCTCTCCAATACTTCGGGTACTTAAATGTGTCGATAACATGAGACTCACTTAGATTAGCAGCGTCAAATCGTAAAAAGCTTGAGCAAAAAAACTATCAAAAAATATACAAAAACTCTGGTAGTCATGCATAAATCAATACTCAATGAAGGAAAAAGATAGTCAGCAGACTATAAAAGCTTTTTAAATCACAATCTGACTAGTTGTCTAGGCGAAAATATGAGTAAATGTTATCAGAAAATAAATAGGAATAGAGGAAGTCAAACGACAAAATCCATCCATTCTATTTTATTTTCACTAAACTGTCAGGCCTTAATGTTCCCATTAAAAAAAAACAACTATCGCCAATTTTAAAAAATAGTGAAGGAAATAAATAAAATATGTTTTTACGACATTTCTCGTAATCTATTCAACAAGGATGAAATTCAAACTATGAAGAAAAATCTCAATCCACCTGAAACGCTTTCTTGAAGTGTTTCGTGAAATTATGGTGTCAAGTTGGTTTGGAAGGTCGCATTTTACAAAGAAGTTAAATTATAACATTCAACTTTAAAAGAAGACAGGAGGCAAATTGAGTAATAAGCTCTTCTTACACCATCTTTCAATTTGGAAGAAACGTCAATTTCTTAGTTTTTTTCGTGATTTCTAATGATATAATTACATTAGAAGGGGGCAAATTGAACATAATTTGGAATAGTAAATAACGTGGATAAAACTAGAAAACATCGTCCTTTGATTTCGGGAAAAAACATAATTTTTTTGCCTAGTATTACATATATTTTTGCTCCCACAAATAGTAAAATTGATAACTGTGTTCTAGAAACTCACCTAGAAGTATGTTTGATCACCAACATTTTGATTATACGTAAAAAAAACATTAAAAAATGTTCTGCCCAAGGTGGAAGCAGACGGTCGTGCCATGATAAAAAGCTATAATGGCATGTGTCAAAAGATTGACAAGTAAAATCTTATTTTTAATATTTTATTTAAATTACTTATTTATTTAGATACTTCATTGTAAAGTATACAAACAGCAAGTCCGTTAATCTCAATATGTCAATCTATTCCAACCAAGCAGACAAGAGTTATGCAGATTTGTGCTAATTGCTGGTTGAAAGTTTACAGTGTAATTTCCAAAACAAAAACTTAAACATACTTAAAGCATAATAAAACAAATTAAAATAAAAGAGTAAAATAAAATATTTGCCAATATAACCAAGGGCTGAGGAAAATGAATTCATGTGGGAAGAACAAGAAAATGTGAGTTACAGAGAAATACATTTTGTTGCTGTAGATAAATGTATCGCTCCAAAAGCAAGTCAGTTATGGTAAAGAGCTGGAGAAAAAAATACTTAGACAAATGTAAGCAGAACCTACGGGAAGCTAAGACTTCTCCGCACTGATGATGGTGATGATACAATTTCTTAGATTTCACCACGTGGTTTATATACGCATGGTTGTCTTAAACAAAGTACGTTACCGGGAGACAGCATTATCTTCGGCCCCATTAAGAGAGTCTTTGGGCTTAGAAACAACAACACTAGCACACGTCTGCAATATCTTTCAACCAACCAGAAAGGTGTTAAACAAGTCTAAAGTGAAAAACCAGAATGGAAACCTTTTTAAAAAGATC
The DNA here is from genome assembly GCA_949825065.1 of Odontocerum albicorne. Classification (NCBI taxonomy): domain Eukaryota; kingdom Metazoa; phylum Arthropoda; class Insecta; order Trichoptera; family Odontoceridae; genus Odontocerum; species Odontocerum albicorne. The sequence continues at coordinate 28,426,029 of OX463840.1, forward strand.
TGGGTATTAACGGAATCGAACCGGTAACCCCCGGGCTAGAAGACAGTCGTCTTATCAGCTAGGCCACGGAGGTAGTTTAATTCATTATTTATCTTTTATTCAGTGCTATTAAAGCTACTTTGAGAGTGTAACAGTATCACAACTACTTTTGAATGTAAAATAGTATTATATATTTTATTGAATCTGGAAAATGCGATGTCAAAGCTGAAAAAGATATGGAAGAGTTACCATTACGACGAAGATGCGCATAGTTAAGCCTTTGGTCGTCGTAATATTTATATATGGCTTGAACTCTGAAAGAAAGTGAGAGATATATAATAGATGCATTTAAAATATAGTGCTGGAGAAGAAAGTTACGAATTCCATGGACAGCAAGGTGAACTTACGCCTTCATTCTCAAATAACTGAGAATCACCGACAGATTGTCGACAATGTGCATTCAACGAGTTCTCCAATTCTTTGGGAACATTGCTCGTGGCCAAGGAGACAGTTTAGAGAGGCTTGTGATTAAAGGAAGTCCCAATGGGTTGGACAAACCAAGTGAGAGACGCAACAAGACTATCCTCAACAACTGCCTTTCGAAATGAGTCGTCAGAGGATATCATGGGAGTCACGATGCTCAGTCATGAGCTACTCGATAGGATGATTTATTTATTATTTATTTTATTTAACACTTTATTGTAAAAACAATCTGGCGAACTTATTGGAGTCTCTTCCAATCAACCAGACAAAAGTGACATGGCCGCAACTATGAAAGTGACATGGCCGCAACTATGGTTGCAAAAAATATTCAATAAAATATTCATCTTTATGAAATTTATGAACACATAGTAAACAAAAAAAAAAAGACATTATCAATGAAAGGAAAATGAAGGGATGGTGGAGAGAAAAGAAAAATCAGGAGTGAAACGCGTTATATTACTGATTAGAAACTAAGAGTTTTTTTCAGTCGCTTCTTATGATCATGATGATGATACAAATATGTTTTTTATGTTTAAATATGGTGCCACAAATTGAAAGTTATAATGAAATTCATGTAACCAAATCAAAGTAGTAAATGAGCTACTTTAAATGTTGCACTTGGAACATCGCGTAAATGTAAACCGCGTAAATGGAACCATAACATGTTATGTAATATAGGTGATCTTTTACATATTTCTAGATATTTTATTCTTATTTAGTAAAGAAGCAAGTCCATATAAATGGTTTCTGATTAAAACTCGGATAAAACACCTTTTACTGAGAGTTATACGATTTATTTATACGAAGAAAGAAATTACAGAACTTAAAATTGCTGTACCTATTAATTTAAAACAATTCTCGATGGATGAATCTTTCATTGTTAATGTCACTCATACAGTTGTAACTGTTAGAATTGTCGATGTTGAAGGCATAAACAATCTGCCTACATTCTGCTGATTGGCTATTCTTTTCCATTCCCAAACTTCAAAACAGAATAAACTGCGTTAAAGTGAATTCGCGTAAATGGAAGAATTGATTTACTCTAAGGAAAAAATATTTTAAATTTAGAGCTTTATTTAACAAAATAGTTTTATTATTTAATTAGGATTGATGCAATTGCAACAGCTGTTTAAAGAAATTATCAAAAAAACAGAAGATGAAAAATACATGTTTGTTCAGTGGTTTCCGTTACCCGTGGTCAACCTCGGTTTGAAAATAATTGAAAAATGCCAATGTATCCTCAGGTCAATAGCCTAACGTTACGTCACAATGCCTAAGTCATTCTTTGCCTCACTTCATTAGGACATTGTCACGAATAGCATTCAACGTGATTGTGGGGATATGCACGACTCATAACCCATTCTACTTAGTTCAATCATCTGGACTTCATGCTCTGGGCAGGAACTGATTGATGCAAATGATCAGGCGATCTCTGTTGCCTCCTACTGAAAAGACGTGGCATCATTGATGATTCGGATACGGAATTAAATGAATGACAATAATAAGTGAGTATAGTACAATAAGATACGACCTTTGTGACCTAGTGGGTAAGACACCTGTCTCCAAGCCGGGAGGTTGTGGGTTCAAATCCCGCTGGAACCCAACATCTTTCTCGTCGATTGGAAGATATTGCTTCATGGCAATTAGCCCACGAGGTTGTACTGTATACAACGAAAGTGTAATACAAAATGTTTTGATAGAAAGAGATACCACATTGACATAATTTTTATTACAACATGTTTTACTTTATTATTAATTATTGTTGTTAATATTTTATCATAGGTATGTACAAAATGTTAAGGTAAAACATAGTTCATATAGAATTCGGTACTATTCGCAGTTTCAAGCATCTAATGGGGTCTTGGAACAAATCCCTCGCGGGTAAGAGAGACTACTACATTTTTAACTATTATTTTTGAGTGGTAAATAAATCTTCAAATCTATCTATCCCTTTTTATTTTCTGACAAGTGGATTTGATGTGTAAGTGGATTTGATTTGAAAAAAAGTTAAAGTTATTGATTTAGAGTTTATGAATTGAAGTGCAACTGGCTTCTGCCAGGTGCAAGACTAAACCGGTCTAGTGGTTTCAGTATCCAACGTCCTTTCCGATAAGTTTCCATGGCTTTCACTTGCAAAAGGCTTACAAGGAATGCCAGGGCTGTCATTGAAAGAAAAGTAAAATAATTCGAAAGGAATTTGTGTGAAGTGAAGAAAGGAATGAATGTATCTATATATACGTTGGGGGAAACAGAAAGGAAAGAGGGCCAAACTTTCTTATAGTGACATATAACTTACTAATTACCTTTCTTTCTTCCGAAATTTCATTGACTTGATAAAAACCGTACTTTGACAACAACTCCCACTCATATTTGCATCGACATTCGCACCCACCCTACAAAATGTCCAAATCCCTTTAAGGTTATTGTATCGCCTAATTTAACACTTAAGCTCACGTTCACCATTTTGTTATTTTGTCATACTTTAACACACCACAAGTTTTAAAAAGTACAATGCTTTATTGTATCCATCTATATATGTTATATACGTTGTATACAGTACAACCTAACATTACAATGCATTGTATTGTATTACACTTTCGTTGTAGACACCCTGGCGGGTTTATTGTCATGTGACGATCTCTTCCAATCAACCAGACAGATGTTTAAACAAGCTTATACTGAAAACCAACTGGTACCCTTTTCAAAGAATCTGAGTACCAACGGAAATGGAATCCGCAAACCCTGGGCTAGAAGAAAAGCATATTAACAATAAAGTCACGGAGGTTGTGGTAACGTTGTAATTTATTTCAACCTAGCAAAAGTATGTTAAACCATATTTTCAATAAAGATAAAACTTGAATTCGAAGAGAATAAGCCAAATAGGTTGCTAGTGTTATGAGAGAGAATTCGATCCCATTCAGTTAATGGAGTTCAGAATTCGAAGATTATGAAGCGAAATTAGAAAAGAAATTAAAATACAATATTAGCTCATTCCAGATTTAATTAAAATCAAACGTGCTGTTATTTTAATGAAACGAATTTAATTTTTATGTCTATGTATGAATACCAAGAAACCTTGTTAAAATATTTTTCATCTGCAACCAGTGAGGGTCTTCTGTGCCTGGGTATAAAATATAAAATATGCGCATCCTTGCACAGAGTTAACTTAGTGTCGTATAGAAATAAGTTTATCGTAGAAGCCCAATAATTTAAAGCAAAGCTTGTACATGCATTTCAGTATATTATATGTTTTTTAGCTTATAACATAAATCATAATATTCGTTTTTACTTTTTTCACGTTTGTTACATATATTGTACATGTATAAAAAATGAACTATTAATGTACTCAATTATATTAAAACTGTTATAAAATTAAAAAGTTATTGTATTATATAAAAAAAAATCATTATCAGTATTTATTTCATTGTTTTAAATTTATTTTAATTCCAGTTTCCATGCCCGACGTGGGAGCGAAATCAAAAACAAAATAGCATACATTGGTTACGATTGTAGACACAAAAAAAATTCAAAGACAAGCTTTCAAAAAAATATACTTTTGGTCCTTTTGTGTCTCCCTTACCCTTGTGCCCGGGAATATTGCCTCTCCCACTTGCTCACATTGTTACGCCATTGTCCACAACCAATTTTGCTACTGGAAAACATATGATTACAGTCTATAAATGTTCTTAAATCATCGTGCAATTATAGCAATTTTGCATGAAAACTAATTATTATTAAAACAAGATATATTTCTTAATAATTATTTGTCAATATATAATACTTACTCCAACTACATATAAATTAAAATATACACAAAAAGTGTTGCCACAATACTGTCGTTAGATGGCTCGCTCTTATATGTCAAGAATAATATTTATCTGTATATTGGTTGCATTATTACAAAATACCAATGATGGCAATGTTGAGTACTAATTCGTAGTTTGACAACCATTTTATCATTTGGCGAGCGACCAAACTATCTTCAAACTATGGTTAAAAATTAATGGCATAGCTATCAAGGACAGATAATGCATTATCTAATTTGAATAAAATATTTTAACACATATTCTACCGATGACACTCGTTTCGGTATTACAAAACTTTATCGTTAGACGTTTATAGTTTTAAGAGGTTACATTGGTATTGCTAAAGATTTATATTAGCTGTAGCTGATACCCAGCAGATGATGCGTGATGAATAATAACATTCCTCGGGGTACATGCGTAATAATTTACATCTAGGTATACAATGGGCGAGTACTAAAGTGCACCCATCTAAGCATTGACGGAATACATTAATTAAGAAGAGAAATTTATTGTTAATAAACCTGTCTTCAAAGGTAGGGTAAACTCGGCTACTGTCGGTAATATTACTCATCCTTTTAAAAATTAATAAGTTCGTAAGTGATAAAAATAACATCACAGAAATACTGTTATTATCGAATTTACAATTAAAATTGATGCATCAATTATCGCAATTGAATATTTTGATGGGCGTAATGAAATTATATTTTTGACAACAAACCAAAATGATGATCTTCATAGTTTATTTGGTATGACGCCTGTCTTCCAGTCTGGGATTACGGGTTCGATAGCCGTTGGAACCTAATTAATTAATTAAAAAGGTTCCAGTATGATGTTCAATTGTGGCCGTTTAAAACATCTTTCTGGTTGATTGGAAGAGATTACCACAAGAAGAATACATTGTATACAATAAGAGTTATAAAAAAATATTACCAATTTATATTGAGTGGTCAACATAGAATAAATATATTTAAAGAAATAAAAGAAGTAATATCAAGAATACTATTAGTTGAAGTAAGATGTGTCTGAAAATTTTGGGAAGGTTATCTAGTTACTAAGTTGGAAGAAACGAATCATTCAAGAATAACTAATTTTTGAGAAATTTTAAGTGTGCTACTTGGAACATAAGAGAAAAGTGACACAATGCTGGAAAAGATAGGTTAAAAAGTACAAAAAATAAGTCGGGGTAATCTACATCCAGGTAACAAGACAAAAAAATGGTAGAGTTGTTTAATTACGCCAGATTGTATAATATACTATATAAAAAATAATACAAAATAGTTGTTTACATTGCATTATAGAACATATTAGAGCAATAACAACAATATTTTAACACCTAATAACATATGATCACTCGTTTTCACACCTTAAAACACAAAAATACTACACATATCAAACAAATATTACACATTAAAAATCCTAGAAACCTTTGAAATACATAAGACAAACAAACAAAACAAAAAAATCATAAATATTCAATTAAATTTATCCTCTTCTCCGCTTCTAACACATTCCCCCTTAGTATCATAAACAATAAATAGTATAGACATATTTACTCTATTTTACCATAAACATCATACATAATGATGTAACTAATACATACTTCAGTTCTTGACAATTCACCTACTACAGCAATAAAGTGGAATAAAACAAAGTAATCGTGTTTTAATTGTATATTATATAATACAAATCTTACTTAGAGTGTCAATGATTGCAATGTTTACCCTATGTCGACACACGTGCTAAGAGCTAAGAGCAAATGAACTGAAGCGTTACAGGCATCATTCTATAATTTCGAATGCAATCACACAGGAGATGTTCGCCGTAATAACCGAAATAATAATACCTGAACTAGACAAATAATTAATTCCTCAACCGCGCCGCGTTACCCACGTCGGTATGCGGCTAAACGGACGGTTCAACTCAACTCGGCCAGTGGTGTAACAGTGTGCCTTAAACTGCATTCCATTATGTTCCTTCATAAGGAAAACCATCTCCCGATCTAAGTCCCTTTTGATTAGACACATCACGAGTCTCTATTTTATAGCGTAGATTTTGACTTATACGATATTTTATAAGGTGTAACTACAGAGTGTCTCAAAAAATGTATACACAATTTGAATGAATATAATTTCAGTATTAATAAACTATGTCTAAGATTGAAACTTCAAATTAAAGTAAATATACGTATTTTTTTTATTAATCGTATGTTTGAATTGGTGCACATTTTGATCCATGCACTGATGATTAACATGGAATCGCAAACATCATGAATAATTTATTTTGGTATTTGGGTGAATTATCTTTCAATGGCTGCTATCAATTTGTTCCTACTGCCGGTTTTGCGCCATAAACTTTATTTTTGACGAGTCTTCGAAAAAAAAACTTATTAGCGTGAGGTCTGGGAGCGCGAGGGGTATTCAATGCTACATCTACATAAAATCCATCTGTTTGGCAAAATTTTCATCAAGATAGACCCCCAAATCACGACAGTAGTAGGAAGGTGTACCGCACCATCTTGCTGGAAATAATAGTCCTCATTTCTAAACTTACGAATGCGCGTGGTATGATACATTCCTGCAGCAAATGCAAGTAAACGGCACATATTTTTTGGGACAACCTATGTGTCAGGAAATTATTGATTCGCGATTTTAACTAGTATTTAAAAACAAAAACTTTACCCAGGTCATATTCATAAGTCATAGTACGATCATATAACGCTGTTAAATCTTTTGAGGTTTTAAATGTCACCGTTTTAATTTTACCTAATCATGTATATCACTTTCGTTGTATACATTACAACTTGGTGCATTTATTGCCGTGAGGCAATCTTTTCCGACCAACCAGGAATATGTTCAAGAGGCTTAATTTGAAAACTTGGCTAGAATTACTTTTAAAATAATTTGGGTTTCAACGGGAATCGAACACGTAACTCTCAAGTTAGAAAACAAAGAACTTACTATTGAGGTGCTTTTTTTATCTTGAAGTGTTGTGGTCTACCGATTTGGCTGGTTCAAATACCATCTTTACCTGCGGCATGATATTACAAAACGTCCATTTAATATACCTGAAACGCCGGATGACACTTCTTGTTAGATTCATTGCGAAATTATGTGATCAGATACATAACGGACAAGTACTTATTATGTATTGTGGCACTAATAACATATTTTATTTCTATAAATACGAAATGAATCTTATTTTTTTGTA